>JAUCRC010000003.1:7717500-8917500 GCA_032399595.1 Tetragonula carbonaria
CAGCTTACCAACTACCTTCGAAAGGCTTACACCTGTACATCTTCGAGCGAAACAGGTTGGCTTTCATTTCCAATTACGTCGCACTAAGATCCACCTTGTCTCGTCAAAAATCGCGGTGTCGAAAATCAGAAAATCAACAGACATGTGCTTGCTACTTTCTTTCTCTCTTACCATCTTACACACACATCCGCCACAATCATTGCAGAGCTCTAAGGAAACACGTGTGTTCGACATTCAACAGCCCTGCCGAACCCCCCAATAATAATAATAAACACGAACCACCCTCTCCTTTGATTGGCGTGATCCGATTTAACAAAGTACACCTTGCAGCAACGCTTACGTTTTAAAGGGGGGAGGGTGGCCGAGGCAGATTGGGATCGATTTCACGAAAGCCACCGTGGTTCACGGTGGTTGAAACTCACACGTCGGGCCTCGAAGCGATTTTACGGGGCGGAGACCACTGGTTCACGCAGTGAAGGGTTTGTTGCAGCGTTGCATTAGCGAAGGGTGCGTACCCGGTCGTGTCGTTTTTAAAACGTGTGGGTGGCGACAACGATGGATTGTCCTTTTTTTTCCCTCCCATGGTCCCTCTGATCTTTCTTCCCCTATGTGCTTTTATCTTTTCACGAACTGAGCCTCAGGGGCGGTTGTCGAAAGTCCTTTGTGAAGTCCTCTTTGGTCTCCCGTTTCTCCCGGGTCTCTCCTTTCAACTTGCTCCACCTCCGAGATCCACGCTAATATTTATACCGCGTTTTGTCTTTACACCGCCTCTCCTTTATACCGCAACCGGAGGGGGCACGAAGTCAGGTCAGGATCGTTGTTTTCTTTTAATCGCCACCCAGTTTGTTTGACGAGTCGCTGACTCGTAAAGCTGGAAACACTACGCGATACGTTCCAAAATTTATGTTAATCAGAGGTGTTGAAAAATGAGAAAAGTAGATAAGCTTTTATTCGTTTCAATCTCTAAGAATGCATTTTCTTTTTACATCTGTAAAATACAAAAGTTAGAAATCGGTAGCTCCAGCGTTTGAATATTCCTCGGATTATCGGCGATCTGAATTTTCCGAGGCGAGTTTCAACAGACGTGCAGCACACGCAGTGGAAAATCACGGTGAGTTTCCATTATACCGAAGCTCTGCCGCTAATGGAGAAACGGAATATATTGACAAACATTATATATTACAAATTTACAAAAGAAAGAAAAAGGCACAGTTACATACGTGTGAATAACTCTTCTGGATTAATCTCGCGATTGATCGAGAGACACGACGAATTAGTAATACAAAAAAAAAAAAAAAAAATGCGAGTCTCAAGAAAAAAAAAATGATTCCTCATTGTTTCGAGGGAATAAATCTGTGAAAAGAAGGCTGTTGCTATTTGCACGAGAGACAGTGCGAGAAAACACCGTGTCTCCTTACTCGCAGGCGGAAATGGTGCGTACACGGCGAGCACCGTTTCCAAACTATGATTGTATGGTAATATCAGCCAAGTGGATCAGCGAGAAAAGAAAAAAAGAAAAAGAGAAAACCTGTGCGTTTTCCGTGTCGAGAACGTTTATGCGAGAGGAGAGAAACCTCTCGTGCCTATTCCATTCGGATGGAAAGATGCATCACGGAACACGGGTTCCTACGGGACACGCTTATCAGTCGTGGCTCGTCGGTTTATATACTGCTCTAAATCTAGCATTGGCGGAAGTGCGTGAAGCGTAACTTCTATTATATACTGATTGGTATACCATAGCGCGGAGGCAATATACGGACGTTAATCGTCTGCACCGGATGTCGGATGCCGACGCACGTTGCAAACGAATATCAAGGACAATAGGCAAGGGGCCAAGGGGTTTGGTCGCAACTCTCTCTCTCTCGCAAATAGGAAGTAATTCCGTACGGTGCAAAGATTTTTTTTTTTTTTTTTTTTCAACTGATGTTCGCTCGCTCGAATGTTCGTTTGCACGCGTTAGAATATTTCAAGAATATTTGCGTTTGAATTTTTATCAATATGGCGGATCGCTAGTATCGAGGATATCAAACAGGAGATAAGGATTATTCAAATAGCACAGGTTCAAGTTTATATAAGATTTGTTAAAATACTTGTGGGTAAATAATGGTATATCGTATTATTGTAAAGTAATTAATACTATCGTAATTGGTTGTGTTAATCTTGTTCGATATTGTCAAAGATAATTAATTACCCGAGCCAATGCAAATTCATACTCATCATAGTCATCATCGGAAATTTTCATCCACTATATAGTGGACGAGTGACCCATAAAAGTTTGATGTCAACTGGTGAATTGACGCTCGACTCGCCCTATCTATAAATTACTATATTGCCAACGGTTTTAATCACAGAAACACAGATAGTGTCCATTTACAGTTATTTATAACGATTTATTAACACGTTGTTGACCGGCCACGAGTTAACTCGTGTTTGCATTAGCTATTTTAATTTTTCACGCTAAGGGCAATAGAGGCTATTTTGTGAAATTTTCTTCGTCGTGTTCGCTTTATTATAAAAAAAAAAGAAAATTACTTTTATTGATATTTTTGTCGCGATTTCAGCGTTAGAAAAATTTCAATCATTGGATGACGGATCGTGACGGTGAAGAACATTTCAATGAATTATGATGTGAAAATTGACAATTTATCGCAGAAAATAGACCAGATATATTTGCGAAATCTGTTGTGCACTATTACAAGTAGATGATTGCTGTTTACAGTTTATCACACTAAAAAAAAAAAAAAGAATTACTAAAATATAATATACATAAGAGGTATACAAACATTTTATTTAAATTCATTCTGTATAAATAAAGTATATTGAAGTTTATTTAGGTTTGTTTCACTGTCGTACTCAATGAACGAAATAATAGCCGAGACGACGTGAGATAGCATGCTATTTGCGTAAAATTGTGCGACACATTGGAGACACGTAAGTTTATTTACGCGGGCTAACATAATAATTATATGTGTTAACACGTGCAGCAAGACCTCGTCAAAAGGTTACCATTCCAATGGCATTCGGCCATCGTTACAAGCTGCGGTCACGTTTTGGAAAAAAAAAAAAAAAGAAAAAAATATCTGCGTAAAACGATACCGAATGTTCTGTTTCCAGAGCGCGCAGAACAGGCTGTTGATCAAGAACGGCAAGGTGGTGAACGACGATGAGATCACGGACAACGACGTTTACATCGAAGACGGTATCATTAAGTAAGTCGCTTTTATACGTAATTTTTATACGTTTTTGCTCTGCTCGTTTCCACGCGCGTGTAATCACGTCATTAACACATCGACAGACTGTTTCATTCACGACCTGAGCTGTCGGAGATCACGATTGAAATTCAAACGTTCCGCTCAGAACTTATTAGTTGTAGTTCATTACAGATACAGAATCGTATCGAATCAGTAATCGTATTTTTAATTTGATATTCGATCGTTCGTTTTATGACAAGAAACTCAGTAATACTTTTGGTACTCAACGTGTTGCAGAAATATGTGTATCGTTAATTTGACGATGTTGATTTTATATAATTTTATGTCAAGAAGCTTAGTAATACTTTCGGCAATCAACGTGTTGCAGAAATATGTGTATCGTTAATTTGACGATATTGATTTTATATAATTTTATGTCAAGAAGCTTAGTAATACTTTCGGTAATCAACGTGTTGCAGAAATATGTGTATCGTTAATTTGACGATGTTGATTTTATGTCATTTTATGGCAAGAAACTTAGTAATACTTTCGGTAATCAACGTGTTGCAGAAATATGTGTATCGTTAATTTGACGATGTTGATTTTTTATAATTTTATGTCAAGAAACTTAGTAATAATTTCGGTAATCAACGTGTTGCAGAAATATGTGTATCGTTAATTTGACGATATTGATTTTATATAATTTTATGTCAAGAAGCTTAGTAATACTTTCGGTAATCAACGTGTTGCAGAAATATGTGTATCGTTAATTTGACGATGTTGATTTTATGTCATTTTATGGCAAGAAACTTAGTAATACTTTCGGTAATCAACGTGTTGCAGAAATATGTGTATCGTTAATTTGACGATGTTGATTTTTTATAATTTTATGTCAAGAAACTTAGTAATAATTTCGGTAATCAACGTGTTGCAGAAATATGTGTATCGTTAATTTGACGATATTGATTTTATATAATTTTATGTCAAGAAGCTTAGTAATACTTTCGGTACTCAACGTGTTGCAGAAACATGTGTATCGTTAATTTGACGATGTTGATTTTATGTCATTTTATGTCAAGAAACTTAGTAATATTTTCGGTAATCAACGTGTTGCAGAAATATGTGTATCGTTAATTTGACGATGTTGATTTTATATAATTTTATGTCAAGAAACTTAGTAATACTTTTGGTACTCAACGTGTTGCAGAAACATGTGTATCGTTAATTTGACGATATTGATTTTATATAATTTTATGTCAAGAAACTTAGTAATACTTTCGGTACTCAACGTGTTGCAGAAACATGTGTATCGTTAATTTGACGATGTTGATTTTTTATAATTTTATGTCAAGAAACTTAGTAATACTTTCGGTAATCAACGTGTTGCAGAAACATGTGTATCGTTAATTTGACGATGTTGATTTTATGTCATTTTATGGCAAGAAACTTAGTAGTACTTTCGGTAATCAGCGTGTTGATTGTAAAAATATATGTTCCGTAATAGAAACAGAATTGATTCATTCGTTCGGGCGCTGGTGCTCGCCGATCGGAATCGTTACGCAATTGAAAAAAGAACGATGAACATCTATAGTTCATAGCAAACAAAACGGACTTTTAAAGATTTTTGCCGTTGTGTACGAGCGATGGAGGCTTCATTCAGCATTCTACTCGCGTGTTTGCTCGCTACTTTGCGCAAGCGAAACGCGACGCAACGCTGACAGTTTTATCAATGAGCAATATAACATGGAAAGATAACGTGGCGATGGGCGGCACGATCTGTCGTACAAGCGTGATGCAAACGATTTAAAGAAGGTAATATCGCGTGTATTAATTAATTACTAAGAGCCGTAATTATGCCACCATCGAGTGTAAATTGGTCAGCGGTTGTCGATTGATTCGCCTCATTGCTCTGCTTCTTTAAAGTATAAAAACTGGTTATCTTCCTTTCGAGAAAGAACGAACGATTTCAGTTGAAACAGTCGGCATATTTTTAGAAACGAACGATAGCAAACGAACGATATTTCGCTCTCGCGATCATCCTTCAAATTTAACACTAAACGTACCAAGCGGCGTCAAATGACCCTCCTTCTTCAAAATTTACTTGAAAATCGTACAGTCATTGTTATTTCGTTCGCTGATCTGACTTTCTGTAAATTCTGTATATTATCCGATTATTACTCCAATTTCTCGCTTACTGTTTTTCTCTTAGCTTATTTTTTTACCGAGGAGAATTCTTTGCGCACCTTACGCACCGCGAGGGGCCATTTGACACCTTACGAAATTTACGTATTTTCCTGACTGAATTTATAAATGAAAACCAACGAGAAAAGTTACGACACTAAGTTCGAGACATAAATCGCGTGAAAACCGAAAACAATAGAAATCGAACATCCGAAACAATTAGTTATTACAATAAGATTAAATTTGGCGTCGATGTGATTGCACCAAATTGCGCGAAAATACAGCGTCAAATTGAAATGCAATAGACGACCTGTGCTTATATTCTTGCATTCTTCAATAAGGAATGATCATTCTTCTCCTGGATTTAGCATGGATACTCTATCGGGAAACAACTGGAATGAAAAATATGAAGACAGTTTCCTGTTACAATCAGTAGATGAACTCAGTCGCAGAGTATCACGAATTTCTTGAACAAGTAAAGGAAAACCTACGACAAGGAACATCAAGCAGACCAAGCAATATTTCCCAATCACGAAGAAAACGTCGAATAAGATTGTGCACGGGTATAATAAAACCACTGAAACTTGCATAATTTACAAAAAATTTGACTGCAGAAAATGTACGAAGGAGACACCAGTCATATGTAAAAAGTGCAATTAATTGATTATTTTTTTTATTTAAATAAAAATACACATGTTTGATTATTTCATTAGAAATCAGAAGTTATGTCGCGAATGATTTCCTTTAACAAATTCAGAATTTCTTTCTGAAAAATCAACGTTCATTCGCAAGGGGTCAAATGACACTTTATGGTGAGATAGGTATATATGTAAAATGTCGGTACGTTTAGTGTTAAAGAAAGGAAGAAGAAAGATTTTCAACACGCCAGTCGGTCAATTGATCAAGCATTTTTAAACACTTTTCACGGCATCGGAAATATCCTACATGTAAATCATTGTAATTCAAATGATAATCAAGACGAATACATTTATACAAAATAAATACAATTATGCCTCTCTGTCCAAACAGAAGTTAACATTAATTTCATCGGGCAGAAAGTCTGAAATTTGTTGATGAAACTTTCAGCAACGATGGTTGTCATAAATAATACATATTTCTCACGCGCAACGGCACTTTCCGCGAGACAGTGTACAATCGTACGCTTCCATTTACATTGGGAACGTTCTATTTCTAGGCAAATGGGCCGCAATCTGATAATACCGGGTGGTACGAGAATCATCGACGCTCGTGGGAAATACGTGATGCCTGGCGGCATAGATCCGCACACTCATTTCGAATGCGAGCTAATGGGCGCCAAATCGGTCGACGATTTCTACCAGGGGACCAAAGCGGCCGTCGCCGGTGGCACGACGATGATCATCGACTTCGTCATCCCCAGGAAGGACGAATCACTTTTGGAGGCGTACGAGAGATACCGGGAGTCCGCCGACCAGAAAGTCTGCTGCGATTATTCGCTCCACGTCGCCGTCACGTCCTGGAGTCCAAAAGTGAGTCCTCCGAACTCCAAAAAAGCGACACGTTTCGGCCTCTTTTACGTCTTCCTCGAGTTGTATGTTATACGTTGATCGCGAAGAGACACGAGACAGTTGTTGACAGGAGATCGGTAGCAGCAAGATCTCGACGACTGGATCGAGCGGAGCCGGTATAATACACGTTCGCACGCGTTCTCTATTCTATTTAGAATTGGCCGGAATGAGATAATTAAACGAGTAACACGAGAGAATCCTTCGTGGAAAAGAAAGCCAACAACGATGTTGTCTCTGGGCACGACCTCTTTCTTTGCCCGGCATCTTCATCTTCACCTCTGCCATCTTTCCGCGAAGTTAAACATAGTTAGTTCTTACTGCAGCAGCGGGCAACGTAATTGTTGACAAGCGGTATTCAGATCGCAAATAGAATTTACGTAATCTACCGATCGGTGTGATCGTCGGAAATTGCACAGCTCTCAACTACTACTCTGTTACGCTTAACGCGCGTTAATCATTTCTCTCTCTCTTTCTCTCTCTCTCGATCGGACAAAACGATCGATAATCGCTTTGGCATTGACGGGACGATTTGCTTGGAAATCGCGAGTTCGAATCCGTTTTCGAGTTTCGAACGAATAGCGTTAATGCATCGCGTCGGCCTGGATGTCGATGCATGTCCAGCCAGCTCCAGCTCGTTTCCTAAATATGGCGAAACGCCGATCCCGCGGCAAATTGGCAAATCGTACGAATCTGGTAGCTGCAGCTCGCTGTCTCGCCGGCATAGTAACTGTAATCGCGATCGTGAATGGAATAACCGAGCGAACGGTGAGGAAATCGCAAGCGAAACCGCTTCTGTACGGACGCATGTAAATCGGTCGTGCTCCTTATTTGCTGGCGCTTGTCGAGGCTCCTCCGTCCGTTCGCGGGCGCGACATTGTTCCGTTTCAAGACGGGGAACTGTTCTGTTCCTGTTCGAAGCGATTCTAACTCCGTTTCAGGCTAACTCGTGCGCTTTTCCTCTGTTTTTTTTTTTTTTTTTTTTTTTTTTTTTTTTTTTTTTTTTTTTTTTTTTTCTTTCTATCGCTTCACGATTTTTCACGAATTTTTCACACGTTGCAGGTGAAGGAGGAGATGGCCACGTTGGTGAAGGAGCACGGTGTCGGTAGCTTCAAAATGTTCATGGCGTATCGCGACATGTTCATGCTGAGGGATCCGGAGTTAATCGAGACGTTCAAAGCGTGCAAGGAACTCGGCGCCATCGCCATGATTCACGCGGAAAACGGCGATATCATTGCGGAGGTAGGCCGATTTACGACGAGCCGTTACACAGTTATCCTCGAAGCAAGGCGAGAAATATGCCAAAACGCGTTTTCCCAACAACTGTTACCGCGTTTGGCGTTCTATCAGCCGACGAAAATAGGCGCGACACCAGCCGTCGTCCATCCACAGTCACGAATCCGTTCATAAATTTAGACAGTTGATCGTTTTGGAATTGTTTTAGAACACGAAGCGACTGCTCGATGCAGGAGTCACGGGGCCGGAAGGTCACGAAATGTCTCGGTCGGAGGAAGTGGAAGCAGAGGCTGTGAATAGAGCCTGTGTCATAGCTAGCCAGGTAAGGGCGACGAGTCTTGGAGAGTCATGGACTTGATTTTTGAAAGAAAAAAAAGGTCCGTTTTATATTTGTACAGTATGCTCGTTTATTGTCTGAAGCACCGCCACTTTGAGAATCAACGTGTCCGTAGTAGTCACCTTGAATGTGATTGTTTATCAATGAACGTACCCACCCCTAATTTCGCTTTGAAAATGATATTCTTATTTCAGTTTTAGTTAAAGATAGAACTGTCAGTCGTTGAACAATATTGCGCGCAGTGATCTCATTCGTTCAAAGAAGAAGATAATTTGTAAAAATTTACAAGATTTCATTGTACAAGAGAGACAGTTCTCGATCCTCGAGAGAAGATGTTACGTTAAAGCGTAAAAACGTTCAAAATTCTGCATGCTTAGGTCAATTGTCCACTGTATATAGTGCATGTGATGAGTCGTAGCGCCGCAGAAGCGGTGGATGCTGCGCGAAGGCGCGGTGCTTGCGTCTTCGGCGAGACCTTGGCAGCCGCAATTGGCACAGATGGTACCAACTACACGCACAAATGCTGGAAACACGCTGCAGCGCACGTTTTGAGTCCACCTCTCAGGCCAGACCCAGATACGCCTCGTGTCTTGCTGAATATGTTGGCCAAGTGAGTCGAAGCTACCGTGAGCTCCCCCCGATAGGGTGACTTTGACATCCAGAATATATATATATATATATAGTACACTCATATTTCCGATCGTCACATCGTCGATGATATTATTGTTATTAATTACACTCATCGTCTTTCGTGCATTCCGCTTAACGAACGAATATCGAAGAAAGAATCTCAGCGAAACAAGCACACTTTCAATTTATCGAGAGATTATCTTTCGCTGACCGAGAAATGATTCGAGTAGCACGCTTGCATCTTGGTTAAAAAGAAACGCGCAATTCACAACGGTGATATTAGCGGTGTATAATTCGACCGGCACTGTTTCAAAGAAACGAGTTAAGGAAAAAAACAAGGAATTACGAGGCACGAATGCCTCTCCTATGAAATTGCACATTAACGGAAATTACAATTGTGTAGCCCGAGTCTCCTGAAGTCCTACAAACCTACCGCCAAGATTTCCAGGGTGGTTTCGTGAGCTCCGAGTGACCTCGATTAAGACCCACAGGCCTACTTGCAACTTAATCGAATAAGTCCGAGCGATCTGTCTGGCGAAACCTCGCGAAGTCTGTGCGAAATCTACGAACTCGAATACGTGAAACCGAATACCGAATACTTTTCATCGCGCTCCAAAAATGTTGCGTAAACGCTTGGCATCCTAAGGATCGGCAATCGAGCATTGAAGTACAATTATAGCTCGTCGATGTTGCATGCGGCAAATTACACTTGGATTCGTATTCCGTCGTAAAATATTCTTGTGCATGCACGTTGATCGTAAACTGTAGTTCGACTTTACTTTTCCTGTTTTCGCCCTTGTTTCTTTGCAATGCTCTGGAATCACGTTTTGCGTTGTACACCTGGCACGATTCCCTCTCAACTCGTCCACGTCGAATCAACGTAGCTTGCCTCGATATATTGTAGTTAGACACGGTATCGTGAACACGGCTGAAAGAAATGTTCCCTTTGAAAGGAGATAACGAATCGAAGAGACGATTCTCACATTTCATATATATATATATACACACACACGCGCGAGTTTGTGCGAGATCGTTTTGCTCGGCTGTGGTCACGCCTAATTGGCTAATAATTAATAATGATAATCAGGAATAAACGAGGCAAGATGTAATCGCGGTTTAGGTGAATTGTCCGCTGTACGTAACGGCATTATCAAGCAAGTCTGCCGCTGACGTTGTGTCCTCGAGAAGGTCGGACGGTGTCGTCCTGTTCGGGGAGACTCTCGCAAGTACCGTGGGTATCGATGGTAGCGAACAGTACGGGAAAGATATCGAGAAAGGGAGACGTTATGTCACTAGTCCACCATTGAGACCCGATCCAACCACACCTACGTATCTAATCGAGCATCTGGCACAGTAAGTAATCAAGAAACTGTTAAAATATTCCGACGTTAAACGATTGCGACGATGACACTCGTGAAATCCATGGGAAACCTCGGAAATATTTCTCTCGATGTTAACAGTAAACGTACCGGCATTTTACATTACACCCATCTTACCATAAGGAGTCATTTCACCCCTTGCGAATGAACGTTGATTTTTCAGAAAGAAATTCTGAATTTGTTAAAGGAAATCATTCGCGACATAACTTCTGATTTCTAATGAAATAATCAAACATGTGTATTTTTATTTAAATAAAAAAAATAATCAATTAATTGCACTTTTTACATATGACTGGTGTCTCCTTCGTACATTTTCTGCAGTCAAATTTTTTGTAAATTATGTAAGTTTCAGTGGTTTTATTATACCCGTGCGCAATCTTATTCGACGTTTTCTTCGTGATTGGGAAATATTGCTTGGTCTGCTTGATGTTCCTTGTCGTAGGTTTTCCTTTACTTCTTCAAGAAATTCGTGATACTCTGCGACTGAGTTCATCTGCTGATTGTAACAGGAAACTGTCTTCATATTTTTTATTCCAGTTGTTTCCCGATAGAGTATCCATGCTAAATCCAGGATATTGAAGAATACAAGAATATATGCACAGGTCGTCTATTGCATTTCAATTTGACGCTGTATTTTCGCGCCAATTGGTGCAATCACATCGACGCCAAATTTAGTCTTATTGTAACTAATTGTTTAATAACTAATTGTTTCGGGTGTTCGATTTCTATTGTTTTCGGTTTTCACGCGATTTATGTCTCGAACTTAGTGTCGTAACTTTTCTCGTTGGTTTTCATTTATAAATTCAGTCAGGAAAATACGTAAATTTCGTAAGGTGTCAAATGGCCCCTCGCGGTGCGTAAGGTGCGCAAAGAATTCTCCTCGGTAAAAAAATAAGCTGAGAGGAAAACAGTAAGCGAGAAATTGGAGTAATAATCGGATAATATACAGAATTTACAGAAAGTCAGATCAGCGAACGAAATGACAATGAATGTACGATTTTCAAGTAAATTTTGAAGAAGGAGGGTCATTTGACGCCGCTTGGTACGTTTAGTGTTAACACGATCGCATACTCGAACACGATCGGTTGTTCCGTCCTCTTCGTCGTCGTTCGTTTTCGAGTTTTCAAGTGGTTGTATCTAATCGGTAAGAGGCAATTAACGAAGTCGAAGGTGTAGCTAAGCGGAGTTCTGTCCAATTTTGTATCCACGGTTTATCTCGTTTCGAGTGTTTCTCGAGTACTTGCCAATTCCGACCGATAAACAGCTCATTCGCTGTGTGAAAAGTATAAAACTTAACGTAAGGCTAAGTTGTCGATGGACGACCGTACGTGAGATAAAACAGTTTTCACGCTTACGTTGCGCTACGTTGTCCGGTGTACGTCTGGAAATGGCACGAGCATTCAAACGACAAATGCGACGAATTATAGCAACAAATTGTCACGCGCTATACGAGCCTAACTGAACGTAATTTTAATAGACACCGCGTGGGAAGTCTCTTTCATCTCGCTGCTGGTTATATTGAACCTAATGAAACGGGCAGGGGAAAACTCGTTTAAACATCATTCCACGGTCAGCATTCAATTTTACCCATTTGCTAAATAATAAAATCCTCGATCGTATTCTCGACACGTCACACGTTTTGCAGTGAAATTATTCTAGCTTGTCAGATGTCAAGGTAACCTGCGGTTTTACAGAATTTCTTCCAACACGTTTCTTTATTTTCTTTTTCTCTTCTCTCTCTCTCTCTCTCTCTTTAACTTTAACTTTGTGAGATAATCGAGCTCCTCCGATTTGACAAACTATTCACTCGCTTCTTCGTTTCGTCAGAGATGGCCTCCAAGTTACCGGCAGCGACAACTGCACGTTCAACGCTGAACAAAAGGCCCTGGGCAAGGATGACTTTTCGAAGATCCCTAACGGCGTGAACGGCGTTGAAGATCGGATGTCGGTGGTTTGGGAGAAGGGCGTCCACGCAGGTATAATGGACCCGACGAGGTTCGTCGCAGTGACCAGTAGCAACGCCGCGAAGATCTTCAACTTGTATCCGCGAAAGGGAGTGATAGCGGTCGGCTCAGACGCCGACATAGTCGTCTGGGACCCTAACAGGAAGCGTACGATTTCCGCTCAGACGCACGTCCAGGCCGTTGACTTCAACATCTTCGAGGTAAAGGGATCGCCGATATTAAGCTTTGACAAAGTCTTTGTTGCACGCGACGCGACGCGTGGATTTTATTTTTCCATTTATCTCGTCAGCGTGGCCGCAGGAAGTTCAATCAGGCTGGCCGTCTCGTGTCACGAGTGATAAAAGAAAAATATATACGATCAGCCCTCTTTATCGTTCGATACAATGTTTTCTCTTTCCCCCCCTTTTCTTGTCTCGGATAAAATTGGATAAAATTTATTTCTCGACGATTCAATTTCAGGGTATGGAGGTACACGGAGTGCCGGAGTACGTTATAGTCGAAGGCCGTGTCTGCGTGGACGAGTGCGAGCTGAAGGCTGTCCACGGATTCGGAAAGTTTGTCGAGACACCGAGCCACAACATCGATTACGTCTACTGTCTGATAGAGGACAGAGAAAAGGTACGGTTTTCTGCTTTTATAGTTTTTAATTCACCGGTGAAAAAAGACCGGTGGCACGTTAGAAAGGCAAACACGTTTCAAGGCGAACAGTTGTCTCTACGAGTCGATTTGAATTACCATTTCCGGGATTAATGTTCGCGCAGAGACCACGCGGAGTAGCGCGAACGGAAGCTGAGGCGAAGAAACACGCCGAGGAGGACGCTGCCATCGCGAGAGCCAAAGAGGAAGCGAGAGCGGCGGCGGCGGCTCTCGCGAAGAGTCGTCAGACGAATGGCACCTACGAGAGCCCGAAACCGAAGATTTCAATGCCCGATTGCATGCCGACATTGCCAGACTCGGCGGTGATCACGCCGTCGTCCAAGGGTCCGCGAATGGAGGGACAGAGAAATCTACAGGACTCCACTTTCTCCATCAGCGGTAAGCAACAGGCAGCTTCTTGAATTCTTCTTCTTGAATAGGCCGTCGTTCAAACGTATAGAAAATAGACAATTGAACGAATTGTACGTTCACAGAGGACGTCGAGGAAGCAAGAAGAGCTTGCATCCGCGTGAACAATCCACCCGGTGGTCGCAGCGCAGGAGGTTTTTGGTAATTTATGACAGACAGAGTCTCAAGGTCTGCTTTGCATATATATATATATAGGGATTTATCCTTATCAGAGAAACTAGGGACGAAAATCCTTTTTCTCTTCTTGTCATCTCTTTCTCTCTCTTTCATTCACGTACACGAAAACACCACACACAGTGCTCCTTTTTTCCCCTTGTCTTCTTCGTTCTTACGTCAAAGTTTTCTTCTTTTTTTTTTTTTTTTTTTTTTGTTTTTCCATCAGATCCGCTTTCAGGTTCGCTATTCGCTTAACCATTAACGATAAGTTTCGTTTTCAATTGATACACACATATATATATATATATATATACATACATATATATATATGTGTGTATCAATTGATGTATATGTATATGTATATGTATATATACACACGTTCCCAATCGATCAAGGTCTGTTCCATCAAAGGAGGACTCGGATGCCATCGGTCAGTAGAGTTCATATTTTCATGCATCGCACACTATCTTTCGCTTCGTTATCGCTTCATTATTGCCCGCTCTCTGTGTACTTGTATGCTTCGTTCTTTGACCTTGGATCGTTCGCGCGTTTTTGCCGGTGTTTCTCGCACTTGACTTTCTCGCATTCGTCGACTTCACCCTTCGTGCAATATTTCGTAATATTTCGTATCCGAGTTGAGTTTTTAGTCGTCTAACTCTGCCCTCCCGTTTCCGGGACCTTCGCCGAGTTCTGCAACACTCATCTCGTTTGTTCGCGACAACGTGCGCTGTTTCATTCGCATGTACTGCGCGGAATAACGGAATTACGTGCTATAATGGTTCTAACGTGATTTAACGGCACACGCGTACTCGCGGAATTTACGTACGTTTTACAGTAACACGCGAGAATTACGAGCGAGAAATATCACTTCCTCCAGCTGTGTTTCCGGCGAGCTTTGTAAAAGAAGAGGAAGATTTTGCAGAAAATATCAAAATTCCAAGGTCGAACTCACGAGCGACTTATTTATTGCGTAACTATATATATATATATATTATTCCGAAAAAAAAGGTATTCGCATATTCAGAGTCATTTTACGCAACCGGAAATACGCAACCTAGATATTTAGCAGTGTTTATTAATGACGTATCGCCGATCATTGATAAACGATTATTGGCCTTCGATCATAAGTTTGTACATTTACACGGTTGTTAATCAGTTGTTATTTTGGTTTTGTATCGTTTACTAATTTATATATATATATATATATACACACACACACACACACACGAACACCGGTATACAATGATCATCGTCAGATCGTCGTCATTGATTCTATTCACGATGACGTGAATCATTACACGCCCGGTGTACACGCGTAAGGATTGTTTCACTCTCGTGTAATCGAGATATTACTCTGGCGAGCATGCAACTCTCACGAGCATAATGTAATTAATTTTATATTGCTATCGTTAGCCGTGTAGAATCGAATCACCGTACCATTAATTTCTAAGAGTTCGCTCCACGATTAAACCACGATTTGTTCTGTTTGCCTGTCACGGTCGAACGTTTGCGTTTCGGGAACATCGTATTATATTATGTCGATCGGTGTGACGAGTGTAAATACGAAGGTAACTCTTAATTTAACGATTCGAGAAACACGAAACACATGGCGATTGTTATTTTGCTAAGGGTGATTAGGTGAACGTGTTATAAACAGTTACAACGCAGAGTTATACAGTTTGATATCCATTTGTCGGAAATCGATATATCGCTTGATTATATCGTAATATAAAAACGAAAGATGAAGCCTGTATGTTAGTAAAAAAATGGTTGAGAAACGCGAAGGTCTTTTGAATCTTTTCCACTGTACTTTTTTTTTTTACTTATAGTCGTAGAATGTCGGCGAGTTTCGAATAGCTCGGACGGTAAAGTGATTCTTGATATACTCGTGATAACATTGAAACAGACTTACAGATCAAATGGATCGTTATTAGGGGTTCTTTCTGTTTCGAAGGAATACAGGAATTTAAAAGCGAGAGCTTTCTTGAACGTGAAAATTCATACGCACAAATTCACAAGTAGATTAGCGTAGAGACAAAGACGATAAGATCGCAAATTAACAACTTCGTTGCCGGAAGGAATACGTTAATGTGGACGTACTTGACAAGAACGCGCACACTTGTTCGCTTACGATTATTGTTTACGAAAATTTCACGTGAAATGAGAGATATATTTACAAAGTCACTTATTACTGCTTTAATTGAATTAGTCGTGTCACATGTTAAACAATGAGAAGGAAAAACATATTTTTTTTTCTTAATCCATTATTAATACATAATCTATAAATCCTACATTCCGACTTTTAACACGTTACAAGGATCGCTCGTCCTTTCTTCCCTCTCTCTCTCTCTCTCTTTTTTTTTTTTTTTTTTTTTAAGCAAACTCTGTCAATGAAAAAGTCTCCAATGTTACATCTATCAAATCCTTAAGACACGCATGTCTACGAAAGTAAACAAGTTAACAATAACGTTTTTAACAATAATAGTAACGTTAAGGATAAATGATACTAAACAATAATAATCGTCGCATAATAAATATTCATTACGTAATTACTCGTCGCGCGAAGGTGGGATGGATGAACTCGAAATTTCACGACTGTAAGAGGCTTTTCTGAGCTACTCGTAAATGACCAAAAATCATGTTTGGCATCGTTGGTGACACTTACTAGAAAACTGTCGCGAATAATCTCGGGGCGCATTTTTAGGACGAAACTTAGATCGCATTTAAGACAATGATGTCCGGGAGTTTTTTCAACGTAGATTTTGTATTGAAATTTCGCAGACGTTTGTAAGAGTTTCTATATACACGCAATAATTAGGGAAAGCGTTACGTTTTCATTGTATTTTGAAATGATTTGTAAACTATATACGTCGCAATTGTTTTAGCAAAGCAATTCTGTTAGAAGAAGATTCTGTTATATTTCTCAAGATGTATCGTTTTGTCATCTAATGATAATTACACAGCTGAATGTATGTGATTACATAAGACTGCTTGGAGTCTGAGTAACTGAGAAACGATTTCACTTTCGTTTCAACGTATATGTATATTTATCGTATGATTTCATGGAAAGCGTTGTCTCCGTTTATTTTTACAATTTGTTGACTATTAACGGGTTATTGTGTCGTTCGTAACATCGTTATCGTGCATGTTACGTCAACGATAATTAGCATACATTTTTCTTTTTTTTTGTTTCCTAGTGAAAAATTTTACAAAATTTGGTCGATGAATTATTGTATTCTATTCGCTGATATAAAAAGTTTGTACGGAAATTTATTTATTTAAATATGAGAAATATTGCAAGGGCTTTACAACAAGATTTATCTTTATAACAAAAAAAAAAAATATATATATATATATATATATATATAATTATCAATGTGTTCACGTTGCGTGACCTCGAGTCGAGTATTCGAAAGAAATGTATAGTTTATCGATATAATAAATGATACAGCTAGAGTACCTATTTATGTCTGTTACAATGTATGTGATCGCTTGAAATAAAAACTTGACATCAATATTAAACTAAGATTTTTAATTTCTCTGTTAATGGAAATATCACTTTGTTACTTAATGTAATACATGTATGGTAAACGTCTATTCGTGGATTATTGAACGAACATTGATGGGATGTATCGACATGTAGAAAATGAAATAAAGAATATCGTCGTCAGTTAAGTATTTGGTTTGTAAAAATATTTAAGTGATATTGCTGATAACTCGTCATAATCGTATCCCATTGCAGAATTTCACGAAAGAAAAACTCGATGCTAAATGTAACTCGATGCTACGTTTCTCGATGTATCTGGATGTTAATACATACGCTTGAAAGATATGTACAATTGTATACATTCTATGGAGTATTCGATAGCGAACGTTTCGTTAGTCCTCGACTTTGTCTCGAGCTTTCGCCAGTATCTGCTTCAATTTTGACGTTCGAGGACTGTTCTGTAAATACGAGGGATATTTTCATTTTCCATATTTGAAATAGTCCTTCGTTCACTTGCTCATTTCGTAGCTCACCTCGCTTTCAATTCGCGCTGTTGAAATTTCGCTGTAGAGTTTGCTGCCTTCCGCGACACCGCAATATTGTTCCAATTGTCTTCCAGTCAAGTTGAATACCTCCGAGCCGGTCATGTCTCTTAACTGTTTGCAAGTTCTGAAACAAAAATCATACTGCGCTTATCGTCCGTAATTTTTTTTCAACCGTGAAACGTGTAACCGAGTTTCTACGAATATATTTATATTTTCAATTCCTCTTGCACTTGCTTCTCGTTGTTTTCCCCTGAGAAAGTGAAACAACGCACACCACGTATTAATTAAAGAGCGTTGCGCGTTACGGAAGTGCCAACGGTATTACCGCTAATATATATATATATATATATATACACACACACACGTGTCGTGTTCTTCAATTTCGACATACTTCTCTGTAAATCCTTTGGCCGACAACCAACTTTGTACTTCCCTGGGTGTGGAACAGTGGTCCAAGAGAGGTTCGCGATTTACACCGTAGTGCTGTTTCTTCTCGCGGAATATCATCAATACCTGTTTCAATTCCTCTTGCACTTGCTTCTCGTTGTTTTTCCCTGAGAAAGTGAAACAACGCACACCACGTATTAATTAAAGAGCGTTGCGCGTTACGGAAGTGCCAACGGTATTACCGCTAATTGAATGATTACTCTTCAATGTGACAGTCGACATGGTCGAGGTAATCGAAGAAACGGACATCTGAGTGTTTAGAGGAGGCGGTGGAGGTGGAGGTGGCGCCGAAGACGTAGTTAACGATGGTGTTGGCGTTTCCGGGACAATTTCATCATTCGCATGCGGAGGCGGTGGATGGACTTGAACCACCTCCGTCAATTCGTTCGGCTTCGATGTTTGATCGTTGGTTTCCGATAAATCGACGAAGAACAGCTCCTCCTCCTTACCATTCGTTTCATAATCAATGGCGAATGTTACTTTGTTGCTGCCGATGGACTTGGTTTCCTCGGCAGATTCGTCTGCAATTGAACGATTGAACAATTGAACCAAGATAACACCAGAGAAACAACGCACGAATAACGTGTGATTTTACAGAACAGATTTTTACTGAACTTACCATCGACGTTCTCGGGAGCACGTGATCACTGAACACACTTTCTTAATGGGACGATCACATTAAGAAGCACACTTTAAGCAAAAAAACGCAACGGGAAACCCACAGTGAAAGAGTATTCGACGAAAACGTAAACAAAAAAAGAATGTGTAATTTCTTTTCGGTCAATATATATAGAGACGACGAGTACAATGTGTAACCGATTATATTTATTAATCAAACGATGTACATAAATTACAGTGCAACAAAGTATCGGACGGATCGCAATCCCCATCCCGTGGACACGAAACAAATAAAAGAGAATTTGAGAAAAAAAAAAATAAAAAATAAAAAAAGAAAAGAAAAGATTTCGCTTGTTCGACGAGTGAATACAGAAACGTAGATAAACGTGATCGTGCATCGGTGTCTTTTAATTATTAATCGCTTTGTTTTTCGTTTCACAGTTCATAGAGATTGCCCGGACGGATTGGTCGATCGTTGCAGCGCAATTAGGATAGCACTCTAAAAGGACATTGAAGATAAGGCGAAGACGAATTTCGAGATCCAATTTTCAGGCATTTCGTTGAACATGCGTTTCCTCCTTTCCTCGCGTTTCAACTTTCTTATAGTCGACTTATGCTTAGCGTCGTACAGTCTCAGAACCGCTCTATACCATTGATTTCTGCGTATAAATAATCCCGGTCGTTCAAAAATAAATCAACAACCGCTTATATACCGCGACGTAACCGCGAAACTTCGCAATAAGGAAGCGCAAACGTGAAAAGCGTTTATCGTGTATCAGGCAGACTTCGCTTCGCGTCTTTGCTTTCACCTTGATCGTCACGATGCTGGAAGAATTCACTTTAACGAGCAAATTACCCGGGCTACCAATGTCGAGCTATTGTTAACGAGTTTCCGGCGATAAGTCGATCGTTCGAACATCACGCGGTGTATGCCAATTATCAGAGACAACAGAGAAGTTTCTCTTAACGAAAGGAATGTAATAACATCTTTCTCTCAGAAATGAGGAAATCTAGAAAAAGGAAGCTTTCACTTTGATGCTAAGGCTCGAGCTACCTCGCAGTCTTCTCATTTGGAAGATGTGTATATATATATATATTTTTTTTTTCTTCTATATTCTAATGTGCGCTTCTAGCGAATATGTAATTTAGAAATATAAAGTCATAGAAAAATATATAAAGCGTCGATTTGCCAAAATATCGAATTATTCGTCTGTCTAAAGCTATGATGTACACAGCAGTGTGCTCGGCCACCATTGAGCCCCAAAAATCTTGCTCGAGATTGATATAAATCAACGATCATCGAGATTTCTCTGCTGATAAGCTACATTCTTTTCTCTCTTTCTGTCTCTCTCTCTCTCTCTCACTCTCTCACTCTCACTCAGATCGTACGAAGATGATTTTGATCGTCGTCGTCGTACGTAGAGCTCGATAGTTTCGATCTTCCAGTCTTATCTGACGAGTCGTAGGAGGGGAAATCGCGAAATTCAACGATTCTTAATTCCTCCGGCGTTTCCCTTCGTGTATTTGTACAAGCTTATTATTTTCACATTGATGTATACACACAGACACATGCGACATCACGTACAAGCCAGCAACGAGAGAAGAGATTTGTGTCGACGATTAAAGCCATTGATAAAGAAATGGACGAGTCAGAAACGTTGATGAACGTAAGTGTATTTGACGTTCGTAAGTATACTCGACGTGAGAACCCAACAGCGACTGAGTTTTTCTATCGTTTCATCGAGGAAGGCAGCGCAACCTTTTCTTTCTTTTTTCCATCAACAGCTTTGACTCGCGATTAACGACCGAGTATTCTTTCTCACAGTGAAGCCGAACTATTTGACAATAATGGACGGGACACACAACGACTTCACCACCGATCTCTCGTCGCGCGGAAACGCGCGAAAAGTCGTCGTTAAGAAATTTTCACGCGACATAGACATTTAGAAAACTTAACCAGTCCGCTTGACTCGACTTGCGTTTATACGTTGCATCATTTCTTTTTTCATCTCCTTTTTCTTTTATAATATAAAACTATACATATTATTCTTTGTTCTGTTAAGTATGTATATAATATTACATATACTAAGATTTGGTTAGTCGATAAATATAAAACAAAACAAACAAAAAAAAAAAAAAGTACGTGGTATCGTTCCTACGATAACTACAAAGAGAAAGGTACGGTGTTAAAGATAAACTCCTAAACACTTTTGATAAACTGTTACGAAATATCAGTTGATCTTCGGATTTTGTTGCATAACGTTATTACTAGTTATTACGGTTTAAACGAACATGCGAAGAGAAATCATCCGCGAGTCATTTGCAATTTGACCGTGATAATAACTTTTCTTCGTTCGTTCAATCTCTGTCTTTGACGAAACGTGTATTTCGTTCTTGACTGCAATTCTACTTTCCATTGCGAACTTCTATCTGATAAAATCATCGTCTTATCGTTGTTGGGTTGTTCAAAGGCCTCGGGGAAGGGGAGGGGAGGGGAGGGGTAAAGAATGAATGTAATATCTGATGCACCGCGACTACGTTCTTCCTGGTACATGTTCTGTTTCTCAAATCAGAGTCACTGTTATAAATTATAAAGGATATTCTAGGATAGAACTTTGGATAAGAGATCGAAGAACTTGGAAGACGACAACAACAAATGTGTAATTCTCTCTGGTAATCTCGTCCCTGTTGCGATTCGATTGTTACTGATTCGATCTAGATATACCTCTGCTCGCATATACCTTTTTATGTATATTATATAATATATACAAGTAAAAGGAACACGGTATTGACAAAAAAAAAAAGGTTACAGAAAACAAAAACGTACAGTTCGTACGTGGCAATTTGAGACGCAACGTAAGGGCGCTGGGGCGCTGATACATTGGCGTTGAGTTATTGATCATTTCCAATATAGCATGCTTTGTCTTGCAGCTGAGATTGTCGAGGAACGAACAATCCTGCGATAATTTCAACCGCAAGAACCGAAGAAGCGCTGTGAAAATCCCAAGCACTTTAGTTGCATTCTGCTCGGGTGAGTCTACAGCGCCAGTTAAGTCTTCTGATATTATCGACAACCACACCAACTTAAGTTATCCTAGTTAAGATTCGATTCCTCTCCGATCCCTCAAGCAAAGGACAAAACTACACGACTCTGTGTCACTGGACAGCTTAAAAATACCGGAATTCACCTTTCTTCCCGAGTCTCTCTTTTCTCACCCAATCGGCGGGCGCCGGCGGTGGAATAGCGTGCGTTCGATGAGTGGCTTCAGGTCCTGGACTAGTGTTGGTCCTCTCTATTTCAGAATCCTAGAATTAAAAGAATTTCACACCGATGAAGATGCACAATTACCCGGTCAGAAATCGAAATTTAGTTTTCAGGTTTACACGACGTAAACGACGACGAGAAAACACACGTACGATAATTACAATAGTTACGATAGCGACGACACGCCACAAGTTTCGTAACTTTTTTGCGAATGAATTTTCAACCGAGTTTTTCAACAACCATTTCCGCGTGATTGCTTTTCTTCAACGCTGGAACTACCGTTAAGAACGACGGTTAAGACGAAGTTATTTCTACCAAAATTATTTTCGATCATTCATAATTAATGAAAATAAAATAAAATTCATTATGTTATTTCTTTAGTTGTCACTGTGAAAGTCATTGCACCGTTGCATCGGGGGAAAGAATCGTAACACGAGGTAGAAATTTTAAAATAAAATTTTAAATTAAATTTGGTAAAACCAGTCGTTTTGACTGGTGTGGTAGTTCTAGCGTTAAGAGCGCATAGGCCATCCATCTAGAGAGAGAGAGATGCTCTCTCACCTCGTAATTATAGCCGTGCCCCTGTCGCGGGTATCGGCTCGTGTAGAGAGGATTGTTGAAGACGTCGTTGTCGTTGGAATGGGATGGGTTGTGGGCCGTGACGATGGTGTGCGGCACGTGCGCGACCTGCCCTCTGGAATTCCTCGCCTTCCACCATTTCCTGCTATCGTCGAGGATCTCGAGGTATTCGCCTCTGACGACTGTCAGCTCTTTGTCGTTGTTCGCCGTTCTCGGGTAAGTGACTTGCACGATCTTCGCGTGTCTGGCTACTAGATCGTCCAGCCAAGCTTCCTGCGCCCTTTCCATGCCGGCGGTCCTCGGTGTTCTTTCGATCGAGTCCACCGATATATCGCTGTGCGCTCTCGTCTGATCGACCACTCTTTCTTCCCTGCCGTACAACTCCGAGCCGGTGCCGTAATTTCTATCGAAGTACTCGTTACCGGCGCGCTCCTCTCTGCTCTCGTACTCCAAATAATCGCTGCTGTAATGGGACTCGTCCACCTCTCGATGATTGTAGTACGGATCGTTCTGTTGTTCAGGCAGTTCGTCCCTTTTCTGTTTGTCAGCGTTCAACAACGAGGCCAAATGATCGTGGTCCCTGTCCTCCGGTATCGGGTACTCCGGAGACCAACCGTCCATGAAGATAGGATGGTACGGAGGCACGTGGCCCTTCCATTGATCGCGCGGTATCAGCCAAGTGTCGCCAAGTGAATGCCAAAGCTCCGTCTCTTTGCTGGTGACGCAATTGATCAACAAGTTCACCGCTTCTCTGGTCAACAACGGCGACACCACTTTGCTCGGCAAGTTCGGATCGTAATTAGTGTCGTGGGACGCGTCGACGATCAAAGCCAACGGCGTGAACAGAAAGTGTACCAATTCGGGGGCGTTTGGGTCGTGTATGTGAGCCTTCAGCTTAGCCAGCAAGTTGAACGACAGTTTGAACTTTTGGAATATGTCGATGAACTCCATCTCCGGCGGTGGTTTCGCCCTCATTGTCAGCATCCCGTCGCCGAGATTCCTCTTCTTCGACTTCCGATTTCGCCGCCGGCGTTCCAGCTCTTTCGAGGCGGCCGCCGCGTGTTGCAGACGCGCGATAAATTTCTCGATGTCGTCGAAACAATGGTTCAGGATCGTCACGTCGCGTTCGTATTTCTCCGACGACGTCGAGGAGACCTCGTCGTTGTTCTCCTCGCGAGATATATCGTTTTGGCCGTCGGCTGTGGACGACGCGCAAAGGACAAACGTATTAAACTGCTACCCATTTTTTTTTTTCTTTTTTCTTTTACACGTCGGCTTTTCTTTCATACGTATACAAATATTCAAGGAACAAACAAGGAAAATTTAAAGGATACGTACCATTGTTAGCGTTAAAGGCGGACACCTGTTCCCGGACGTTAACCCCGTTCAAGGGTGGTTCCGGCGGTGGTAAAGTAGGAGGCGGTGGGATACGACCTCTCGGACCTCTTGGCGAACCACCGGGCACCAGTTTGCCCATTTGCAGCATCTTTAGATCCTCGACGAGATCCTGGGCCGAAACGCTTTGACACTGGAATATATGCATTTCGGCCCGTTGACCGGAACCGCTGTCATCCGCCACTGTGAAGACGAGAATGTTGTTATACATCTCCATAGGGTCCCTCGACGTGAACGCGGTCGG
The DNA here is from genome assembly GCA_032399595.1 of Tetragonula carbonaria. Classification (NCBI taxonomy): domain Eukaryota; kingdom Metazoa; phylum Arthropoda; class Insecta; order Hymenoptera; family Apidae; genus Tetragonula; species Tetragonula carbonaria. Next base: position 7,741,764 of record JAUCRC010000003.1, read on the forward strand.
TTCCTGTATCAACGAGGCTGGGAATCGCTCCATGACGGCCTGCATACGAATTTATCAACGATGCATTAAGTGAAAATTGCCTCGGGAATTATAAGTACGTTGAAGTAATTTCACAAATGTTCCACTTCGTTCGTCTACGCAAGCTAGCTAGCTACTACATGGTTCTTTCTTTTCTCTCTTTTTTTTTTTAATTGAAAAAAATCAGCGACAGATTTCTCTGACGTGATTCTGTTTTTTTTTTTCTTTTTTTTTTACCCCCGTCTCGTTGTCCATGATCAGCACCCAATTCCGTTCCAGACGGAGCTGCATCTTTTGACTCCAAATGCCGTTACTCTTCTCCAACTGCAAAAGTCGCCGCATACCGTCCGCTGGATAAACAATACCGGTTTCCTTCGTGACCGTGAATGTGGCCAAATGCTCCATCATGTACGTCGGCTCGGAACTGCTCACGCGGCCGCCCGATGTGCTCGATGGACCGCTCGATCCTCCGTCTGATTTCATTGTTGTTAAATCCGTTTAATAATTAACCATCTCGCTCGACTGTGTGTTTCGCGTCAGTTTTTTTCCTTCTTTCAACGATATAAACTCAAAGTGGCTTAATTTCGACAAATGAGAAGGGAAAGCGAAGAAGAATCGCGTGAAACGATCACGTGTTACAGTTTTATTGCACGTTTTATTAACTTGAAAGAAGAAAAAAAAAAAAAAAAAGAAAAGTAGTCTAAGTAAACTCCGCCTAAGTAATTTTGCAATCTTGTCGAGTTTAACAATAGAAAAGAGATTTACCTTTGTTATAGGTGGAAGGACTGTGCCCGCTGTTGTAATACGGCATTGTTGACCAGATTAGCGTTTATCCTTTATCTGCAACAACCGATAAATATCCGAAAGAAAAAATCGGTATACTTGAAACATTGTAATTCTACGTGAATATATGTATATATATGTATATATATATATATATCCATCGACATTGTCCATAATTAGTGAACGATCCAGTAAAAAAATCAACTCATACTAGATTTCTCGATGTAAAATTTATTATACATCATTCGTGTTTTATATATATATATATATATATATATATAGAACGTGTTTTATATATATATATATATAGAACGTGTTTTATATATATATATAGAACGTATTTATATATATATATATATAGAACATGTTTTATATATATATATATCAGTATATAAAACGCATTATATATATATATCGATATATTCATGTTATATATATATATATATATATATCGATATATTCATATTTTATATATATATATCGATATATTCATATTTTATATATATATATCGATATTATATATTTTATATATATATCGATATATATTATATATTTTATATATATATATATATATAGACGATCCAGTAAGAAAATCAACTCATGCTAGATTTGTTATACATATAAAACACGAATGATGTATAATAAATTTTGCATCGAGAGATCTAGCATGAGTTGATTTTCTTACTGGATCGTTCACTAATTATGTACGATGTCACAAACTGTTTGCCAAGTGCACAGGTTTAATAACTTAATGACAGACTATGGCGATACGTCGCGCACGTCGCGTATCGTCGTATCCGGCTACCGGGTCATGGGGACCATACTTGGCGGGCACGAAAGCCAGCCTGCAACCAAAGTGAAATTCCAATGAGTCTAATTCGCTCAGCAGACATGTCGAGAATTCCTTTCGCGTGCCTTCCACTTATCGAACCTTAGCGTCCGAAGCTGAGATCCCGGCGAACACAATGGGCCGATAAATATTATTCATTGGCAAACGCATTGCTTTTGCAGAAAACGAGTCGTGTGGCGCCGAGGATGAACGAAAAATATCGCCGTGCACCCGGGGGAATCGGTAAAAAAGAGATCGAAATCCTCTCTTCGGTCTCTTTCGTTTTGCTATTTTATTTCTACCTCGTATTTAATTTGCAATATTCGCAGGTGTTTCGCGGGAATATCTGAAACGCGTATCGCGTTGATATTTCTCATTCGCGCGTCACGTGCAATTTCCACGTTACTTTTTTTGCTATTTCAATTTCTGCGGAACGTATCGTGGCCCGGTATGAATGAACGCGGTTTCATAGTCGTTCAAGTTCCTCGACGTTCCTAACGTTCCATTATTACGCTACGTTATCGCTCGTCGATTTTCCAAACGGATGGGAACATCGGGAGGAAAATTTATATCCAATTCTTCCTCGTACACGCTTCTATCGTATTACTTTCTACCTTTGGCCGAAAATTTTTCAAACGGAACGCGACTGTCTGACGAATTTATCTCTGCTGCTGAAATGATACACAAAACGATGTTCTCCGAGTTAAGTTGTCAGCACAAGGACAAAGAGAGAAGTTACGAAAACGACTGGATTTTTCTTTTTTTTCTTTTCTGCATACGTTATACACGAGGAATGTGAAATTCCCGAATTTACTCCATGAATGAAACCCTATCTGTTTCGACTTAACGGCTCGTTAAACGAGTGTGAAACGTTTCGCGTTCGTACGGGCACAAGCAGCCAGGTGCTGGATAAAAGTTGGTCGCCTGGATGCGGGCTTGCCGGGGAATTTCGTTCGTAAAGGTCGTAAATTTTCCAACGAGACGCGTTTTACTCTTCAATGATGCGCCAATCGAAGGGATTCGCGTAACAACCGTCGAATAACACGATAATTTTGCCCATTCGTCTGAATACTGAAACGAGCTCGTAAATGAAAAGTAATTAATAGAGATTCGCAGGGGATACGCAGACGTGGAGGTGAAAAATCGGTGGAAAAATGGCGGATGGTGTGTGTATGAATCGAGACTCTAAACGTGTCCTTAGGATTGCAATTATACAATTATTCACGTGCCTTCTCAAGCGCGGTACCTTCGAACGCGCTTGTTTTGAATCGCATGATTTATTCGAGGTAATCGGTAAGAACGTTGAGATCTCACTAGATCTCTAGACTAACACGGTACTCGTGGATCGTCTCTTGTTTCCCATATTTATCTCTGATACCACGATGAAATTTTCATTAGAAATATCGAAATGAAACGTTGATCAATCATCGAACAGCGTTATTTAATGTAAAAAAAAAAAAAAAGAAAGAGAGTGTCTCGTAGAACGGGATTCGGAGGTAAGTTATACTTACGTCTACAACTTTTAGCCCAGCTGAAAGTCTAGCTCTTTTCAAACAGATTTTTTAACTAAACTAGATTTTATCGACAGAGTTTCCAGTATTGGCCAGGTCACTTTTAACACTATTCCTACCGACCGGTCAAATGACCGGTCTTTAGCGCAACTTATATTTTTTAACATAGAACGAAGATAAAAGCCAATTTGACAGTATAAAAATATAGTCTCTTTTATTCAGAAGTATATAATGTACATTTTTATTCGTTTTCACCGCATTTTTTATTTACTTCACAGTCATAGTAGATAGGACGGTGTAAGAAAATCCGAGGTTTTGGACCGCATCGAATACCAATCATGCAAATAAGCAACGCCAGGCCGATAGGCGAGCGAGAACTGTATAAACACTTGGAAGTGCCTAATCAGTAAATCAGTCCCTAGAAGGCACTTTTCGGCTAAAATCATGCCACAACTGCATTGCCTTTCGTTTCTAATGACTTTATAATTTTGGAATCGAGTCCTTGAGAGAATACTATTACAAAAAGATATAAATCGTTTTACCGGTCAAAGGTAAACGTTTCCTTAATGTTTACCTACCACGTTTTACCGTGGTAGGTAAGACAGACTACAAATTTTCTTCAACAAATAAACAATAAAAAAAAGAAGTGAATATTGAAAAATGTATTATACGTATATATATTTGTGGAAAAGTCGTGAAGATTTAAAGTCGATTTAATTACGTTGTATATAAGAAATTCTAATCGAAATTTTAAAAACGGTCGTTTGACCGGTCGTGGTAGATAAGACAGATTACAAATTTTCCTCGCCAAATAAACAATAAAAAAAAGAAGTGAGTATTGAAAAATGTATGTATACGTATATTTGAGGAAAAGTCGTGAAGATTTAAAGTCGATTTAATTACGTTGTATATAAGAAATTCTAATCGAAATTTTAAAAACGGTCATTTGACCGATCGTGGTAGATAAGACAGATTACAAATTTTTCTCAACAAATAAACAATAAAAAAAAGAAGTGAGTATTGAAAAATGTATGTATACGTATATTTGAGGAAAAGTAGTGAAGTTTAAAGTCGATTTAATTACAGTTGTATACAGGAAATTCTAATCGAAATTTTAAAAACGGTCATGGTAGGTAAGACAGACTACAAATTTTTCTCAACAGATAAACAATAAAAAAAAGAAGTGAATATTAAAAAATGTATTATACGTATATATATTTGTGGAAAAGTCGTGAAGATTTGAAGTCGATTTAATTACGTTGTATATAAGAAATTCTAATCGAAATTTTAAAAACGGTCGTTTGACCGGTCGTGGTAGATAAGACAGATTACAAATTTTCCTCACCAAATAAACAATAAAAAAAAGAAGTGAGTATTGAAAAATGTATGTATACGTATATTTGAGGAAAAGTCGTGAAGTTTAAAATCGATTTAATTACAGTTGTATACAGGAAATTCTAATCGAAATTTTAAAAACGGTCATGGTAGGTAAGACAGACTACAAATTTTTCTCAACAAATAAACAATAAAAAAAAGAAGTGAATATTGAAAAATGTATTATACGTATATATATTTGTGGAAAAGTCGTGAAGATTTAAAGTCGATTTAATTACGTTGTATATAAGGTGAAGATTTAAAGTCGATTTAATTACGTTGTAATAAAATTCTAATCGAAATTTTAAAAACGGTCGTTTGACCGGTCGTGGTAGGAATAGTGTTAATTAACACGTTAGCCAGATCTCCATGCTGGCTCGCCAGCTAAAGTAAGAGACATTTTCGAATGTTACAACTGGCGGAAGGAGGGGTTGTACGTTGGATCGCGACAGGTCTCGCTCGATCGGTTTGGTTGTATATGTACTGTATTTAAGATGGAGCACGGAGCCCGATCCCGGTCATTCCGGTTTTTCTCTACCCGGACGCAAAATCGGACTAAAACTCGGTAAAAGCGGCGAGAATGTAATTAATATATTCGAAATCTGTAAACGTGGAAACGAATGCTGATTCCTGGCGCTGCCGGTGGTTAAACGTTCGTCCGTTCGGCGAATGCTTTCACTGTGCGTGCCTGTCTCGCTCGGATTAGGTATGCTGGGAATCCGCATAACGGAGAAGGCATTGTGAACACACGTTTTCCTATCAACTGTAACGATGCGATTCCCACTATCTAGGAGTCTTTAACACGTATCCGTTTCGGCATTATTTGCACCGCCATTGACCAAATGCCGGCATTTTTTGACACTATTTGTAGAAACGATATGCTCTGTATTAAAAGCAACCTAACTTTTAAAAAGTCATACAGTCTTTCAGTGAAATTTTGGGAAATGAAATAAAATGAATTTGTATTTATATATACACGCAACTTTATTTTTGATTTTTTTTTTCTTTCCGAAGTTAAATAAAAATTAAATCCACAAAAAAGTTGAAATGAATTACTGAAAACATACCCGTTGTTTCATTAGACAAAGTAAATTAAATTTTCGTAACTTTAATTTTATCAATAATTAATAGTAATTAACAGCCAAGTGCTTAAAAACTTTGAATAAACTTCTTCTATACGCAGTACCGACTAATACGTTTTTAAATTAATTTTTTTTTTTTGCGTTTGCACGACTTTGCAACTGAAGCTGAAATCAGTTTTTTCGTAGAATTATCCCTGTTTGGTAAAAACGTTACGTTTTAATTTATTCGGATTTAATAAAACAACAATCAATCATTTACTACAATGTACATTTTGATGAATTTTCGTCGTGCGGCCGGATGTGTGTTAATAGCGTAGAACGAAAGAATCAAAAGCAAACAAAAGAAAAAAGAAAGAAGAAGATAAAAGAAGAAAAGAAGGCCGACTTGTCCACGTTTCGTATTTTCGTAAATGCTTCGTGTGATTCAAACAACCCGCCAGTTCGAACTTGATCCCTCGCCGAAAAAATGGATATACACGCGAAATTCGCGCGATCTGATCAAGAAAGTGATACGTGGCCAATTTCGAAAAACTTTCGGAGGCGTTCCGTTCGTCGGCTCAATCTCGAACGACGCGTACGATTTGGATCGATCGGATTTTAGTTCATGGAACTATATCGCGATCAGTTAGTGGCATTGCGTACCGCGACGAGAGATACGTGACTCGATAAAAAAATCGATTGTATCATCGACGTTCGGTGGGAACGTTCGTTCTGGATTCGAGCCTCAAGATCGAGAGACCCTCTCTCTTTCTCTTCTTTTTCTTTTTTTTTCTCTTTACACTCTATCTTCGTCTCTCCGTTTTCCCTTTTCCAGAGTCGTATAGTCGTATCTTTTTTCCACGCGCGAGCGAACTGGCGAGTATCTGGTAAATAGAGTATCTGAGCTCTTAACTCCTTAACATACGAATTAAATGAAATTCGATATAACCAGAAAATGATATATATTTTTATGATTTATATATATATATATATTTTTTTTTTTATTTCTTAACATTTGTGTAAACTTGACAGAGATAACTTTTATACTCTTATAATTGTACTGAGAACCCATGCCATGAACGCAATACTCGTAAAGAAAATTAATAAAAAAAATGATGAAAGAACAAATTAATAATTCATAGTCCTTAGGAAACGTATGACGTCTCCCAGACGTCATTATATGTTAAGGAGTTAACTATCTTCGTTAGAGACGCGAGAAACAATGTTTTCGCGCGCGATTGTTACCAACGCGATGAATACGTGTGTACACGTATGAATAATAAGCTTGGCAAGGCGCAAGGTGATCCGATATATCGACGATTCCCGTTGATCGCAGGTTAGGCTTAAAGCCCCGGAGCAATCGGCTTTTCTCCCCGGTCGAAGTCGTAACCGCGATGCAAAGGTGTCGTAACAGCGACCTAAGTGCAGCTATGTGCGTTGAGAAGGGAAGGGAAAAGGAAGGAAGGTGAGTGCATGCTTCGTTTATATGCCTGAGGATCAAAGTTCCATACATAGACGTCGAACGAAAATATCGGTGAAAAGAAAAACTTTCGAACTGCTGTACAAATCCGCGAAACGCGCGATTCTTTATGAGATATAGTAATTTCTAGTCTGGAAAAGTGTCTAAGGGCTAGTTGTTGCATATTGACGTGTTTTCAATATCAAGAACTGATCGATTCTGAATTTTAGATTTCTATCGATTCTATCGTTCAAATCTATGCAAGAACATTCCGACGTTTCTCAAAAAAAAAAAAAAAAAAAAATCGTGAGAAATCGCCCTGAAATTAACCTCTTACGCTGGCAACTGGTTCGCGGACCATAACGAGTGACCAAACCGTATATACGATAATTCGTCGCTTTCTTTTTGAATTCGTCGGTACGATATCGCTGGATAGAAATTACTACTAAGAAGTAACAAATTTATTATTTGCTTCGGGTTCTACTTAAATATACTTAAAACCGAGAAAATATTGCAATTTTTGGACCAAAAATTCTCGACGGAGAGTGGCACGCCATCCTCGGCGCAACAGGTTAAAACGAACAGGTTAAAATACGGGGAGTACGAGAAGAATGTACGATCGATGTGAAATAATCTAGGGTACTATGTAGCAGTAAGCAGTGGAGAATGCTGTTTACTGATATTTCACACTTTATTCACCGACTATACCAATTGGTATTTCAAACGAAAGTCACGTTATCCATCTATAAATGTGTATTGGTAATGATCGCTAGACTACAGATGTATATTACATTTTCAAGTATATTTCAAAGAAAGATACGTAGAACCTGAATAAAGATTTTATTACACAATACAAATTGTCAACTATTACAGATTTTAACAAGTATCAGCTCTAGAAAAATATACTGAGAACCAAATCTTGGTTTAGACATGCTAGATAGTCACAGGCCCTAGAACGTTGAAGCTGAATGTCCACCATTAAGGATGTAGAGGGAGCTGCACAACATGATATCGCCTGTGGCGCCAAAATCCTGCTAACATCATCTCATCAACGCGGAAGAATTTAAAAAAAAAAGAAAGAAAAAGAAAGAAAAAGAAAACGAAGATTTCGTTTTGTTTTCTAAAAATACTACAAGGTAACGAGTCATTCTTTCTGTACGATAGAAACGCCTGATTGACACATTGTTGATAATAGATAAAGAGAGATACTAACATTCTAGTTACGACTTATATATACGATTAATCTTGATCACGATCGGAGGATAGATCTCTGCTGAAAATCGTAGCGACGAGAAAAAATGGGAATTCTTACGGCGAGACGTTTATCTTCCTGACTAGGAGTTAAATTATGTATAAATTTCCGGTAGTGTGGGTATCGGCCGTAGCCGATTCCACGCGCAAAAGAGAGAGAGAAAAAAAAAGAGATACGAGTCGATCCGAGTATCCTTTTGGGATTCGATTACGTGTCGACGCGATTGAAATACGTGCAGGAACACGAGAGAAAAAAGATGAAAGGATCGTGCTGGCTACAAGGCTTGGACATTTACAACCCCGCGACAAATATACAACAGTATAATTGCTTATGGATGCGGACACGCCCTGGGAGAAAAATTCAGCCGGGGAATGCGCTGAAGTAACCACGTCCTTGACCGTACTTGACGGAAACGGCATTCAACCTTCCGATGCGTTCTTCTCCGTCGTCCATGATGGAATTCTACAGCGAGGCGAGATTGTATGCCAGCTAAATGCCGCGTTTGAAACTTTTATTCGACGTCCGTTCTTCTGTCTTTCCCCTCGGAAAATCGAAGAGAAGATTCGAGAGGATTCTAAAAGTTGTTTTCTTATTGTTAAAAAAAAAAAAAAAGAAAGAAAGAAAGAAACGAAAGAATCAAGCGCCGAGCTGTAGAGCCATCTGGCGTTTTATCCTTTCGAATTTTAAGTAGCATTTAGAACTAAGGATTATCCCTTTGTAAGTTTCTATACTTTCTACAAGTTATGATGCCGAGTATACGAGCGAACGGAATTGCATTTGTGTAATACAGGCAAATTGCCCAAGAGTATCATTTTCTTCACTTGGAAGTGGAAACTGATTTGCAACGCAACGAAGTCCAAATGACACGAGGAAAGTACGGAAAGTAGCCTGACATTCTCGCATATTTGTGCATAAGCTAGTGCCGCGATAACTGATCAAAATTTTATTTATTTTATTTCATATCACGTTAACTGGCCATTGTCGTCCCAATTTTTGGATGTATAATAATTCCATAGAATCCGTGCTATATCTTATCCCATGGTCAGTTGACAAACGTTGTTATAATCTCTCGTTTCTTTACTCTGTATACTCTAATGATGAAACTGTAGTCGATCGCACGTGATTTCGATTCGATAAGTCTCAATCAAAGAACGAAGATAAACGAAGATTGATATTTTTGAAAAATTCATTCCACACGGACAACGCTCGTTCAACATTCATTTTTTTCTGCTTGAAGACTTCTCTCTTTTTTTCTTCTTTTCGTAACACATGTATATTCGTTAGACTGGGTTTTTGGAGTACGTGGGAAAAAGGGAAGAAATTTATGCTGTCGTTAACGTGATTTTCCTTTCGAATATATCTCGAGGCAAAGATTGTTCTAGAAACCTTTCACGAGGAACTAAAATCAGTTCAGATCCTATGAGATCATGAATTATATTCCACTTGTGAGTGAACAATGAAAAAGTATGTCGAAAGAATATTTTCAACGCATTTTCTTCCATTCTTTAAAAAATTTCCGGCATTTCAATCCTTCGAATGCGAGATACGAACGCCTGACATATTCGTTTATCTCACACGCGTAATATTGGTTCATTTTATATACACAATATCAGAAAATCACTCCACGAAGACGATTTCAAAAGTATAACAATATAGCCAACTAAAGGATCGAACGAAGGAAAAATAAGGTAAAATACGAAACAGATACAACATAAGAGAAGACTGAGAAGAATTATTTCAGAATTTCTTACTTAAATTAATCACCATCTGCGTGACAAATGCGAAGTAAGAAGATGAAGTTTAAAATGCATCATCAGCCAGTGAAGTATTCAATATCTTAAAAGCAAGATTATTCGAAGGCATGCTACATGTTGGCTCTCGACTATACTGATCGTAAGACGAAGCACCTGTTATACAATCGATAAAACTAGGTCAAATTAGATCGTGCTTGATAAAACCGTACTCGTTAATAGTAATATTTTTAACCATCTCTATTTTCAGTAGTTCAACGAAGGAAACCGAACAGTCAATCGTGGATCAGATTAATTGGCAAAAGTGCGTCATAAAGGCCGTCTTGAGGTGATAATAAGTTAGAGAGATAGCTTGTTGATTTATTAAAATTTCACTAGCAGCATGCTACAGGAGGGATTGTGGTATCAATCGAGGCCCGAGGCTTTCGGAGAAAGCACCAATTTCTGGAAGCACGAGAGACAACAAATGCCCGTTGAAAGTAAACATATGAATGCGGGTAGTACGAGCATTGAAAAAGTGGAAAGAAAGTTGCCAATGCGCCTCGCATACCTGCCGATCTGCCGGTCGCGAACAAGTTTCGCAGTGAATGGACCGAGCGAATGAACTTTTCACTCACTTGCATCCACGGATCCCGATTGATCTCGATTAATCGAAATTTCGCAGCTATAGCTGATACGCATAGCTGACGAATACACACCGCTCGAAAAAATTAGGGTATACCTGAAGATGAATATGAAGCGATAAAAAAGGAGCACTTGAATTTTTTTTTTTTTTTTTTTTATATTAAACAAGAACATTGGAAAAGCAAACGACAAGTCAAAGAAAGTCGTTCGATGTTAATAAAAAAGACATCAAATGCTTCCTTTTTTTTAAATCGTTTTTCTTTTATTCATATTCACTTTGAAATATCCCCGAATTTTTCCGAGCAGTATGTACACATTTCCACGCATTTATCGCGAACGGGATTACTTTTACAAGACCCAAAGTCTCGTTGCTGAGTGGTGCATGCGCGTTATCGAGGTTCAACTACCGTGAATTTTGCAGCGGCTTTCCAAATTAAAATGCGATTACCGTTTGCCGATTGTTATAATTGTTATTTGCAAAACGACAAGCTCGATGCTCTTCTCGCGTTTCTCTCGCGAATTCATCGCGCAACGTCACGCGAAAATGATATTACGTTTCCGTGAGTGTAATTAGTCGCAAATGATCGTACAACGAGTTACAAGAAGTAGAAATTCAATTTGTTTTACAGATTGTGGACATTCGTGAGAATATTTTTATGAATGTAATTTAGAAAAAAAAAAAAAAAATGGAACATTTTTCCATTTTTTACCGAATATTATAACGAGTGTTATATTTTGGGTATTTCGTAAAGTGGCTACAAAAGATATTGACGAAGATGAAATTAGCGTCCTTTTTATTACGTTCTACATCCCCGCGTATGAGTTCCGCGCATTCTAATTGACAAACACTCAGAAATCCGTCGTTTATTGCTTAGGAAAGAGAGATAACGTTGATAAACAATAAAAAAAAAAAAAACTGGAAAAAGCCTAATTTTAATCGAAGGATTTAGTTAGAGCGTGATTGGTATCGCTTACATTTGATGTGTATCGCGAGTGACAAAAGATTACGCGATCGCGTACGATCCCCCTTTTTTCTTTTTCTTTTTTTTTGTTCGAGGTATCGAAGGTCATTCGATGCAATATATCGGTGCACGCAGAGTACGGTAAATATTTGCAATTTATGTCATGGCGGTCGTAATCGGTATATACGTAGGTATTTAGGTAGGCGTGAATTACAGGTGATTGCTGGCGTGGTCGCGATGCCATCGACATCTTCAATGCCTCGAGCATTAAGGGATTAGAACATTTATCCCGGACATTTTATTCGAATTCTACGTTCTTCCTTTTTTTTCTTTTCTTGTTTTTTTTTTTTTTTGTTTTCCTTTTCTCGCATATTTCCGTGGATATCTAACTATTTGCGTTTTTATTTTTATCCTACGTTACAGAGGAGAGAGGAATGTGAATTATGTATTCATGTTATTCACGGATGAAAAACAAGCACCGTAAAAACTTGCGAAATGGCCCGTGTAATTGCGTTTGTACATCGGCTATCTCTCGTCTTGATAAGACGAATTTTTTTGCGACTTCGTGCGAACGCAATCTTATTACGAGGACAATTGTATTTGAAATTCGAGAACATTATCGATTAACGAGGAAACGTGGTGGATTTGCCCGAGCCGAGAGAATGTCTATTGGAAATGTCATGGGCGGGGGACCTTACAGAACGACGAAGAAACGTTTTACCACGTCTTCGTCATTTTCATGATCATCGATCCCGTTATTTGTATTATTTAACAGCAAGACGTGTTTACTTTATGAAGATCGTGTTAAAACACTGTGTTAGTGTTAATACGATAATAAGAAATTAATTCTAAAGGAGGAAATAGAGCCAAAACGAATGAATCACTGCAACGTAATACACGGTGATAACGTCGTACAGATGTTTACTACGATTTTCAATTGCATACGATGCGTACTTACGTATAAAGAAAAAAAAAGAAAAAAAAAAATTGCGCACAGCGCGATCATATTTTTACCTCAAAATCTTATTCGTCTCGGTAACATTCGCGCAATAATTACACGCTACATTTTTCATGGTGACATCGAAGTGTCATTTGCATAAAAATTCCTTCGCAGAGCACAGTGACCGAGACGCAAGAAGATTTTGCGGCGAGATAAAGAGTCATCTCGTGGTCTCTGCATTGTTTATCGTACAATTGTGCAGCCGCGAGTTGTTGCGTTTCGATCAAGCATCCAGAGGAAACAAAATTTTGTATCGAATCTTTCTCTCGGAGGTATATATACGTTAGCCGAGCACATCGACGCGCGCATCTTCCTCTTAAACGAGGAAAGATCATCAAATTTCATAAGACAATTCAAAATACAAATATGTGTCAATTAGAAGAAATTCGACGGCATGTTGTCGCGATAGCAGGATTTTTCTTATTGAAATCCGTTACCGTAACCAGTCACAGAACATATATATATTATATATACATATATATATATATATACACACACATATATATATATATATATATATATATATACATATATATGTTCCGTGTGTTGATTATCATTGGAGACGTAGTGCAACAGGTGTGACCACGACACACGATTCTCTGCGGGGAGAAATCCACGTCGATGTACTCGGTACAATGACTCCAGTCAAGAAATCATTTCCATAAATACCTTGACAGCAGCGTTTCACCGAGTCCGCTGGATTCCTCTGTTCCGCAGTTTCGGATCCGTACGGAACAATTCGGAGATATAAAAGAAATCACAGCTCGCGCGACGTAAGGAAAACTCTCACACAATGGTTTTACTTACCTATTTACAAAATTTTCACGATTACGCACGCACTAAAAGAAGAGGAAAGAGAAAAGAGAAGGAGGAGAAGCTTTCGGCAGAGAGCCAGATCATGCCGACCATGCTCAACTGGAAATACTGAACGACTACCTGATTGCCGTTCGCCTGTTTGCCTCTTACCTGTTTTGCCCAGGTACATTCCTGATGCGTACTCTCCCATTGGTTGAATCGTTACCTATGCAACATGGCGGTGAGATCTAACGGAATCAGATATTTTCAACAGAACGAATAGGATATTGTAATTGAGATGTAATTGGCTGATCGACGAGTAATCGATGTCCATCGATGTTACGATCTTCGAAATTGCACAGCGGAATGAAATAAAATTGAAAGTTGAAAAGCAGGGCTGCCAAGGTAACAGAAAAAAAGAGACTAAAAGAAAAAAAAAATGAAAATTATGATTTGGGAAAATTTTGATAGCTTTAACAACATAGCTTTAACAAGCCGAGTATAATTATTTGTAATAATTATACATTACGAACACTTCTGTTTTATTGTAATGAAACGATAAAAAGCAAATTATTCAGCAGATGATTTATATGATTTTGGAAACTCCAAAGAGAGAGCAAACGATTATTCATAACAGAACATAAAAATTTTTAAAATTAGACATTTACAGATCAATATCAGATATAAAATGGAATACATAAATCAATGCACATCTAGTAACAATTAAATTGTAAATATTAAGGTTATTTTAGATATGTAATAAACTTGCGACATTAAAATTATTTATTCGCAATAATCATTTGTTAAATTACATATGAATAAAACTTAGAAGAATATGTGTAATTTTACTATATGCTTTTTTACGTATTTACTAAATTTCATTGTAACGTCAAAATTTTATTTTAACAGAAATTACATTAAAACATCAATTGTAGTCTTACTACATGTAAATGTTGAAAGGTTACGTATCATTTTCATAATCTTTTGGATTCTTGCGGTGTAATTCACGATTTTTTTCTTCTGCCCATTCCATTAGCAGATAAGTTCCAAGGAAGACTGTAAAATTATGAAACATCTTAATAATTAAGAACATGGATAACTAAGAACTAGATAACTACAATGTAAAAATCTATAAAGTTATACAACTATAACGGGTTAAGAGTATTATTAATTAATTATAATTAATCATACAACTATACTGGTAGGATTATTGTTCAATTAATAACTAGTAAGACATACTTACAAGGTCCAAACTTTAGAACATGTGATCTGTAGCGTGTTATAAATCGTCCAAGACTTTCACCTGTTCCAGCAAAAGGACTTTGTTCGTATGGACTAAGACGAAAAAATGTAACGCCAGTTATTCTTTCAAGCTCTCCAAATTTCTTCCCCATTTTGCTAGAAAAAAATATTTAGCTCTTCTAGAACATGAATATAAACGAACATAACCCAGAAATAGAATAAACATTAAAAAACGTCATTGCAAATTTTAATTTTAGATAAAATTTTTAGAAACGAACTTTACTTGCTCGTTACTTTTTAAAGATTAACAATTACTCATTAAGTGTAAAAAGCTAGGCAATTGTTTCAAAATTATATAACATACGATAAATTAATCGGAACCTACCGACTTGGAACGTTCCAAATGCGCAAATATCTACCTCTAAACTATATTTGCTAGATGGCATGTTTTGTCGTCTGCACGTTAGAGCGCCAAATTGAAATTATGATATACAATACAAATTCGTATTAACATTAACACATTCGCATAGTACAAATATTCATATTAGAATTACGTTCTATATAACAATAAAAATCGTTATTTTTTTCACGAACAATTTTGCGTATTGCAATATACTATTACATGAATGTAAATATATCACAATACGTGTATCTCGTCAATTACCAATCTGATATTTTATTATAAGAGAATAAAATCATAACGTATTCAATCAGTTCATCTGTAAAAATGGTTGTGACTCTATTCTTTGTTTTATATTTCGGAAATAAATAATTAAACTTACGTAATGAAAATAAATACTAGCACTTCATAGGGAATTTTTGTTTTCACTTGCTCTTTATTATACTTACAACTTCGGCTTGGGTCTTTCTACAGTTCAAATATAGTATCTTAGTATATCAGTATTATTCGCCGGGTTCATACGTGAATTCCCAAGGGGGGAATTTTTTTGCAACGAATACATAATCTTCTCGTATTTGCATTTATGGTTTTAATTTTATACACGTGTACATATGTGTATGTGTGTGTGTGTGTGTGTGTGTGTGTGTGTGTATTATATATAAAAAAAAAAAACGTAAATGAAAAACTATTATCTGTTCTT
This sequence comes from Tetragonula carbonaria, assembly GCA_032399595.1. Lineage (NCBI taxonomy): Eukaryota > Metazoa > Arthropoda > Insecta > Hymenoptera > Apidae > Tetragonula > Tetragonula carbonaria. Next base: position 7,757,525 of record JAUCRC010000003.1, read on the forward strand.
CGATACAAGGTGGCGCCACTATCGCATTGTAGTGAAGTAGGTAGTAGGCACACAAGGGAAGAAGTGGTGTACGAATCAAGGAATAGGACAGTTGCTCGTGTGCGAGGTTCCGCGTGATATCGTACGTGGTGTGTACTGTGTTTGTTTTGTGCTTATTACAGCCTATATTGTCAACTGCTTCTCACGAGGTACACAAATGCAGTTAATAAAGATGGTTTATCGAAGCAGACTCCCAAATAAATTGCTGTCGCCGATGACCGAGTAACTGACGTGTGCTAGACCTGACACGAGGTCCTCACCTGCGTTAGGTACGTGTGGGCCACCTATCCGCGTCCAAGCTGTGTCGAGGCATCCAAGTCATGGTATCGAGGTTCGACACAAACTTCGGCTGTGAGGATTTTTTCGGGACTTATCGTTGCACCCAAGACATGGCTTGTGATCGTGGTGATTCGGACTTCGAGTTCATCATACCGCCAGAAGCGCCGGTCTTCGAACCAAGTACTGAAGAGTTTCACGACCCCCTTGGCTACATCGCGAAAATACGACCGATCGCTGAGAAGTCTGGCATTTGTAAGATCAAGCCGCCGCCTGTGAGTAGATCCTTCGTTATCGTATTTACATCAATATTTTCCTCTCGTTGCGCTCTCTCTCTCTCTCTCTCTCTCTCTCTCTGTCTGTCTGTCTTTGTCTCACTCTTTTCTCTACCTTATCGCAAAGAAGGACATGATACATGCATACACCATCCATGTTCCTTATTTAAAAATCCGATGTACCAGAGCGAATAGGTAACTTTGTGTGTTTCTTTTTCTTTCTTTTTTCTTTTTTTTTTTTTTTTTTTTTTCGTGTGCAATTGTCGTAAACGTGCAGATATGCACACACGACCTCGTTTACGCACTATGACGCTTCCGCACGAACATCACACAGCCGTGACATCACAAAATAAACGAATATCCCGTGTAACGTGCACTTTAGAAAAATTTTCTCCTACGTGCACGTAACAACGGTGGGCAGGATTTTCTGTGTTCGTGCGTATTATGCGTGCATCAATTGGTAGGATTTTTTCCGCGTTCCGCGTTAAGAAATTCAGATTCGGTGAGAAAGCCAGGAAATGTTTCGTAAGACAATACGATCAGAAGGGAAAGAAGGGACTTCGATTTGTCATCACGAAGAGATTCTTTTCCTTTTATTTCCATTATGCCCGTGCATTGTTAGCATTTTCATCATTGCCTCGAACACGTACGTACATATGTGCCCGATATCTTTTCCATGTTGGCAGATGAGAAGCTAGAATTGGGAGTGACAGCGTTTCTGGAAGTAGGAAAAACTCTAGAATGAAGTACGTTAGGCACTCGTTGCGACATTAATATCGTTATATGTAGCTAGAAGGTACGCTATGTAAAATGGCCGAGACAATCGAAACAATGTCACCTTAGGAGAACATCTTGAAACATCATGTTTCGGAAATTTTCTACGATACCCAACACAGACGGACAGATCGACGGAGAAAGCGCTGAAATAATTATCAGCATTTGCGGGTAACGATCTTCCCGAGGCAGGCTCTGTTATCGTAACATTATCGATAGGGGAATCATTTTCGTGTATAGTCAGAAGTAACTATTTCGTCTAAAAATATTCGGAAAGTATCGCAAGTTTTTCTGCAGACACGTTCCGTTCCGTTGTGTCACGTTATCGTAAACTCTCTTCTCTTTGAGAATCTTTGTGCAATTCAGTTTGTTTCTGAAGAATTTGACACAATTTCTTTCTTTCTTTTTTTCTCGCGTGTGTTTTCAGCCTCACGAGGCGGAAAAGCTGACACCCAGTGCCGTTAAATTTTGTCGTTCTTTCCCGGAGTCGATTTCTTTTTTCGGAAAACGTTCGAGCGTTCAAATTTTACAAATTCTTCGCTTTGATTTGTATCGCCGTTAAAATTGATTTGAGCCACCATTTTGTTTTCACACGTGCAAAGAAAGATTTTATAATGTAAATTTTCAGCTTATGTCTTGATCGCAACGAATCAGCAGTCAGAAATTTCGTAGCAACTTTAGAATTGAATTCAGTGCCGAAAATCTTTGATTCTTTGATATCCGATGATTGTCTGAGAAATGTACAAATAATATAGCACATACACACGAATAAGAATTTAACTAAACTTACAAAATCTAAGCTAATGAAACCTGTATCTATTGAGAAAATTGTGTAGTCATTGCCTTTCTAAATGCATCGTACAATTTCTTTTTTCTCAGATGAAGATATATTTTTTTTACATATTTAACAAAAAAATATTTATTGCATTAATTTGTTCAATTGTTTGTATAATTATTAACCTCATAATTATTGAAGTGATTCAAAGTTGATTTATGTTGAGTTTTGCAAACAACTCTCTCTTATACTATTCTCTCAGCTTTCAAAGAAACACTGTTTAAATTCATAATTCTTTTTATTAGTGTTTCTTTGACGACGATATATGCATATGTATAAAAAACTCTTAATATTTCTCTCCTCGTTAATTACTTGAATTTTAAAAAAAATTTTTTTTTACAATAATTGTTACTTTTCATCAGGGGAAATCGATCTTTTTTCATCTATCTAATAATTCTGACCAAGTTATAACTATGTATTAATCTATTTAAGTGTAATTCATTACTCTTTGAGAAAATTCATATTTTCTAACGGGATGACGCCATTACGGAAATAACTATGGTCACGGCATTAAACGGGCATCGTATATGGAGAAAAGCTTTGTGATATTTATGTATTTCCAACTTGAGATGCGACAATATGTTTTATACCGAAAATGTTGTTTCGTTATTTATTGTGTCGGTGTAATTCCACTAGAAACGCATAAAATGTCATATCATCGCAACAACAATAATTCGCACCTCTATTTTCCTTTTTATAGTTGTTTTAGCTTCTTTATTATTTGTTTTTCGAAAAGTCGACTGATCTTACAATGGTGTTGCGTCACGGTAAAGATGAAGCTACGAAAGCATTTATCGATTACTTAGTCACATATATTTATATGCTACTATGTATTTTACTAATAACATGCTAATATTTTAGGATAAATAAAATTAAAACGAAAGTAAATTTCCTTGTACGTGTTAGATAAGTATTAATAAAAAGTCGCAATGATAATTCTGTAATGTAATACTGTCATACTGTACTCGGCGTACAAATTTCCATTTTGTTAAATTAATTGACACCTGACGATCTGAAACTGAATTATGTACCGTGCATATCGAATTAAAGTCACAATAAATTAAAAGTCATAATAAATGTTTGTGCATTTCTTAAAACGCATTATTTTACTTTTTTTTGTATAAACTTCATATATATAGATTACGTTATATTGATAGACATTAAAAGTTATTGCTTAATAAATAGAAATATATATTTACATAATATTTATATACATATCGCAGGATGTTTTATATACAGTTTTATATATTATAGCTAATTTTTCAATCTGTTTACTTACAGAATTATTCTTAATAATTTCTAATAAGGCCTAAGAATATCTTTCAGGTCTTACATAATAGTTATTAACAATTCATATTCCTTGTATTACTAGTATAATACTAAGTTATTTTGTGTCACAATCTTGCTTTATTCACATCATTTTATTTTTCAATGTCAGTATTTCAATTTTTTGCAAGTAAAGATAAATAAAAATATGTATAAATTAATTTTATAAATTTATTTCCTTCTTTTTTATAGAATTGGCAGCCACCATTTGCTGTTGATGTCGATAAATTCAAATTTGTTCCAAGAATACAGAGACTAAATGAATTAGAGGCAAAAACAAGGATAAAACTTAATTTCTTAGATCAGATTGCAAAATTCTGGGAACTTCAAGGTTCATCTTTAAAAATTCCTCTTGTTGAACGCAAAGCTCTTGATTTATATTCTCTGTATAAGATAGTTACTGACGAAGGTTTGTTGTTTTGTCATTATGAATTTATTATTAATTTCGTGCTTTCAATCTATCAGTGTTATATGTCATACTATGCATTAATGTTTTTTTAGGAGGAATTGAAACAGTAACAAAGGAAAGGAGGTGGGCAAAGATTGCAAATAAATTAGGTTATCCTTCTGGACGCAGTGTTGGAAGTATTCTAAAAAATCACTATGAACGTATTTTATATCCATTTGATGTTTTTAAACAAGGAAAGACATTGGCAGATATTGTAAGTTATTCCTTATTTATATGTATTATAACTTTTTTTTCAATAATGCATAATAATGCATACATATAACGTATATCGATTTATGCAGAAAATTGAACCAGATTCTAATGTAACTGGAAAGAAAGATAGAGATTATAAACCACATGGAATTATATCTCGACAACAAATTAAACCCCCAGCTGAGAAATTTTCACGTCGGTCAAAAAGATTTACTAGTCAGGAAGAAAAGCCAGAAGTATCTATAAAACAAGAAGATTGTAAAGAGGAATGTGATTCTGACAATGATTGTAAAGATGGAATTAAAAATAAACAATATAATGACGATAAAGATAATAGCAAGGAACTTAAAAAGTTACAATTTTATGGACCTGGACCAAAAATGGCCGGATTTAATACTAAAGAAGGAAAAAAGTCAAACAAAACTAGAGGAGTAAAGCTTGTTTATGAAGTTGATCCAGTGAGTGTATATTATATGTTCAGTTATACGATATATATTTGTAAAATTTGTTTTCTCTTCCTTAATTCATATCTGTATTTTTTTAGTTGGCAAAGTACATTTGTCACAATTGTGGAAGAGGCGACAATGAAGAAAATATGCTTTTATGCGATGGATGCGATGACAGTTATCATACTTTTTGTCTTATGCCGCCATTAACAGAAATACCAAAAGGTGATTGGAGATGTCCAAAGTGTGTCGCAGAAGAAGTTTCTAAGCCGATGGAAGCATTCGGATTTGAACAGGCACAAAGGGAATATACTCTTCAACAATTTGGAGAAATGGCTGATCAATTTAAGAGCGATTATTTCAACATGCCTGTACATGTATGTTATCTCATTGCGTTATCTTATTATTGTATTTTGTATAACGTAATGTAATTGTAATGTGATGTGACTGTACATATTTGCTAATACTTTTCGTAGATGGTGCCAACATCATTAGTGGAAAAAGAGTTTTGGCGAATAGTTTCTTCGATCGATGAAGATGTAACTGTGGAGTATGGAGCAGATTTACACACAATGGATCATGGATCTGGATTTCCAACAAAAACAAGTGTCAATTTGTTCACATGTGATCAAGAGTATGCCGAATCTTCGTGGAATTTGAATAATTTACCAGTTTTACGTGGAAGTGTACTAGGTCATATAAATGCTGATATTAGTGGCATGAAAGTACCATGGATGTATGTTGGAATGTGTTTCGCAACATTTTGTTGGCATAACGAAGATCATTGGAGTTATTCGATCAATTATTTACATTGGGGAGAGCCAAAAACATGGTATGGTGTGCCAGGCTCTCAAGCGGAACGATTTGAACAATCGATGAAATCGGCTGCACCAGAATTGTTTCACAGTCAACCAGATTTACTTCACCAGTTAGTTACTATTATGAATCCAAACATTTTAACGAATGAAGGTAATACGATATTATTTTTAACTGTTCTTTTTTTAATTATGCAATAAATTATTATCATTACTATTTATATCTGGCCTTTAGGTGTTCCAGTGTTCAGAACTGATCAACATGCAGGAGAATTCGTGGTAACATTTCCAAGAGCGTATCACGCAGGTTTCAATCAGGGATATAATTTTGCGGAAGCTGTGAATTTTGCTCCTGCTGATTGGGTATATTATCATATCAAGGCAACATATTACATGTTCGTATTTGTACATATGTTGAGTTCATATAGTTATTCTATGTTTAATAGCTCAAAATTGGACGGGAATGCATAACGCATTATTCAAATTTAAGACGATTTTGTGTATTTTCTCATGATGAATTGGTGTGTAAAATGTCGTTGGATCCAGATTCATTAGATATAGGAATTGCAACTGCAACTTATCATGATATGCTTCAAATGGTAGATGATGAAAAAAAGCTACGGAAGAATCTGTTGGAATGGGTAAGTGGTTAAAACTTTTAGTTTTTTTAGATAATATAATTTTTATTTTTACTTTTTGAATTTGACGCAAATATCGCAAGTTATTGAAAATAAAATATTTGAGTAAATTATTAAATATATAAAAAATGAATGTATATTTAATTATAAATTATCTTACTAATTATAAATATGTCATTGTTTCATTGATATTTACGTATGTTATGTTCTATGAGGATTTTTCGAAAAAAATATATTAAACATTCAAATGTTGTTTCCAAAATCAACGTCAAACACATAGAACAGATTATAATTCTAAATGCAAAGCCTGATATATTTAGGTCAAACAGTATAGTATATGCCGAGACGTTCTCTCACAGCTTACACATGCAACGCTGCACATGTACACACACATCGGTAACGTGTAACCATGCGGGTACACGCGGTGAAAGACGTGTGTGCGGCTGATATTACCAACCTACGATCGGGCATCGTAGTTTCATCGACAACGTTATAATCGTTGTTAATGCTTTCATATTTCGTTATTTTTGGTTAGCCTAATTCGCATTGTTAAAATAGTTTCCGTGCGATCGTTCCTTAGTTATCAACCTTGACTTGTTGATACCTATTTGGTGTGTCTCTCCTCTTGATTATATAACTTTTATTGCTGAATAGAGGTTATGTTTTTAAAGTTTTGCCATGATGTTAAACAGGCAATATATTTTCTCCGTTGGTTCGCAGATTTTCGTAATTTTTCTTTTAATTTCATTGAAAAGCGTTAACGTTAATATCGAATAAGTTATACACACGTGAAAATTGTTTCTATTTTAAAATTTATTTATCCACAGATGGATACACGTATTTCTTTGATAAACTTATTCTACGTTGTAATATTGCTTTTAAAATGTAAGAACAGTGGATCGTCTGATGAATGATCTTTGTGGTAAAAACTATATTTTTCAGGGTGTAACAGAAGCAGAACGAGAGGCATTTGAACTTTTACCAGACGATGAGAGACAGTGTGAAACGTGCAAGACAACTTGTTTCTTGAGTGCAGTTACATGTTCATGCCAAAGTTCTCAGTTAGTTTGTTTAAGGCATTTCACAGAACTTTGTGATTGTCCTCCGGAAAAGCACACGCTGCGTTATCGCTATACTTTGGACGAGTTACCAATTATGTTACAAAAATTAAAATTAAAAGCAGAGTCATTTGACTCGTGGGTGACAAAAGTAAAAGAGGCAATGGACCCTGATAAGAAGAGTGATAAAATTGAATTAAGTGAATTGAAAGAACTGTTGAATGAAGCGGAAAGTAAAAAATTTCCAGAAAGTGAATTACTCATAGCTTTAACAACTGCTGTGCAAGATGCTGAAAAATGTGCGAGCGTCGCGCAACAACTTTTAAACAACAAACAGCGTACGAGGTATTGCGATGTTTTTTAAATTATGTTTATGTTAGATTTGTGCTAGACAGGTTTTCAAATTATTTAAATCTTTTCATACAGAACCAGACAATCTGTTGAAACTAAATACAAGCTTACAGTAGAAGAATTGACGCTTTTCTATAAAGAAATAACAAATTTATGCTGCGAGCTCAAAGAGTCTGACGGAGTAAAATTTATACTTGATCAAGTATTGCAATTTCAAAAAGAAGCAGAAGAACTAGAATCTAAAGAAGATGATTGCGACATTGAACAGTTGGAGAAATGTATTGAGTTTGGTGATTCTATTTGTATCGAACTACCTCAACTTATATGTTTGAAACAAGTAAGCATGAGTTATATACACGTAGTATTCGTTCGTTACGCGAATGAATTATACACACTTGATGATAAAGACATGTTCCTGTTTTCACATACTTATTCATTACAGAAATTAGCGCAAATACAATGGCTTGAGGAAGTGAAGTCTATCCAAGAAGATCCAAAGTCGATACATCGTGATGATTTAGCAAAATTAATTGAAAAAGGTATGACAATGCCTCCTCATTTAAGTATAGAAAATACTCTCTCAGAGTTGCAAGCATTAATGGTTGCAATTGACAACTGGGAAGAAAAAGCAAAATTGTATCTACATACTAAAAATAGACAAACTATCGCATCTCTTGAAGAATTTATTCATGAAGCTGATAAAGTAGAAGCTTATCTACCAAGTTTAGATGTTCTTCAAGATACGTTAAATAAAGCAAAAAATTGGACAAAAATAATGGACGAGATACAAGCAAGAGATAACTTTCCATACTATAATACATTAGACGATCTAATTAAGAAAGGCCGAAATATTCCACTGCACCTAGATGCTCTTCCAATCTTAGAATCCACGCTTTCACAAGCAAAAGCATGGAAAGAGAGGACAGCGAGAACATTCCTAAGAAAAAATTCACATTACACTTTAATGGAAGCTTTATCACCACGAATCGGTGTTGGTATACAAGCATTAAAAGCTAAAAAGAATAAAATTGAAGATTCCGTCGGACCTGTCTTCGTCTGTGATACAAAATTGGACGATTCCAATGATTCAGCTACTATAGTGGCCGCTTTTAAATTAGCTGAACAACGCGAAATGGAAGCAATGCGGAATTTAAGGGAAAGGAACCAAATGAAAACCAAAATTGAAGATTCAAAGTATTGTGTTTGTCGTCGACCAAGATTCGGGCTTATGCTTCAGTGTGAACTTTGCAAGGATTGGTTCCACTGTAAGTATTAGTTTTTTGTCACAATGAATATAGCTGTTAGTTGATCTTAATTATGATTAGATAAAATGTGTTTTTATTTAGCAAATTGTGTACCTTTGCCAAAGACATCGTATAAAGGAAAATTTCCAATGTCGAGGGAAATTAAATTTTTGTGCCCGTGTTGCTTACGTTCAAGACGGCCACGATTAGAGACAATTTTGGCACTTTTAGTTAGTCTTCAGAAAATTCCTATTCGTTTATCAGAAGGTGAAGCGTTACAGTGTTTGACGGAACGTGCAATGAATTGGCAGGTGAGCTCTATGTAAACATTGACGTTAATAAACCGTATTATAACGTGTAACGATGTACATAATATACATAGTATACATACATCGAATAGGATCGAGCTCGACAAGCATTAGCCACAGATGAAATTTCGACGGCATTAGCAAAATTATCCGTGCTATCGCAAAAGTTAGTGGAAGCAGCAGCAAGGGAGAAGACAGAAAAAATTATTAGCAGTGAATTGAAAAAGGCAGCGAACAATCCTGAATTACATCAGAGAGTTCAAGCAATCGCACCGCTCAGTGGTGTACACTCAGATGACAGTGCACTTAGTACTGCGGTATGTTCATTCATATGAATATATTAGAATATATTAGATTAAAACGGCGTTTAAAATACATATTATATGTATGTATGATTTGAATATATTTGTGACAATATTTTAGGATGACGACGACGACGTTGTTACTATAGATGATGACGAACCAAGTTGTAGTACTTTCAACAGTAACGAACACGCGTATTCTTATAGTAAGATTTTTCTTCGTAATAAATAATAAATGTGTAAATATGAACAAAATATTCATATTTTTAGATGTTCATATTTTTTTTGCAGTATCAAAAATTCAGCGTAAAACACAATCAAGTGACGCAACGGAGGTCGCAGTTGTACTTTCACAAACAGCAAGAATACGTCTAGAAGAACTAATGATGGAAGGCGATTTATTAGAAGTCGCACTTGATGAAACACAACACATATGGCGTATCCTGAGTCATACAAATAGCCCCAGTACAGTCCGAAAGTATGCATCGTATGACGAAGTTCATACTAACTTGAATCAAGATATAAAAGACGTGAAGAAGCGTGGAAGAAAAAGGAAATCCGACGAATTCGAATTATTGAAAAAACTTGGAAGACAAAAGATGGAAGAAAAAAATTTAGCTAAACGAAAAGGCTTACAGAAAGAGAAAAAATTAGCTAGTTCTCCAGTGCCAATGAAGCGTGGACCTCGTAAGGTCCGTATATAAATAATTTAGATCTTATACTTATCAACGAAGTTTAAATCTGGAATATTTCTTGAGTTGAAAATATTACTTTAAATTTACTTTAAATAAATATGATACGATGTTGCGTATTAGTTGCTTTGATCTTGAATTAAATGTAAATTTAATGAATTTTGAATGTGAATTAAATATAATTTAGATGAAACGTAAAGAAGGCGAAGAAGGGCCAAAGAGAAGGGGTGGTAACAGAAAGAAGACCAAACAGGATACTTCGGACGAAGAGGATGATTGTGCTGCTATCAATTGTTTACGACCCAACGGTAGGAATATTTCATTTTCAACGAAAATGCATTTCAGTGCAATTATCGTTTCTACATATGTGTATTGTTCTATACATTTCTCTTTTGATTTTGTTCGCGTGTTAGGTAGAGAAGTTGATTGGGTACAATGTGATGGCGGCTGTGAAGGTTGGTTCCATATGCATTGTGTTGGATTAGATCGTACAGAAATTGCAGAAGAGGACGATTATATATGTAGCAATTGTAAAGAGGCAGAGCAAAATTCAACGGTAAGTTAAAATAAACTAATAAAGTTAATATGTTTAGGATATCGTTGCCATTTTTACATTCCATTTGTGGTTCGCTTGGTGAAATTCTTCTTTTCTCCATTATGTAATATTTGAGTTTCTTCGACTATTCAATTTTAACTATTTCCCAATTCTCTATTTTAGTTATTCGAGTCTCGAGTCCTTTTCATTTGCCAAGTAGCATTGTGTTATCGTTTTAGTGCAATATTTTTTTTTTTTTCTGTGTTGTCTATACTGTAGTCAAGAGCGCCAGATCCCCTAGCTGAATCATTAGGCCTGGATGCACTTCTTTCCCTTTCTCAATCTCAGGGATACCAGGGCACAGATAATGAGGCAGACATTCAAGAAACCACATCCTTCGTCAGGACATACTAGCCTACTTTGCCTTGTTAATTCTGTACAAGGCTATAATGTTTATCAATTTCAACTGACTGGGCACTTACGGTTCGACAATTAATATTACCTACAACCATCATTCAGTCAGTTGGTACACTGCAGATTATCGGATGCCGTTTTGAATACTGTTGCGAGTGGATATTGAAGATATAAAGTATTATACTACGGTCGAATGGCAATCTTGACGACTGCGAATGTTATTTTTCTATTTTGATTTGATGCAAAACTATTAACTTTTTGTATGTATTATATTGCATTGTATTTCATTTTTCCGAGATAAAACAGATGTTTATCAAGAAGAAGATTTATTGTACAAGTACAATACATTTATTTATAATTCAGGAAAATTAATTTCGTACATTGATATTTAATGTTAATTTATAATATTATAACCTGCTTGTTTTTATCCAAAATAACATATATTGCTTTTGATATGATTCCGATTAAAAGAAAAAAACCTAAATCATTATGTATATTGTACAGATCAAGTATCGCGGATGAACCGTGATATACTACTTTGTGGTTTACATGGGATTTTAGAAAATAGATATTTTGCATCTCATTGTAACACTTATTTCTTATCTCTCGCTGCAACGGTTGATAAAACATACTACTGGCTTTGCGAGACCAATGATTGTTGAATAATTAACGGTATGCGTTTAGCATTATTTATAATGCTATTTACAGTACGAATAACGCTCTTTTCCTAAGCGAACATACGACTAAAAAAAAAAAAAAAGGATATGGAAGATATAACGAGGGAAAGAAAGGTGTGTATAATTTTATCTAATGATTTAGGTGATCTGTGACATAAGATAAAAATTAGCGACGGCGACAATGTAAAAAAAAAGGAGTCATCTCAAATTATTTCTATTCAAAGGAAGATTCCGTCGGTTTTGTATCGGTTTTTAATTGTAATGGCGCGAGAGAAGTTCTCTCGCGCTAAAATAGTATGTACAGATAGACTGAGATATGTGTGTATTAAGATATAGATATTATTATACATATATATAAGAAATTAGATTGAATTATAGAAGTAAGTTGCAGTTTGTATAAAACAAAGAATTGACACGCAGATACATAGCATATCTAAATCTGCCTTCCTGAAATAATTGATTAGAATTTATTGGATTTTGGACCAGAGTGTACAACTTATATAATTTATAAGAGTTTGTAAGTCATTTGATTTTCGTTTCATTTCATTTTTCTTGCTCGTTTCTAACGATCGTTTTACATTATGGTATTATTGACTTCAGTGAATATTTTCCGAATGGCCTAAAAATATATACATTTTACAATGTAAATTCTGCATCTAATTCTAAATTCTAGTATTAGTATAGAAAAGATTAATTTTTACGATTTCATCAACCGATTAACAAACGAAAGTATTTATTTTAATTCTTACAATTGTATTATATTTTATAATATTTGGTAGCTTGATGACTTTATACATTGGTGTGCTAATCTTTTTATCTTGTACGTTCAACATTAGTTCGAGTTCAACGTTAAAAAAGTGCTAACTCCTCCTCCTGTATTGTTAACATTCATGTAATTCATGATGTAATTCATCGATGTAGTATAATTAAAGCTTACTTATTACTTTATACATTAAAGTATTATAAAATTACTAAATATTATAAAGATGATACTTACATTAACGATAAGATATATTCCGTAATAAATCATTTTATAAATGTTGTAAGTGTTACAAATATGGATCTCATTCCCGATGAAACAAAACGGAAAAAAAAAAAAAACGCTAAAAAATACGTCGCTATCGATTGGTGTGAAATATAGAATTATGGGATGTAATTTGTGTATTTAATGTTGACTCTGGTACAAAACCGTGTGTTTCGCATATTTAGTTGATAATGAAATTCTTTACTAGTTACTTTTTTAATACGATTGTTAAGCCAATTTTTTTTTTTCGTTTTTTTTTTTTTTTTAAATCTATACATAAAAATTTGATTTACTTGACTTTCGTGCAGAAGTGTTATGTGCGTGTCTCTATCTATTGATGTGGTTTTTTGCATGACATGCCAATAAAAAAACTACATCGTGTAAAGAAAAGAAAGGGAAAAATACCTTCGTTGTGGATTCATTGATGAAGCTGCGCCAGCAGCGTGAGAAATTTTGTATAATTGTTAAAGAAAGCAAATATCAATCATTGAGTTTCCATACGAACGAAAACTATATGAATGCATGTTATACACGTGGAATGACACGACGCACAGTGTGTTTTAAACATTTGCATATCGAAACATACGTTGCAAATCGTCGATGTTAAGCATAAATGGAATGAATTTTATTAATGAAAATGTTCATATTTCACTGTTAGATGTCGTAGCTTAAAGAGATATTAATTGTTCGGTTAATTGGTTAATAGAATCCATTTTACGATAATCGTATTGATAAGGATATCCTGATTGTATGCATCGTTCACGATTAGTACGTTATGTGTTCCGTTTAAAACAGACTGTAGGTCAAAGATTCGATGAGACATGTGTACACACATATATTTTTGTACAGATATAAAAGAAAAGGGCTCGATAATCTCTTTGATTATTGCTCTTGGATACGCGGGAATACAGTGAATTTCTAACGATAGTGTGTTTTCGCGTTTCGATTAGATGAGGTATGAATTTCATTTATTTCTTTTCGTAATAAAAAAATAAAAAAAAAATATATATATATATATATGTATACATATGTATGTACATTGGTTACTGTATTTTATACGAAGTACTTAGAATCATTTTTTTATCAAGACAGATTAAAAAGAAAAGAAAAGAAAAGGAAAAGATGGAATGATGGAAAGAAAACGGATAATGAATTTGTGTGCTTTATGAGGTGGTACACTATCATTAAAAATACATTGTGAGATGAGCAACATAAAATTGATACTGCGTGATTACTTAGAGCTGTGTTGCAAAATAGACATATTTGAACATTGTACTTTACCATTAAATATTAGCGTACACCATGTCAAATACTGATCATTCGTTTGGCGTAATATAAGGCAAGTGCCTACACGTTTCCAAGGACTATCGATTATACTAATCGTCATAACGAAAGAAACACATCTTTTATTAATCTTCATTGATAAATGAGCGTAAAATGTCTAGTGGGTCAAAAATGGATTATCATACTTCGACGAAATAATTTTCGTGTAATTAAAGTTATAAATTAGATGTCCTTAGTTTTACACGTAACATAGTTTCAATTTTTAAACGCAGCTGATATTTATTTATTTTAACAAGTAATTTGTAATTTGTTTTCTCACTCGATTGGAGAATACATTTCTTTAAATGAGAAAAAATTGCCACGAACTTTTCATGTGACTCGCCGATTTCATTCGAAATTTATGTTTTTTTTACTATCGTTGTAAATTATATCTGTCTTTCGTTGTTCTAAAATGTTAGCCGATAATATTCGTTCGATATTCACGCGTGATGATTAATTAGTATTTATCGGATCGTTCATTCAAACGAATGTAGTCAAAAAAAAGTGTTACTTAATTTTCATTGCATCAATGCTAATAATCGTCTTTATGTTGAACTCGGTTGTTTTGTCGTCCCTTCCTGTTTTTTTTTTTTTTTTTTTTTTAATATATTACACGAAAAGATCAGTATAGACGCGTTCACGTTGGAGTTCACTTTTCGTTGTTCCGAACGTCACACCTCGCAGAGAGAAAGAAAGAAAGAAAGAAAGAAAGAAAGAAAGAAAGAAAGAAAGAAAGAAAACCTTCCACCAAAAATTTAGTCGATAGAAAAACCATTGTCGTGTATCTCTTATTTATTACATTTTCGTTTATTTGTGTTTACTCGATTGTTCGTAAAGAAGGAATCAATTCCATCAGGAGGGAAAAGCTTCCGTCGAATGATCCTTTATTATCGTCACCTGCGTAAATAACTATTTTACTGTATAACACATATAGATACGTCGTTTATTTCTTTCGTACACGAAATCATTTTAGACAGAACTATTTATGAGACAGTAAATGTAACCTAGGGCTAAGTAGTGTTTAAAGTAGCCTTTATTTGTAAGATTATATCACTTTGATTTCCGATAAAAATATATTAAATGTAAATGTGTGTGCATGTACATTCAATACCATAAACTGCTTTTTCTCTCGTCTCGTCTTATACAGTTGAAACAGAGAAAAGGAAAGAAAGAAAAAAAAAAAGAAAAAGAAAAGAAAAGTAGTAGATGCGAAGTACAAATTTTTAACGTTATGTCAAAGCAACATACATAGTCGTTCTCAGTAGTTCACCCGGGCAAATGTATCTATCAAGACGTCTAAGAAAATTCCTTTTGTCAAACAGTCGTTGCCGATCTTTCGTGATGTAACATTATTTAAAAGGGGTCGATGTCCGTGGAAGCGTATTCGTGTAACTGGTGGGAGAGATAGAATGTCAATAAAGAACGGCGGAACATGAATGTTGGGGGAGACATGAATTTCTCGTTTATATGACGCACAACGGGAAGTCGAGCAAAGCTGGTCGGAAGGAGATTTTCTGCTTTTGCGGGACAGAGCTCTCGGCGAAACTAATATTTCAGGCGTTAGAAGAAGGATTAGAAACGCGAATGTGATCTTTCAGATGAATATTAAAACTTTGCCAGGGCAGCGAAAAGAAATTTCGCGTACGAGGTAGAGAGAAATCTATTTTTTTCAATATATTTCTTTTTCCCGCGTAAGTTTTTGAATTTTGCACGAGAAAGAAAGACTTTCATTTTGTTTTTCAAAAGGTTTGTATCTCGTTTCCATTTCGTGTGTTTCCCGCCGATAACAATCACAGTCGTGCCCGTTATTTCAATAACGATGAATAATGCAAGTAATTAACAAGCAGTATTTAACGTTACTAATTCAAATATCACGCGCGAATGCGTGCGCGAAATTTATGTATATCGCTTTGTTTCGCTCGTTCGACGATGCATTTCAATGTCAAATCAAGCATGGAAACCGACTACCGACGCCGCATCAAGCACAATTGAAGCGAATGACTCAACCTGAACTTTTTATTGCTCTTAACGTACGCACGTCTCTTACTGCGTATGCAAAAAAAAAAAAAATGATTCACTACCGCGGGATTTTCGTTGCTCGTTTCTGTGAATTTAAACTGTGAATCGACGATTTATTAGCATCGTCGTTGCCTCCTAGTCCTGGCATCTTCGTCATCGTCATTCGCGTACATTTCACGACCAATTACATTACACACACACACACAGTTAGAAATATATTGCTTTTAATTTATTCGAAGAGTCGCTTCATGCTCGCGGAAAAATGGTGGTGCGGATTGTGTTCATCGGCGAACCGGGTCGAGTTATGCAATTAGACGTTCCATTTTGACGTTTCATTCCGCGAGTTGGCGAGTAATATCGCTAATATTATTCGCAGGCGATAACGATTAATAGCGAAAATGGTAAACAAGCAACATTTTTACGGGAATAAAGACAGTGGCCAGTTGAATGTCACGTCCTCTCGTTTTCTTTCATTCGTTCATTCTTAACAACGTTTAGAGCTTCGTGACGAAATTATACGCTGTGTCGTACGTATGATTCTCCTGCACGCAGAAGTAATACTTTATTTTCTTTGTTCTGTGCTTTTACATAACGCGAGATACTGGTGATTCCGTCATGTATGTTGAAACGATTTCGTGAATCGAGCAATTTGACAAAAAAAAAAAGACATTTAATTGTGTAGTAAAATGTAGTTTTCATCGTACATTTTTTTCACGAGCACGAGTAAGAATTTCGATCCAACGCGATTAGATAAGATACGAAAAAGTGACGAATCGAAAAGTATTTTATGGTTCTTATATTTGGAGGAAGGGCGAAACTGTGTGACGAATGAAGTCATTCATAGAGAGGATGTCTTCTGTCACACAGATTGAAGAGACGCTCGTTTGACGAACTTCCGCCCTCAGGTTCTCGAAAGTGTAACGCTTTGACGGCGGAAGCGAGCAGTTCCAAGAGGATGCTTCTGTTCTCTGGAATGTTCCACATTTCGAAATGTTGGAGTTAAATATTTTTGACGTTACAAGACACATTTATAAAAAAAAAAAAAAGAAATACGTTTGTCGAATAGCATTGAATATACAGAAACACGTTTATACAAAACGTAAGAGAGAGAGAGAGAGAGAGACAGTCTAAGACCTCTTTATAACTTTATAACACTAGAACTACCGACAGTTAAGACGAAGTTATTTCTACCAAAATTATTTTGATGTCTAATAAATAAAAATAAAATAAAATAAAATTCATCATATTATTTCTTACAATTATCGCTGTAAAAGTCATTGCATCGTTGCGGGGAGAAAAATTTTTTAAAATAAAACTGTATAAACCAGTCGTTTTGTACTGGTGTGGTAGTTCTAGTGTTAAGTCACGTTTGTGACTACATGGGCGTACATATAAATTTCTCGCGAGTCAAATTGATCAACTCCGCCTATTTGTCGTCGCGAGGAAAATTTTCCGAAATTCTAAATTCAAGAATTCTCTGCTGGTGAACTTCTTCTCCTGTACAAAGTTGATCAATGCGGCTATCGAAAAATCACGAATCACCCTGAATCGAACTCTAATTTCACTTCCAATGTTTCAGACTGGCGAGTACCGTGTTTCAATAATAAACGATATATCGCCAGGTCAGCGAATAGCGAAACTCTTCCGAAGAGAGATCGCGAAACAAGCACGATGCTATTTCTCGAGAATTATGTCTCGACAGCTTGTTTCGTTCAAAGAGTTATACGTGCAACGGTTTAAAGGTTGAAGAGAAGAAGCCAATAAAAGGATTGTGTTTCTGTGTGTCAAGCAGATCGAAAGCAGGATTTCCGAGGAATTTTTCACGGACTCGTCCTGGGACTCGTCGAGATCCCTTCGGGCTGGCTCGGTCGTTTCCGCGCATGCTCGGGCTGGCTGGCGCGTGCTTCGTTTGATGTATGGCGCCTCAGTGTTCGTTGCGACTCTGTAACGGTGGTACGCGTACAGTTTCGCGGTGTCTGGCTCGATTCGTAACCCGCGTTGTAAACCAGAAACGCGTACGCGAGGTGCGAGAACGCCTCGAGTAACCGTTTTCGTAACTACCCGCCGGGTGTACACACCGGGTGAAAATCACACCGACTCGTGTTTACGATATTTTCGCAGTTTTGATTGCGTGCTGGGTGTACGCTGGACGTCAACGAAAGAGGGAGAGAGAGAGAGAGAGAGAGAATTAGTGAGTGAGAGAGAGAGAGAGAGAGGCGAGAGGGAGTGTAAAGGGCCACGCAGGGACTGCGGAGAAAGGAAAGACGAAAGTGTATTATATATTCGAGCAACATGGCCACTGCGATCGACGACCGGCAAGAGTTGTTGGAGCAATTTCAAGCGGTGAGTCCTTTTGTGTTTTTTTTCCTCCTCCCATTCGCCGATCGTTTATTCGTTAATCGAGCGATCGACTCTCGAGGCAACTACGTGCGTTTTTCTTTTTGACGTTGCACCTATATTACTGCGTGCTTACCCTGGCTTCTTATCGATCGCCGGTTTTATCAGCCGGTGTTTTCATGGAAACCCACCCTCGTAAGTGTCGCCACCCTACACTCGGCTTGTCACTCGTTTTTTTTTTTTTTTTTTTTTCGTACGCCGAATCTTGGTGAAATTTCAAACGCACGCGGCGCTCGCGCGATCATTTTTATTTGCAATCATTTTTAGTTGCAACAAAGGAACTTCTTTTTTTCTTTTAATTCTTTCGTTACTTCAGACGTAGATATCCACACGCGGACGATGGAATATGTCATCGTCACTGTGTATCATAGTGTTGTTGTTGTTGCTATTACTGATAATGCTGCAGCATTTAGCCGAGATCGAAGTTTAGCCGACTGAAGTCGTAAACTGAGACACGGCGTTCAGAGTAATTCACGTTTAAAAGACGCAGAGTGACTGACATTCAAATAAAAACGTTAAAGAAAGGTTCAAAATATTGCGACGCGTAGTATTGGAACTATATGTCCAACCTTTAGAGAGTGTAAACACTACTACGAGATATTCTCCGTTCGTGGCATCGCAAAAAACGAAATTATGAAACGAGTATAGTATATCGTCGTTATATTACATTGGCCAAGAACTAACTACGTTTCTATCTCGTGTGCAGTTGAAAGGCGAATTTTTCGTGAGAAACGGAAACTTCATTCGACGATGTATCGACCATTTTGTTCGATTATCTTTCGTCATCTTTCGGGCAACTTCAACTTGATCTCTCCGCGTTCTTATCTTTTTCGGCAAAAAAAAAAAAAAAAAAAAAGTTCCAAGAACGCGGTTTGGTATCCTCGTCAGTAGTGAAATTTAGCAGACCAATTGTGACAATGATCGTCGTATCAGATAATTTTTTTATGAGCTTGCTTGCACGGCTTGTTCTTTTCCTCTTCGAAATTAGCGCGGCAAAATACGACGAAAGTGTTCATTTCTGAATTTCCAGTTTGAAGTCGACGACAAACAAACGATTGTTAACGAGGTCGTGGCATCTTTTTTTCTTTCTCTTTTCTGAAACAAGCGATTCGAATCAGATTATGACGAACGATGAATTTAGCAGTAATTTACAACAATCACGGCGAAATATCTTGTCTTTGGCAACGAAAGGGTTAACACATTGACCGCTGGACGAATTTTGTATGCCTTTGCACATAGCACCGGTGTGATTACCGCTTGTTTCAGCACATTGTTACATGCGTGTATACTGTTCGCAAAAATTCGGGGATATTTCAAAATGACTACGAAGCGATAAAAAAAAAGAAGCATTTGATTTTTTTTTTTCGAACAACTTTCCTCGACTTGTCGTTTGCTTCTCTGACGTTCTTGTTTAATAAAAAAAATCAAATACCTCTTTTTTTTTATCGCTTCATATTCATTTTGAAATATCCCCGAATTTTTGCGAGCAGTGTACAATCATGCTTATATAAATATTCTGTCGCGAAGAAAAAGAAAAATTCAGCATAAAATTTCCCTATTCCGTGGGTCAAGCGCTCCCTACTTTATTATTTAAAATCTCACGTTGTTATCTTCATGTTAAAAATATACGAATCGCTGGAACCATCGAATCACTAAAAAAAAAAAAAAATATTTCCATCAGATTTTTTTATATTCGATTCGTATATTTTTAACATGAAGATAACAACGTGAGATTTTAAATAATAAAGTAGGGAGCGCTTGACCCACGGAACAGGGAAATTTTATGCTGAATTTTTCTTTTTCTTCGCGACAGAATATTTATATAAGCATGATTTCCATCTGCAAACGATTTTGATAACGTCAGTGTCTGCTTCCCTTCGAAATGAAATCGATAGTTCCTCAGCGTTGAATTAAATGTAACTTTTATCAATGGCGGGTTAGGCTAGAAATAGCGATCTAGAACTAGCGATCTAGAACTAGCCAGTCTAATCTAGCCCGTTTCCAATGTTGCTTTTCCAATGGAGCCATACAAACGCGTATGAATCAGTGCAACATTATATATGCGGTTGTCTCATTGCAACGAGGATATGAATCATGCGGATAATCCGTTTAGAATAACGACGACATGCACGCCCCGCGGGGCTCCTCCTCATCGTCAGCCTGCCGAGCTGTGCAGCATCGAACGTCGACGATTTTTCAAATCGATCGAGCGCGTAATTACCCTCGATACTCAGAGTCTCGTGACCCGGTCACATTTCACTTATGCTGCCCAGTATGCATATTCACGCGCGTGTAACTAGTCTCTACTTAGTGAATCATTAAATATATTCGCGTATATTTCGCGCTTTATGCTCGCGTGCTTATTAACCCATTCGGGGATGTATTTTCGGTGGCCAAAAAAATGGGCATTAACGAGCGAGACTCGGTGGCGTATTTTTCGTGGCAATAATATGCATGAACCGTGTGCAAGTTAATAGTGCGATTGATTTCGAATAACAGATTATTCTGTACAATTGCGAAATCGTTTCGCCGTATTAGTTAATTACGAGACAATTTTTTGTTTATAATTAAGCAAACGTGAAAACAATCTCGAAAAGTGCAGCGACAGCGACAGAGATAACAGATCTTTCTTTCAAAGACGGAAAAAACGTTTCGGACGTATATTCTTCCGAAGATTCTGATAACGAGGACGCAATGAGAACAAATGAAACTTCGACCAGTGAAAATAACGCTGATGATTGGAATTCGGCTGCCAAAGATAACAATCGAAAAAAGTTTCATCTTCACGGGAACACTAGGTATAAACGCTTTATTTTTGGAAAAATTAGGAGATAATCCCACTGTAACGTAGATCTATTCAATCTAATATCGATGGACGCGATTATTGGGACGCGATAGTTGTCGGAACAAACAGATATACAGCACAGATGCTAAATAGTGAAAATTACAAAAAGAGGAGTGAAACTACTTGGGAATGTGAACTTTGTTTGGTAGCTTTACAGATTCTAGAATCTCTGAAAAAGAATCATACTGAAATGAACTATTAATACATGTATAAAAGAAGTTTTTTTCGGAAAATTTATTATTAATATATATATATATATATATATATATATAGATTGTATATATATATATATATATATACAATTTTTTGTTTGTTTAGTAAAGAAGTTTTTTTCGGAAAATTTATTATCAATATATATATATTAATAATATATATACAATAAATATGTATATATATGTATGTTTATATATATATATGTTCATATATATGTATGTTCAGATATATATGTATGTTCACACATATATATATATATATATATATATATATTCACACACACACATATATATATAATGTTCATATATATATGTTCATATGTGTGTGTTCACATATATATGTTCACACATATATAATGCTCATATATATGTATGTTCACACTTATATGTATATTCACATATATATGTATGTTCATATGTATATGTTCACACACATATATAATGTTCATATATATGTATGTTCATATGTATGATGTTCACATATATATGTTCATATATATATATATATGTTCATATATATATATATATATGTATGTATGTTCACACACACACACAAAATCTTTTGTTTGCTCAGTAAAGAAGTTTTTTTCGGAAAATTTATCATCAACAAATAGTAACACGTTATATTTTTCATTTTTCTCTTTCACCACCGTACCACCATATCATCTAGTCAGCTTTTCAGTGTATTTTGAATCATTTCTACAGTGCATCGTCTGAGTGCATTTTGTCCACGAAATATGTCCATAATGGCTGCCGCGCGAATGGTTTAAACAGTTCGAATAAGAAGTCTATTAACTGTTACATTTGTTACGAGCCCGGTAAATATCTGTTGTTCCGTCGTGATTCGCGTTACCGGCATTCGGTTTATATTTACATTCTGTGTCGCGTCGAAGCGACACATCAAACCGTACATTAATCAAACAGACATGTGAAATTTATTGTCTTTTCTTTATACGTACGTTTTCTTTATAGTACGTACGTCGTGTCGTTGTTCCGGTTCGCACAGTGAACAATCCTTGTTGCCCTTTCTTCAAACGAAATATTATTCATCGTGTGTACTCGATTTTGGTTGCCCGAAGATATTTATTTACAATGGAAATAAATAAATGAAAATAATCTATCGACAGCCGGTATTATCAAGATATTCTACATATAATTCAAATGATAATTAAAATAATAATAAATTTGCACAATTGATTATCGTTTCCGTATAAACGGTAATTATTATTAATTTTGACGAGGATATCCTTTCGGTAGTTTGAAATCAGTCGTATCGACGGGTTCGACGTTGATGAATTAAAATAGTAAACAATAATAAAATTGCGCAATTATTTATAAAACTTTCTGCGATGGTAGCTCTGACAAATGATATCTCTTTGTACGTAGTTTCTTTTTTTTTTTTTTTTCAAACATCTCGGCGGGAAAAGTGTTGGATGTTAAAATTTCGGGAGTGCGTAGGAAATCGAGAAATTAAGAAAAAAAAAACATTCTTCAGAGGTTTGCTCTCTCGTTTTTAGATTTTAGAAAAAAATCGCGAGAAGAGAAGAAGAAAGAAGGAAAAAGGTTTTTATTTTCTCTAAGTTTTAAGTTTTCTCGATGCTGAATCAACTGAAAAGAGCAACTGAGAGATCAAACTGTAGTTTGGTATATCAGATAATCGTTAAAACAAAATGTTTAGCCGAAATCAGAGTGGTCAACGCTTCTAATCTAATGCTTGCATTACTGCGAAGGGCTAGGCATTTCGAACATTACCTTCGTTAAGAAATAGATGATATCATAAAATAACAACGTCAACAACGTGCAATTAAATAAATCTTCTTTCACGATTCTCTCCAAAAGCGGAGCAAATCTCTTATCAATTTCTCCCACGTGTTCTCGAAATTTCTGTGTCTAGATACCCTGTCTAACATCACGTTAAAATCGTCAAATATCGTAGATCCCGCGAAGTATGTTTTTTTTTTCATTGAATTAGAGATCCTTCTTCTCGCGAACTCTTTTAATCTGTTCGTCGTTTTGCGAGGATTTGCCTTCGACGTCCAGGCTTTCATAACGGAACCGGATCGTTCGACCTTTAATTTCCTTCGATAAATGTCTTTAAAATTCTTTCCTGATACCGTTATGCCCATATACCGGAGGAGAAGAATCTCAACTCTCCAGCGCTGGTGTCGCTGCACTCTCTCCCGAAGAGAAAAGGCACACAGGTGACCGTGATCGCACGTGCTCGTCCTTCGAATACCTGGCCCGTTTCGTTTCAATTGCATCTCGTTGTTACGCGCTTCACCTACGTGGTGGTGGTGTATGTGGTGTACAAGGCGCGTAACTGTAACTGTATGTAACACGTATATACGCGAACAGCATTCACGGTTTTTCGATCGGTTTCGGTGCCAAGTCGTGTCCTCCCTTTTCCCCCGAGTTCACTTTTCATGGTTGAGATTTCAACCGAGCGTGTGGTGTGATCTCGTTTCGAACCTCTTTACTCTGTGGCTGAGAATTAATTTATTCTTTTATACCACCAAGGGGTCACCAAATTCACAGTGGGCCACATAGCTGACAAAATGACGAGCGCGGGCCGCATAATCACTAAGCTAAGTTCAGCATTCCGTGTTGACACTTTACCGACCGATAGCGGTAAGTAATAGACGATTAATAGGCTACCGGTCGGTAAAGTGTTAATATCGTATAATAATGTATTTGTATATATTAATATACGATATTACCGGTTGGTAAAGTGTTAAAATATATAAATATATTATTACACGATATCTATACTTTACCGATAACGGTAAATAGTAGATATCGATTAATAGCCGATTAATAGGCTATCGGTCGGTAAAGTGTTAATATCGTATAATAATGTATTTGTATATATTAATATACGATATTACCGGTTGGTAAAGTGTTAAAATATATAAATATATTATTACACGATATCTACACTTTACCGATAACGGTAAATAGTAGATATCGATTAATAGCCGATTAATAGGCTATCGGTCGGTAAAGTGTAGATATCGTATAATAATGTATTTGTATATATTAATATACGATATTACCGGTTGGTAAAGTATTAAAATATATAAATATATTATTATACGATATCTACACTTTACCGACCGATAACGGTAAATAGTAGATATCCATTAATAGCCGATTAATAGGCTATCGGTCGGTAAAGTGTTAATATCGTATAGTAATGTATTTGTATATATTAATATACGATATTACCGGTTGGTAAAGTGTTAAAATATATAAATATATTATTACACGATATCTACACTTTACCGATAACGGTAAATAGTAGATATCGATTAATAGCCGATTAATAGGCTATCGGTCGGTAAAGTGTTAATCGTGGGTGAGTGGCATGCAATGCACAAAAAACAAGGACAACCAACATATTTATTTACTTTCGAAAAAAGTTATCAAAGAAAGCGACGTTAGCAAAAAGATAGTTACATCAGACACCTAGTGTGCACATATCCGAATTTCACGCAAATTCTAGTAGCGGGCTGGATCCGTAGTTTGGTGACCCCTGTTCTATACCAGTGACGGCGAACCTTTTTGAGAAGTAGGTGAAATTTTGCTCATTATCTTTTTCAGCACTAGCTCGTCGATCGCTAAGTCAGTGGCGTCACTTGGAAAGGAGGGGGGGTTAAAAACTACTGTTTTTTTTTCTCACTTTCATAATCCTCTAGAAAGTTCACGTTTCCTTTTTGGTTTTGCAACTTTTACTTTTGCAAGCGAAGAGCAAAAAATAAATTGACGACGTCAGAAATGTGTGTAATTTTCTTAACATTTTTTGAAAAGAGGTGTTCGAAAAATAATTAAAATTATATATATATATATATATATATATATATATATATATATATATATATATGATGATAATAATTAAAATTAAGTGGTGTCAAAATTAAAAGAAGTGTTCGAAAAATAATTATATATATGATGAAAGTAATTAAAATTATATATTCTTTTATATATATATACGACGATAAGTTTATAAAAGTCAACGCGTGGGTCATTTAAAAAGGTCAGTGTCTGACCCGCGGGTCATAGGTTCGCCATCACTGTTCTATACGATGGTTCAGCTGTTTAATTCTGAACTTAAACTGGGATTTTGTAGAGTATAGAGAAATTTCGATATTATGAAAATAAAATACACGCGGGACACGTGTGTATTTTAGAAAAAGGTAGCTTTTCTTAACTATCGAAACCAACGACATGCATGTGCAATATCATTTGTCAAATCGGTGAAACGAGAAAAAAATCGGTAAAATGATATGTACGTTCTTCGTCGAAATTCGTCTCGATGCTCGGAAAAAAATTGATACGTGTAGAACGTGTCATTGCAGGGCTTTTGTGAAATCATCAGCACGCGATGATCACACTTGAAGCAAATCATCCTTCGTTTCCATTCAGCGAAAAGAATTTTCTTTCCTTTTTCTTTCTTCACCGGGGGAACTCGAATTTCATCGATCGTAAAATCGATCAGGCGAAACTGAAATTGAAAAAGTCGAAACTTCGTGAACACTTGGAACACGGTTTCGCGCGCGCGCGCTCGCGTTTCATCATTTTTGAAAATTCGATTCGACGAAGTGAGTCGCGAAATAGAAATTTTTGGGCCACGGGGAACTTTGGTTCCCGGTTTTTCGGCTTTTATTTCGTATCTGGGAGATTAGCGAGCCCGAGCATTCGTGCCAGCAGGATACAATTATAACCGTTCATGCGAATGGTGCTTAAGAGCGAGATGAGAATCCCCTCGGAAACAATGACCTTGCTCAAGTACAAGGGAGATGGCGAAATTGCTCCCTTCCGCCGGCGTTGTCGAGAAAGTCTTCAATTATCTTATTGATCGCGTTACCGGTGCAACCCCTTCCGCGACATCCTGCCCGTCGAAAACGCACATGCGAAAACGTGTACGCGTCGAATGGGGGGAGAGGAGACCACCCTTGACGCCGTGCTCAGCGTGGGCCTGGTGGACGTGCCTACGTTTGAATTTTCGACCGCCATGTCTTCGATTTTACGCAGCTGGACCTACGTTTCAACCCTTTGCGGGGACATTTTTCACACATTTTTTTTTTTTTTATTTCACTGGATAGAAGAAAATAATTTCGTTCATCTATACCGTCGATAGGTTTCTTTCAATTTTTGCGGTAGTACGCTTTATAAACCGTTACTTTCTTGCTTTTCGTTTTTTACAGGAATTGCAATAAATAAGTAAATGTTACGCAGAGACACAGAGATATATGTCACAGTCTTGCTTTGATTGGATCGACTGAAGTTTAACATTTGCTAAAGTCAAGATCAGTTTCACTAGTTCTTTTATAATCTCCGAAATACGTCGCGAAATAAGGAAAAAGGAGATTTTATTGACGATAACTGTATGCTATATGTTCGAGGTTTACGACGATGAAATGCTAAAAGATAATTCTGTAAATCTGAATTTTTCAGATAATAGTGATAGCGATGACAGAAGTTAACTAGTTAACTAGTTACTTATCGATTCTACTGCGATACTTGTCCTCGTAAACCCACGATTGGTTCGAGAAATTTCACACTCTGGAAAAAATACAAGTACTGAAACGTATTTGTGTATTATAAAATAATAGTTATTATTAGAACTTTAATAAAGTTCTAAAATTCCATTAAACGAAATACTTTTCAATTCAACTTCTTTAGTACATGACATCGCTTTCTTCAACAAAAAATTTATTCGACCCAGCGAGAACCGCGCTTGAAAAAGCGCTCGACCGCAAAAGGTTAACACTAATCGTACATTTCACTATTCTTATAGTGAAAATATTATTAGTCGAAAATATGACCGGTTACGAAATAAATGTGTTTTTTTTCTTCCGGAAGGAATTGTCAATTTATCGTAAGAAATAACGCACAACGTAACTTTTCTTAAATAATAGTAAGATAATTCGTATATTTTCATTTTTATATTTATATCAAAAGCATAAACATAGCAACATATATCATAAACATAAGTATAACATTATACATATAAACTATTATATAAAAAATATTATATTTATACAGAAACATATGTCATAAACATCAGTATAACATAAACGGAAGATCATAGGGACAGTTACTTCATTTAGAAATAAATGAGGGATATTTTTGCTTTTTTTTAATTGCATTTTTTGGAAAGATGACAGGCTTGTCCTCCGTACATTTACTGCAGACATATTTTTACTTGGCAGAATTTCTCTGAACTGACGAAGCAACTTTTCGCTCTGACGTAGCTGCTCGAGCTACGTCAAGAAACAGAGAGAGAGAGAGAGAGAGAGAGAGAAATTCATTTTACCAATCAAATCGACCATAAGAAGCAATTTGCCCCGTTCGTCAGGGTAATAAGGTTGTTTAAGTTGTTTATTCAAATAGATCGAATTCTTGGCGCAATTTCCTCAACCTGGTCAAGGTGCTCGAAGCATTGGAGTGGTTCCACCGGAAACTTAACTCGGGTTCTCTACTGCCTGGAGGACGCGGACTGGATCTAATAGTGTCTGCCTTTGCTTCCTATGCTGTCGCGGATTTGCTTTCCGGTAGTGAAAGTCGTTAGTAGAAGTAATCGAGGTGGGATTCGTATTTGCACTCGGCTAAGTGCACTCGAAAGGGAGTCGTAGCACGAGGAGTCCTCCTCGTCACCCTGGAGGACTCCTAAAGCGATTATGGGACACGATTTCGAACCTGCTCAGTTTCTTCATTTTTTTTTCTTTTTCTTTTTCTTTTCTCTCTCTTTCTCTCTCTCCCGAGGGATCATACTGGCAGAAACGTGAAACAGTTGGCGATTATTAATTAAATTAGCCAGTTGTTAAAAAGTCGAACGAAGTGTAGGTACAATACGATATGAGCAGGCTAAATGCAATTAAGAAAACAGAAATATCCTTCGTTTATTTCTAAATGAAGCAATTGTCCCTATGATCTTCCGTTTATTTATGTTATACTTACGTTTATGATATATGTTTTTATATAAATATAATATTTTATAATATTTCAGTCGTTGATTATACACAGTTACTTTTGTCAATCTTCAACTACCAGGATGATTATGCGGAAATAAAAATCTATTCTGTGATAGCGTTTGAGAATTTCTTTTTTTTTTTTTACCAGCTAACCAGCGACTGAAAGCATAGAATTTCCATCAGAGACAAAGGAGATGGAAAAAACACTATAATTTCTACATTTTGCGGGAGATCGTTCAAACCTCTGGGTACTGTGTTTTACGTAAAATCTCGAATAAAAATTATAAATCGATCGTTTCGTACGACTTTGGTCTCGGTGAACAAAGTTGCATCTTTCTTCGATATTTTTATTCGAACGAATGCCACGTATAAGCGGTAAATTTATGATTTTGAAAATCACAAAACCCTTACTGACAAAAAAAAAGAAAAAAAAGAAAATAGAGAAAGAAAGAAAGTTTAGAGAGAACAAATCTCTGCCTCGTTCGCGGTGCGTATAACAGGCGGAAATTCATGCGCAAATCAGATAACGAACACATCCGGAGGAACGATTTCTCGAATTCTCTCTATCCGTAGCGTCGATTCCCAGCGCATTTCGTTCGTTCGTCCGTTTTCGAACACTCTGCGTTTCCTGCTGCATCGACTTTAAAGTCTGCCGGCTTTTTTAGCGCATCTAAATCACCCCTCGAGTATGTAAATATGCAGTGCGCGAGATGGTGGCGGTGCGTCGGTGTGGATTACGGTCGCTTCGCTGCACAAGGGGTTGAGAGTCACCCCGTCAGAAACAATGTAGCGCGAGGAGTGTTCTTCTGAAAAGGGGGATGGCGATGATGCAGCCCCCGGCTACATCTTTTCTCTTTTTTTCCCAGTTTTCCTTCTCGCCTCTGGCGAGTTTCCAATTAAAAACAGTCCAAACCCCGGAAATCTTCTCCCGGGCCACTGTCAGGAATTCTCGTCTTCTTTCGACCAACAGAGCTGTGCAGGTTGGTTTGTTGCTGTATTTTTGCAAGACTATTCGAAGATTACCTTTTGAACGAGCTTGTTTCGCAGTTTGCTCCATTTGTCGGGAAACAACGCGAATTCATTTCAATTCGCCGCGACGCTGTTCCGTATTACTCGAGCCTGTAGTCGTTCGAAATCATTTTTAATGAACTATATTAACTATATTATCTGTATTATCTATATGAACTATATTAACTATATAATCACGAACTATATACATTGGAATCTTTACTAAGAAAGATATAATAAGATAAATAAATTTAAAGTTCCCAATATTATTGATGTTCGTTATTTCTAGAATATAAAAATTTAAAGTATCAAAAGAATTAATTAAATTAAATAATAAATAAAGTAATGGTAATGAAAAATTAAAGTATAGAATATTAAATAAAATGAAGATCTAAAACGGAATTCACTTAATCCTCATTTTATAATTATATAAAAAATTAATAATAGTCTTGATTCAAATATAAAATAAAAAAACATTATATTTATTGAAAAGAAAATAATATATTAAAATTATTAAGATTGTATTTATAAAAATACAACAATATTTATAGTCAACTGAATTTAAATTCATAATAATAATTGTAAAGATTCATAATGTTATAATGATTAATCCATTGGATTTATCAGTCTCCCGAAGATGCCGTATGTATTTTCAACTATCGAGTAGTACAGGCCGAAAGTTGAAAGTTTCTTCCCACCGATTTCTTTATTTTTCCTTTAACGGAACATCGAAATACGAGAGGAGAAACTAATTTTGTTAATTTCAAATTAAATCCAAGTTCGAACGTGATCTTTCCCCTCCCCCCCCCCATTGTTATTAATCGAAGCTCGTCAGATTGACAGAAAAAAAAAAATAAGATTTCAAAAAATTATTTATTTTAGTAATTATCGTAGATTTTAAAAAAATCATTCATAGTAGGATTTATTTTAGTAGAAAGTTTAGCCCTATATCACACCACACATAGGGGTATATCTACATTCATTTAAATTCAGCTCGAAATTGAAATTGTTAGCTTGAAATTTTTTAGAAATTTCGCAGAACCTCTTCGAAACCATTGGAAGAGGCATCGAGTAAGACGCATTAGTAGAAATGCGCTCGCAACGATGCATGTCGAAGTGCGTTGGTAAAATGGCGTGCTGTAAATAAAAAGGAGCACGTGCTCTGGCAACAACCCCCTGATGCGTTCTAACAGCGTGCAGGCACGTGCCGTTCTTTTCTTATCCAGATCGTGCTGTTGGTCCTTTCCAGCACAGCGAAAATAGACCATCGATGTTGAACTCTTGAGAATTAAATGCCTGCGTTTACACAGACCCCGACTAACCATTCTCAGTTCGCAGCAGGGTAGGGAAAACATGCCTCCCCGAAACAATTGAGGCGAAACGAGTTCATCGGCACGGACTGTGCATCAAAAACCCGTTTAACCCATTCGCGGCGAATAACGAGTCAGGCTGGTGGTGTATTTTCGGTGGCCAAGAAGAAAAAATGGGCATTAACGAGCGAGACTCGGTGGCGTATTTTTCGTGGCAATAATATGCATGAACCGTGTGCAAGTTAATAGTGCGATTGATTTCGAATAACAGATTATTCTGTACAATTGCGAAATCGTTTCGCCGTATTAGTTAATTACGAGACAATTTTTTGTTTATAATTAAGCAAACGTGAAAACAATCTCGAAAAGTGCAGCGACAGCGACAGAGATAACAGATCTTTCTTTCAAAGACGGAAAAAACGTTTCGGACGTATATTCCTTCCGAAGATTCTGATAACGAGGACGCAATGAGAACAAATGAAACTTCGACCAGTGAAAATAACGCTGATGATTGGAATTCGGCTGCCAAAGATAACAATCGAAAAAAGTTTCATCTTCACGGGAACACTAGGTATAAACGCTTTATTTTTGGAAAAATTAGGAGATAATCCCACTGTAACGTAGAGCTATTCAATCTAATATCGACGGACGCGATTATTGGGACGCGATAGTTGTTGGAACAAACAGATATGCAGCACAGATGCTAAATAGTGAAAATTACAAAAAGAGGAGTGAAACTACTTGGGAATGTGAACTTTGTTTGGTAGCTTTACAGATTTCAGATTGTCTGAAAAAGAATTATACTGAAATGAACTATTAATACATGTATAAAAGAAGTTTTTTTCGGAAAATTTATTATTAATATATATATGTACAATCATATATACATATATATATACAATATATATATACAATATAGATTGTATATATGTATATGTATATATATTGTATATATATATACAATATATATACATATATATATGTATATAAAATCTTTTGTTTGTTCACATATATGTATATATATGTATATATATGTATATATATGTATATATATGTATATATATGTATATATATATGTATACACACAATCTTTTGTTTGTTCACTAAAGAGTTTTTTTCTGAAAATTTATTATTAATATATATATATTAATAATAAATATATATATACAATAAATATATATATATGTATGTTCATATATATATATATTCATATATATGTTTATATTTATGTATGTTCATATATATATATATGTTCATATATATA
This sequence comes from Tetragonula carbonaria, assembly GCA_032399595.1. NCBI lineage: Eukaryota > Metazoa > Arthropoda > Insecta > Hymenoptera > Apidae > Tetragonula > Tetragonula carbonaria. Next base: position 7,789,567 of record JAUCRC010000003.1, read on the forward strand.
TGTATGTTCATATATATATATATATATGTTTATATTTATGTATGTTCATATATATATATATGTTCATATATATATATATGTTTATATTTATGTATGTTTATATATATATGTTCATATATATATATACACACACAATCTTTTGTTTGTTCAGTAAAGAAATTTTTTTCGGAAAATTTATCATCAATGAATAGTAACACGTTATATTTTTCATTTTTCTCTTTCACCACCGTACCATATCATCTAGTCAGCTTTTCAGTGTTTTTAAAATCATTTCTACACTGCATCGTCTGAGTGCATTTTGTCCACGAAATATACATAATGGCTGCCGCGCGAATGGATTAATTAAGTCTGTGACACAAATTTTACAGAAAACAAGGGAACGTTAAATGCTTCAGGACACCTTCATTTCACTTAAGTTCATTGCTGATGAGACTTTCATTATATACCTGTTCTACGTAATTCGTTAGAAAATTTTGATCCTGCACTTAATGTAAAATTTCACACGAACGACATTGGTAAGGAACTATTACTACGAAGAGCTTTGTCACAGGATCGTCTGATTTTCGATTCATGGAAATTAGTTTGAAAAAATTCCATCGATCACCGATGTAGTTCCAACTTCATCTTCCACAACATGTTGTAGGATAATAAGATTGAAATTCTTAAAGAAAAATAAGGTTGAAATTCTCGAAGAAATGAAAGAACGTAGCACCGAGTATTTTTTAAAACTCCCGTTGACGTCGTATTATTCGAATCAGTATTATACGCGTTGAGCACTAAGCCTAAGAATACGTAATTTATCGCAAAATTGGAAGCACAAGACACTAAGACTGAGACTGAACGGGGTTGAAAGCAATCGAATGTATCGCTTGAATGAGTAATAAGGAACAAGTGGAATCAGTCGAAAATCATCGATCGCGTCTCGCTGCAGGAACTCGGAATTTGTTATTATATTTCATGCATCGGGTGTTTCTCAGGTAACCGTGAGAGATCGTAGCTTCGAAACAGTTTCACACCTGTGCGAGCATGAAATTAATGCAGCAACGCGTTATAACGTTGGCAAAGGCGGTGTTGTAAGTTGTGTATCAGGCGCACATTATCTAGCTTGCGGTTCTGGATCGACTGGAATCGTGCATATTTTTCAAATCGTTACCGTCTGCACTGTCTTTTCAACTGTGTTTACGTAATATCTCACATTCGTGTTAACTTCAATTAATTTTCCATCTTAATCAAATTATCTCGTCCCATCTTGTACATTGAATTAAATCAATTTTCTACCTTGTTCTTTCCACTTCACATCGTATTTGTGACAACGTTCGGTGGGAGATATTGAAATTACATCTAATCGTAAGTTTCAAGTCTTTAAGTTGAAAGTCGTTCATCTCCGAAATAGTCGAATCAAGTCGAATAATTTTTTGCCTCTCGCTCTTTCAGTTTTATACGTATGTATATCGTTCATCGAAATACGAGATGTTACAGTTGTTCATATATATGTTTATATATATGTATGTTCACATATATATGTATATTCATATATATGTATATATATATGTATGTTCATATATATGTATATATATGTATGTTCATATATATATGTATATATATATGTATGTTCATATATATATGTATATATATGTATGTTCATATATATATGTTTATATATATGTATGTTCATATATATATGTATATTCATATATATGTATGTATGTGTATGTTCACACACACATATATATATATGTTTATTTATATGTATGTTCATATATATATATGTTTATATATATGTGTGTTCACATATATATGTTCATATATATATGTGTTCATATATATATATGTTCATACACACATATATATATGTGTTCACACATACACACACATATATATATGTAAATATATAATAATGTAAAACGTAACTATGTAGCATTTCAAAGAATTTTAAACACCATCGCTTCATCTATTTACCGTCTGTCGTGTCTCGATTTATACGAATTAATTTCTGCATTGTGACGATTTTGTTGCAGTGACGAATTTGCAACTTTGATTGCTTATTTGCCAAGTTACGTTGCGTTGCAATTTACGATATTGAAATGTATCGTGCAATGTATTGGCAACGCGTGTTTTTATTGTCTGTCACGCTTTTCCATTATTAATCGCGGTGGATATTTGCAATTGCAAGCAGTGTACGTACACAGCGTGGCCTAATTTAGTCTTCAAAGAAGCTGAAGAAAGATTGACATTTCACTGCGTGTAAATGTTTTCTTGTTGCCTCGATGCAAACTGCATTTCGTTGAGTTGCATTAACCTTTTATTTTTAACCAGACAGGTTTTTGAACTGATGAGAATTAAGAATATTTTCATAAGCGAGATTCTTCCTTTTTGTTGACCTTTTTTTAATACTATTTTCATTGCATCCGCATTTCTCAAAATTTTACGAATTTGACGATGGCCGCGTGTTTGTTAACCGAAAACAACAACTCGAACGAATGTTGAACCTCGAGTGAAAAGAATATATGTACATGTGTGCATAACATCAAGTTCGACGATTAGATCGTTTGTATGGATGTAATTTCCATACAGATGTATCGTGTTATATAAGAACCATTCGATGAATAATCGAACGATATAATTATTTTATTTTTAAAATATACGCGACTATAAATTATTTCATCTTTCACATGTTCAATTATTGTTCGCGAGTGCTGAAAGTAAAAGATCGTTTAACCCCATTGACTGCCAGGAAAATTTTAGAGCGTCTTGCCCTGGGAGCCAAAATTAATATTTTAAAGAAAACATGAAATTTTCCAAAATATAATAATACTAAGTTACAGATTTAGTATTGAAATGGCATTTACAGTAATTTTTATTGAAAAAAAAAAAACACTACGAGATAACTCCGTAGCTGGCGCCACTGAAGATTCCTGTGCTGCCAGCCGCTTACGAGATATCACGTAGTATTTTTTTTTTTTTTTTTTTTTTCAATAAAAATTGTAACGAACAAAGACATTTTCTTTCTATACCAATTGTAATCAATCTAAATTTGTAGCGCAAACTACGAGATATCCCGCAGTTAACCAGAAAGCAGCTCTTCCGTTTGAGATGGACGATCTTGCAGATTTTTATTATTATTTTACAGATTCGAAACTAAAAGCTAAATATTTTCGAGTATTAATGATCGATCATTATCAGAGTAGCCGAAATGATTCTTTCGTCACTTGTCGATTTTCGAGAGTTCTGAAATTAATTCTGTAAATTAAAATAAAAATAATTGACAATTCTAACGTTAATAGGGACGACAATCTTTCTGAAATCTATTGTTCTCGAATTATTACGCTCTCTTTGACACTGAATTACACCTTAACACTTTACCGACCGTGTATTAGCGGTGAATAGTTAGCCGATTAATAGGTTACCGGTCGGTAAAGTATTAAAATATGTTAGTTAGCCGATTAATAGGCTACCGGTCGGTAAAGTGTTAATCGTGCGTGCAAAATTTTAGTTACCCCCCCTTCTTTTTTTTTTAATTCTCTTGCAACGTTGCTAAAACATTGCGAAACTATCAGTATTAGTTACTTCAATTCGTTCAAGTAATTTGCGATCGGCAGGTTTCCTAATTAACATTTTACCGACCGTGTATTAGCGGTGAATAGTTAGCCGATTAATAGGTTACCGGTCGGTAAAGTATTAAAATATGTTAGCCGATTAATAGGCTACTTGTCGGTAAAATGTTAAAATATGTTAGCCGATTAATAGGCTACCGGTCGGTAAAGTGTTAAGATTCGACGAGACTATTTACTTGATTTTCTTCGCACTCCGATCATTTAAGCTCATTCGTTTCCTCGCTAATGCACGTTGGTAAAACTGAATTAGCCGAGTGATATTTGCGCTCGTCAGAGACGAGACGAGACGAGACGAGACGAGACGAGAGAAATGAGCAGAGATTTCACTCGTTTTGCATCTCCGCGTAATTTCGTCTCGTGCACAATGTTTCTCCTGTTTCCGCGTGCAGCCACGGGAAAAATGCGGTCATAACTTGCATCAGGGGATTCTCTTCGTCTATGAATGTGCTCTTTATAAAGATAAAATATGATGTCGGCCTGAGCAGGGGTATAAACCAGTCTGATGATTCTCCTCTTGATCGTGTTCGCCTCGTATCTTTCTGTCTTTTTTTTTTTTGTAACATAGGTGGATTAATTTCTGATCAGTTAATTCATGTTTCTGCAGTAGAATTTCTGTTTCAAGAATCTTTGAATTGATTCGCATTTTTCATTATAGTGGCTCAGGTGATCGTATTTTTAGAGCAGAGTCGATAAATCGATTTTCGTACGCTTTGGAAATAAAGAAAAAAGAAAATATAGAATTCTATATATTACAGGAATTCTTCGAATTAGTTCGTCCTTTTTTTTTTTTCGATCGAATTTTTATAGTAGAATATTTTTGAGTTTTTGTCGTTCTCGATCGAATGAATCAGGCGATTTTATTCTTACAGTAGAATTCTGATCGGATTGAAAATCTTCGAGCTGATTCGTCTCTTTCGTAACTTTGGTGATCATATTATTACAGAATTCTATTTATTTGAAGAATCGTTAAATCGACGCGTATTTTTACGAAACAAGATTCAAAGATCTATTGATTTTATTTTGCAATAAAATTTTTCTACGTGACAAATCTTCGAGTTAACTTGCCTTTGTCGAACAAATCGAGTGATTCGATTCTTACGAAGAATACATTTGCGAGTAGATGAAAAATCTTTCAGTTGGTTCGTCTCCCTTTTAAGTCACATTTTTACAGAAATATTTATTTATTCGAAGAATCTTTAAACCGACTCGTTTGATCGTATCTTCACAATTTTTCATGTGACAGATCACCTCGATCGAATAAATCAGGCGATTTTATTCTTATACAGTAGAATTCTGTTTATATAAAGGGTCATTTAAATTACTGCATTCCGCTACTGGAATGCAATCAGTTCGAACGAACCGAAGGTTCGAGGCTTAATCGTTGCCTGTACCTTTGCAGATAAGCTAGAACAAACATTCAACATAGTTGCCATTCGTGATACGTGACGAAGGATGAAGAAGGATAACGAAATGTGCACAGTGTCAATATTAGCTGACGTTCTTCAAGCTGTACGACATATTGTTTGGTTCACTCTCAGTCGTTCGTGTTGTAACAACGACGATTATTCGTGAATAATAAGCAGTATCGGGATATAATAATACACAGTTGCTCTTCGCGCAACTCGCTTCGTTGACAAACTGGTACGGATTATTTGCAAATCAAAGTAATTAAATGAATGCTTTTTCCTTTGCTCCCCACAAGATCTTTTTTTTTTTCTTTTTTTTACGTGGAATAAATTTTCATAAGACACCTAACCTAAACCTAACCTAAACGATATATCACATGTTTGAAAGACAAGAACAAAATCTCAAGCCATATATATATATATATATATTCATTCCATTTATAAATATTTTGTGACATATTTAGCAAATTATATATATATATATATATATATATTCATTCCAGTTATAAATATTTTGTGACATATTTAGCAAATTATATATATATATTCCATTTATAAATATTTTGTGACATATTTATAATTATATAGCAATTATATATATATATATATAATTTGCTATATTATATTGCTATATATTGCTATATATAATTATATATATTATATATTGCTATATATATATTATTATTATTATATTATATTATTATTATATTATTATATTATATACTATATATATTATATTATTATTATATATTGATATATATATATATTATATTGCTATATATTATATATTACTATATATATAATTTTTATAAAATTATATATATATATATTCCATTTATAAATATTTTGTGACATATTAGCAATATATATATATATATATATATATATATATATATATATATATTCATTCCATTTATAAATATTTTGTGACATATTTAGCAAATTATATAGCAAATTATATATATATATATAAAATTTGCTATATTATATTGCTATATATATTGCTATATATAATATATATATTCCTAAATATATAATTTTTTAGCAAATTATATATATATATATATATATATTCCATTTATAAATATTTTGTGACATATTTAGAAAATATATATATATATATATATTCCATTTATAAATATTTTGTGACATATTTAGAAAATATATATATATATATATATATTCCATTTAGACTTAAATAAAATATCATCACACATTATTTCTAAAATTTTCATGACGATAAGTGTCGTCATGCCCCACTGCAGTTATCTTTCTGGCATGACGAAATATTTCGTCTTACCCAGTTAAGAGGCTAAGAATGAAAACAGTCGGCAATGTGGCTGAAAGTACTTCAAAAAATTTAGCACGCGCCAGAAACTTTTGAAGCACTAAGCTTTCTTCGTACAATAAAAACACCTCCAGTGCGCATGTACGTGTATCGAAGATGTTCAATCCACGAACTCCATAGGTCTGTATTAGTTTCCTGCGCGAGGAAAGCTGTAAGAACATAATAATCGCGCGTGATTAATTCCACTCCGTACAGAGCATCGAAGTGTGTTCTTTCCCAGTTGTTTTTTCTCACGTACATTTCACACAGACACTGGGATAGACGCGTGCGTTACGCACGTGTGTTACGTGCGTGTACGCATTTACACGCGTGCTTTGCCAGTTTCGGTTCCCACGCTTGGCTCCTCCTCGTTATCGTCTTGTATTTATAATTAATTTCTCCTACGTCGAGAATTCAGAATCTCAACGTGCCGGGACGAACCACGCGGTGGAAAAAAGAAAAAAAAAAAAAGAACAAGCGTGTTTCTTTGTTCATGTCGCATGTTTAGCGATTTTCATGAATAAATCGATCGGGGTTAATTGCGGCGAGTGCGCAATTGGACGTCGATTGAAAACTTGAGAAATATGTAGTAACGATGAAACGAGTGTGTGTGTGTGTGTGTGTGTAAATATGTAAATTGTCGTGGACGTGTTCCAAGATCAGTTCGATAAATCGTGTGTGTAGATACGACGCGAGAAGATGAATTTCCGCAAAAAATAAAAAAAAAAAAAAAAAAGGATCGACGTAGATATGTGTTGCACGAGCTTTGGGAATAGAGAAGTTTCGCTCGATGACTGAGGAGAATACCAAACGCGCTACTATTCGCAGGAAATGAACGATGCGTGATTCATGGGAAGCGGTCGTCGATGCGAATATTTTTGGCGTTTCAGGAAGGCGAGGAAGGATTTATAGAACTCTTCGTAGCACTTGCAACCGAGGAAATTTTGGGGACCTAGTCATTTGAACGTTGAATTTCGCTGAAATTTGGTCCTTGGAATATTTGAAGCATTTATAAAATTTATATTGAAATACTTGGAATGTTTGGAAATTAAAATGTTTGAATTTAAAAATTTAAATTTTTGACATGTTTGAAAAATTAATGTTCAAACGTTTGTACTGTTTAAAAATTTACATTCAAACAATTTGAAATATTTAAAACTTTATATTCAAATATTTGGAATGTTTGACAATTAAAATGTTTTAATTTAGAAACTTAAATTTTTGAAATATTTAAAAAATTCATATTCAAACGTTTGAACTGTTTAAAAATTCATATTCAAACGTTTGAACTATTTAAAAATTTATATTCAAACAATTTGAAATATTTAAAACTTTATATTCAAATATTTGGAATGCTTGACAATTAAAATGTTTGAATTTAAAAATTTAAATTTTTGAGATATTTGAAAAATTCATATTCAAACGTTTGTACTGTTTAAAAATTCATATTCAAACGTTTGAACTATTTAAAAATTTATATTCAAACAATTTGAAATATTTAAAACTTTATATTCAAATATTTGGAATGCTTGACAATTAAAATGTTTGAATTTAAAAATTTAAATTTTTGAGATATTTGAAAAATTCATATTCAAACGTTTGTACTGTTTAAAAATTCATATTCAAACGTTTGAACTATTTAAAAATTTATATTCAAACAATTTGAAATATTTAAAACTTTATATTCAAATATTTGGAATGCTTGACAATTAAAATGTTTCAATTTAGAAATTTAAATTTTTGAGATATTTGAAAAATTCATATTCAAACGTTTGTACTGTTTAAAAATTTACATTCAAACAATTTGAAATATTTAAAACTTTATATTCAAATATTTGGAATGTTTAAAAATTTAAAAATTTAAATGTCTGAATTTAAAAATTTAAAATTCAAGTATTTAAATTTTTGAGATATTTGAAAAATTCACATTCAAACGTTTGAACTGTTTAAAAATTTACATTCAAGCAATTTGAAATATTTAAAACTTTATATTCAAATATTTGGAATGTTTGACAATTAAAATGTTTTAATTTAAAAATTTAAATTTTTGAGATATTTGAAAAATTTATATTCAAACGTTTGAACTGTTTAAAAATTTATATTCAAATATTTGGAATCTTTAAAAATTTAAATGTCTGAATTTAAAAATTTAAAATTCAAGTATTTAAATTTTTGAAATATTTAAAAAATTTATATTCAAGTATTTAAATTTTTGAAATATTTAAAAAATTTATATTCAAACGTTTGAACTGTTTAAAAATTTATATTCAGATATTAAAAGTTCAATATTGAAACATTCGAACTATTCAAAAACATACATTCAATTATTCGAAGCATGTAAAAATCTGTACACAAACATTTGAAATATTTGAAAAATTAAAAGTTTGGAGAGAAAAATTTCACCGTCGATATGTTTCGATATTCGAAATTCTTGCACATTGGTCGCTGGTGTGTGTGTGTGTGTGTGTGTTCAAAAAATCGTGGAATCCATTGTTCAAACAAATTTCAATATCCGTTCGTTTCTCACTTCTCAATTCATCCCGTTCGTCCAAACTCATTCAATGCAATTCGTTTTATCTGTAAAATATTCGCTGTCACCGCGAATATTTCTCGGGCGAGCCATTTCTCTTGCTATGAAAGTGCGCACCTTGTACACACGTTCGATTGCTTGAGCGGATATTCCTCCATCTTGCAACGTTTACGAGGACCTTCGAGATCGACGCAGGTTTCCTGCTGGGATTCAACTTCGCGCACAAGCCTCGAGTTTTCACAGAATTCACGCCCATATGTGTGTTTTGTGTGTGTGTTGTACATAAACGAAGTTACAGCAGAGAGAAACACAGTTCATCAATGCTATATATCGGAACACGATTTCTCACCGCTTCGTTTGTTCCGAGTTTCCTGTATTTCCTGTGCAATCGAAACACAGTTCGAAAATTCGTCTCGCGATGAATGTTTCAGTCATCTTCGATAGTTCGGGATATTTGGAAAATTAATACTGGAATATTTCGAGAATTCGAAACTTTGAAATATTTTTTCGAAGTTCGGAAATTTTCGAGATTTTTGAAGCTCTATCGATCGGTAAGCCACGTATTTTCTCAACGCTGTCATGTTTTTCTGTACGTACGTGTACGTTTTCTGACCAAACAAATATCCAATTCGAGGGAGCTGTATTTTGGTGGCAATGTTTTTAAATTTGCGATAACAGAATCGTTATTTTTTGGTTTGAAAATTTTTTTTAAACTTCCGACATACCATCTTTTTAACAATAAACATACATACAGTTATGCTTCGCTCGCAGTGGATATTTTCAAACGCACGAATTTCTCAAGTTCAAAAACAAAATTCATCGTTTTATTTTCGGGCAAAACAAGCCGTCTTCGCATATATATTAAAGCTTCTGCAGCCACATTTGTAGATTTTATATTTAAGCTTCTTAAATTCAATAACAGCTTTTCTGCGAAACCTCCAAATTTTTCGAACGTTCAAACATTTTTTTTTTTTTATAACAAAAATCGAAGTTAACAGATTCGTTTCGTTTCTAAAGAAATTCAGCTGGAATTCGACACATTTTGTGGAATTTTCATCGAAAGAATCTGCAAAACTGTTGTTACACGTAGGAAAATACTTTCGAGCACTATTCTCGTGGAACAGACGTCTCAAAATCTGTATAATCGAAATTCTATTCCATTCCATTCTAAATAATTGAAGTGTAAACATTTCAAAATCTGTAAATAATAAGAATAAACATTTAATTAAAAATCCATTTTTACATTCGAGTGTTATTCGTTGAATAACTCGGTGCCACATTGAAATATTTTTAATATCGACGAACAAATTCTTCGACAGAGAAATTTTCACGTTTCAGATTATATAAATTCTGATTATGTAATGTCTAAAATTTTTATTTGTTCGTTCTCACCAGAGACTTGAGCATTTTTCGGAAAAGCTCGACGATCCATATTTCAAACAAAATCTACACTTAAAAGTTTCTTGACTTTTTATCCTTGATATTTAACAATTACCAATACATATACTTTCTGAGACGCGAATGAAAAAACCGTGGAAGATAAGCGTCGAAATTCTGATTCGTTTCTTCCACGCAAAATGCTCGATGTGGATTGTATTTCTATGTTAGATAGGATTTAACAATAAGTACGCCTTCCAAATATCTTAGGGGATCTTCTTTAAAAAAAAAAAAAAAAAAAAAAAAAAATCAAGCTCAAACAATTCGATCCTGTGTCCCAGAGTTTCTAACACAGTTAACAAGATCATTAATAACTTTAATTCCGATCATTAAAATATTTTTAATATCGACGAACATAATTCTCCGATAGAAAAATTTTCACGTTTCAGATTATATAAATTCTGATTATGTAATGTCTAAAATTTTTATTTGTTCGTTCTCACCAGAGACTTGAGCATTTTTCGGAAAAGCTCGACGATCCATATTTCAAACAAAGTCTACACTTAAAAGTTTCTTGACTTTTTATCCTTGATATTTAACAATTACCAATACATATACTTTCTGAGACGCGAATGAAAAAACCGTGGAAGATGAGCGTCGAAATTCTGATTCGTTTCTTCCACGCAAAATGCTCGATGTGGATTGTATTTCTATGTTAGATAGGATTTAACAATAAGTACGCCTTCCAAATATCTTAGGGGATCTTCTTTAAAAAAAAAAAAAAAAAAAAAATCAAGCTCAAACAATTCGATCCTGTGTCCCAGAGTTTCTAACACAAGATTATTAATAACTTTAATTCTGATCTATCTGACTCTATTCTCGGTCTCAGATCAAACAGCTAAAATGCGTGAAGCCAATGTCTTTCACAAATATTTCTTTTATATTCATATTTAAATGTTAAAATTTCTTTTCTATTTATATTTTCATCTCTATGGATGGATACCTATATGTCGTCTTTTTTAACACTGTGCAAAATGTCATTTTGTTTAAATTATTGCCACTAAATGGCAATGTTTATCAAATTTGAAAATTATTACATCTCAGAGCAATAAACAAATAAACAAGTAAACGTAAAACTCCTTTTTGCTCAAAGTGATAACAGAATCGTTAGAAGAGAAACGATCGTCCACTAGAAGGAAAGAGAGAGAGAGATCGTTCAAAAAAACACGCATCCTTTAACCTCTCGATCGCCGCATTAAAAAATGTACTTTTACTAATAAATAAATAATTTAAATATTTTTTACTTACATAATTGGCGAGCCACACTCAATTAGGATATAATTTGCACGAAGAAAAAAAAAAACACTTGATTTTCACTAGGATTGCCACGCATCAGATCAAATGCTAAATATTAAAAAAGTTATATGCATGTTTGTTAAATTTAAAATGTTATAAATCTACAGTCTAAAAAATACACATGTATATTATACGCAATGAAACTAATATTTATTTATGGTGCGGTATGCTTCGAAGTAAATAGCTGGACAGAGTGGAATTTCACAGTTTTTCGCGCGCGAATTTTGTTTCTTGCCTTTTGTTTTCGAATAGATTCAAAATCAAGGAAGGATATATTTATTTTTCGATTTTTTTTCAGAAAATGATCATCCTGTATGTCACTGTTGAGAAATCGAAACTAATCTCGCTTTCATTTAGGGTATAGGGATGCGCGCACGGCGATCAAGAGGTTTTAATCTTATGGGATAAATAAGGTATCTGGAAATTGATGAGTCAGAGGGCGGATATATCTTCTTACGAGGGGGATCTCTCGGTTAATAAAAGTTTGGTCGAGTTACCGATCCGCGAGAGGAAGAGTGTCAGTGTCGTGTGATCACTGCGTGCACCAGAAGGTTGAGTTTTACGTTTCACCCCTTTTGCGTAGCTCTGCTAATCGTAACGCGACCCTCGGACGCCTCGATCTCGAATAGAAACGTGGTGGCGTGGTGTCACGACGATCGTCGAGCACGATCGGTAAAACCGATCGGGGGGACGTCGTAATTAAAAGCCGTGCTAATGAGTCCGCGTGAAATAAATCCACCTCGAGCCTCTTAATCGCCCGTTCGAAACGAAATTCGCTGAAATTCGCGATTTTTTTTAATCGTTTAAAGACGATCGTCGGTCTATTTCTCTTCTCACAGAGCTTTTGTCTAGATCGTCACGGGTGAAATGGAATCTCGATTTCTTTCGTTGCAAAGGAACTCATTATTCTTCAAATCTTTCTCGCTCGGACGTGAATATATACTGTAAGATTCTTCTCTGTTCGTAAATACGGTTTAGAATGTCAAATCTTTTGGAAAAGGCTGATTTTATTGCCGATCAACGCACAGATTTGAAGGTTAAGTACTGACTTTTTATTTTTTCGCTCACAGTCTTACACTGAAGTCATTGTTAAAGTTTTTGGAGAATTTTGGGGAATTTTGGGGAATTTTGGGGAATTTTGGGGAACTAGCGAGGCTTTGTCGCTCCTGTTTGTGACACTTTCGATCGCGCCGATCTCACGGCACTCGAGACTCACGGTGTGCCAGACTTCTTTCAAATTCCAAAATCGAGGGCGCCGAGCGTGTTTTTCTCGAAAGAGGCCACATTGTAGAGGGTACAATTAAGAATTATACTTTGCACAGGACTGTTTTGCTAGAACAAGACGATACTTCCACTTTACAAAAATATTATAATCACAGCTGGTTAACCCTGGTGCTTGTTAAACTATTTTATATCCTATCCTATTATTTTATATTAATCCTATCCTTTTATATTTATCTTTTTATATCATTTTATATTTATCCTATCCTTTATATTAATCCTATATAATTCTTTCGTTAATCTGACTTTCTGTAAATTCTGTATATCATCCGATTTTTTACCGCTTATTTTTTACCGAGGAAAATTCTTTGCACACCTTACGCACCGCGAGGGGCCATTTGACACCTTGCGAAATTTACGTATTTTCCTGACTGAATTTATAAATGAAAACCAACGAGAAAAGTTACGACACTAAGTTCGAGACATAAATCGCGTGAAAACCGAAAACAATAGAAATCGAACACCCGAAACAATTAGTTATTACAATAAGACTAAATTTGGCGTCGATGTGGTTGCACCAAATTGCGCGAAAATACAGCGTCAAATTGAAATGCAATAGACGACCTGTGCTTATATTCTTGCATTCTTCAATAAGGAATGATCATTCTTCTCCTGGATTTAGCATGGAACTCTATCGGGAAACAACTGGAATAAAAAATATCAAGACAGTTTCCTGTTACAATCAGCAGATGAACTCAGTCGCAGAGTATCACGAATTTCTTGAAGAAGTAAAGGAAAACCTACGACAAGGAACATCAAGCAGACCAAGCAATATTTCCCAATCACGAAGAAAACGTCGAATAAGATTGTGCACGGGTATAATAAAACCACTGAAACTTGCATAATTTACAAAAAATTTGACTGCAGAAAATGTACGAAGGAGACACCAGTCATATGTAAAAAGTGCAATTAATTGATTATTTTTTTTATTTAAATAAAAATACACATGTTTGATTATTTCATTAGAAATAAGATCAGAAGTTATGTCGCGAATGAATTTCCTTTAACAAATTCAGAATTTCTTTCTGAAAAATCAACGTTCATTCGCAACGGGTCAAATGACCCCTTATGGTAAGATTGGTGTAATGTAAAATGCCGGTACGTTTAGTGTTAACATCGAGAGAAATATTTCCGAGGTTTCCCATCGATTTCACGAGTGTCATCGTCGCAATCGTTTAACGTCGGAATATTTTAACAGTTTCTTGATTACTTACTGTGCCAGATGCTCGATTAGATACGTAGGTGTGGTTGGATCGGGTCTCAATGGTGGACTAGTGACATAACGTCCCCCTTTCTCGATATCTTTCCCGTACTGTTCGCTACCATCGATACTCACGGTACTTGCGAGAGTCTCTGTTTCTTTCTGAAAAATCAACGTTTATTCACAAGGGGTAAGTTAGGTATATATGCAAAATGTCGAATTTCGCGGTACGTTTAGTGTTCAATTCTTAGTCAGAGTGTGTTAGGACGATTCATTCGCCTGACTAATTCGCCTCGTGAAAACGGCACGAAAATATCATCCTCCTCCGCAATTGTTGGAAAATATATCGTCCGCGAAACCGTTAATCCTCTCACGGAATCGGTGCTCGTACGGTTCTCAACGTAAATTCCACCTGGCTGGCGGAGCATTTGCCTCTAATTAATACGAGGATCGTCTTCGAAGAACAATGGGGGGCAAAAAACGTCGAGAGACTGTGGATAGAAGAAACAGCGAACGGATAGATCCACGAGAGACGGTCTATATCCTTGGGAACTTGCTCTTGGCAACCGTCATCCGGCGTGTTTTACCATTTCCTCGGTGATAATTATCGCGAGAGGTGGGGATACGTCGTCACCAAGGGGGAATTTCGAATTCCATCCTTGGCTTGACCACTTTTTCCCATTTTCTTTCCCTTCGTCGCTGCTCAGCCGTGTTTCGTTCTTCGTTCGCGAACGCCAGCAGCATCGTCTCGCGGCATTTACAGAGCGAAGAATTAATGTGTAAATCGCTGTGAATGACGATGATTAGAGAATTGTCGATAATTTGAATTTTACGAAGATATACGTTCGATACGATCGATCGTTCGATCTCATTTTTTTAAAGGGTTGAATTTTAAGCTTCTATTTTTACAGTGACAGGGGCGAGTTTGTTTTCCTTCTTCGTAAGATGATTACGTCTTCGATTTTTTTTTTTTTTTTTTTTTTTAGCAAGGCGGAATCGGAAAATCCGGATTAATCGTTCTTTAATTTCTTACTTTTTATAATTGACATAGCTCCTGTTATTGACAGTAAGTACTGGAAGATGATCCAACATTTTGAAAACACGTGTCTCGATAGTGTGCACGGTTTCACGAAACCTAGAAATCGATGCACGAGTTGTACAAATTCAAACATTAATTATTGGAAACATTTTGTTCGTAGCTAGGATCTATCATCGGTTTGAAGATTGACATCTCAAAACTTGTTGTTCGTTTCTTTTTCACTATTTTGCGAAAATTTACGAGATCTTATCTCCGATCTTCTCCAAGTTGAATAAAATGAAAAGTGAAAAAAAAAAGAGAAAAGAGAATCATACAATGACTTCTGAGGATTGTGAAAAGGAAATTTCAATCTTCGCGGATTATAGTGGATTTGGTCACAAATTTGGAAAAAACAATTTTTTCAACGCGTTTGGATTTTTACAATTTTGGAGAAAATAATTGCCCGCTTTCTTCGCTTTTCCATCCGCGAAATCGTCTTCAAGAAAGAAAACTAGAAACAAACTCACGACCATCAGAGTTAGAGGCTTCGCGTTTCAATACTAGAACTATAGGAAAGTATGATATTCGTAGCAAGAAATTAAAGTGCAAAGTACAAGAAAAATAACACAATAAAGAACACGAGCTTCTATTAATATATTTTATTAACACTAGAATTACCGACAGTTAAGACGAAGTTATTTCTACGAAAATTATTTTGATGTCTAATAAATAAAAATAAAATAAAATTCATTGTATTATTTCTTTTGTTATCACTGTAAAAATCATTGCATCGTTGCGAGGGAAAAATTGTAATATGAAATAGAAATTTTAAAATAAAATTGTATAAACCAGTTATTTTGACTGGTGTGGTAGTTCTAGCGTTAAACAGTTCAAACGTTTGAATATGAATTTTTCAAATATCTCAAAAATTTAAATACTTGAATTTTAAATTTTTAAATTCAGACATTTAAATTTTAAAATTTTTAAACATTCCAAATATTTGAATATAAAGTTTTAAATATTTCAAATTGCTTGAATGTAAATTTTTAAACAGTTCAAACGTTTGAATATGAATTTTTCAAATATCTCAAAAATTTAAATACTTGAATTTTTAATTTTTAAATTCAGACATTTAAATTTTAAAATTTTTAAACATTCCAATATTTGAATATAAAGTTTTAAATATTTCAAATTGCTTGAATGTAAATTTTTAAACAGTTCAAACGTTTGAATATGAATTTTTCAAATATCTCAAAAATTTAAATACTTGAATTTTAAATTTTTAAATTCAGACATTTAAATTTTAAAATTTTTAAACATTCCAAATATTTGAATATAAAGTTTTAAATATTTCAAATTGCTTGAATGTAAATTTTTAAACAGTTCAAACGTTTGAATATGAATTTTTCAAATATCTCAAAAATTTAAATTTCTAAATTGAAACATTTTAATTGTCAAGCATTTCAAATATTTGAATATAAAGTTTTAAATATTTCAAATTGTTTGAATATAAATTTTTAAATAGTTCAAACGTTTGAATATGAATTTTTAAACAGTTCAAACGTTTGAACATGAATTTTTCAAATATCTCAAAAATTTAAATACTTGAATTTTTAATTTTTAAATTCAGACATTTAAATTTTAAAATTCTTAAACATTCCAAATATTTGAATATAAAGTTTTAAATATTTCAAATTGTTTGAATATAAATTTTTAACACTACCGACAATTAAGACGTAGAACTTATTTCTACGAAAATTATTTTGATGTCTAATAAATAAAGATAAAATAAAATTCATTGTATTATTTCTTTTGTTATCACTGTCTAAAAGTCATTGCATCGTTGCGGGAGGAAAAATTGTAACACGAAGTAGAAATTTTAAAATAAAATTGTATAAACCAGTCATTTTGACTGGTGTGATAGTTCTAGCGTTAAAGATCACTCGTCCATTTAAAGATATAACGTTAAATATATAAAATTTCGAAAATTACAAATCGGTCATTTTCACCATTGTTACGTTGCGAAGGTGTAATTAAAAATAATACTTTACAGTTTCGCAGGACTATTTATTCGAACAAAGTGAGACATCCACTCTGGAACTTATGGATCACAATACTGGCTTGTTATTATTGCTGCAAAAATGCTAAACTATTCTTTCTTATTCCTAAGGTACTTCGGTTCCTCGGTCAAATTCCTAACACCGCTTGATAATTTTACTGTTAAAATTAGACCAAGTAGATCTCTCTCTCTCTCTTTTTTTACGAAGTTACATCACTTTTAATTTTTCATTGTCATTGTCTTCAACGTTGTATGCTCCACGATGTTGGTTGAATTTTCGTAAATGGCACCTGCGTTGAGACTGCCGTGTTCTTCAGATAAAACGTGGATCGTGTATGGTCGTGTTAGGGTAGCTTATGTCAGCTGAGTCAACAACGTGAGCAGATGCGACGTTTCTGGCATTCATACAAAATGTGGAATTTCGTGGACTTTTCTGTGCCTCGTGGACGCGCAATGCAACGCGTGAAGGCGCAGTTAGGCGGAATCGAAACCATATATATATATATATATATATATATAGCCAGTCTGTACAGTGTATCCATATGTCGCATGTAACGAGACGTAGAACAGGGAGCAGTGGATGACCACAGGAAACAAGATCCATCGAGAGAGTCGTTGTCAGTGTCTGGATCCCGTGACTACTTTCAAATCACTATATCTGCGTAACTCTGTACTCCTTTCTGCCACTCGAGGTATCTATTGTCGCGAATGTTGATAAGTTCTTTCACTCTTGCATCCGTTATTCCACCATGTTTCTCGTTATTTTGATAATTTCGCCGATTCGTTGAAATGAGCCACGAAATGAGTGTATAGGATCGATCAATGTTACCAGATGACAAGATATATTTGATAGATGAACATACAGCATGAATAGAGTTGTATATAACGCTAGAGAGAAAGCACAAAATTTCCATCAGAGTGAAAGAACATTTTTATGATACAATATTATTTACGAGGGATCAGCAGAAATATTCAAATTGTCATTTTCATCGTACAATTAATTATATCATTGTATTATATTAATTATATTGTGATATGTTATAATATATATCGCGTAATACTAATTATTAAATATATCATATTGTATACTGTATTATATAATCGACAGTTCATTAAATTGATTCGCGATCGATAATTTCTGTAGAATAATTTTTAAAGTAATTTTTTTTCTTCTTTTTTTAAATAAGCGATTTCCACGAAATATACATCCGAACTAAATCTTGTATCTCGTGACTTTTATTTCTTTCAAACTTTATCGATCAAGTCTTCGAAAACATTCGCGCGTTGTAGTTAACACTTTACCGACCGGTAGCCTATTAATCGTCTATTACTTACCGCTATCCCGGTCGGTAAAGTGTCAATTAAATTAAACAACAACGCGGCAAAGCGAGTCGATCATTGGCTTTTCACGGCCGACTTTTTTTTTCTTTATCACAAACAATTTTTATCTGAGAACATTCGGCCGTTGGGGCGAGACTGACCGGAAGTTGGACGATGATAACATTAAAAATAGAGTCGAGAATCGTATGGCGCGAAACGTATGGAGGAAAATTATCTGAAATGTATGAATCACGGCAAGATGTGATCGCGATTTCCTCGACCTCGCCGCAGTGCACAGCGATTCGTTTGTTTTAATTCGCGCGATCGATCGATTCAATTTGCGCTCCAATTCTCTTCGGTCTCTAACTTCATTTCGAACTCTATGTGGGTCATCGTCGACTTCGTTCATGTCGCCCACAGCGTTCATCACTGATTTATCGTTCGTTCGTGCTCCAAACGAATCTGCCAAAGATAGTTACAGATTCGAGAATATTCTTCAAATATCAAGCATTAATTGATGTAATAGTTCATTGCAATAATTTGAGGCATTTGTTTCAGTTAGGTTCCATTTCTGACGATTTATCGCTCATTCTTGCTCCAAAAGAATCTGCCAAAGATAGTTACAGATTCGAGAATGTTCTTCAAATATCAAGCATTAATTGATGTAATAGTTCATTGCAATAATTTGAGGCATTTGTTTCAGTTAGGTTCCATTTCTGACGATTTATCGCTCATTCTTGCTCCAAAAGAATCTGCCAAAGATAGTTACAGATTCGAGAATATTCTTCAAATATCAAGCATTAATTGATGTAATAGTTCATTGTAATAATTTGGAACATTTGTTTCAGTTAGGTTCCATTTCTGACGATTTATCGCTCATTCTTGCGCCAAAAGAATCTGCCAAAGATAGTTACAGATTCGAGAATATTCTTCAAATATCAAGCATTAATTGATGTAATAGTTCATTGTAATAATTTGGGACATTTGTTTCAGTTAGGTTCCATTTCTGACGATTTATCGCTCATTCTTGCTGCAAAAGAATTTCTACCAAAGATAGAAGAGATGGAAATATATTCTTCAAATATCAAACATTAATTAGTAATTGTGATAATTTGGATGTTTCAGTTAGGTTCCATTTCTGACGATTTCTTGCGAAAAAAAATCTGTCAAAGATAGAAGAGATCAAGTGGAAAATATTCTTCAAATGTGAAAAAAATATCAATTGACAATTGCAATAATTTAGAACAAGTTCTAAGTCTTCAGGGTTTCTATATAAAAATTGTCCTCATATAATGAAAGAAGAACGTCACTTAATATTAAAATATCGATTTTATTTACTACTCTACTGTTTATTAAATAAACATCATTCATTTTTACCATTTTATATTAAACAAATATTGAACGACATAGGGGATGATTAAGTAGGTATAAGAATGTTTATGAAAGTGGTTAATGAGGTGAAGGTTATGGTCGTAAGGTACACACAATTGGTGAGTAAGTCACAGTTGCTGGGAACTTTTTGGAGGAAGTCTGACAATGAGTATGTCGATGAATAATACTTTTGGAAAGCAGTTGATTCAAGGAAGTTCTTCTTCGACTGACGATCGTTGTGCTCTGCAATTAACATCGATGATTCCCACTATTCTTGGAACGAGAGTTTCATGATTAATTATACGCGTGCTGTGTGTTAATAACTTGTGTGCAGGCCGAATATTACAACGATAATTGGACGTTATATTATAAATAACGCGTACAATGTAAAATAAAAATATTTAATTGAACGATCAATTTCTACGAAGCGCTTTCACAATCATAATTAATATCGTGAAACCAATTTTCATTGCTAATCTTTTAATGAAATTTTTACTAATTCTTTCTATAAATTTTACAAATTTTCGTAAATGTCCGCGATTCGAGAGGCGACAAATAACGAAACGTTGCGTCAATCCTTATTTGTCTCTCATTTTCCCAAATTAATCTGTCTTTCAATGTCAAGTTGCTAGAAATATAATATAATAGAAATTTATAAAAGAAATTTAACGTAATAGATATAATATTTATAATAATAATTAAGAAATTTAATATAATTTAATATAAATATAATTTAATATAAAAATTTAATTTAATTTAATTTAATTTAGTATAAAAAGATTTAATATAATAGATATAGTATTTATAATAATATTTATAATTTAAGAAATTTAATATAATTTAATATAAATATAATATAATTTAATATAAAAATTTAATTTAATTTAATAGATGTAATCACAATAATATTTATAATTTAATATAATAGATAGAATTTATTTATAATAGAAATTTAATATAGTGGAACGACGAACAGTTCGATTCATAAATTTTTCAATTATCAAGTTCTAATAAACTAAATTCTCCATTCAATCACACGCATACAATTCACGTTAAGTCTACTTTTATACATCAGTAATAGAGCCTCAGATATACAGTATAATATATAGTATAATATATAGTATAATTTTATAAGAAAACTGTCAGCTATAAGTTATAGTTTATAATGTATGTTTAGTTTAATTAAACTTTATAGTTTAAAATGATAACTTCATCAGATGAATTTCAGACATAAATTATCAGTTCAGTTATATGTTTTATATAAATTTCTATTCAATCACACGTATATACAATTTACGTTAATTCTACATTTATGCGTCAGGTAAATTTCGAAGTATCAGAATATATCATAAGGAAACTTCATTTACAAGTTATGATTTATAACTTTATAGTTATAGATTTTTAAGATTGCAGAACTTTATAAAGAAAAACTTTAGATATAAATTATAATTCAGTTATACGTGTTAACTTTAGTACATTCAACAGATAGAATGTTAGTAGAAAACTTACACTATAGTATAACTCTCTAAGAAAAATCTGTCAAATTGATAGACGCGAGAGACGATCAATGAGACAGATAATTTCCTCTTCAATGGTTTCACTCCATTAACACTAGAACTACCGACAGTTAAGACGAAGTTATTTCTACCAAAATTATTTTAATTAAGATTTCTAATAAATAAAAATAAAATAAAATTCATTATATTATTTCTTTAGTTATCACTGTAAAAGTCATTGCATCATTGCGGGGAAAAAAATTGTAACATGAAGTAGAAATTTTAAAATAAAATTGTAAAACCAATCATTTTGACTGGTGTGGTAGTTCTAGTGTTAAATCGTCGAATCTTATTTTAGCGTTCTATTATAATTCACCTTCGAATTTTTTTCAAATCAGCCTGTGCTCGTGCCACGTTAGATCAGGTATCGGTACTTCCATCGACGATTTTTTCGTCGTTTATGGACGTTTACCTGATAGTCGAGCGTGTAGCTTGTCGGAGAGAAACTTTCCAAGCCTTGTCAGCGCGACCGCGATGTCGCAAACGGAAAGCGCTTCGAGCAGCGTTAAATTACCAGCACAAACCGGCGACAGGTTCGCGAAACCTCGATGGAACTGTTATCCGATGTCGCCGGATTAACGTCACCGATGTCACCGTGACGTTAATTGACCCACCGTGCAATTAACCTTGTCGCCTACGAGACTCGTGGCGCGTTCACGTTTCGTATCGTTTTGGATCGCCGTCGGCTGGTTTCTCTGGTTGTGATCTTTGGATAACACCGGATATATACGTAGGGATATAATTTAGATGATTCATTATATTAAATAATAAAGAAAACGAAAACAAAACAGCAAATGATAAATACAAGATAGACAACTCAAACAACAGTAATTCGAATAAACTTAAACGACACAATTAATACTTTACCGACCGATAGCGGTAAGTAATAGACGATTAATAGGCTACCGGTCGGTAAAGTGTTAATATCGTATAATAATATATTTGTATATATTAATATACGATATTACCGGTTGGTAAAGTGTTAAAATATATAAATATATTATTATACGATATCTACACTTTACCGACCGATAACGGTAAATAGTAGATATCGATTAATAGCCGATTAATAGGCTATCGGTCGGTAAAGTGTTAATATCGTATAATAATGTAATTGTATATATTAATATACGATATTACCGGTTGGTAAAGTGTTAAAATATATAAATATATTATTATACGATATCTACACTTTACCGATAACGGTAAATAGTAGATATCGATTAATAGCCGATTAATAGGCTACCGGTCGGTAAAGTGTTAATATCGTATAATAATGTATTTGTATATATTAATATACGATATTACCGGTTGGTAAAGTGTTAAAATATATAAATATATTATTATACGATATCTACACTTTACCGATAACGGTAAATAGTAGATATCGATTAATAGCCGATTAATAGGCTACCGGTCGGTAAAGTGTTAATTTACAACACAAATTACTCTTTTGACCACGCTCGTTTTCAACACTCTTTTTCGACTCTCCCCTGACACGCACGACTTTCCTCTTTTTAAAAAAAAAAAAAAAAAGAAAAGCGCTCAGTGCCAACGCGCTGTGCCTTTCGCATCACATTCATACTTTTCATTCGCGTATCTTCAGCAAACAGGCCATCTATTAAAAGTAAAAATAACGAAATATATAATACACAACTATACACAATGATTTCTATACTACATATATCACGGTGGATACGTGTAACAACAGCGAGGAGATCGAGTGTGTTCGTAATTTCGTGCTTTCGTTCAGGGGCGTGTCAGGTTCTAATGAAAGAAAATTTTAACACACATCCGGCATTATTCGCACCGCCATTGACCAAAATGCCGCGGCATTGTTTGGCACTATTTGTGGAAAATATAATATAAATTTGCTGTGTATAAAAACAACCTAACTTTTAAAAAGTGATATATCTTTTTAGTAGAAATTTTGGGAAGTGAAATAAAATGAATTTGTATTTATATATACACGCACCTTTATTTTTGATTTTTCTTTCTTCCCGAAGTTAAATAAAATTAAATCCACAAAATGTGTGAAATGAATCACTGAAAACATGCTCGTTATTTTATTAGACTATGTAAGTTATTTTCGAAACTTTAATCTTATCAATAATTAATAATTCTTCCACGAAGAAAATCGAATAATCCCAAATTTCAGTTGGAAACACAGTGAACGATTATTACGCTTGTGTACATAAAGTGGTGAATGAACAGTCTCTCTCTCTCTCTCTCTCTCTCTCTCTCTCTCGAACAACGAACGAAGATCCACGAAATGATTAAAAAAAATCGAATAATCCCAGATTTCAGCGAACGATTATTACGCGCGTGCACGTGAATGAACAGTCTCAGTCTCTCTCTCTCTCTCTCTCTCTCGTGGAGACAGTGAGGAACATTGAGCCGCCGGGTCGTTTATGTTTAGAGGCGTATGCACGTATAAGGAGGTCCTGCGAGAAGAGCATCGAGCAATGAAATAAAATCAGAGGTGATCGTACTTGGAAGAATGCGAGCTTGACTCACCGATCTCTCGACTCGGCCGAGCTGAGAATTCGAGTTGGATCACACGAACCGAAGTAACACGCCATAGGCGTTGTTTGATCTTCTTTTCTTTTTTTTTTTTTATTTGAAATTGCAAACTGGCTACGCGTGAATAAGAGTAGACGGGATATATATTCTCGTCGAATAATTCATTTCGTCGAATAAAACTCTTCAGGAGGTTGATTCATCGGATTGAATACAATCGTTGTAAAACGATCGGGAGAATGATAGTTCGCGATTATTTGGCGCAATCATTCTTCGTAGCGTAGCGGGAATGTGATTAGCGGTCGCGGAATGCCTTGTTCATTGATCATTCGCAGTTTATCCGCTGTTTCGTAAGATTCTAGCGATGGGAATGAATTTTTCCTCGCGTCATTCCTCGTGTCTCGTGTCTCGGCACGATACCACCGACGATCGTTTCGTACGATATTTTCTCGGATATCCGTTTCCACAATGTTCCTTTGTTATTCAAGTACATTTCTGATGACGTTCGAATCACACGACTTTTGTCATTTAAATATGTCGTTCAATGTGTTCTTTCTCGTAGAATTGAACGCTTTGAATACTTGGGACGTTCCGAGTATGAGTGAGGTTGAAACATTCGTTCAAGCGTATTCAGACACTTCACTTGGGTTATTTCCATTTTAAATATAAATCAAAACGTAGCGAGAGAAAGAAGTATATATCAAAAGAAATACAAGTGTAACGTGAATGTATAAAAATACAAATTAAAATGGAAGTGTAATTAATAAATGATGATTAATCGAAACTGCAGTGATAGATTGACGAAGAGGGATCTTCTAAACTGATAGTTCAAACATTCGTGGACTGGTGACACCTCAAAATGATAACAGGTACTCTAGTGAATCAAATTCATCATTGACTTGCACACCTCGAATCACACGCTGTTTCCACCAAATCGAAATATAGTTCGTATATATTTGTTATGAGCGACAGCGTAACAAGTTTAATAATGATGGATAACCCGTTGACAGTTGATTGACGAAGTTCTTCTAAACTGATAGTTCAAACATTCGTGGACTGGTGACACCTCAAAATGATAACAGGTACTCTAGTGAATCAAATTCATCATTGACTTGCACACCTCGAATCACACGCTGTTTCCACCAAATCGAAATATAGTTCGTATATATTTGTTATGAGCGACAGCGTAACAAGTTTAATAATGATGGATAACCCGTTGACAGTTGATTGACGAAGTTCTTCTAAACTGATAGTTCAAACATTCGTGGACTGGTGACACCTCAAAATGATAACAAGTACTCTAGTGAATCAAATTCATCATTGACTTGCACACCTCGAATCACACGCTGTTTCCACCAAATCGAAATATAGTTCGTGTATACTTGTTATGAGCGACAGCGTAACAAGTTTAATAATGATGAATAACTCGTTGACAGTTGATTGACGAAGTTCTTCTAAACTGATAGTTCAAACATTCGTGGACTGGTGACACCTCAAAATGATAACAGGTACTCTAGTGAATCAAATTCATCATTGACTTGCACACCTCGAATCACACGCTGTTTCCACCAAGTCGAAATGTGGTTCGTGTATACTTGTTATGAGCGATAGCGTAACAAGTTTAATAATGATGGATGACCCGTTGACAGTTGATTGACGAAGTTCTTCTAAACTGATAGTTCAAACATTCGTGGACTGGTGACACCTCAAAATGATAACAGGTACTCTAGTGAATCAAATTCATCATTGACTTGCACACCTCGAATCACACGCTGTTTCCACCAAGTCGAAATGTAGTTCGTGTGTACTTGTTATGAGCGATAGCGTAACAAGTTTAATAATGATGGATAACCCGTTGACAGTTGATTGACGAAGAGGGATAATTCAAACATTCGTGGACTGGTGACACCTCAAAATGATAACAGGTACTCTAGTGAATCAAATTCATCATTGACTTGCACACCTCGAATCACACGCTGTTTCCACCAAATCGAAATATAGTTCGTATATATTTGTTATGAGCGACAGCGTAACAAGTTTAATAATGATGGATAACCCGTTGATTGACGAAGTTCTTCTAAACTGATAGTTCAAACATTCGTGGACTGGTGACACCTCAAAATGATAACAAGTACTCTAGTGAATCAAATTCATCATTGACTTGCACACCTCGAATCACACGCTGTTTCCACCAAGTCGAAATGTAGTTCGTGTGTACTTGTTATGAGCGATAGCGTAACAAGTTTAATAATGATGGATAACCCGTTGACAGTTGATTGACGAAGTTCTTCTAAACTGATAGTTCAAACATTCGTGGACTGGTGACACCTCAAAATGATAACAGGTACTCTAGTGAATCAAATTCATCATTGACTTGCACACCTCGAATCACACGCTGTTTCCACCAAGTCGAAATGTAGTTCGTGTATACTTGTTATGAGCGATAGCGTAACAAGTTTAATAATGATGGATGACCCGTTGACAGTTGATTGACGAAGTTCTTCTAAACTGATAGTTCAAACATTCGTGGACTGGTGACACCTCAAAATGATAACAGGTACTCTAGTGAATCAAATTCATCATTGACTTGCACACCTCGAATCACACGCTGTTTCCACCAAGTCGAAATGTAGTTCGTGTGTACTTGTTATGAGCGATAACAAGTTTAATAATGATGGATAACCCGTTGACAGTTGATTGACGAAGAGGGATAATTCAAACATTCGTGGACTGGTGACACCTCAAAATGATAACAGGTACTCTAGTGAATCAAATTCATCATTGACTTGCACACCTCGAATCACACGCTGTTTCCACCAAATCGAAATATAGTTCGTATATATTTGTTATGAGCGACAGCGTAACAAGTTTAATAATGATGGATAACCCGTTGACAGTTGATTGACGAAGTTCTTCTAAACTGATAGTTCAAACATTCGTGGACTGGTGACACCTCAAAATGATAACAGGTACTCTAGTGAATCAAATTCATCATTGACTTGCACACCTCGAATCACACGCTGTTTCCACCAAGTCGAAATGTAGTTCGTGTGTACTTGTTATGAGCGATAGCGTAACAAGTTTAATAATGATGGATAACCCGTTGACAGTTGATTGACGAAGAGGGATAATTCAAACATTCGTGGACTGGTGACACCTCAAAATGATAACAGGTACTCTAGTGAATCAAATTCATCATTGATTTGCACACCTCGAATCACACGCTGTTTCCACCAAATCGAAATGTAGTTCGTGTGTGCTTGTTATGAGCGACAGCGTAACAAGTTTAATAATGATGGATAACCCGAAGCCTTATCCAATTACATCTTCCACATGTATAACTCTCGCAAACCTCGACTTTCAAACACCGTTTCTCCGTGCTGCGATACGCACTCTCGTTTTGTAGTGCAACCCCGAAGCACTGGAATTAGATGATAGAGCCCTATTTCCCAGTTTACTTGCCAGTAAGGCCAGTGTTTGCACTTTACAGCGCAACACTATCACCAGCAAGCGTAAATTGTACGTCGTTGCAGAGCGTTTTGTCCCATTTTCCGCGCAAGCAGAAACTAGTTTCAACGACTCCCGGGTCTCTGGCTAGTAGTCGTAACTATAGGGTTCAAGGCGTTCTACTTTCGAATTGTATTTATTACATCTGGAGCGTGCAACCAAAATTGGAATACGAGGCGCGTGAGTATGTACAGCAAGAGGTATCTGTCGCAAGGGAAAGCAGATCAGTTTGGCCGACTTTTTTTTTTTTTTTTTTAACACTCCGATATATCATTGTTAGTTAGATTAATTCATTCTCCTTTACGTTTCCTCGATATGGAATATCCTTGCTGAATTTTGTAATTGTCATCATTCGCAGGATTTTTATACTTTTCTTTTTTCTCTCGTACGAATTATCGAATTACATCAACTTGCGCTCGGTGTATTTCTTTTTTTTTTTTTTTTGCATAGGTACAACTTTTTTCAGCTGATATATACTTGGCTATATTTTTTCGCACAGGTGTGCAACATTTTTAATATACTAAATACTGAAAAGGTTAATACAGTTGTATTTTTTTGAGGACACGATAGTTCTAGGTATGTACGAAACATTGTATCAAAGCGATTCGTGCAATTTTTATATAAGATTTCAGTAGATATTGAGTAATTTTTTTTTTCTTTTTTTGGTAAACTTCAGGTGTATGGATTTCGAGCGTGTAAATTATTGTATTGCAATTTCGTCGAGATTCAGCAAGATTTTTTTAAAGAATTAAATATGTGAGGACGTACATTCCGAACGTATAACAACGTAGATATCCGATCATCTTTTTTTTTCAGAGATCTTTTTTAGAATTTCAGGTATCTGGAGCGTTGCATCACATTCATTAAAATGCAAATTTTCGTCGAGTTCAGAGAGAATGAATATTTATTCATATGTTATTATTACTCTACCACTATTCTCGTCTTCGAAATCGTGTTATCGCAGCTTACAAAGCCGAAAGTTGTTCCTTAATGTCATCCCTGACCAAAGTGTTTCTCAGTTTCGTAATTACTAGCAAAAAGGAATCTCCAAGTTTTTTATTTCCACGCATCTCGAAGTATGGCGTGGCTTTTGAAGTTGTCACACTACGGACGGATGATGGAATTAACTTAGAGCAATTAACAAGGTGATCTCTCTCGCCTAGATCCTCGCTGAAATCCTCTACTATAGATATAAATTTCATATGGAGCCTCGGGAGGAGCTTACGCCAACTTGTTGGAAGTTGGCACAAGTAACTTTGTTGAGAGTTACTCCGCGACGTCGTCGTAAACGTGTTAAAGCTAATGGGGCACTTGTCATCCTGTCATCCTGCAAAAGCACACTGTGATCAATATTTCAGCAATCCCTCTCTTCTTTCTTTTTTTTTTTTTTACTTTCATGTCCCACTGACTCCAAATTATTAGGCTCGCGAACAAATTTCAAAGCATCTCTCGGCTGTACAAATAAATTCCAAGGCAACGAACATGCGATTACTGTTTCAAAATTCTAGCATTTTCCCGCTCTTCTGCCTTTTCTTGATAGTTACTGAAATAATATTGAATACGTATAATTGCAATATATTAAAATCTTGAATTGTTCAAGGTTCGAGCATTTTTATCATTTTAATTAGTATTGTCAAAGATGATAATTAATTTGACAGTGAACATAACCTAACTTAACAGTCTGAACATAACCTAAAAATTGAACAACTTCGAAAAAAAAAAGGCGAGCGAGAAAGAGGATTCATTCGTCGCGGGACTTATGACTTTTAAGATGAAATTCGAGAGATTATCGCGAAGAGAATATTTCAATTTTGGTGGATCAGGTTACGAAATAAAATTTTCTCGATGTTTGAAGGTACTCTTACTTTTTTCACCCGGTACATAACGTAAAGATATCTCCGGGGAAAAAAAAAAAAATGATTTCAGGACAGTCAAAGTAGAAACTTCACGATTTAAAACGAAACCAAGTAGATTCTCAACCACGATTTTCTTTTACGACGTTATAACAGCTTGAAGTATTTATAATATTATTATAATATTTATTAGTATGATTAACACTTTGCTGTCGGGTGTTTTACATCTGCAAACCCGAGCAAATTAATTAGCCAATAAAATAGAAGTAAATCGAACATAAAATAACATAATAAAATAGTAATAACATAATAAAAAGTAAAAATATTATCCAGATATGATGTAAGATAATTTAACATGAATGATGCTGAAAGTTTCCCGCTGTCGAGCAGTTTCAGTATGCTTCGAACTGTAATCTCAGTCTCCCGACAGAAAAGTGTTATATTATAATAATAAATGTTATATTATAATAATAATATTTTTATTATTTTATATATCATTATCATATTATTATTTCATTATAATATCATTATCATATTATTATTTCATATCACGAGAAGACAATTTCTCACGATATTATATATATAATATTATATATTATATAATAATAATAATATTATATTATAATAACATTATATTTATTGTATATAATAATAATAATATTTTTATTATTTTATATATCATTATCATATTATTATTTCATTATTTATCATTATCATATTATTATTTCATATCACGAGAAGACAATTTCTCACGATATTATATATATAATATTATATATTATATTATAATAATAATATTATATTATAATAACATTATATTGTATATAATAATAATAATATTTTATTATTTTATATATCATTATCATATTATTATTTCATTATAATATCATTATCATATTATTATTTCATATACGAGAAGACAATTTCTCACGATATTATATATATAATATTATATATTATATAATAATAATAATATTATGTTATAATAACATTATATTTATTATATATAATAATAATATTTTTATTATTTTATATATAATTATCATATTATTATTTCATTATTTATCATTATCATATTATTATTTCATATCACGAGAAGACAATTTCTCACGATATTATATATATATTATATATTATATAATAATAATAATATATTATATAATATATATTATATAATAATAATATATTATATTATAATAACATTATATTTATTGTATATAATAATAATAATATTTTTATTATTTTATATATCATTATCACATTATTATTTCATTATAATGTCATTATCATATTATTATTTCATATCACGAGAAGACAATTTCTCACGATATTATATATATAATATTATATATTATATTATAATAATAATATTATATTATAATAACATTATATTGTATATAATAATAATAATATTTTTATTATTTTATATATCATTATCATATTATTATTTCATTATAATATCATTATCATATTATTATTTCATATCACGAGAAGACAATTTCTCACGATATTATCATATCAATTCAATCATGCTCTTTCGAAATCGCGCGACGGATCGGAAGCTGGGTCAGCGAGGATAGATGGCATTCCTCGCGCACATCCGCCATTTCGCGCATTCGGCGCTCGGCAATTAATTATACACGGTTATTTAATCGATCGGTATCGTCGTTCACCTTGATCGCGTTAGATCTCACTTTCGCCCAGAGCGATTAGTAAATCGAATCACGCTTGAATCGATTTCGCGGCGTAGGCAAATGTTCTGTACCCCGATGTGGGGAATGACGACACGACGAGGCCGACCTCGTCGAAGGAACGATTAATCGATGACCACCGTCTCGAGACGCTGCAACGACTGTTAATAACTACCGGCGAACGATAGAATCTATTCTCCTCGATTGACATTGACATCATACTTGCCTGTTGACTCGTGCAACTGCGTCCGAGGTGCTACTACGTGCATGCGTATTTCGACCCTGGAAGATAGTGCAGAATACCACGGTGATGTATGTTGCATCGTTATCGTGGCATCTCTGATGTTGATTGTATGTCCTTCTTGATCCTTCGTGTGCTTCGAGTGGGCGTTTTAAAGCGAGCTTTCGATGATGCAAGGAGGTTGAAAAATAAAGAAAATTCAAGAATCTCGATTTGGAGATGTGATTGCGTTTCATTGAAGAAATGAGATATGCACGTCTTATTGGTCGACTGGCAATTGCGAAAAATTTCAAGGACAAGAAAAGTTGAAAAGAAACGAAGTAAATGAAAAATTGAAGAACAACAAAAATTGAAAAATTAAATGCACGCACGCGTATCTCGACTTTAGAACAGAATGCAGAATACACGATGATGCAAGGAGGTTGAAAAATAAAGAAAATTCAAGAATCTCGATTTGGTGATTTGTGATTGTGTTTCATTGAAGAAATGAGATACGTACGTCTTATTGGTCGACTGGCAATTGCGAAAAATTTCAAGGACAAGAAAAGTTGAAAAGAAACAAAGTAAATGAAAAATTGAAGAACAACAAAAATTGAAAAATTAAATGCACGCACGCGTATCTCGACTTTAGAACAGACTGCAGAATACACGATGATGCAAGGAGGTTGAAAAATAAAGAAAATTCAAGAATCTCGATTTGGAGATGTGATTGCGTTTCATTGAAGAAATGAGATACGCACGTCTTATTGGTCGACTGGCAATTGCGAAAAATTTCAAGGACAAGAAAAGTTGAAAAGAAACGAAGTAAATGAAAAATTGAAGAACAACAAAAATTAAAAAATTAAATGTATGTATATAATCGAAGGTAGGATAATGATATAATTTGAAGACAGAACGACATAGCAGTCATAGTTATGGCCTCTTAGTACCTTACAAGTAGTTATCGCCGAGAGGTACTTTGAAAAATATACGATTTTGGAGATATTTATAAAAGATCGACATATTTTTCTTGAAAATGAAGCTACATCTTTTTTCTATTTTGTTGCAAAATGTACGTAGCTTTACATACGAGGAAGAAAAACATCGTTTTCGAGTGAAAACTTGTGGTCAATTGCGAAGAAAATACAACGTCGCATAATTAACACTAAAAAGTGTTAACCCTGTGCTTTAAATGAACTTTTTCCAAAGCTATTGAATATACAATACAAACGTTCGAGATAAGCGTAATAAAGTAGAAAAAGATTGAATCGTTACGTAAGAGAGAACTCATGCGTTGCGTGTCCTTTGTCTTGGCCTCATTCTCTCGTGACTGAAGAAATAACGCATGCTCTCTCCTAGTTTTCTAAAAAAAAAAAAAAAAATCTTCTAAAAATGTTGCATTTTCCGACTTTTTTATCACGATGATTTATCAATAACATCAACGAATCGAGACAAAAATTCTCGTATTTCACTTCGAGATCTATCTTGCAATTTATTAGATTTCAATATTTAATTAGATTAGTATAGTCGTGATCAGAAAGTCTTGACACTATACACGTATGTGCACGATCATCCACATCACTTTAACAACAATTTGCGCAGCCCGGACTGAATTTCTCGAAATGCGTGCGTATAAAGTTATTTGTAAAATTACGCACGACCGAGCAATATCGAAACAAATATGCACTGATTAAAAGAAATGAAAATCGTGCGTGTGCTTTAAATCCGATAATGAGAAACTTTGGCTGAAGAGAATTACGAAAGTACACGCGGCGTTTACTCACGTTCCATCTAAATTCGTCGATAATTTACCACAAGAGTTGTTCCAGCTCTAGGCAGAAGGAAAATCGTTGGTTACGCAAATTCTTGGTTGTGTAACGCCGATCGAGAAGTTTTTGCTCGACAGTATGATAATGTCTAGGCACGCCGAGAGTGATTTGTGGCAATGTATCAATGGAATTAGATTGGGCGTGCAAGTATAATGGTAAGGAGCGGCAGCGAAACGTATACTTGGGTGAGGAACGATTCGCTCGAAGCTG
Organism: Tetragonula carbonaria; assembly: GCA_032399595.1. NCBI lineage: Eukaryota > Metazoa > Arthropoda > Insecta > Hymenoptera > Apidae > Tetragonula > Tetragonula carbonaria. Next base: position 7,822,813 of record JAUCRC010000003.1, read on the forward strand.
TTCAATTATCGCCACTTGAGGCGAGCTTTCCGCCTTCAACTCGCGATAATTACCATATCACGAATCGTTAAAACAGAATTAAAAACTACACCGATACGAAATCAAAGTGCCTCTTACCACAATTGTCACGTTTCTTCGATTATCGTTATTTCTCACAATATCTACAACAGATGTTTGGTTCTTGAACATTTTCAAACACTCTGCACGTGGAATGAAGATATTGATGTTTGTGAAAGAACAACGGTTCACGACGCGCAGAAAACGTATCGAAAAGATCGTATTTTTTTAATGATTTTTTGATAATTTTTCCAAATGTTGATATTCTTTTGAATATTAATTTGAATTTGTTTATGAAAATTATATATTCAAAGACAAACTACAGACTACCAAACGAAACTAAATCGGAATCTTGATTCTTGCATTACGAAACAATTCATTTTCAAATATTTCTCGCTGAACCTGCGAAGTATGAACCATACCATACCATATCACACCATACTATATCACACCATACCATATCACACCATACCATACCATACCATACCATACCATACCATACTATACCATACTATACCATACCACACCATACCAGACCATACCAGACCATACTATACCACACCATACTATACCACACCATACCAGACCATACCATACCACACCATACCATACCATATCATATCAGACCATACCATACCATACCATATCATATCACACCATACCATACCATACCATACCAGACCATACTATATCATACCATATCATATCACACCATACCATACCAGACCACACTATATCATACCATAATATATCACACCATACCATATCATACCAGACCAGACCACACTATATCATACCATACAATATCACACCATACCATACCATACCATATCATATCACACCATACCATATCACACCATACCATACCATATTACACCATACCACACCATACTACACCATACTACACCATACTATACCACACCATACCACATCATACCATACCAGACCAGACCACACTACATCATACCATATCATATCACACCATACCATACCATATCACACCATACCACACCATACCACACCATACCACACCATACCATACCATACCAGACCATACTATATCATACCATACCATATCACACCATACCATACCATATCATATCACACCATACCATACCATATTACACCATACTACACCATACTATACCACACCATACCACATCATACCATACCAGACCAGACCACACTACATCATACCATATCATATCACACCATAACATACCATATCACACCATACCATACCACACCATACCTTACCATATCATATCAGACCATACCATACCATACCATACCATACCATACCATACCATACCATACCATACCATACCATACCATACCATACCATACCATACCATACCATACCATACCATATCACACCATACCATACCACACTACATCACACCATATCATACTACACGATACTATACCATACGATATTTTCCCCCCCAGGCGAATTTTTTTTCTCTCCGGTGGACGCCCTGCACACGAGCTTTCAGCGGCGTGTAAAACGCGATCGTAATTTATTCCGTATAACGTAATTATTCCATCGTGCAGTCCCGTATTAAATTAAACCCCGCTGACAGTTGTCAAACCGTATAATAACCGGCATATCCACGAGTTATTACGGAAACTGTTATTTCATCAATGATTTATCGCCTGCTGCTCGGCTTTCTCATTTTCGGAGTTAATCAATCGCGGAACGTGATCGCGTGCAATCACTCGATTCGTTTCTGTGCATACACGGTCGCCGATCGTTGGCTTCTGTTCCAGTCTCGACGTTTTGTCGTTTTATCGGAGACAAATAAATTGCAAATTGACTCTTTTCTTTTTTAATACAAAGTAGTTACGGACAAATTTAAGTAGAATCGTGTATATCTTTTTGTAATTCTGTATCAGAGTTTTCGTAATTTAGAGACAAATATATTGCAAATTGGCAGTCTTATTTTTTCTTTCTTTTTTAGTACGAATAAATTGCAGATAAATTTAGAAGGACACGTGTATTTCTGTAATTCCGTGTCAGAGTTTTCGTTGTTCCGTTGAATTAGAATTAATGTAATTAGAAATTGTAGAATTATACAAGAGGATCTTATAATCTACGACTTGTTTGTCTGTGATCAACAAAAGTGAAATTATTCTTTTGAAACGTGATGTACAGTGGACAGCATAATTGTACGACAATGAAAAATTAATCAGTCGACACAATTTCGTAAAAAGCAAATCATGTAACGATCCACTTGGTCTCATTTTAAAGCTTGACGGAGCTCTAATTTCGACAATTGCGAACATCGTTCTTTCGAAAAATGATTTTACATCACGTGACGTGTAATCTCTCTTTACGGAGTTATATATCAATTTAAATTATCGATCATATCATTTTTTACTTGTCATTGGTACGATTATGCCCCTTAGTGTAAATTCACAGTTAACTGTTGACACAAGTGGCAAATCTTTACATTCTTTCCACTGTATTTTCCAATAAATACAATTTGAACATCGGAGCTGTCTGCTTGTGCAAGCTCTTAGTAAGTCATTAAGCAAAGTCGGTAAATTAATAAATTATTCAGTAATAATACTTCGGTACAGTATCGATAAATTAGGAACGCAACTTTAATCAAATTCACCGCGTGTACTTCTCTCTTATTTTATTTTAATCTCCGTTTAATTCTAATTATTTCCGTCTTTTTATAGTAGAAACATGCGCAACGGTAATCTAAACGTATTGTTTTGATCTCAAGCTGTATTCATTAAATATATAAATATAATATAAATTCTCCAATTCTCTTCGAATCTTATCAAAAGTCTGAAAAAGGCCTTTTATACAATTTCAGGCTCGCAGAATATAATGTACAAGTTCTCAAGCTTGTTTGGAACTATATATATCACACTGAACGCTGAAGTGATTAAACAAGCAAATCTACGTTGGAGAATCAGGAAGCATGAATATTGGTCTTAGCTTTTTTCCCTTTTTGTCAAGGTTGCGCGGATTTTGATGATACCTGGCTACCGTGGGATTCGCAGGTGTTCGTTAAAGTTTCAGATGAAGATTTTAAAAAAATTCCGTAGGATCTCAGAGGTACCGAGTTATGGTCCCATGGTTTTGGGCTTGAAAGCTTCTTAAGAATTCCGCGGAATTCTCAGAGGACCGGATTCGCAGTTTTAGTTTTAGACTTGAGAGCCTCAGGTTTGACGTGTGCTTAAAAATGAAAAAAATTTCGAGTGACCGTTTAATCGTGGAAATTATTCTCACGAGTTCGACTAATAGGAATCATACGATATTGGTGAATTCGATTATCTCGATGTATCGTTAGTGGCAACGTCGAGATCTCGGTCGGCTTCATTGACTTTGAATTTCTAACGATCTCAAAAGTCAGGAATTTCAGATACCTCTGAGAATCTCTTGTTCTTGTAATACTATTCACAATCGACTTTATTGTTCCGATATCATAGATCGTGCAATAATTACTTTTCTTCAAGCAAGTTTAAAGATCGAGTTGTTCGCTTCAATCTGCTATTAACGATTTGAAACGATTTTCAACTTCCGTATTATATAATTTGCATATCCACGCACTTGAAACCGATGAAAAAAATAAAGAAAGCTTAAACCAGACCGCATCGAATTGTTCCTAAGGAATTTTGCTATTTTTTCCGCATTAGACTGCTAACCAACTAGCCTTCGTTTGTATTCTAATTAAGTCTAATTGCGCTTTATCTCCGAGCGATAAGCCAACGAGCGATGGACGTATTCGCGAGGACGGTGTCGTCAACGTTTCTCGAAAATTCCAGCAAATCGGTTGGTGAATCGAATTGACGATGAGACTCTATGGTGTTTCATCAGTGACTAATCAACCTTCGCCATCATTGTCCTTATATCTATGTTATTTTATCCGTGATCGGCATAATCGGTAGAAGGGTGTATCTCGTGAATTACTGCCGCATTCGTTGGCAACTTTCGTGTCACTTCACTGCTTTATATTCACGAAACAATATACAGACATAGGTGCATAAGTGCATATACATAGTCAATCACAAAAATCTATAGCTATTGTACACTGTACAATATACTTATGTATATATATTTGTATATAATATTTTTTTAATATTTATTATTTAATCTTTTTTTAAATATTTATATTTTTTATATATTATAATAGTTAGTTATTTTATTTCATTTGTTATTTTCATTCGCCTCATTCGTCAAAGAATTTTAGCAAAATTTGGTTCCAAAAAAAATAAATCTTGCGAATTACCAGTCACTCGACTTAGTCTTCTTGATGCGAGAATTGTAACTCGAATTATAGTGACTTATTGCCGCATTCATTGGCAACTTTCGTGTCACTTCACTGCTTTATATTCACGAAACAATATACAGACATAAGTGCATAAGTGCATATACATAGTCAATCACAAAAACCTATAGCTATTGTATACTGTACAATATACTTATGTATATGTATTTATATATAATATTTTTTTAATATTTATTATTTAACATTGTTTTAAAATATTTATATATACTACAGTTAGCTATTTTATTTCATTTATCATTTTCATTCGCCTCATTCGTCAAAGAATTTTAGGAAATTGGAAATTTTAGGAATTAGGATTTAGGAAATTTTAGGAAATTTCAGAAAAAAATAAATCTTACGAATTACCAGTCACTCGACTTAGTCTTATTGATGCGAGAATTGTAACTCGAATTATAGTGACTTATTGCCGCATTCATTGGCAACTTTCGTGTCACTTCACTGCTTTATATTCACGAAACAATATACAGACATAGGTGCATAAGTGCATATACATAGTCAATCACAAAAATCTATAGCTATTGTACACTGTACAATATACTTATGTATATATATTCATATATAATATTTTTTTAATATTTATTTAACATTTTTTTAAAATATTTATATATATTACAGTTAGCTATTTTATTTCATTTATCATTTTCATTCGCCTCATTCGTCAAAGAATTTTGGGAGATTAGGTTTCAAGAAAAATAAATTTTACGAATTACTCGATTATTCTTCTTGATGCGAGAATTGTAACTCGAATTATAGGTTGCAACTTTGGCTAAAGAATTTCTGTAGCTCAAAGACGGTCTATAGAGGTTTTACACTGCATCAATATAACATCGTGTCTACTTCTTCGTTTTTTTCTGTCTGACGACTCTAACTATAATACATTGTCCTATTATTCTTTACATACAATCAATACAAAAATTATGGTGTTTCTGTTAAATATTCCTGGAGCTTTTTGTTTTCCCCTATATAGTATTTTCAAACTTCTCAGAAAGAAGCATGCACGTAGAATTTTTATGATTGCATCATGGTTGCGTAATTACCAATGGAATCCGCGAGCTCGCGAATCGAATCCATCGAATCTTCGCCGGGAAAGAACAAAACTCGTCGCGCCACGTGTTGGAATCGTGATGCGTAGGTGGAATCTCATCATGGACGTAGCCAAGTCACTTCTGTCGTTACCTTGAAATCCAAGGAAAAGCCAAGTTGACTCAACTTGATCGAAATCTGGAACGCGCGTTGCACACCTTGTGCTTGAATTGCCCCTCCCCCGAAAAATGTATACTACCAAGAATTCCACTCTCTCGCGATCTCGTATTTACACCGTCAAATTTACAGTTCCAGCCCGTTATCTCGATTTTTACAACAATTTCGCGACACACCGTCAATCCGTTATCAACGATGTTTTTCTTTTTCGACGATTTCCTCGAAACGATTCGAAGATCACAGGAAACGCGCACGATAAGGATATCTCGTTGATCTTGGCTCCGCGATTAAAAAAAAAAATGTAGAATTGCTAAAGATGGAGAGAGAGAGACTGATTTCGTTTCTTTTAAAAAATCACGATCTTCCCGGAATGCGTGTAATTTTCGTAGGTACATTTTGAAGGTACAAACAATTCCGCGTGTGTAAGTTTCGCACGAAGTTCGAGTTCCTTATCTCTGCTTACACACGTGTTACACATATACACCGCCAGTCAAAGATTGGAATCTCTGCGCGGTTCTCGTAGAATTCACGTAGAAGGTCTTCGAAACGAAAGTTTTTCAAAATTGTCAGGCTAGTTTGGGGAACTCTGTCTTCGAACCTCTACGACACATTTCCAGATTCAATTCGTAATATCCGTGTCTGTTGTGATATTGTTAACACCTAGAACTGCCGGCGACAAAAATTTCCGCGGGTGAAGAAAATTAAAAAAAAAAGCAAACGAGCACAAGTTTTTGTTAAAAAAAAAATCGTTTGAATAATCTGAAAAATAACACATTGTTTCTGTATCTGGCAAAATGTAAAATTGGCCATTTCTGTCCCAAGTTAATACTTTACCGACCGTGTATTAGCGGTGAATAGTTAGCCGATTAATAGGTTACCGGTCGGTAAAGTATTAAAATATGTTAGTTAGCCGATTAATAGGCTACCGGTCGGTAAAATGTTAAAATATGTTAGCTGATTAATAGGCTACCGGTCGGTAAAATATTAAAATATGTTAGTTAGCCGATTAATAGGCTACCGGTCGGTAAAGTATTAAAATATGTTAGTTAGCCGATTAATAGGTTACCGGTCGGTAAAGTATTAAAATATGTTAGTTAGCCGATTAATAGGCTACCGGTCGGTAAAATGTTAAAATATGTTAGCTGATTAATAGGCTACCGGTCGGTAAAATATTAAAATATGTTAGTTAGCCGATTAATAGGCTACCGGTCGGTAAAGTGTTAAGCTTGTCAATATTCTCCCGATTCTCGAGACGTCGAACTCAAATAAAACTCATACAGGTCGCTTACTATACTCTTGCGACTCTTACGATTTCTTTCTGTCGGCGAAGGCAGAGCGCGCTAGTACTTGGACGACCATCATCCGGCTAGATTAAGAAATAGCGCTGTAGGGGTTATTATGCCGCATTAAGGCCAATACCGCCGTGTTCGCCCGCTCGAGTTCACGGCGCGGGCCTCTCATCTGGCCTAGCCCAGATTGTCTATTAACGTGACGCGTACAACGAGCGAGTGGAAATAACACAGCGGTAGTAGTTCCACCACCAGGCTCTACTTTTCCCTCCGCGGGTAATACAATCGTGATTTCTAAAGAGCGACGATGCAGTGAACAGAGAACACGCGAGGGGCGAGGAACAGGGAGCGCAATGCGACGCCGAAACCAGCGAGAAACCAGTTCTCAGGATATAAAGCGAATCGAGAGAGGAGAAGAAGAAGAAGAAGAAGAAGAATGACAGAGCAGTCGTGTCTACTGGGTGTCCAGTGAACCTAACTGTTGGTGGTGGCTCTTCGTCGTCCGAAAAGGAACGTGCTGATGTATCGTGGAGACATTCGATCACCACCTTGTCGCCTGCCCTTCGCTGGACATTTTCCATCGCTGGAAATTAGAGAAGCGCGAGAGGTTTATGCGGGAGAGACGAATATATCTATCGAAGGGTACACGAGAACCCTCTTCTCGAGACAGTTTTTGAGGGTGTTTGAAGTATTAGAGAGTATTTAACAACAACATCGTGTAACTCGCGAGGCAGAGCAATTTTTATGGGCCAATTTTGGTTATGAACGAAATGTTTGAGATCGATTGTTTAAGTGACGTATCATTTCTTTTTTTCTTTTTTTTGACTCGAATTATTTCGAAATAATCAATCGTTCGATCGTTATTTTGAAATGATTTAACGTTAGTTTAGACATTATTAATATATAATTAATATATCATGTACATTACTGATATTACTATGATAATCACATCTTTGACAAATCACTTTTCTCTACATTATTTCGTTACATACTCATTAAGTTAAAATGAAATTCTCCGTTTCAAAGTTGTTTCACTCAGTGCTTTGTATTTGCTTCGACAAATAATTTCACAAAATGTTTCACTTCACCGTTTATTCGGATTATTTGTTGTTTTATTTCAATAAAAGATTATTCGATTTACACTCGAGACTTGAGTTACTTTAATAAATCAGTAAAAGTGATGGGTATCTCTTACTTTTATCTTTATCACATCAAATAAAATTTGTCTAATCCTGCTTGCAAGATGCATATCTATAGAAATTATTCTAATTAACCAATCATTGTTTTCTTTTATTGCAAAGCTACGCTTGTTGATGTAGTAGCGAACAGTGTCTCGAATTTTCAACAAGTTGTTTTACAAATGGCTTTAATTCATATTCCACGTCATATTTGATCTTTGTAAAAACAAAGTGAGTAATTTAACTTATTAAGTTAAAATGAAATTTTCCATTTCAAAGTTGTTTCACTCTGTGCTTTGTATTTACTTCGACAAATAATTTCACAAAATGTTTCACTTCACCGTTTATTCGGATTATTTGTTGTTTTATTTCAATAAAAGATTATTCGATTTACACTCGAGACTTGAGTTACTTTAATAAATCAGTAAAAGTGATGGGAATCTCTTACTTTTATCTTTATCACATAAAATTTTTATAATAAAATAAAATTTGTCTAATCCTGCTTGCAAGATGCATATCTATATATTCATTTACTTCATCATTTTATTTTCTACATTCACAATTAGTTAGAAATTATTCTAATTAACCGATCATTTATTCCTTTGATTACAAAGCTACGCTTGTTGATGTAGTAGCGAACAGTGTCTCGAATTTTCAACAAGTTGTTTTACAAATGGCTTTAATTCATATTCCACGTCATATTTGATCTTTGTAAAAACAAAGTGAGTAATTTAACTTATTAAGTTAAAATGAAATTTTCCATTTCAAAGTTGTTTCACTCTGTGCTTTGTATTTACTTCGACAAATAATTTCACAAAATGTTTCACTTCACCGTTTATTCGGATTATTTGTTGTTTTATTTCAATAAAAGATTATTCGATTTACACTCGAGACTTGAGTTACTTTAATAAATCAGTAAAAGTGATGGGAATCTCTTACTTTTATCTTTATCACATAAAATTTTTATAATAAAATAAAATTTGTCTAATCCTGCTTGCAAGATGCATATCTATATATTCATTTACTTCATCATTTTATTTTCTACATTCACAATTAGTTAGAAATTATTCTAATTAACCGATCATTTATTCCTTTGATTACAAAGCTACGCTTGTTGATGTAGTTAGCGTACACGAATTGTCTCGAATTTTCAACAAGTTGTTTTACAAATGGCTTTAATTCATATTCCACGTCATATTTGATCTTTGTAAAAATCAAAGTGAGACACTTCAGGTGACAATCGAGTAATTCGCACCGAGTTTTTATCGGAGCGGATAACTCAAAAATGGTTAATCACGAAATAAATGTTTATTCGCGATTCTCTCTCTTTCCATCTCTCTGCCGGTAAAGTCTCTGATAAACTCTCTCGTCTCTCTCGTAACGACAGACTGGAAACAGTCGCCTACGGCGATCAGCTTTTGATTTTTACACCTTTCCAAACGACTCTCAGTCGCGGAAATGTCTTCGCCGCTCTGTGTCTAAATTATCCCTGCGCATAAATTACATGATCCATGCAATTACAATGAAACTGGAGAGCGTTATATCCGGATGAGATTATTCTTCGAAATCGACACGTCATACAGCGAACACTAAGAAAACACTGAGAGTGAGTTTGAGAAAAGGAATCTTCGCTCTCACGTGACGAAATGAAATTGTCCTTTCGACTAAAATTTTTGTCACGTATCGTTGGGATTCAATTGTAAGATATAAATTGTACGTGCATAAATTTCAGCAGAATTTCCATCTTTTTCACGCGAAAATCGCAGACTTCATTAAAATTAAAAAATACGTCAAAGCGCTCCGTATATCGTAGAAACACAACGCGAAATCGAAAGATTCTTCCGAATCTCGGAAAGAGATTGTATTCGTTCGTACCGGGCATTGGCAACAATAATATCGCGCTTTTGTAATTCCAAGCGTGCAATGAGATCACAGTCGGTGCAACGAAAAACAGATAGAGAGAGAGAGAGAGAGAGAGTCATTACGCGGCCACGGTGTTTCGGTGCTTTTTGTACTCATTACTCCGAAACGTGGTGGCCATAAGGTGAATGAGGGGCGAGAGGGGGAAGCAATTACACTCCCTTTCACGGTTATGAATGTGAATTATTTGCGGAAACAGAATAACCTCCGTAATAACCTGCTTTGGTAAACGAAATTTCGTTCAGACGGAAGGGGGAGGATCTTTTATGAAGGATTTAAAGATTACATTTACAAAATGAGAATCGTTCAGCTTTTCTGCAGCGAAGCACAGAGACTGATGAGATGATTAAAACGGGATATCTTTTGTAATAGTAAACGAAACGCTCGAACCAGTTCTTCTGGAATGACAATAATGGAAATTTGGAATAAACGTATAAAAGCAGAGAGGAGTTTCAACTTGTCGGAGCGATTGTTGTAATTCGTGGTAACAAATGACTCCAATATTTGGTGAATTTCACGTATGATGTAGTTTCCACGTTGAAAATGAAAGATTCTATCGTTGTCCACGAGAATTTCTTTTGCATCAAATTTTTTTTGATTTTCGCGACGACTAATCAACAATTCTACATTCGTCGCATCTGATCGTTAAACTTTAACACTAGAACTACCACACCAGTCAAAATGACTAGTTTTTTACAATTTTATTTTAAAATTTCTATTTTATATTACAATTTTTTCCCCGCAACGATACAATGACTTTTAGACAGCGATAACTAAAGAAATGATATAATGAATTTTATTTTATTTTTATTTATTAGAAATCAAGATAATTTTGTTAGAAATAAGTTCGTCTTAATTGTCGGTAGTTCTAGTGTTAAAAATTTATATTCAAACAATTTGAAGTATTTAAAACTTTATATTCAAATATTTGGAATGTTTAAAAATTTAAAACTTTAAATGTCTGAATTTAAAAATTTAAAATTCAAGTATTTAAATTTTTGAGATATTTGAAAAATTCATATTCAAACGTTTGAACTGTTTAACACTAGAACTACCACACCAGTCAATATGACTGGTTTATACAATTTTATTTTAAAATTTCTATTTCATATTACAATTTTTCCCTCGCAACGATGCAATGATTTTTACAGTGTATAACTAAAGAAATGATATAATGAATTTTATTTTATTTTTATTTATTAGAAATCAAAATAATTTTGGTAGAAATAACTTCGTCTTAATTGTCGGTAGTTCTAGTGTTAAAAATTTATATTCAAACAATTTGAAGTATTTAAAAGTTTATATTCAAATATTTGGAATGTTTAAAAATTAAAAACTTTAAATGTCTGAATTTAAAAATTTAAAATTCAAGTATTTAAATTTTTGAGATATTTGAAAAATTCATATTCAAACGTTTGAACTGTTTAACACTAGAACTACCACACCAGTCAATATGACTGGTATATACAATTTTATTTTAAAATTTCTATTTCATATTACAATTTTTCCCTCGCAACGATGCAATGATTTTTACAGTGTATAACTAAAGAAATGATATAATGAATTTTATTTTATTTTTATTTATTAGAAATCAAAATAATTTTGGTAGAAATAACTTCGTCTTAACTGTCGGTAGTTCTAGTGTTAACTATATATAGTCGAATTCGATCAAATTTGTTCGTTCTTTTATAACGAAATATTAGGGGTACCCACAAATAGTTGTAGTTGTAGTTTTTTCTTCTTTTTTCCAAATTTAACAAACTTCGCCAATGTAGTGACAACAGTTAAAAAGAGAAATTTAAATAAAGTGAAATTTTGTACAGTATCGAGAAAACGATATTACACTTATGGGTAACCCTATCAAAATATCATCTTCTCCCCCGATGTGATAAAATTTCAACATGCAACGTGTCGTCGCGCGGTTATTAAAATTTAGTCGCTCGTTGTTCCACTTTCATCTGACAGAATAAACGTATACTCGCTCAGGTAGCGCGCGATTGCATATTCATGTCGTCCGTTCGTGAGATATTCGCGAAAAATTCACGCACAAAAATTCACCGGGTCGTTCGTAAAAACTACGCCCTTCAATGAAAACGGAACAGACAGTATATCGAGTGAGAAAATCCCTAGATCGTCGCCGTGTTAACCAATTGATCGCCGTGCGCGCCAGTCGCTGTACCCTAAATAAAAGCGAAATTAATTTCGATTTCTCAACGGTTGACATCTAGAATCATTTTCTAACACTAAAAAAAAAATCGAAAAATATACACATATATATTCTTCCTTGATTTTGGATACGTTCGAAAGCTGCTTCGAAAGAAAAGGCAAGAAACAAAATTCGCGTGCAAAAACTGTAAAATTCCACTCTGCCCGATTACTTGCTAAGAAACTTGTATAAGAAAATTAACAAAAAATGACGAAAGAACAAATTAATAATTCATAGTCCTTAGGAAACGTATGACGTCATTATATGTTAAGGAGTTAAGGATTAATATGGAGTTAACCACGTGACAACCCCCCTCCTCCAAGACATTTTTTCCATCCCCGAACACCCCCGGTAAAACATATATACTCTATGTTAAAAATCCTGTTTCCGTGCCGAATACGTATCGCGTATCGCGAATCGCGGCCGATCGTCGCAGTCCATAGAATCACGAGAAAGCGGACGAGCGGAATCGGCCGAGTAAGCAACAACCAACCGGTAGGCGTTTCAAGCTCGAGTAAATGCATAACTCACGGGTTGCACAAGCCTAGTGGCGTGGCTGGCCCGCCACTCTGTAACGCGTTGTTGTTCCCCGGTTTGTTTTTCCACTTGGTTACCGTCCTCGCGTGATAACGTCCTCTTTTCTCACGTCCTCGTCTCTGTGTTTCACTGCTGGCTGGCTGGCTGGCTGGCTGGCTCGAGTTCCCGAGCGAATTATAGTTGCATACTCTTAGGGGCAATGATTGATCGTTGATAAGCCGCGAGAGATAACAATCGGAGCTAGCAGATGTAAAACGTCGAAATTTCTGATTTTTTGTTCTTTTTTTTTTCCCGGGGCAATGACAATTACGTGTAATTGTATATAATTGCTACCAATTGTAATTTATGTATGTAATTTTGTAATTATTATACTACTATATATATATATATATATATATACTACATATATATATACTATATATATATACTACATATATACTATATATATATACTACTATATATATACTACATATAACTATATATATACACATACTGTGTACAGTTATATATAATATTATAATGTACAATGTGTTATAATAATAATATAGTTATAATAATACATATAGTGTATATATATATATATATAGTATAATATATATAGTGTATATATATAGTATAATATTATAGTATATATATATAGTATAATATATATAGTGTATATATATAGTATATAATATATATAGTATAATATATATAGTGTGTATATATACACTATATAGTATATAGTATATATATATAGTATAGTGTATATATACACTATATATATAGTATATAATATATATATAATATATATATATACACTATATATATTTATAATATTATAATTGTATACAGTATGTATATATATATATACATACAATTATATATAATATTATTATAATGTACAATGTTATAATAATACATATAGTATAATACAATATTAAATGTACAATATTATAATAATATATATAGTATATAATTATTTTCTGGAATTAAAATATATAGTATTCGATTGTCTCTTTGACATCAAAGTGCGATGTATATAAAACACGTAGGATTGCATAGAATTTTATTAAACAATAACAATAGCAAACAAACAAATAAAGAATACTAATAACAGTGAAATTCTGTAGCAAAGAAGGTGCCATTTTTCTCGGCGAATCCGTCGCTGATTTTTCAAAAATAACAACATCAGGTTATTTATAGATATTTCCGAACGAATTATTTCAAGTAGATTTTCGTAGGTTCCTCAAATAATTTCACGCTGTCGTGAAAAGATAAAATTACGAGATAGATGATAGTGATAAAATCTCATCAAATGCACGATAGAACACTCCTGTCAAAAACGCACGAGGGGAAAATAAATACGAGTGTCTCGAATAATTCGATGCGGATTTACTGTCGTTAATATGGTCCGATTGCGGCGCGGGATTATCGTAATGAGAAACATTGCGAATTGATTGACAGAGCGGATCGAATCCGTGTGTGTGCGGTGAAAAACGAGACAGTTATCGATACTCGGCATGGCAGAGCGGCGGAATGATACCATTTACGTTAACACGGTTGCAAATTACCCACGATCGGCGGAGTATTACCGCGTTTTGTAATTTCGACGCGCCCCGTTTCACTTCTCGGTATTTCGAGCGCAATGCCACGATATTAAGTCATCGTTGACGTCACTTTTCGTATCGTTTGATCAAGAACACTCGCTCTCATTCTATTTAACGTCACGTTTCTTTCTTTCTTTTTTTCTTTTTTTTTCTAGTTTCAAGAGAACAATGCGAATTTTCGCTCGGATTGGATTTATGTCAGAAAATGCAGAGATTGTTTTTTCTTTTTTTTGGAGCAGATAGTTATCGATTGCAAAAATTGGCGAAAAAATTACGAACTTTTTGGAAATGGTTCGCAAAAGTTTTTTTTCAAATTTACTTAATAGTGATAATACGATATTTCCTTTTCGTCGTAATTCTCCTTGGCCATCGAGTGTCATGCGTTCGTTTCGAACATTCTCTAATCACTGCGTGCATTTCGAAATTTTTCAGATAGGCATTTGTTATGGTTCTATTATGGATTATTATACGAGGCTATTAGCTCGCTGTTTAATCGCGGTACTTTAACGCGATAAAACGGGTTAACCATGTTAATCAGTTTATTGCGTTTTTGATTTGTTGCGTATTTTGTCAATAGTGACGCGGGTAATTCCGTTTCACGATAATTCCGCTCTAGTTTCGCATTTCTATCTTAGATTTATTTATTTATCTATTTTTTCTTTTTTTTTTTTTTTGGTTTCGTTACAAACAGAATAACAGAGTAAAATTCACAATCAGCTAAAAACTAATTCAAGCGTATTCTTTTTTTTCTAAAAATTTGATAATATATAGAAAACAATTTCATAGGATCTATCCTTATCTAAAGCCATCTGATACTTAAGCTCATTTCCCACGATAGCAGCGACGTTTCGATTTCTCGCATTTGATAGTCGAAGATTATCATTCTAAAACTTCTGTTTTTCGAAGTTTTCTCATATTATCTCCGTTTATCCATCGAATCGATGATAGACGACGCAGTAAAAAATACATGAAATCTCTGCTTATCTACAGGAAAAAAAACAAAAAAAAAAAAAAAACAGATCGAAATGTTTCTTCTTTTGATAATGGCATTTATTTGAGTTTCTCAGTTCGAAAACATGAAAACGTCCCGTTTTTTTTAAAATTAGAGATACATCTCGATTTACGAATCGAGATGCAAGACGAGCGACAAAAACTCCGAGAAAACGAGAATCGTTCCACCTTTCGCGGCCCCGCGAGACACGCAAATTAGGCGACGAGAAGCGATCGTGAGAAATCGTGAAAAATCGCGGTGTGCAATTATGTCACCGTATCGATAAGGTGTGTTAAGCTATCGCTATGAATTTCTTTTCCTTAACGTTCCCTTTTATCGAACATCCGATAACGGTGATAACAACCGAGCGTAAATGCAACATTTAGTCATGCTACGTGCAGCATCGTAGCCGGATTTCATTGTTCCTCGTGCCGTGTCTCTCTCTCTCTCTCTCTCCTCTCTTCTTCGCTCTTTCTGGCTTTCGGCCACATGGAGTTGCGCGAGATAAAGAAATTGGACGTTCTCGAGGAGTACTCGAAGGATTTCTCGAGTTTCGTCAATTTAGTAAGTAGCCAACCGATTTCGATCGGTTCACGTAGTCACACGCTTTTTACGTAATAAGCCACTTGAGCGCTCGCGAGGCGAGAATCGATCGATCGCTGGGCGTGAAAGCTCTCGAACGCGCGTCGATTTTTAAAACTGTCAAACGCCGATCTTTCTCGCCATCTTGGGTCGCACGCCGAAGAAAATTGCGCGAATCTAAGGCGCGACGGTGCGCGATTGTGCTGAATAATAGTTCAGAATTACGCGTTGAATCACTGATTGATCGTGCAGAATTTTATCGGCGAATTCGATCGCAAAATCCACCGTGTCGTAGGATAGAGATTGGTCGTCTCTCTATCGGTGGAAAACGATAGCAAATTTTTTTTCTTCTTTTTAGAGTCGCATCGACATCGAGGTCATCGGCGACTAGGCACTTCTGTCTTGTAGTATAGATTTATGTTCATCGAGCATTCTCTTCGAATGATTTTTCAGAAGTCAGGATCAATTTTATGAAATCTCCTCTTTGAAATCGAAGTTCGCGCAAAACGTGTCGTAAATTTTCGAATCTGTTGGAATCGCGAACTATCGTTAAACGATTGGGTTAAAGCCGCGGAAAAAGCCTGAGCCAGGAGGAAAGAAATTACATTTCTCATATAAAAGGAGAATCTTCTCTCTGGTGCAACGATTACCAAGCCGGCCGGGAGAACTTCAAGGTTTCTCAGTCTAATTACTTTCCGTATCAGTACTGTTGAAACGGGCGTAATGTTTCCTTAACCTCTCCGTCGCTGAAAAGAAGCGATGAGAACGTTGTTGGACGATGGCAGAAGTAAAAACGAGCAAACGAACCGAGTGAATAAAGAACGATTCGGTGGAAAGAATGAAATGGTAATTGGCCGGCTGTAACGCGATTTCCCGCGAACCGGCATAAAGAACTGTCGATTAACCCCGTTGCGATGTTCCAGGAAAGCACATGCCATGACTATTCCGAACAACTATTCCAAGTTGTCGCCGACTGTATTGTACGTATTGTTCTCCGTGGAAATTGCATCGACCATAACCACGTCGCTTGCATTCTTGAAAACCAACGACGAGATTTTTTATTCCGGACAGCCTAGATATCGTTGGTTGAAAGAAGGCGGCGACGATAAAGCATTTTCCCTCGCGTTCACACACGTGCGATACGCCCGCGACTAAGCGGATTGCCTCGGCTGAGCAACGTTCGAAAGAGCAACGTCTCTTTTTTTCTCTGAGGAACAATCCTCGCGATAATCTCTCATCTGATTATTTCTCATTCGATCGGTCAATAATTGGCGAAGTTCTTCTGGCGTAGTCTTTATCTTTTTAATTAACGATCGAAATAAAAAAGCGCGCGCGGTATCGAAATAAAAGTGGGGGCATTAGCTTGCTTTAGATTACACACCCGTTGCTGACAAATCATTTCAAATATGTCAATCGATCGTTGCGTTCCGAGTATCTTTCGAAATTCGATGATCTCCGAGACGTTCGAACGATGCTCGATGGTATTCTGGTAAATTCGGTACGAATTTTCGAGAAATTTGGAAATGTTCACTTGGTTCTCATTGTGTAACTCGTTAGAACTCCAATGATTCCAAGAATCTCTATTCTAATGTATTTGAGAATTTGAAGATCTGATCTTCCTGAAGAATCAAAACTATCTTTCCCGAGTACAATTTCGACATTCCAAGAACCCTATTCTACGAACCTGAGAATTTGAAGATCAAAACCTTTCCCGAGTGCAACCTCGGCATTTCAAGAATCCCGTTCTACAAATCTGAAAACCTTGATCGAAGACCTTGATTCTCGAAAAGCATCGAAAATGTTTTCACCACACTCGAGTTTAATTCCGAAAATCCAAAAGTTCCAAGAGTCTTGCGAGAATTGGAAGACCTGAATCCTCAAGAATCAAAACCACCTTTCCCGAGTGCAATTTCGACATTCCAAGAATCCTATTCTACGAACCTGAGAATTTGAAGATCAAAACCTTTCCCGAGTGCAACTTCGGCATTTCAAGAATCCCGTTCTACAAATCTGAAAACTCGAAGACCTTGATCCTTGAAAAAAAGCATCGAAAATGTTTTCACGACACTCGAGTTATCATTCCGAAAATCCAAAGGTTCCAAGAGTCCTATGAGAATTTGAAGATCCGAATCCTCAAGAATCAGAACCACCTTTCCCGAGTGCAACTACGGAATTTCAAGAATCCCGTTCTACAGATCTCAAAGCTCGAAGACCTTGATCCTCGAAAAGCATCGAAAACGTTTTCACCACACTCGAGTTATCACTCCGAAAATCCAAAAGTTCCACGAGTCCTACGAGAATTGGGAGACCTGAATGATCAATGTTCTTAAAAAGACTCCAAGACTCCAAGACTCCAACAACAGATCTAAAAGACACGAAGACGTTGAATCCTCAAGAACCGATAGACTCTTTTCTCCCGAACGCTTCGAATTCCAGCTCCAACACTTAAACCAGACCTATCCTCGAACCTATGAAAAGAACCGTCCAAGTCTAAGGAAGCTCTTGGTTTTCTGTTAGATCGACGAGAATGGGGACGGTTTCATCAACCTCACAGAGCTACGAAGCGCTCTGGACATCTGTGGCTTCAAAATGCCCGGTTACAAGGTCCGTCAGATGATCGAGGAGTACGACGACAAACAGAGGTCAGAGCACAAGGGCCGATTGTCGTTCGAGGAGTTCGAGAAACTTTGCAAGGAGCTGAAGGCGAACGAGCTGGGATCCACGTTCAAACAGGTTGTCTCGAAGAAGGAGAATCTAGAGACACTGGGTGGAATCTCCGAGGCGTCCAGCGAAGGGACCACGCACTCTGTCAGATTGGAGGAGCAACTTGCTTTCAGCGACTGGATCAACACGAATCTGTCGCACGATCCGGACTTGAAACACCTGCTGCCCATCGATCCGGAGGGCAAGACCTTGTACGAGAAGGTTAAAGACGGGATTCTTCTTTGGTACGTACTAGCTTTTGTATTTTGTATATATAATTTGTAATAATGTAAATTAAATTGCCCACGCGAGATCTGTTGGTAAAGCACGATTAAGCACAATAATCATTTGCGCGTGAAAGATCAGAATTGTGAACCGATTGATCGAGTCGATCGAAGAATTCTGTCGCTAGATTTTCAATTAAAGATTGATCAATTAAGAGAGAGCTTTTTAGAAAAAAAAAAAACAACAACAAAACGATAGAAACTTCCGATTTCGACAAGCGAGTGTCTGTCTATGAACTCGGTTAATTAATCGTTATCAATGCCTCTTATTTTAGCAAAATAATCAATCACTCTTGCCCGGACACGATCGACGAGCGAACGATCAACAAGAAGAACCTGACCCTCTACAAGAAACACGAGAACCTAACGCTGGCGCTATCATCCGCCCAGGCGATCGGTTGCAACATCGTCAACATCGACGCTCACGATCTCACGAAGGGCTCGCCTCACTTGGTACTGGGCCTACTCTGGCAAATCATACGAATCGGCCTGTTCAATCAGATCACCCTGGAGAATTGCCCGGGGCTGGCCACCCTCCTGCAAGACGGCGAACGCATCGAGGATCTTCTGAAATTATCGCCAGAGTCGATCCTTCTCAGATGGGTGAACCATCATCTGGAGAACGCTGGTATCGCCAGGCGATGCCACAACTTCCAGTCGGACATCACCGACTCGGAGATCTACACGTACCTAATCAAGCAAATCGCGCCGAACACAGCCGGTGTCACGCTGGAAGCTCTGATGGAGCCGAATCATACCTCCCGAGCGGAAATTATGTTGCAACAGGCGGCCAAGTTGGGCTGCCGTAGCTTCGTAACGCCGAGCGACGTGGTCAACGGCATCTACAAGTTGAATCTCGCCTTCGTCGCCAACATGTTCAACAACTATCCGGGCCTGGACAAACCGGAGAGCAACATCGAGGGCTTGGAATCGCTGGAGGAGACCAGGGAGGAGAAAACCTATCGAAATTGGATGAACTCGATGGGCGTGATGCCTCACGTGAACTGGCTGTACTCCGACCTGGCCGACGGTTTGGTGATATTCCAGCTTTACGACATCATCAAACCCGGCACCGTGAACTGGAACCGGGTGCACAAGAAGTTCACGAAGCTGCGCAAGTTCATGGAGAAGCTGGAGAACTGCAATTACGCGGTCGAGCTTGGCAAGACGATGATGAACTTCTCGCTGGTCGGGATCGCCGGCCAGGACATCAACGACGGGAACGCCACGTTGACGCTGGCGTTGATCTGGCAATTGATGAGATCGTACACGTTGTCCATTCTCACGTCGCTGGCAGGCACACAGGGTAGCACCGTCGTCGAGAAGGAGATCGTTCAGTGGGTGAACTCGAAGCTGCAATCGGCGGGCAAAACCAGCGGGATCAAAGGTTTCCAGGACTCGACGATAGCCGATGGAAAAGTGGTCATCGACCTGATCGACGCCATTAAACCAGGCACTGTGAATTACGATCTCGTGAAGGACGGTGGAACCGAAGAGGTGAGACGTACGAATTGTACAATACGCGTCCTTCGGAATCGTCTCGAAGTACAGGTTTGGTCGGTCTTGTCGAAAGCTCTTTGAAGCTGTGTTCCACTGAAATCGCCGATTGTTGCACGTTATTGAGTTCGTAAATGTCCTTGGTTCGAGGCTTCACCAGCCGTTTCTGTTTGCGAGTTTCTCGCGAGTAGGTTAATACCTGGTGGAGAAATACGGAGTCATTTTTAATAACAGAATATTCTGTCTGGCTTCGTCGAGTGTAGCTTTTTACAAACTTCCGAAAATTTTGTCCAACTGTAAACATGATATATCGCTATCGCAAAAATTGCAAGTAACTTGTCAATTAAACGATTCAGTTAGAAAACAAGTGGTCTGATACACAAACGCAAGATGAAGTTCAAAAACGATGAGTGAAATTCTGCCGTATTCTCTTGTATCTTTCCACAATCTGAACAAATCGAGAACTTCAAAAATTCAAAGTATAAAAAAAAAGAAATCAGCATAAAGAGAGACAAATCTACCGAACCATTGTTTCGATGCGCATGACTAATCAGCGTCAGACATTTCACGTTTCTTCTTAACAATGCAGGAGAACCTGGACAACGCGAAGTACGCGATATCCTTGGCCCGGAAATGCGGCGCGCGCGTGTACGCGCTACCAGAGGACATAACCGAGGTGAAGCCGAAGATGGTGATGACTGTGTTCGCCTGCTTGATGGCGATGGACTACATCCCCAATATGGACTCCGTGAAGCAGCAGAACAACGTTGCGAACAATATTGCGAACAACAGTCAATAATGTCGCGTCGCGTGCGATTCGTCCGCGAGATGGATTTTTTTTCTCGGGATGATGGACTGTGTCGACTGAGTCACGATTTGTGCGAACCGTGTCTCTTCAACGAGCGTAATTATTGTATATACACACATACACACACACACACACACACACACACACACACACACACACACACACACACCTAGGTTAGGGTAGCTTGTTTTCCGAGACGGGAGGAACGAAGCAGAAGGCGAAGGGAAACGCAGAAGAAAGAAACGAAAATGTAGAGAAACCGTGAGAAGGGGAAGGAAAGAATCGAAAATCGAAATCGAAAGGGACGACGATCAACGAAAATTTGTCGTCTCTCTCTCTCTCTCCGTACTCCGCGAGATTTCGTTTGGCTTGGAACCTGTAGAGAGAGTGATTCTTGCAGAGAATATCGGTGATCTTCGAAATTACTTTTTTTTCTTCTTTTTTTTTCTTTTTTTTTTCTTTTTTTCAGTAGACAGAGCGAAGGGAAGTTGAGAACAAATTAACCGCCGTAGACTTTGCTAGCGAGCTACAAGTAAAGATCATGCGTGACTAACAAACGATCGTCATAATCAGGCGACTCGTCGAACGTGACAGTTTAGATAACGATTTCTTTTTTCCTATTTTTCTCGGTGAAATGGAAAAACCTGTCGACGAGATATGAAATCTGCTGCTTTATCGATCGCTGGTTCCACGTCGAGTGTACAATAACTATGCACCGTGGTGTGATACAGGATATTTCTCCTTCTCTCCGGAATGTTTCCGCAATCATATCCTCGTCCCAACATCACGTGATCGTGATTCTTTCGTAGATTTGTATAAATCGATTTTTTAATGACGAGATCTGTCTGCCAATTCGACGATGCAAGAGAAAAACAGTCGATACGACGATCGCGATCTTGCACGAAATAAAAGAGACCCGGTGAAAAGGCCGGGATTCGTAATGAAATAACTCGCGTATACCGGATATACGTGGCTTTCAGATTGCCGATTATACATATATATATACATATATACATATATTTACATTCTTAAATCATATATACATATACATTTGAGATGTGTACACGTATTTGATACCGTGAGTGTGAAAATTGTCATAACTTTACAATGGCAATATGTCTTCGATCAAACGAGTCAATCAAGCGAATCGAGTCGAAATTTTCGGAAAAATCCTAGAAAAAAATATTACGAATGCATTTCATGATATAAAACTGGGAGACGATGAACTGCTTTATACGAAACTTACATCGCGAGGTACCATTTTCTAGTAGAAATCTTCGTAAATGATTTACCGTATCGTTTTTTAGGTAAATGTCTGAATCTGATCGAACGATACGTTTCAAGTAGAATCTATCGGTATTTTAGAGAGAACGAAAACGAGAATTACCGGTCGAAAGCGACTGGCAAAGAAGAACGTACGAACGTAAGAATCGGAATTGTATAAATAATCTGGCGAGACTCTTGTCTTTGCGAGCTTTTCTTCCTCGTGTTTTTTACCCGAAGTCATTTGCAAATGATTCAACGCGATAAAAAAATGTAATCGATACAACAGTCGTGCGAACCGATTATTCCACGTAACGATTCCACGGCGAACGAAACGAACGCACAATGATCATTGTAATCGTGCCATTATAAAATAATCGAAATCGCGATTTTGGACGCTTGTTGCAATATTTAATAACGAATCCATTCGAACGAAACGTACTTACGTATTTAGAGAAGAAAAAAAAAAAAGAAAGAAGAGATAGAGATAGAGAGAGAGAGAAGATCGCCGGAGCGCGAGCAAATCGAAGCTCGATCTCTTCCTTTTATTAATTCCACATTCTACAAACAGCGAGCGACGAAACGTTGGTTCCTCTTGATCGTACGCGTTTTCTTTTTTTTTTTTTTTTTTTTTTCTGTATTTGGCGCGCGTGTACTGACGCGAGAAGCGCTCTTTATAACCGATAGTGTGTAAGTTAGACGAATCAGACGATATCGTTGCAATTCTGCGCCCGTGTGTGAATTCTTATCGTCGCGATTTCACGTCGTTTGTGAATCTTTTCATCCTTTACGATCCGAGAAATTGAATTCAGACTAGATTTGACGCGATGGTTACATGTCCTCCGTCTTCGTACTACATCAGGTCTTTCGTATTATTGAAAATTTTAGCTCGAGTTATTCCATAATAATTGAAGGGAGAAACAAATTTTCCAAACGTAAATGTTAATATATATTTGTTTCGTGATTCGACAGTTATTCATCTACTTTAGTCAAATGAATGTATAATACATTGTGAGATGCAATGCGCATTTTCACTTCAGGAATGAAGCACGTATACGTGTCGTCGACGTAAATTTTCAACGATATCGTCGCGCGTATTGCGCCTAATTGCGCGACGAATCATAGTTTCGCGGTTGGAAAGCATCAAGAGCCGATCGACTGAAATCTATTTCGTAGTACTTGTTTCTTTTTTATCCTTTCTTTTTATTAGAAAAAAAAAAAAATAAAACAATTTTGCACGTTATACGCGCGGAGATTGCGTGAGAAATCGTGTACATGTTTAAGAGAACTTTATCGAGGACTTTGTACGAAAGTTCTGAAGCTTTTAGAAGTTTTAGGGATTGCGCTACGTAACGAGGAAGAATTTATATAATAGTCCATTTTTAATACAATTATATATATATTTGTTACGTCTCAACTAAATTATAAGAATAAAAAATCGTTAGTTAATCGACGAGTCATACGAGAAACCACGGGAAATCGATCGTACTTCGAAAGTTAAAATCTCGAAAGTGCAATTTCCATCGATGCTTGCTTGGGGCATTTCTACGTAGAAAAAAAGAAGAAGAAGAAGAAGAAGAAGAAGAAGAAGAAGAAAAAAAATAAAAACAGAAAACGAGAAGAGGCAAATTCCTCAGAGAGAAAAACGGGACGCAAGTTTAAGCATTTCTTAATTAATAAGGATAAGATAATCTTTTCGATTGTTAGACGAAATCGCGAATTATCGTTCTATGTTATCCGTTCCGTAGATAACACACTCGTACCAGGCTGCATTTTCCGTCGCAAAACGTCAGGGCACGAAATTACAATTTCCGTACGTCCTGAGTCGTCGAGACGATAGAGATGTTCGAAGAGATGAAAGAGAAACTGAATAATCATTCGAAACGCTTCATCGGCGTTTCGTCATTCGAACCATTGTAATCTTTCGCGAATTACCGAGACGTAAGCGTGTTTTAAAAGAGGGCCGTTTGCAATCTGCGCAACCTAGATTTTAAGACTTATTTCGGGGGGGGGGGAGAGAACGTTTGCTTCGTTCCCTAAGGCGAAAGTTCGATAAGGCGAGGGGAAAAATAAAAAAAAAAAAAAAGGTATGAAGACGTGTGAAGACGAGGGAAAGATCGTGAATCACACTACGGTAAAAAAAAAAAAAAAAAAAAGAAAAATCCTTTCTCCCTGTATTTCAATTCGTCAATCAATTTCAACTTGCAATGATCGCTGAACTAGAAAAGAAATGCGTACGTTCACGATACGCACGCGATATTCTGTGCGTGCTTGAACGTGGGCGCGGGTTATCGTAGATATATAATTTAATGTATCCGTAATTTAAATAAAAAGAAATTTATCTAATATAGGATCTGTGAATCGAGAATCCTTCCTTTTATTTTCATATTTCTCATTCGGCTTCTAAATTTTTTCTTCAAAGCAAATCAAATATGACATTGATAAAATAGTAGGATAAAATAGGGAATCATAGATGCTTGATACGATATTATTATCATTTGTTTATTTTTCATCATAAATTCAAACAAAGTATATTCTATAATATATTAATATCATGTCTATTTTTTTAACATAGAGATATGGTCTCGACAGATTATTTTATACCTCTTAACGCACACCGTTTGTTTCAAAGTACCTCAAATATCTTTCGTCGAAGATATTCTCTTTTGCTCCGAATTCACCAAGTTATCAACAATTAATTCTATAGATGACATGTTCTTTTTTCATATTTCATTCAGCTTCTACTTAGAGCAAATCAAATATGACATTGATAAATAGTGAATAAAGGAGTCATAGATGCTTGATACAATATTATTATCATTTGTTTTTCATCATACAAACAAAATATATTCTATAATATATAATGTTATATTTTTTAACATAGAGATATGGTCTCGACAAATTTTTACCTCTTAACGTACACTGTTTGTTTCAAAGTCCTCAAATATCTTACATCGAAGTGTCCTCTTTTGTAAGATTCCAGACAGTGACAATTTGGCAAGATTGTACTTAAATGACATGTTTTTTTTCATATTTTTCATTCGGCTTTTAAATTTTCTCTTAACAAATCAAATATGACATTGATAAATAGTAAATAAAATAGGGAATCATAGATGCTTGATAAGTTATCTCGTTTATTTTTCATCATAAATTCAAACAAAGTATATTATATATTAATATCATGTCTATCTTTTAACATAAAGATATGGTCTCGACAGATTATTTTATACCTCTTAACGCACACCGTTTGTTTCAAAGTTCCTCAAATATCTTTCGTCGAAGATATTCTTTTTTCTCAAGTTCAAAGATACTAGTTATCGACAATTTAGGATTGTACTATAGATGACATGTTCTTTTTTCATATTTCTCATTCGGCTTCTAAATTTTTTCTTCAAAGCAAATCAAATATGACATTGATAAAATAGTAGGATAAAATAGGGAATCATAGATGCTTGATACGATATTATTATCATTTGTTTATTTTTCATCATAAATTCAAACAAAGTATATTCTATAATATATTAATATCATGTCTATTTTTTTAACATAGAGATATGGTCTCGACAGATTATTTTATACCTCTTAACGCACACCGTTTGTTTCAAAGTACCTCAAATATCTTTCGTCGAAGATATTCTCTTTTGCTCCGAATTCACCAAGATACTAGTTATCGACGCCTCGGGAATTTCAGTCAGTTCCCGCTTGGCTGCACGAATATCTCGCAGAGACAAATTTAGGGATTGTACTATTGACGACATGTTCTTTTTTTGGTCCGTGCCCATTGTACCCGTTCTTGTCATCGACGAGATGAATTGGTAGTCGCTCACGAGGATGCGACTGGTGGAACTCTCCTGGAAGCAGAATGAAGAATCATCGTACTATTTAATCTTGAAATCTATCTTTCTTTAAATGAAATAACTTTCACTATGGAAGTACATCATAGATTCACAAAAGATCTAAGTAAGATGAGAAAATTTCTGAAGGCTCATAGAGTTCGAAGAATTACAGTGTACCAAATTTATATAGAATCAGACGCAATTACAGATTACAAGAAACAATATTAGAACAATCTCCGCCTTGAAAGGAAAATCTAGGAGAAAAAGAACCAAACCTGGTCTTTTCAATAGTCTAGAAAATTATCAAAAAAGAAAAAAATTGCTCACTAGATGCGAATTGAGAGCCGCTTCGACCACGATGTTAGTACCGTACGATCCGAAGTAGAAGGAGGCGTAATAGCTGCAATTATTCAAATTGGTCGTTTTCTGGATCAGTATTGTCTCGCTGGGAACTTTGTTCAATTGCGGCAGCGATTCCAGCTCGTATCTGTTGTTCTTTATTTTGTTCATCATTCTCTTCGACAGATAGTGATTTATCCCGACCGTGACCTCGCACTGTCCGATCGTCGTGTTCTCCAAAATGTCGAACGTTCCGTCAGGCACGCCGTTCAAGTTCGCACCGATGTTCAGCCGTTCAGCGATCAGTTTAACGTCATTCAAATCCTCAACGTCCGCCCGATCGTCCACTATCAAGTGATCCACGCCGTAATCGTTGAATTTGATTTCGAATTTCAGCTCTTTGGCGGCCGGCTGTTTCAATTGTTGCTCGGATATTTTGATCGTGTTGTCGTTCATGACGTCCATGCTTTGTCGTCTGACGTTGCCCAAGTGGCAATTTAGCCCATCCGCTCCCGTTGGCCTGCAGAACAGGTTCATAGCCGTGCAGTTCGATGTTTGGACGTTGTCGTGATGATTTATCGGAGTCGAGGTGATGTTCATCTCTACGTCGAAGACGTATTCTGGCCCATGTTTCCACACGCTCTCGTCGACAGCCACTCGGGCCACTGAAAGAAAAGAAAATTTTTTTCGTTGATTTCCATTTTACGTGCCATTTTTCGGTTCATTTTTTTCGTCAATCTTTATTTATTGCACGCTTTATCGTTTAAGTTTCGTTGGACTGATCCAATTTGAAAAAAAAAAACTACTGCACGCAATCATCGTTCCTACGTATTATTGTTCAATGCGATTTTCTTCGTGGAATTTTAAATACTTATCTGAACAATCTTTGACATTGATATAAAAAGTGAAGTGTTACTGAAAAGAAAAGTTAAAAATACTTCAACAAAGAAGTTGAAGTATCATTGAACGCTTATTTCAAACGCCGACCAAAAACACTTGCTCCAAATAGAGGAAGTCAATTTCCAATTGACGATCCATTGTCGGCGCAAGCACAGAAAATTTCAAATTAATGATCATTCGTACATTGTGCTGAAATAGTCGCGAACGTTTTCTCGTCTGTGAGAAACGAAAGTTATGATTTGCAATTAGTTGTGAATTATCATTGGCATTAAGCAGTTACTGATTCAGACCAGATCGACGATCAGTGAAATACTATCGACGAGATATCTCGCATCGCAGTAGCAGTCTCTGCCTCTCGATACAGGGGACATTATTATAGTATTATCAGTACTAGGCGTGTAATATAACAACAATATTTTGCGTCTTTCCTTCGATTGATTCTAATAAAAGATACGCGAAATGACTCGTTGGTGAATGTCACGAAGCGAGATAACTCGTCAGAAGGCATTGCAGAAACAGCGTTACGAAGGGGAGATATCTCGTCGGTGGTATTTCCACAATTGACATAGTTGCGGCGAGATATCTCCTCCGTGATAGCGGAAAAATGGTTTAAATGGAAAATTGGCTTACCGACCTAAGAAGAACGGAATTAATGAGACGAGCATGTTGTAGCACTGCTCTCAACTGGTTTAACACTCTTCTTCGGCTTGAAGGTCCTTTTATATCGCTGATATACTCCAACGACCTCGCCGTGTAATTTAATTAAGCCGTCCCACCATCGACGATGGTAATCATTATGCTGCTTCGACCTGGAATAAAACACGCGATTTTCGAGATGCAAAAGAAGCTTTCCATCAGTGTACGATGTTACTTGCTTGTAAATATTTCTTTCTTTCTTTAAACAATAGCTTCGACTAATAATTATAATCATTACAGAGAATATATGAAGAAGATTTGTATCGTTATGTTTGCTTTAACCCTTTCGCTACCGTCGACGAGATATTTCGTCACTATTTACCATGTCTAATACATTAATGACCGATATAATTGTGTGTTTTATATAATTTGCATTTGCTTTAAATAACTTCGAAATTATACTATTGATAAAAAATCATTGTATGGCAAAAGTATGGTTCAAAAGGGTGGTGCATGTATTTTTTTCTATAGATGGAGGTTTCGAGATCATCTCCTCTTCTTTTTTTTTTTTTTTTTTTTTAAATAAAATGATTTTTTTTAATAAAATAACATTTTTTTCATCCACTAATCAATGTAGTTCGACATTCTCTATAAAAAAAAAAGAGTTTAGGAAATATTTTAATCTTAATTCCAGTGTGAATACAAGGATACCCTCGTTCATACGTTTTTTATACAATAGATTTTACAAAGTTAAAGATGAAATACTCTCTTAAACTAATAATTTTTCGATATACATAGATTAATACTTTTTATAAAGAATGTCGATTAATACATAAAACAGGTACAGGTGCATCGATTAATACATAAAAAAATATGTCATATATCAGTGGACATGATCTCAAAATCTCTGAAATTCTTTCATTTATAAAACAAAAAAAAAAAATATATATATATATACACATTGCATAATGTACCCCTTTAAACCATGCAACTTTTTTCTTCGAACGCATAATTTTGAATTTATTTGAGACGTGCAAGTTATATATTATAATTTCGAAGTTATTTGAGATGTGAAACACCCTATATATTAACAAACGTACACTATTCTTTTGAATTATAATCGCTGTAATTTTGAATCGAATTTAAAATTTTTGAAAAGAGGCATCTCTACCATACCGATCGTAGCTAATTTCGCGTTACCATTGTCGCAAACTGATCTACGTCACTACGTTCAAGATTTTAGTTTGTTAATAACGAGAAGTTTCTTATTCAGCAGAGATCTTCATGTAATTCATCTGTTAGTCAGCGTCACATCTAAAAATTTGTTCTTTTCTATTAATTACATTTAAATTACATATGAACGGAGAATTCCTACTGTATGTTACTTTATCATAGTTCCTCCATAGTACTTTTTATTATTCTCTCAATCAAA
Organism: Tetragonula carbonaria; assembly: GCA_032399595.1. Classification (NCBI taxonomy): domain Eukaryota; kingdom Metazoa; phylum Arthropoda; class Insecta; order Hymenoptera; family Apidae; genus Tetragonula; species Tetragonula carbonaria. Next base: position 7,852,367 of record JAUCRC010000003.1, read on the forward strand.
GAGTAATCTGAATATATATATATATATATATATATATATATATGTATGTATATATATGTATATATATATATTCTATGGGAATTTTCATACTTACATCCACTGTGCAAACTCGTCGAAAAAAGAAAAAACAAACATTTTACGATGCAATTCATCGACACGTGTTTCCTCAGTTTCCATATACGCCAATGTACGAACGAAACAGTTGCTAAACGCTTAGTTACGAACAGAAAAAAAAAAAAAGAAAAACACGGCGATCATGTTCGACAGTTCCATAACAAAGTTATTAGGAGAGATTCCATATAGGCGACGTGTTTCTTATTTTTTTTTCACTATTCTATCTTTAAATTCCACAATATTCTCAATTATTATTAATTGATATTATATTGTCAATTATTATTTGCTTCTTAATGAATGAAGATAAAGTAAACGAAAAAAAAAAACGCGAGAAAGGAAGATTAGTAGGGAAACATAAGAGAGAGTTCGAAAGAGAAGAAGAAGTAAGAGAAAGGAAAGAAAGATAGATTATGCAAATTTGCAGATAAAGAAAACAGCATCCGTGTACGGTAAGAGACAGTTCCGTAAGAACTTATTAGGAGATGTTAGAAAAAATTCCACTTCACCCTATCCTTTATTTTTCCCGCTATCTTTAGATTCCACAATATTGTAAAATTTCAAAACGTCAAAATATTTGTCGATTATTATTTGCTTCTTAACGGATCAAGATAAAGTAAACGAAAAAGAAAAAAAAAACGCGAGGAAGGAAGATTAGTAGGGAAAGATGAGAAAGAGTTGGAAAGAGAAGAAGAAGTAAGAGAAAGGAAAGAAAGATAGAAAGAAAGTAACGAAGGAACCAAGCAGGGAAGAAACGATCAGACGCTGAAAAGAAAGGTGAGAACTTGCAAGAGAAATTTCGACGAAAGGAATTACAGTCTCGGATTCGTTCGATTCTCAAGTGCAGAAGTCACAAGTAGATATATGGAACAAGCGCAACACAAACGCTTTCTCCCGCTCAATAGCGAGTTTCGCTGCACTTCGATATTATGGAAATATCCGCTTAAATCGCTTAGTAGGCACGGCTTGTACGCGCCAACTTCAAAGCGCAAGCATGTGCATTTGGCAGTCGAACACATCTCGATCTCAAGGCGCGAGCGTGCCACGTTTAACCCTTTCGCTACCATGGGCGAAGTGTCTCGCCATAACGGATGTCAGTGGTGCGATAGCACCGACTAGATGTATCCCTTCGTGATACAATACTACCGATGAGTTATTTCGTGTGTCTTTTGTTGGAATCAGTTGAAAGAAAAATGCAAAGTATCATTGCCACGCGTAGTATTAAATAAACGCGACATGCGTTCGATGAATCAATAAAAGGAGAAACGACAGTCTGAAATCATCAAACGACGAACAGGAAATGTATGTCTTTTTTTTATTAAATAAAATTTGACAAATAATCTTAGTCCGTTAACGTGGTCTTCAACTATCGATGTTAAAACGATGTTTAATATAATGTTAAGGATTTACATAAACGCGACATGCGTTCGATAAATCAATAAAAGGAGGAACAGCACTACATCTACGATCATCAGAATTATGAGAAGTAGAAAACGAGAAACATGTTCCCTTTTTATTGAATGAAATTTGACAAATAGTCTTCGTCGATCGATGTGTGTTTTTGAGGATCGGTATTAAAACGAAGTTTAATATAATATTAAACGTAAACGTGACGTGTATTCTGTAAGTTTGAAAAAAGAAATGGAAGTTGAAAAGAGGAAAATTGCATGTACGTGACAGGCGTGTCAGAGTATTAAAAGATCCGATTTGGTCGGAGGATTTCCGCTTCTCTTCTCGGTGTTTATTTATGTAATAATCCATCTATTGATATACTCGTAACATATTGATTTGACATTTATAAAAATTTCAAACAAATAAAAATAAGGATTTCAAATTTTAATTAAAATATTATTATATAAACAATTTTTAAATTGTTTAAATTTTTCACGTATTTTTTGATAAGTTATGAAAAAGTAATGTCAGTTGTGCAATAGCATCGACTAGATATATCCCTTCGTAATACCGTTTCTGCAATACAACGAGTTATCTCGTATGTTTTTTTATTAGGATCAGTTGAAGGAAAGATTTGAAATATTGTTATTGCCATTATACAGTAGTATTGGTACTGGACGAGATGTTTTCCGTAATGAGAAATGCTCCAAGCATGCGAGATAACTCGTCGTCATTGGTATTACAGACGAGCGGTGTTTTGAAGCAAGATATCTCGTTGGTGGTATTTTACAATCGACATATATGTGACGAGATATCTCGTCCATTGTAGCGAAAAGATTAACAAATCTTCGATAATCGCAAAGTAAAATTTCAAGGGAATGAAATTATTCGCGAGGTAATTATATGGAAATTAGAAATTCGCAACACACATGTTTATGTATGTTTTAAAATTTTCTAAATTAACAAATTTTAGAACTTTGCTCTGTAACATTTTTTTTCTTATACAGTATTGCACATTATTAAAGAAGTATAAATTCACTATTCCACATTATTAAAGTTTCGAGTAAATCGAAAAATTGTCGATCTTTGAACTGTTGGGACTTTGCAATACAGTCGTACAGTCGTATTTTCAGAGTTCATTGCAAATAACGAGTATAAATAATTCATATAACAAATGGAAAAATAAACGTACTTTTTCTTTCTAAAATTTTTACAAATTCGAACGTCTCTGCGGGTATGAATAAATTTTCTTCTAACAATAAATTTACCGCAGATTTTCAGCTCGGAGACTGTCCTTTACAGTGACTCATAAAAAGTTGACGTACGACAATTTTTTCCCTCGCCTCGAGTTATTGAATTTTAAACAAAAAGTGTGCTGGTTAGGATCGGAATAACCCTGAGTGAAGGTTGTACTGTCGTGTAACATTTCATATACGTATAATGTAATTTAAAACTGAACTATTACTATCACGCAGTAAGATGTACCTAGAGTTATTCCAATATCGATGGCACATTTTTATTACATTTGAATCAATTTAGCAGTCACGATTTTACAAGAATATCGATGAAGTCGTCTCTCACTTGTTGCAAATTTTCGAATGAAATTTAATAAAATCACAACGACAAACGTTTATCTCTGTTTAGTTTTGTTATGTATCAACAATACGTGTATATGTATCGTGAGTAAATATCTGTAGAGAATATTTTACGCTACTGCGACAAATTATAACATATTTTCCAAACGGTTGGAGATCGAAAAAAATGTTTCGAGTAAAAGTTAAATAGTATCTAGCGAAGTATAATCTGGAAATAATTTCATTCTCTTTCATCCATCAATGCAGCTGGGAAAATGCAGTTGCACCTTTTCTTTCGTATGAAAACCTATAATTTTGATTGCAGTTTTTAAATCTTTACAAAAAAGTATTAACACACTCACATCCTAAATCGAATGATTCTGAAATTGTTATAGTCAAAAGTCTACTGAATTTTCGCGAACTACCCAGTATAATGTTTGTAAACATGAACAAAATATCAAGAATTACAAAAAAGGCCCATGACGAGAGTATAATAAAGCCACGCGAAGAAGCGACCGTTAAAGTGTTTCAGACCATAATGGAGAGTAGTTCCGGCATTCGTAAGTATATCTTTTGATATCTGGCTCATACACTGAATTAATTTAGTAAATTTTTGACTGTAATAATAACTTCCGACTTATCCGGTTTAAAGCATAAATCTGTTAATATCGCATCGATCGATAGAGTTCGAAATTATAGATTTTCACACGAAGGAAAAGATGCAGCTCCATCTTCCAGGTATATTAAATGTATTTAAAAAAAAAAGTGAAATTATTTTCATAATTTATGTCACTGGATACCGATCAATTTTTACTTTATTTTATTTTATTTTATTTTATTTTATTTTATTTTATCTTCAACTGTTTTGAAAGATATAACTTGTTCCAGTTGCACGGAACACTCCGATCCGATGTTCTAATGAATATTTAAAAATTTCGTAATTACGAAAAAAATGAAACATCGTTGATTTTTCCGTGGAAACATCTTCTCGAGCGTTTGTTCATCGAATGAGAAATTAATTCAGTGGTTAATAAAAGAGCATCGATCCATTTTCAATTTTTCGACATTCAAAGTGTTTTATTCGTTTATTTGTTTCACTATTTTCGAAAGGTAATTTCATGCTTTAGCGTCACGAGTGAATCGAAATCATTGTGCGCTCTTCTTTTCGAACTTTCGCAATTGATATTTTTTTCTCTCTAGTTCCACCAAGTGCAAAAGTTCGCAAAAATTGTACATTTCATTTCAATTACAGAAGCGTTTTATCTAGAGATTAATTTTTCAGAGGAAATATATATTTGTTTTAACTGTAGTTAATTATTTTTCTCTCTCCTGTACATTGCGAATATTACCTGAATTATTATATTCATTTATGTATTCGAATATAATAATCTATGTAACATCGAGCGTAATCGATCATTGATATAATTGATGTTATATTTATATATCTTTTCATTTATATCGAAAATTTTTAAACTAAGAATTTTTTTCTTATCGTTTTGATGAAATACGAACAAAGATGACAGAGATTTTTGTGGATGAAATGAAAAAAAAAAAAGAAGATGGTTCTTCAAAATAAGCAAGAAATATTTCAGTTCACACTCATTACATTTATTGAATAAAATTTTGATCATAAAATATATGATATTTATTAACATTTATTTATAACATATATTGATAGATTTCTGGATTCATATTTACATATTTATTTGAATTCGCGACATATATGATAGATTTATATATATACACGGAGTTATATCTACATATTTATTTGAATTTTATACGTACTATTCAAAACGTATAAGTGTTATTCGTCGATATTTAACACTCAGAAAATTGAACACAATATTCAGTATTGTTTTTATTCGAAACAAGTGATTTATTTCCCCTTTGTTGCAATTTTTTCTAATTTTCTTTCCTTATCTATTATAACATTGATTTTCTAAATCAAAGGATTTCTTAATGAGTCAATTAGACTGTCATCTAATTTGTATTTCAAATTATCACTATAATGATCATTGTAGGATATGAACTACGTTATACATTGTCATAGTCGTAGAAGATAACACTAATATCTTTTACCAGACTGTTTTTCTATTTTGCTTCTTGATTTCTCCTTTGAGATAATATTTTTTGTGATATTTTATGAAATTTTATATATCATATATATTTTATGTATATATTTCATATATAGCTTATATATATTTTATATATATTATATTTTATATAGCTTATATATAAATTCCCCAAATACTAATATCGAATAACAGAATTGATACCGAAAATAATATGTTATTAATTTTGTAGATGATTTTTCGATTATGTGATTGCTTTGGATAGATTGTCTAATTTGTCGATAGATGGAATCACGTATCCATAGTCGAACCAATATTTGTTCCATAATTTATTCTTTGTTCTTTACTTTTCGCTAGAAAATTTCCATTATTAAATTAATGGTACTGTTTCCCTTTTTGAGAAGTTTCATTAGTTTTTGTAAGTTGAAGTCTCAGTATCATCTGAAAACTGGAACAAATGTCGGTGTTCAAAAATTATGGAAAACACTTCCTAAAGAGATTGGAAATCTCGCATTATTGATCGATATTTGGTTTGCATTGATCGATCGATTGATCAAATGAAAGAGTTTGTAATTTTTGTAGTGGTAACGGATTTAATTGTTACCTTACTAGGTTCAGTGTGCATTAGGAATGTTAACAGTCGTTCCATGTAACATTTCTTGGTTCACGAATATTTTCTTTTACATAACTGGAGGAATCAATGTTTCGATTATATTTGATAATCTTGACAACATTTGTCAATGATTCACTTTTGGACATTATTTTCGAATAATAAAGCAGGAATATCGATGAGTCTTTCGATGTAGAACATTCTAATATCGAGTATAATTTTTTACTGAATATTTCTTGGAAGATTCAAATACTATTTATTTTATAGCAGTTAAATACTTGTCAATGAATTTGGTAGCGGACATTTCCTACTAATTATTGTTCCAATAATTTCGTCTGAACTTACAGAAAGAAAAATCAGACGTAATTATTGTCTGAAGATGAAGAAAATCTCCGATTATTACGATTAGTACGATTCACTTTTGGACATTATTTTCGAATAATAAAGCAGGAATATCGATGAGTCTTTGGATGTAGAACATTCTAATATCGAGTATAATTTTTTACTGAATATTTCTTGGAAGATTCAGATACTACTTATTTTATAGCAGTTAAATACTTGTCAATGAATTTGGTAGCCGACATTTCGTACTAATTATTGTTCCAATAATTTCGTCTGAACTTACAGAAAGAAAAATCAGACGTAATTATTGTCTGAAGATGAAGAAAATCTCCGATTAGTACGATTAGTATGATTCACTTTTGGACATTATTTTCGAATAATAAAGCAGGAATATCGATGAGTCTTTGGATGTAGAACATTCTAATATCGAGTATAATTTTTACTGAATATTTCTTGGAAGATTCAGATACTACTTATTTTATAGCAGTTAAATACTTGTCAGTGAATTTAGGAGCCGACATATCGTACTAATTATTGTTCCAGGAATTTCGTCTGAACTTACAGAAAGAAAAATCAGACGTACTTATTGTCTGAAGATGAAGAAAATCTCCGATTAGTACGATTATTGTGATTCACTTTTGGACATTATTTTCGAATAATAGAGCAGGACCATCGATGAGTCTTTGGATGTAGAACATTCTAATATCGAGTATAATTTTTTACTGAATATTTCTTGGAAAATTCAGATACTATTTATTTTATAGCAGTTAAATACTTGTCAATGAATTTGGTAGCCGACATTTCGTACTAATTATTGTTCCAATAATTTCGTCTGAACTTACAGAAAGAAAAATCAGACGTAATTATTGTCTGAACATGAAGAAATCTCCGATTATTACGATTAGTATGATTCACTTTTGGACATTATTTTCGAATAATAAAGCAGGAATATCGATGGGTCTTTGGATGTAGAGCATTCTATTATCGAGTATGATTTTTTACTGAATATTTCTTGGAAGATTCAGATACTACTTATTTTATAGCAGTTAAATACTTGTCAATGAATTTGGTAGCGGACATTTCCTACTAATTATTGTTCCAATAATTTCGTCTGAACTTACAGAAAGAAAAATCAGACGTAATTATTGTCTGAAGATGAAGAAAATCTCCGATTAGTACGATTAGTATGATTCACTTTTGGACATTATTTTCGAATAATAGAACAGGACCATCGATGAGTCTTTGGATGTAGAACATTCTAATATCGAGTATAATACTGAATATTTCTTGGAAGATTCAGATACTACTTATTTTATAGCAGTTAAATACTTGTCAGTGAATTTAGGAGCCGACATATCGTACTAATTATTGTTCCAGGAATTTCGTCTGAACTTACAGAAAGAAAAATCAGACGTAATTATTGTCTGAAGATGAAGAAAATCTCCGATTAGTACGATTAGTATGATTCACTTTTGGACATTATTTTCGAATAATAAAGCAGGAATATCGATGAGTCTTTGGATGTAGAACATTCTAATATCGAGTATAATTTTTTACTGAATATTTCTTCGAAGATTCAGGTACTACTTATTTTATAGCAGTTAAATACTTGTCAATGAATTTGGTAGCCGACATTTCGTACTAATTATTGTTCCAATAATTTCGTCTGAACTTACAGAAAGAAAAATCAGACGTAATTATTTTCTGAAGATGAAGAAAGTCTCCGATTAGTACGATTAGTATGATTCACTTTTGGACATTATTTTCGAATAATAAAGCAGGAATATCGATGAGTCTTTGGATGTAGAACATTCTAATATCGAGTATAATTTTTTACTGAATATTTCTTCGAAGATTCAGATACTACTTATTTTATAGCAGTTAAATACTTGTCAGTGAATTTAGGAGCCGACATATCGTACTAATTATTGTTCCAGGAATTTCGTCTGAACTTACAGAAAGAAAAATCAGACGTACTTATTGTCTGAAGATGAAGAAAATCTCCGATTAGTACGATTATTGTGATTCACTTTTGGACATTATTTTCGAATAATAGAGCAGGACCATCGATGAGTCTTTGGATGTAGAACATTCTAATATCGAGTATAATTTTTTACTGAATATTTCTTGGAAAATTCAGATACTATTTATTTTATAGCAGTTAAATACTTGTCAATGAATTTGGTAGCCGACATTTCGTACTAATTATTGTTCCAATAATTTCGTCTGAACTTACAGAAAGAAAAATCAGACGTAATTATTGTCTGAACATGAAGAAATCTCCGATTATTACGATTAGTATGATTCACTTTTGGACATTATTTTCGAATAATAAAGCAGGAATATCGATGGGTCTTTGGATGTAGAGCATTCTATTATCGAGTATGATTTTTTACTGAATATTTCTTGGAAGATTCAGATACTACTTATTTTATAGCAGTTAAATACTTGTCAATGAATTTGGTAGCGGACATTTCCTACTAATTATTGTTCCAATAATTTCGTCTGAACTTACAGAAAGAAAAATCAGACGTAATTATTGTCTGAAGATGAAGAAAATCTCCGATTAGTACGATTAGTATGATTCACTTTTGGACATTATTTTCGAATAATAAAGCAGGAATATCGATGAGTCTTTGGATGTAGAACATTCTAATATCGAGTATAATTTTTTACTGAATATTTCTTCGAAGATTCAGGTACTACTTATTTTATAGCAGTTAAATACTTGTCAGTGAATTTAGGAGCCGACATATCGTACTAATTATTGTTCCAGGAATTTCGTCTGAACTTACAGAAAGAAAAATCAGACGTAATTATTGTCTGAAGATGTAGAAAATCTCCGATTAGTATGACAGTTGAATGTGACGAATTATGATATGTCAGTCGATGAAATAAAAACTGTATTCAATGTTCTACAAACATATTTTACATTTTTCTAATCATGCGATATTAATATCGCTAATTGATATGTAATTGAGAATGCTTAAACCAAAACTTCTTCCTCCTCGGAAGTCACACAAGTTTAATACTCGATGAGCTGCTTTTCCATTTTTTCTTTTCCTTAATTCTCAAATGCGCACTAATAACTATTGCACACAATTTTTTAATTTTGTCAATACATGGAAAAATATTTTTCCATAATTATGTATCTATTGACACTAATGCATTTCCATTATCCATAATTTGTGACTGGACTGGCATCTCAATAATTAATTGTTTCTAATTCTTTTTAACTTTAAATTATTTTAATTTTATTTTGAATTTTAAGCGAGTAGTGGTGGAGCTTGTGCATCGTTCAGAGAAGAAATAAACAAAGTAGAAAAGGGTTCTTTTATTTCTCGTAAAGAGGATTACGAGCAATAGTTGGCTCAAGAGCCGCTGGTTCAAGTCTTGCTATAATTATAAACGAATTGTGATAATATTCAAATATTTTTTACAAGTTTTTTAAATCGTTGCTGTAAACTTGATCATATTCGTTAATTAAATTTCTTTTCTTTTCGATGTACATTTCCTCGATATTTCAAAATCAGAAAGCTATAGAAAAAAAAAAGAAAAAAATTGAAGAAAGAAGAGGAGTATTCGTAATCGCTGTTCCTGATTTTCGTAGTAGCATTATATAAACATTTGCCGCATGAATTATCGAACAATGATACCTTTTCCTTATACTTGGACACTTCAAAAAAGAAAACACCAGGGAGGCAAAGGACATCCTTAGAAGCATAAAGATTGAATGAAGATTGATGAAGAAACTACTAAAGAAAGATCAAATTCGAAGGCAGGATCCATATGAAGAAACACTGATCCTTTTTTTTAAAAAAATCCTTGGAGATGCGAGTTCACATTATTGGATTCATTGAGGAACAGTCACCGTGACTTTCAATTCAGATTCTTTCAAATTTTGTGGAGCCAATTTAAGGAAAATTAAGGATTGGCTATAACGTTTGTCACGATCTGCAATGATACAGCCATGCACTTATATATACATACAAAATTATATATACATATATAATACATATATAATACAAAATTATATATACATACAAAATTCACTTAAAACCGTGCATAATTGTGACGAGTCACCTGAAGAAAATTCCTTAGTTAAACTGATTCAAGAAATTGTCTGGTATTCTTCTTAGAAATTTGTTCAGCTGGTAATTAAGAGTAACAATAGCCTCGATCAAGTCCGGTCGAATATAATCAAGTATCCTAAGTGTTAAAAGCGCCTTAATGAGTGCAGTTCTTCTTTTTTTATAAAGATTTTTCCAGGAAATATGAAGAGAAAGGATACCTGATGACCAATTGTGCCGATCCAGGCCTTCTATAAGAAGGAAATTAGCAAGCTTAAGAATGGGCTTGAAATATTAGAAATAAATTTGCATGCTACTAATATGTTTGTGGTGGTAATCTCGGATGTGATAATTTCTGAGCTCCTAACAAACCTCTCCTAAATTGGATTAAAGATGATTAAAGCTGACGTCTCACCGTGGATAATCAAGCTTAATGGAAAATATTTTATTCACAATTGGGAAGAGTAATTCTTGCTGAAATAGAAAAATATTGTTATAATTGGCAGCTACTTCTCCCTGAATATAAGAGTAGATGAATTTTATTAATTATCTCGATCATTTAGAGGAAAGAATAAGAAAAAGAATGATTGTAGAATGAAAGAAGCCACCCAGAATGGGGCGGAAATAGGAAAGATGTGTGTAGTGAACATATGTTAAATATATGTACCAGAGCTAATATTTTCTATTTGAGTCGATAAATACCATGTCTTTCATAGGAATATTAAGTCGTTTTTAGTTTAGACATTATCTTTGTCTTTGGACGATATTCTAAAAATGAGAACTTGCAAGTTTATTCTGCGTCGGTTCATAAGTATATATTTCAAAAAATTAGCCCAGCACGGTTTAGAACGACATGCACTCCAGTCTACAAGACCAAGTCAGCATGAATGAATATTATTGAAAATTTGAATTCATTATTGTATGACTTGGACAAAACCGACCCAGATGTATTACCTTGCAGAATGCAGACAGCGTTAGAAAAAGTATATGAAGATACATTTCCAAAAAACCTGCTATCGAGAAGCAATAGAACAAAGAATTATTGGTGAACTGATTCGATATCTAAGGTCAGAAATAAGACTTTGAGAAGAAAAGCAACAAATTTAATGCCTTTGATTCTACAGAAACAGTAGAGGACAGTTGAAAAATCCTCAATTTTGGAAATCGCCAGGTACAAAGGAACATGGTAGAAGAACTTTATTAAGGACTTTAGAGCAAGACTCTTCTTCATTGTGCAGTTACATCCATGGTCAAGTAAAATTTTATTGGTGATTGGGTTGAGAAAGTTCTAGATGAATTGTTTGTCGTTCTGAAAATATAATGCAATCTCCTGAGATATGGACACACTTGAAAACCTTTGCCAAGTTATAAACAAGATCATGAAGCACCATGAGAATAAGAAAAGAGTGGTAGAAAATGAAGAGAGAAGATAGAGTGTAGACAACACTAGACAACACTAGACAAGAATAATTAAATAATAGGATAACAACGTACTTATCATTGGATAGATGCTATGCAAATTGATTGCAGCCAAACTATACTGCTCATAAAAATTAGGAGATATTATATTCCAGTAAGAATAATTAAATAATAGGATAACACCGTACTTATCATTGGACAGATGCTATGCAAATTGATTGCAGCCAAACTATACTGCTCATAAAAATTAGGAGATATTATATTCCAGTAAGAATAATTAAATAATAGGATAACAACGTACTTATCATTGGACAGATGCTATGCAAATTGATTGCAGCCAAAATATACTGCTCAGAAAAATTAGGAGATATATTTCAGTACTTTCAGCCTTTTGTATAGTGCATTTTCACCAGTGAAATAAAAGTCAACATCAACAAACAAAAATCAAATGCAAAATCATATGAATATCCCCTAATTTCTGTGAGCTATGTATTTCAGGATAACATTCGGTAAACGTCCATATGTAACAAAATATGACATGTATTTTCTAATACGTTCACATAGAAACATTGTCACGTCGAAGATAGATAAATAACAATCCTCGGTCCAATTCAGATTAATGATGATTTCTTCCTTTATAGTAAATGGTGATTAGTTTCTTATTCTCTTTAGAATATATAATGTTACCCTGAAAAGATGATATGTAATTGATACGATAATGTTATATACAATATATATATGATAACATCATAATCAATTACATATCATCTTTTCAGTTAGAGAATAATGAGATGATTACACCCCGTAGCTTTCGTTATTGTGTGCAATGACAAAAATCAAAAGCGTTAGTTAGAGGATAATACAGGCAAGTTCTAGGATTTGCCAAAACCTAAAAGTCTGATAGATGTAGTTGCTACAATTGTTTTTGTTATTATTCTAGTCATCAGAATGAAACTCGATGAAGTGGTTTAACTAGCAAAATAAGCGAAAGGCGAGCTACACGATTATTCAAATGTCAGATTCTTAGAATCTGCCCGAGCTCAATCAAAATTATCCGATTCGATCAGATTCGGAAGTGTCGACTGCTCGTACCCGAATAATTTGGCCAAATTTTTATTTAAATAATTAAAAGTATAATTTTGTGACTCGCTAAGTGATTTGCTAACTAGAGACAAGCCACTATATTAAAACTAATAACAGTTTGGTTAATTCTAATATTCTAATTCGAATCTTTGATTCGTCAAGACCTCACCACTTTATATTCAATATATATATATATCCAGAGGGAGAATTGTTAGTCTTGCGGCGTGTTTCAAAATTAATTGTTGTATCCAGAAGCCAGTTATTATAATCCAAATCCCGAATAAATATATATTAAATATATATCGACGATTTCCTCACTGATTATATTCCAATTTTTACAATTTTTATTCAAATAAAAATCATTTAAATAACAAAATAATTTATTTATATTTATATATATTTATTTTAAATAATTTATTTTATATACTTGACTTTTAAGAAAGCGCTTATTCTGTATTTGAATCAGTTGAAACAAGAATAGTAAATAATTTTTAATTTTCTCATGTCTGTTATATATTTTATACAATGAAAAAAGTCGCACATGTAATATCGTTGCTTTTCATAAATATAATTTGTTAAATGTAAGTTGTCTTTTCAAGGAATTTTCACAACACATGAAAATTTGTATTATTTATTTACTTGTCATATATATCAAGAAATAATAAGTTAAAAATCATTAAAATGCACTTTAGCATGCTTCGAATATGAAAACTGAAACTTATATCACTCGAAATACATTATCAAGAATTCATCATGCTATGAGTCGTTTTAAGATATGGTCAAAGACCAAATCTGATATGTGAAAGATTTGACGATATTAACAGAAAATTAATTTAATATTTAATTAGCTTTCTGTCAGTGTTCTGTTAGTATCGCTAAATTTCCAATTTAATAAAGTCAATAATGGCGCCATTTAGTAATGAAACAGTGAACCCTCCTTGAATTGTGCGCGGCATATATAGAATTGCTGTCGGTAATCGAGATCCACGATCGGTAATGATGTAAACTGCAGCATAAATTGAAATAAAAGTATATCATAATACATATTTATTGTTACGTTCTTCATATCTATAGCAGAAATAAATTGTTAAGAACCAAATTCTAATTTATTGACGGCCAATGGTATAACACTATAGTTCATTACTAATTCTTTTGATTAATTATATTTCTTTTCTCAATATTATATTTATAATCGTTAATTCGAGGCTAAAATCAATATGAGACATATTGTTTACAAACAACATAACTTTTGACTAAAAGCACTTTCCTCAAACTTTTTTACACACTTTAGAACTTGATGATACTTTTTAATTTATAAGAAAACAGAGTCAGAAAAACAGCAATATTTTCGTACTGAAACAGAAATTATGCAAATTTGCAGATAAAGAAAACAGTATCCATAAGAACTTGTTAGAAAAAATTCCACGTAGGCCACTTCACCCTATCCTTTATTTTTCCCGCTATCTTTAGATTCCACAATATTGTAAAATTTCAAAACGTCAAAATATTTGTCGATTATTATTTGCTTCTTAATGGATCAAGATAAAGTAAACGAAAAAGAAAAAAAAAACGCGAGGAAGGAAGATTAGTAGGGAAAGATGAGAAAGAGTTGGAAAGAGAAGAAGAAGTAAGAGAAAGGAAAGAAAGATAGAAAGAAAGTAACGAAGGAACCAAGCAGGAAAGAAACGATCAGACGCTGAAAAGAAAGGTGAGAACTTGCGAAATTTCGACGAAAGGAATTACAGTCTCGGATTCGTTCGATTCTCAAGTGCAGAAGTCACAAGTAGATATATGGAACAAGCGCAACACAAACGCTTTCTCCCGCTCAATAGCGAGTTTCGCTGCACTTCGATATTATGGAAATATCCGCTTAAATCGCTTAGTAGGCACGGCTTGTACGCGCCAACTTCAAAGCGCAAGCATGTGCATTTGGCAGTCGAACACATCTCGATCTCAAGGCGCGAGCGTGCCACGTTTAACCCTTTCGCTACCATGGGCGAAGTGTCTCGCCATAACGGATGTCAGTGGTGCGATAGCACCGACTAGATGTATCCCTTCGTGATACAATACTACCGATGAGTTATTTCGTGTGTCTTTTGTTGGAATCAGTTGAAAGAAAAATGCAAAGTATCATTGCCACGCGTAGTATTAAATAAACGCGACATGCGTTCGATGAATCAATAAAAGGAGGAACAGCACTACATCTACGATCATCAGAATTATGAGAAGTAGAAAACGAGAAACATGTTCCCTTTTTATTGAATGAAATTTGACAAATAGTCTTCGTCGATCGATGTGTGTTTTTGAGGATCGGTATTAAAACGAAGTTTAATATAATATTAAACGTAAACGTGACGTGTATTCTGTAAGTTTGAAAAAAGAAATGGAAGTTGAAAAGAGGAAAATTGCATGTACGTGACAGGCGTGTCAGAGTATTAAAAGATCCGAGTTGGTCGGAGGATTTCCGCTTCTCTTCTCGGTGTTTATTTATGTAACAATCCATCTATTGATATACTCGTAACATATTGATTTGACATTTATAAAAATTTCAAACAAATAAAAATAAGGATTTCAAATTTTAATTAAAATATTATTATATAAACGATTTTTAAATTGTTTAAATTTTTCACGTATTTTTCGATAAGTTATGAAAAAGTATACATCGAAATTCTCATGGATAAAATAATTTTTGAAGAAGCACATTCTGATTGTATTTATTGAATAAAACTTTCATTAATGTATATGTAACATTTATCATAACATTGATAGATTTCTGGAGTTTTATATATATATATATATATATATATAAAATGTTATATACATATTATGTACATATTTGTTTGAATTTACAAATCATTATTTAGTACATATTTCATACACATTTCATCGACATTTAACAATCAGAAAGTTGAATACAATATTCCATCGTTCTCATTCGAGATAAGCGTTTTATTTCCCTTTTGTTGCAATATTTCGTAATATATTATATCATCTATCGACGTAATTTTGTAACATATTATATCGGTTCTTTCAAAAATATTTTTCGTAGACGTTTTGGCGGCTTAATCTATTATATTTACGTATTAAATTCCGTTGAAACATTTTCCCAGTCACCGTTCAAAACGAGGTAGTCTTTCATTAAACGTTTTAGGAACATTTGAAATCAGAATATACAATTTCTCTCTTGAGGTATTGGAATACGAAGTTTCATACAATTCCATAAATTGCTTGTAAATCTTCTTAATCCTATTTTTCTTCCCTTATGTAATCTCGCGAGTTGAAATTAAATCCCTTTCCGGATTCGATTACGAGATAGCGAGATTTCGTTTCATCGAAACGAAAATGTTTCGACAGATCTGTAAAATTTAGAAACTGTAGAAAGTGTCATTTGTATAAAGTGTAAAACTTCGTCGAAGAAATCCGACCGGAAAGCTGCGTTAATTAATTTCCTTATCCGTGTATCAAATATATTCTCTGAAATTAATTAATTGGAGTCGAGGTCGATTCTTACTCTCGTTTTCCATCACAGCAGTAATCAGCTTTGTCAGCGCAAATATTTCTTACGAAGATAAACATTCACATAAAAATGTTGTCAAACAGCGCACAATTAAATCATAATTCGTGTAACACTAGTTGGGCTTACTTCTAAATTACATCTAAAGATATCACATCGTTGGACATTTACGTTTCACAAATATAAGATCTGCATCTTAATTAGATTTAGATCTAGGCACAGTGTTTTAGGTACACACATTACAATGTAGATCATATACATAAATACATACATACGTACGTACACATATATGAATATGTATACGACCATATGCATTTGTAGCTTGATTGACACCGAGATATAATTTCAACTGACGAAAATATGTTTCAAACTATCCCTAGACATTTAGATTCGAGATTCTAACGTTTTTTAACAGATTTGTAACAAAGATTTTCTAAGTAGATCGTCCATCCATACGAAAGAATTCTGTCCATTGAACCAAGGATAACGTGACATTTAATTCTAAAATCCGATCAAACTTATCTCAACTTGAAAAACTTTGCACTATGATGAATTCTTTTGCTATAGCAGACGAGACGCAACTCGTCACAACTATGTTTTATCGGTTTTGCAACATTGCCAACGAAATGGAATTGTGTATGCAGCTACCATTATCAAAAAAAGGACAAAGAGTTATTACTGTTAAAAGTAATTACTATTGCTCGACTATACCACTGTGTAAATTAACAGTTCTTCTCCCCTGCTATTACCACAGTTACGTTCTGATTACGAAAGATATACGTCAGCATTTTGGAAATCCTGCGCAAACTCAGTGAATCGGACCTCTCGATCACGACCCGTTTGATTTGCATTTCAAGCAGAATGTTGCGCAGCATGGTCAGCATGCTGTAGAAATTCTCATCGGTGATTTTAACATTGTTCCCGTAGACTATGTAAAACGAATACTTGGACGTTGGCGGATCGTAGCTTTTTATTATGAACGGGAATGGCCTCTTGGTAGGTAACAGAGGATTTCTCAGCAAGTCGGCGATACTACTGTCGTCCAATTTGTATTTCAAACTGTCGCTGTAGGAATAACGGAGAACATGGACCACGTGATATTTCGTCGTATAGTCGCACAGAATAGTAACGTCCTTCACCAGAATAACGTTTGCCCTTTTGCCCGTCGATGAATCCCTGTTTCTCGCCTTTCGATACAACGAGTACGTGTCCTGCCCGACGGTGCTATTTATATCGAAGAAATACCACATTAATAATTTCCTGGACGATCGTTCGATCGTACGGTCGCACAAGTAATCTTTCGACAGTTTGTCCAATTCGTCGGTGGACGTTAGGTACGAAGGGATCACGTATCCTTGGTCGACCCAGTCGAACCAACATTCGTTCCTCGATTTATTTCCTGTTCTTCTTGGCCGCCAGAACATCTCCGTGATCACGTCTCTGATCGTGCTGTCGCTCTTCTTCGTCAGTTGCACCAACTTCCGCAGGTTGAAGTCCAGGACAACTTCGTTCGAAGAGCTGACGATGTTCTCCACGGTTTGTGAAATCGAACGAATGTCGGTGTTCAAGAATTGCGAGAAACGTTTTATAAACGGGAACAGTATCTCGCTCTGTTCGTAGGTACTTGGTAGCGCGTTCACGTTGATCGATCGATTGATCAGATGAAAGTGTTCGTAATCTTTGTGCGATAATATGTGAAATTTAGTCATCGTCGCGGATTTCACTGTTACCTTGCTGTGCTCGATATCCATGTGGATGAGGATTATCGACAACTGGTCCATGATGATCAGACGCAGCACTTCTCTCGGCTCGCGAATACTATCTTCCGTGTAACCGAGGTGATCGTCGAGGTTTCGGTCGCATTCGGTGATGAGGGAACTGGTCGACGATTCACTCGTGGATTCCATTATTTTCGAGTAACATGCGACGATGGGGGATCTTTAGATGAGAAACATTCTGGGGTCAAGCACGGTATCTCAGTGGATATTTCTTGGGAAATTGTTCGATACTGTTTTTTTTTTTTTTGTAATGTACTTACCAAATGAATTTACGTGCTGATCTTGTTTCTCACAGTTTCTGTCGTCCGAGGTATTTTCATCTGAACATTCGACAATAGAAATCATTTACTCAAACGTGATCAAATGCCTCGAGAATGAAGGAGATCTCTGAATTTGATGAATGTGATGGATCAGTGAAATAAAGATTCGCTCTTCACGCATATTCTACGTTTCATTTCTACGTAGCGTGTTGCGAATTCTCGTGATCGTACGAACAATCGACATCGAACACGAATCGAATGATCATGCGACTGAGAATACTTTAGACCAGGCCTGTTGAACTTCTTCCCCTCCGCGAGCCACACGAGTTCCCCTTTCTTTTTTTTCCTCCAAGCCCTGACTGATTTTTCGTCCATTACGTGCCGACTAACGTTATGCACAATATCACGCATGTTTCGTTCGGTCATTTTTTTAACTTTCGTCAGTCTCGTGGAAAAAATATACTTTTTTTTTTTTCATAGTCTCTTATCGTGTATAGGTGCATTCTCGCAATCCATAATTCAGCTTTCCATGATTCGTGACTTCACCTCGACGGCGTCTCTCGACCATTGATCGTTAAAGTATTTCTTTTTTTTTTTTTTTCAATTTTAAGCAAACGACACAGGGGCTTGTGCCGACAACAGTCCCGGGAGGGGGGGCAGAAAGAAACAGAAAGAACGAAGAGCAGATCATACGAGAAAGGGCTCTCTTTTCTCATGGCTCGCAAGAAGGTTCGATACGAGCCTTCGATTCGGTTCGACAGGCTTGACTGTTTGTCTATAATATAGTAATAAATGAAGCGCAGGCATTCGAGTATCTTTGACAATTATCGTGAACTTGGTTGATATAGACCACCTGTTGCTCACACGTATATTCTCGATCTCTCGTTCGTCGATAAAAATCACCTTTTTGCCCTTTCGATCGTGTGTGTTCACTTCCTCGATACTTCCTTCTCGAAAGTTGGAAATTATCGAGGCCCCACGATATTAACGAGATATTAACAGAGCAAAGAAGAATGGAGGAATGTGCGCGTTGCGCGAGATCAGTCACGCCGCGACTCTGTTTCAGCGATTTCTGATTTTCGCGGCAACGGTTGATGCTATATATATACATAGGGGTTCGCCGGAGTGGTCGCAGGCGCAGAGGCATCGGTCGCTTATCACCCAGTCCACAGGTGGGGGTTTCTACCTATAATGTGCCAGTTAGTACTTCATGCCACATCCCCGTTGTTCGGTGGTGTTCATGAGAGCAACCAGTGGTAGGAGCACGAGCCTCCAAGTTGCCCCCAAAGCGGAAGATGCGCAAGACCGGAAACAGCCAGCTTTTCACCCAGGTTTTCATCCCATCTCTTCGTCCCTCGTCGGTCGTGACCCCCAACTTTCATCCGCAGCTAACAAACGAGTTGCCTTTTCAAGGTTGACCCTTGTTCTCCTCTCTCTTCTTCATTCGATTTTCTCGCTTGACCCGTGTATTTTCTGTGATCTCTCTCTCTCTCTCTTATTTAATTCTTAATTTCTTTCATGTTCTTGCGTTCTTTGCGATTCTTTATAGTTTTCGTCTTCAGTTTTGCCTTTTCAAGGTTGACTCTTGTTCTCCTCTCTCTTCTTCATTAGATTTTCTCGCTTGACCCGTGTATTTTCTCTCTCTCTCTCTCTCTCTCTCTCTTATTTAATTCTTAATTTCTTTCATGTTCTTGCGTTCTTTGCGATTCTTTATAGTTTTCGTCTTCAGTTTTGCCTTTTCAAGGTTCACCTTGTTCTCATCTCTCTTCTTCATTGAATTTTCTCGCTTGACCCATGTATTTTCTGTGATCTCTCTCTCTCTCTCTCTTATTTAATTCTTAATTTCTTTCATGTTCTTGCGTTCTTTGCGATTCTTTATAGTTTTCGTCTTCAGTTTTGCCTTTTCAAGGTTCACCTTGTTCTCCTGTCTCTTCTTCATTAGATTTTCTCGCTTGACCCATGTGATCTCTCTCTCTCTCTTTCTCTTATTTAATTTTTAATTTTTTTTCACGTTCTTGCATTCTTTGTGATTCTTTAGAGTTTTCGTCTTCAGTTTTCATCGTCTCTCGAGGTTGATCTTGCTGAGGTTTCCCAGCTGAAGAAGTCAATAGACTTTCTCCTTTGCTCTATTCTTCTTTTTAGATTCTTGCATTTTATAATTTTAGATTCTTGCGATTTATAATTCGTTGTAGGTTTATTTTTTCTTTTTTCATCTGAAGGTTGATTTTGTTTCTCCACTGGGATTTTTCTCGTTTGTTGTGTGTAACGTATTCCTTAAGGTGTTCCATTCTTTTATGCTTTTGCATTCTTTACGACTTTCCACGGTTCTTCATCTTCGTACATTCGTTTCTGTATTTTTTTTTTTTCTACTGTGTTCCATGGTGATTTTATGTTTTCATATTCTTCTACGATTTTTAGTCTTGTCACATTTTTATATTCTTCGTTTCTCCATTATTCTTCATCTTTTTATATATTCTCACGTTCTTCGCCATATTCGTCGCGATCTTTCTGTTTCACTTGATCGAACAATTCTTCGTCGTTCTTCACGATACAGCCTTGTTTTTTTTCTTTTTTTCCAAATAAATTATCATTCCAAGTAATCTTGGAATTTCGTTGTCGACTGACAAATTTCGCAAGCAGCAGCGGTCGCGTTTAAGTTTCGTTTTCCGATTCATTTAGCCTGGATAACCTTGTAAAGCCCCGGGACACACATCGATCGAGCGGAAACTCGGTGGTGCGAAGCGATGCCCAAGGATAGAGAGAAATGCGCATGTCGAAATGCACATTGACGCGTGTTTCAGTTTTCATCCCTCGTGCCTATCCGTATCTTCGTTAATTCAATTTCGATTCTGCTAATATATGCCCGCTCACGGAGGGGGTTGCTCGAAACGCGGTTATTTATCTACCTGACATCTACTTGCCATTGTCGTCAAAGCAGGAGAAACAAAGTTTCGGATACGTTCTTTCATTGAATTATTGCCAAGCTAGAAGCAGAAACGTGTTTCTAGCTCGAAGCTTGTTATGCAGAGTAGTTACCACGAGAGCTCATTAGAAACTGTTGTTAAACGAGTGTACAACGTCCTCGAGTGTAAATAGAAAAGTTTGGCTCGCAAGCGAACGAGACGAGAGAAAAGCTTCGCCAAACTTGGGACGAAAAAAGAAAAAAATAATACACAATTAAATTGATCGCGTTTGATCGCGCGGTATGAAAAATTTTCGTTTCAATTTTTGTCGATTCAGCTGTATGGTATTCTAATCCCTTTTGGCGTACGATATCATCGATCCAATAAATGTTTGAAAAAAAAAAAGAAAATTTAAAGCCTGCGATTAATTCCGAGCCTAAATCTAGAGATTAAACGTTTTAAGCTCTCTCTCCTCGTTGATTGATATTCAACGAGGGGGTTGAAAAAAATCCATCGACACGAAGGACAGAGAGTGTCCATTTCAAGTGATAAAACAAATAAATAAATATGCCATACGATATAGAAGGATTGGATCACCTTCGAAACCGAGAATCGAAATTATCAACTCGCAAATAACACAGCGTATAATGATAGTTTCCACTATCGAAACAGAAACGTTATGCACATATCATGCGAGTGTTTCTCCCTCGTAGAGAACGTAGAGAGACAAATAGTTTGTATAATCCTCGCTATTAGTGATTCTTCGTTCATCACATCGGTAACAGCAGTCTCGATTCACGCAACGCAAGTGGATTAAATCAGCGATCATTCGTTTGGTCTGCTATTGTTTAAAATTCGGCTGAAATAAATAAATGGAGCTCGCTACATTATACCTGTATACCCAGTATACCTGTGTATATCAATGCGCGCGATTGATGGAACGTCGAACGTCTTTTTATACTTCATAATTTTCCGTCGAATTAATCCACGATATCCGATATTACTGACGTTTCCAGCAAATCGGAAATTAATTTCTGAAATGTGATAATCCTCTCTCTCTCTGATCGAAACTGATGGCTTGTTTCATGATTTTCCAAGCGTGTCCGTGGCAGTTGATACGTGCAGGATCATAGCGTGCAAATATTAAATAAAACATTTCGCTTTTAATTTGCGTAATCTGACGTTTATATCATTTTTATTGTCGATTATATCGTTTGTACAAATGTCGCGTGCTATGTGTAACTGTCTTTATTTGTGAATCGTATTTCAAATTCGTATTCGTTACGAGAGTCAGTTTTTACACATTGGTGTACGAGTATAAGCTAGTCGACGCGGGATGTCTGATTTCTGGCAGTGGGCCTCGAGCAGCAGTTATGCTTTGCAAAGACAAGCTTATTTTCTGATACATTGGCATCAGCTTTGAAGATGACGCGAGAAGCTCGCCCGTGGTTTCTGTGAACGAGTACATCTCTCTGTTCGAGATGTAAATCTGGCTAGTGGACGTGGTCTGCAATGTTCAGAAGTTGATGAAAACACAGATCCAGAATTTAGAGATATTAAAGTGGATTGATACATTTTCATCTTCATTCACACGATACGTACATATTTAACCGTGCCATATTCGTAAAAAATACTTGTTCGTTCATTCAGAATATAAAAGAAAATTAAATTAAAATTAAATTAAAACTAATTAATTAAATTAAAATTAAAATTAAAATTAAATTAAAATTAAATTAAAACTTTTTTATTTTCGTTCGCGCAATGACGAAATATTTAACCCTATTAACGATTTACATTCACAGAAATACTGTTTGCACGATACACACAAATCAGACGGATACCGAAGAAGAAGAAGAAAAAAAAGAAAAAGAAACATGAAATTGATGCTTCACTTTTCATTCACATAGACGCGCGCAATCATGCCTGCACATTTGACTATTAACAACTCACCATGTTCATGAAAACGCTGCTGTTCCCAAGACTGAAGTCCTCGTTATTCCCGAAGAAGTATATCCTCCTGTTAGGGCACTGCGTAGGCTGTCTAACCTTGTCTATCGTGAGGCTGGCTGCATTCAACGGTGGTATCGTATCAGGTGGTTCGGGTTCAAAGGCAATCTCGAACTCCCTTTGCCCCATATTGTCGCCCTCGTATCTTGCCCTTGACACTTTCAGCTCCACCTCGCAGTATCCCATGCTCGAGTTCTCCATGGTAACGAGCCGATCCACGCGTCCATCATCATCCTCCTCCAGTCGAAAGCCAACGTTCAGCTGGCCAACAATAACTCTTATCATGTCCAGCTCTCGTCTACGGATATTCCTCGAGACCACTAGATTCTCGATTCCCCTCGAGTTGAATCGGATCTCGAACGGATCGTCGCTGACGAATCTGTCGGCGATCGGGACGAAGTCCCTACGATTCGTGCACCTCGTGTCGTTCGCGATCGGCCTCACGACCCTTCCGTTCGCGATGTAACAGCTCAGCGTGTCGCTGTGTTTCGGCCGGCACTTCAACTCTGACCCGATCATCGAGCAGAAATTGTCGCCATCGTGGACGACGTTGGCCAGAGACATGTTCACCAGGACGTTGTAAGTGCATTCTGGGCCGTATCGTTGCCAATCGGTATCGTTGCCCGGGACGGATACGTACGCGGCTGGAACGACAAGGAGCCTGTTAAATTGCATCGTCATAGTAGAGATCACACGTGCCGACGGATGCCTTTGATTCTCTGTTTGCCTGTCTCTCTGTCTCTCTGTGTATGTATTAACGCTCGGCGTTTGCGCTCATTATATCGCGCATATCGGGAATCGATGCCCAACTCCGCGCCGCTGCCCCAAACTCCGCGATTAATCGCTATCGTCGATTATAATCGCTACGGTACGAAACACACTATTGCAGCGTCGGGGTGATTCGCTTGCGATTTATTATAACGATCTGTCACGAAATTATCTGCGAGGCATATTCTTGTCCCGAATGCGCTTGTCCCCTTGTGTTGCATTTCACGAAAGAGAGAACATTTGACGTAGCGATAAAATTGTAAATCAAATTGTCAAAGTCGTCAACGATGGAAGAATTTTTACGACAGAATGTGTGAAGGATTCGGAGACGATTTGAAATTAGAGATTTTGTCAGCTCGCTTGCCAGTCGACCTTCTTTCTCTCGCTGGAATAAAAGCGGATACTAAATCCGAGAAAATTTCTGAATAATTCAAAGTATACAAGACGCACGTGCCATTCAATTACGAGGTTCTCGAACGGATCGAACGTGTAACACGCGGAAAAAACAGCTCGGATTGATTAACTCCGAGAATAAAAAAGCTACGTGCGAACGAAGCGAAAGTGGAAACGCGTTCTTATTTATTTTTATATAGGCTTTCTCTCATTTATTTCCGGAATATCCTGTTTTTCCGACGAATCTCGTCGAAAGAGGGGAAACTCGAAAGAAAGTGTCATTCGACGAGAAAACTTTTTTTTTTGCACGACGTTCAAATGTTCTCTTTTAAATGGAAAAATAGCAGACCTCTCACGTGGACGTTTCGAGATCGCTATTTCGAATCTCACCGGGGCTGCTTTAAAATCTCTCGATGGATTCAAGCTGCTGCCGTTTTATCGGGAAAGTACGTCCAACGTTCGTGGACAATTCTCGTGCACGAAACTATAAAATAATAATATAAAACGTCCAGCCAAACAAATTCGTTGAAACAGTGGAATGGGGTAAAAGATGAGGGATGATGATTTTTACGTTTGGAAGATTGTTTTCAAGCGAGAGAGATGAGATTTCATTCTTCGATGATCGGGCAAAGCGTTATTTTCAAAAATACGAATTCGCGCGTGTCTCTTTGAGTTTCAAGAACCAAAAATCTAATACCTGATTTTACGTTGCGCTTTGAATTGCATTTCTCTCGAATCATTAAGACTAACTTATACTTTGATTCTGACTTTGCTCGATCACCAAAAAATTATCAACTGATAGTAGATTTTAAAGATTTTAAAGATAAAATAATAATATAAAACGTCCAGCCAAACAAATTCGTTGAAACAGTGGAATGGGGTAAAAGATGAGGGATGATGATTTTTACGTTTGGAAGATTGTTTTCAAGCGAGAGAGATGAGATTTCATTCTTCGATGATCGGGCAAAGCGTTATTTTCAAAAATACGAATTCGCGCGTGTCTCTTTGAGTTTCAAGAACCAAAAATCTAATACCTGATTTTACGTTGCGCTTTGAATTGCATTTCTCTCGAATCATTAAGACTAACTTATACTTTGATTCTGACTTTGCTCGATCACCAAAAAATTATCAACTGATAGGTAGATTATACTGTACATAAAACTTATGCATCGCATAAAACAGGTTAATTCTTAATAATTACCGAACTACAAAGAAATTAGGTCTTACACATTATATATGTGTCTTATGTACAAATTAATTAAGTCTTACACATATGGTAGTACACTTTTCGTTTCATACATTATAATAAATATTCCAGTAATATTCCCTTCTATACTAATATTTTTAAAATAAAAGATTAAAACAAAACTCGTTTCTGAAATGAAAAAGAAATTTAGTGTAAATTTAATCAACATTTACACATGGTGATCTGAATATATCAGGATCCAAGTATTTCTTGCTTCGAAGAAGCTTCATAATAGATAACACAAAGGGAATAGTGATAATTCTGATATATCAGGATCCAAGTATTTCTTGCTTCGAAGAAGCTTCACAATAGATAACATAAAGGGAATAGTGATAATTCTGATAAATTCCGCGCGCATACGTACCCAGAAAAAATGGTAGGATCGTTATCAGCATCTTGAACGGCTTCTACCGAGATGAGATGACTGATGCGACGACCATGTTCTGTCTCCTCTTTATACGACAGATAACTCGATTCATCACGATCTCCTTGAAAACAATTTCATTAACAACTGCTTCCGTGCGGGTCGTGGTTCCTGTGTAGAGATCTTCTGTATCGTCTCGCACGCCTGATATCATTTTCCATAGTTCCTGGACTGTTCCAACCGAGGTACCGCTTCGAAATTTTAATGGGCTGTGTAATCGTCGCTCTGGGAAGCGCTCGAGACGAATGGAAGGCAAGGCAATCAAAAGAAGGACATCTTTCTATATCACTTCTATATCACTTCGCTTTGTCGCTTCACGTTCGTAGATGCAATTTTTTTTCTTTTTTTTTTATTATTAATTAGCACGATTTCTCGAATTTTTTGCTAATAATGACTGGCGACCAGTCTGATTAGATTGCGAATTAAATTCGTGATGATCGATCTGTCAGATCAAAGTAGGCCGTCTGAATTCATTGCTTCAAAGTCTCGTTTTCATCGCGTTTGACGTTACATCGAGATCGATGCTGATTGCTCTCTATATAGTGAAAATTACTAGCTTTTGTATGAGCACTTTTAGAAATTTGAATAAAATGGTTAGGTTAAAATTCACACCTTGAATGTTATGTCCGACTTTGAAGATCGAATTAAATCATTCGGAAGATCGTTTTGAAATTCTTTCCATCGAAGTCGTTCGTCAAGATCGTTCGAACGTCGATACGAGTCTTCGAAAGATCCAGGTTATTTGAGAAATCGATGAAAATTATCTGGCGATCGTTCGCAGGACAAATCAGGATCATTTAAACGTTTAATCGAAAGTTTATACTGAACTTTCCTCGAGATCGATCTCCGAATGACTCTGAATTTTGAGTTTCAATGAGAATATTTATTTAAATGAAATAGTGTCGATCACTTCGTAATTCATCCGTTCGTTAAATTTTGATAAAATCCCCGATAAATTTTTTAATTCAACGCTAATATCTTGTAGTCAGACATTCTTTCTGTCAAATAAACTACCAAATTCTTGTTGTAAATCCTTCACACACACACACACACACACACACACACACACACACACATATTGAGAAACGATGAAAAATGGAAATGGTACGTGTTAATTAAATAATTAACACATCAGAGATATGCTTCTTTACCGACCGGTAGCCTATTAATCGGCTAACTATTATTCACCGCTAATACACGGTCGGTAAAGTGTTAATATCGTATAACAATATATTTGTATATATTAATATACGATATTACCGGTCGGTTAAAGTGTTAAAATATATAAATATATTATTACACGATATCGACACTTTACCGACCGATAGCGGTAAATAGTAGCCGATTAATAGGCTACCGGTCGGTAAAGTGTTAAGCTACTTTCAGGGGTGTCGACGGATGGATTTACTTGTTTTCCACGCTTGGAAAGCTCCGCCGCTATTATTCGTGTACTAATCGGATTAAAAGCAACGCGTGTATCATTGTAGTATGTATTTTCTCTAGTAATGGAACGCAGATGCGTTAGATAATAAGATCCTTGGCTTCTTTCCATCGAGTCCGATCGTTTAAAGCCGTTTAAAGCGGAAAGCCGCTTTTAACGCGGCCTTTGTTTTCCCATTCATCTTTCCATTAATTCGTCCACGTCGCTTAAAGCAACAATGTTCGAACACCTTCGTTCAATCGATCATTTGATATCTCTCGTTGGTTAGAGTCCCCTAATTCGCTCGAAAGAAATAAAAAATCCGCTTTCTTCGAATTGTCACGCGTATCAAATCTAATTTGAATAATTAGATCAAAAACGATCGCATTGCAACGCATACCTGTTCCTTTCCTTTCATTCAAAAATTCAAAAAAAAAAAAAAAAAAAAAATAAGAAATTAGATTTAGAAAAATTCTTTTCACTCGCGGAAAAGTTCACGCGACGTCGGATGGAAACGTTGAATGAGTCGAAGATCAAGCGTATACAAAGGGAACGTTACTTTATTATTTACAGAATCAAACGAACAGCACACAGTTATTGCACTATTTACAACAATAGTGATACGTGAATTTTATGAAACGTCGTGAAACGCCGCGCATCCACCGCGGACACGTCGATCCGAAATTTCTCGAGCGAGTCTTCTCGATTAGACTTCCAACGACAAGTGACCCTCCATCGAATTTTCTATCAGCCATCTTCCAATGAACATGCTAGCCGGTTCGGGATCCTTCACCTCAGGTGGCTCGCTCGCTGCCGGTGAAATCGATTCTAATCTTACGCTTATGTTCTCGTACAAAGTCGTGATCGTTCCTTCGGACACCTTGCTGGCGGTTATCACGTTCGTCGTGCCGGATATGAACTCGGTCGATGTGATCACGATGTGACTCTCCGACGAACTCTGTAACAGAGAAAATTGTTCCGCTGTAGGTGATTCTGTTCCGGAGTGAATTTCTTACGTAATTTTATGATTACATAATATTATATATTCCCACGAAATTTTTTTAAACACCATAAGTTTCAGTCACTCAATAGACAGAGCAATCATTTTTCTAGAAAATATCAAATTTGAGCGAATATCGACGAATTTTTTGAAGAAACATCGAATTTCAAGATCTGTTCAAAATGTCCAATTATTTGAAAGTTGAACGGGAAACGTTCCGTCTGAGAACGCCAAATTCCAACGAAAATTTACGATTTTCAAATCTTAAATCGCAACAGTGAAACCAAAGTATCATACGACAAATTGTTTTCAATCTCTCTCCAGAGATTAAAGCCAGTTGTTCGATTCATCGTGAATGAAACTAGCACACGGCATTGGTATTCATCGAAACGAAAGAGATCAAACGATCGCCCGTGCGAGAGATACGGTCGTCAATCCGAATCAACGATTTACTCACAAGCGTGGACATCACGTCGCTGACTTGTCTCACGCTCTCGGCGCTGCCGAAGAAATACGGCACTTTGTGCGTGCACATGTGAAGATTTCTGATCTTCCTGATCTGCACTAACTGTCCGTTCTTCAGCCCGTACACCGTTTCCAGAATGTAGTCACGGTTCACGCGCAAATCGCGATCAACGACGTTCCGTTCCACCGAGAATATCGTCACGCACTCGCCCTGCGTGAAGTTCTCCATCAGCTCGAACGTTTGATCGTACTCGCCGACGAGGGCACCGATGTTCAACTGCCCGACGATCACCCTGATCATGTCCAGCTCACGTGGCTGTATATTCTCGTTCACCACGAGGCTGTCGAGACCGTGCTGGCTGAACCTGATCTCGAATTGATCCTGATTGATCTCGTATGCTTCTTGACGCGACACCTCGCTGACCGGGACCGCCGGTGACCCTGGATCCAGACTGTCCGTCGCGTAACTGTCCGCCTTCGAGTCGCGAAAGTGACAACTGAGAACGTACAATCCCTTCGGGTTGCACACCAGCTTCGAGGCGACGTTCAACCGGATGCTCATGTAGCTACCTTCCTCCGGTATCGCCGTCGAGTTCACCTGAACGTGGAAGGTGTATTGCGGCCCGTACCTCCACGGTGTGTCGATATCGACACGTGCCACTGGAAAACAATAGGTACGCGCGATTAGGTGGGAGACACGCGTCTGCAGATGAAACCGATGGCCACGAATCCGACCACGTCTCGCGGCGTGAAATTAATCTGTTTTATTACGCGGCGATCATTTTGTCACGTAGCGACATACAGGTATTTTCGGCGGTTCGCGAGCAGTCGGATTCTGAGATTATGCACGCACGCGTGTATATGTTGCGCATGAAAGTGGGTACAGAGCCAGCAAAAATGCTGCTCGCTCGTACAGGCAATGTTCTTTTGTGGAATATATTATCTATTGAGAGTATGAAGTGTTATCAAGAATGAATATAAAGTATTATGAGGAATGAATATGAAGTATTATTGAGTATGAAATACTATGCAGAATGAGTATGAAGTATTACTGATGAGTATAAAGTATTATGGGGAATGAGTATGAAGTATTATTGAGTATAAAGTATTATGAGAAATAAGCGTGAAGTATTGAGTATGAAATACTATCAAGAATGAGTGTGAAATATTATCAAGAATGAGTATGGAATATTATCAGGAATGAGTATGAAGTAATATTGAGTACAAAATATTATTAGGAATTAATATGAAGTATTACTGAGTATAAAGTATTATGAGAAATAAGCATAAAGTATTCTTGAGTATGAAATATTATCAAGAATAAGTATGAAATATTATCAAGTATGAAGTAATATTGAGTATAAAGTATTATTAGGAATGAATATGAAGTATTCTTGAGTCTGAAATATTATGAAGAATGAGTATGAAGTACTGAATATAAAGTATTATGAGGAATGAGATATGAAGTATTCCTGAGTATGAAATATTATGAAGAATGAGTATGAAGTATTACTGAGTATGAAATATTAGGAAGAATGAATATGAAATATTATCAAGAATGAGTATGGAATATTATCAAGAATGAGTATGAAATATTATGAAGAATGAATACGAAGTATTCCTGAGTATGAAATATTATGAAGAATGAGTATAAAGTATTACTGACTATGAAATATTAGGAAGAATGAATATGAAATATTATCAAGAATGAGTATGGAATATTATCAAGAATGAGTATGAAGTAATATTGAGTATAAAATATTATTAGGAATGAATATGAAGTATTCTTGAGTCTGAAATATTATGAAGAATGAGTATGAAGTACTGAATATAAAGTATTATGAGGAATGAGATATGAAGTATTATTGAGTATAAAATATTATTAGGAATGAATATGAAGTGTTATTGAGTATGAAATATTATGAAGAATGAATATGAAATATTCTTGAGTCTGAAATATTATGAAGAATGAGTATGAAGTACTGAATATAAAGTATCACGAGGAATGAGATATGAAGTATTATTGAGTATAAAACATTATTAGGAATAAATACGAAGTATTATTGAGTACGAAATATTATGAAGAATGAATATGAAGTATTCTTGAGTATGAAATATTATGAAGAATGAGTATGAAGTATTACTGAGTATGAAATATTAGGGAGAATGAATATGAAATATTATTAAGAATGAAGTATTATTGAGCATGAAATATTAGGAAGAATGAGTATGAAGTATTACAAAGAATGAATATGAACTATTGTATAGAATTATTAATACATACATTATTTATGAAATATATTATTGATACAGGATCAGACACATATGACAAGACAACGAACGTTATATAACATATAAAACCTGGCGGTCATCACAATGGACGAACCGTCTGACGACGAATGAAACTACAGATCGAAATACATGCGCTCGTGAGAATCTATGTATCTCTACACACGTTTGATTGCTCGTCGTGACGTCAAAAAACACACACGCACCCTGTCATCTCTTGTAACGCGTCTTGTAACTATCCAAATTACCACAGAAACGGAAATTCCTAAACTCTCGCCTTGTCAATTGTTTCACGCTACAAACGACAGTGTACGATATTTTACGGAAAAAAAATGGTACGTTCGAATGACAAGGGTGTTCAGGTTTGGCCCATTTCTCACGCGATCCGCCGCGAATTTCCATCTCGCGCGATCTCGACCGACGGGCACACGTGAACGTGAATTGAATGATTGGGCCGGCTTGAATAGAGCCGATTAGAGCCCACGACCCCGATATCTCTTATCTTTCGTCGTCGTTCTTTGTACTTTTGATTTTCTGCCGGCGTCGCGTAACGCAATAAAGCCCCCGGCTATTTGCCGGCGGTTTGACGATTAACAGACAACGACAGGTAGAGAATACGCGCGATGAAAACGACAACACGCGAGGACGATCGATTTCCGCGACAACAGAGGACAGACGAGATCGACACGCGAGACCTGAGTCGACGAGCGCCATCGTTCTCTCTCTCTCTCTCTCTCTCTCTCTCTCTGGCATGACTTACCCAAGAAAAATGGCACTACGTTCAGCAACACGCTCATGGTGACACCGTGCAACGTTCAACTACTTTAGCGGAGTAAAGCGATGTTGGGGCCGCTCTTATACCGTGGCTAAACTGCACTACTGACCTCTTCTTACGATTAGCAAGCTCCAATTTACCGAAGAGCCGGGCTGCTCTCTCTTTCCAGTTGGAAAATAAAACCGTGTTGTAACATACACGGCCGGTGACGAAGAGTTGAAAGAGTTTGATACGGCAAGTCCCAATCGGGGTCATGAAGGGACCCTCCGTGACCCGTTAACACGCCATTTCGAAACTGTCCGAGCAATTACCTCACGTGTCAACGACCTGTGTCCAACCGTTCTCGACCCGATCCCCTAATGCACGAATTCCCTTCGATGCTTTTCTGTCTCTCGCCTGCTTTTCACTGCTATTCCACGCCGTGTGTTTCCTCTTTTTTCCTTTTTTTTTTTTTTTTTGAAAAAGTGGTTTTACAGATGCATTCCTCTGTTTTACAGATGCATTTATGTGCATGCAGTGCTCTTCTCGATGCTCTTTATTATATACCCTAGCAGTCATTTCTTCGACAGTGTTTTTGGTTTTTTACAGAGTTGATGCAAGTGTCTTCTCTACTTTAGTGTGTATTTCTCTTCTGTTTTTTTTTTTTTTTTTTTTTTTTGATAGTGGTTTTACAGATGCACTTCTGTGTATTTCTGTGCATTACAGTGCTCTTCTCGATGCTCTTTATTGCCCTAGTCATTTCCTCGGTGTTTTCGATTTTTAACAGTTTCTTTGACGCTTTTCTGCTTTCGATGACATGTATTTCTCTTCTTTTTTTTATTTCTTTCCTTTTTCTGATAGTGGTTTCTGTCATCTCTTCTCGATGTTCTTTATTGCCCTAGCAGCGATCTCTTTGACAGTGTTTTTTTACAGAGTTTCTTTACTTTCGATAGGAAGGATTTTTGAGGATTTTCGAGCTCTTTGAAGATTAACCTCTCTGTTTGCGATTCTTTTTCTTTCGATATTTTTAATTTCGTGTTTCTCGCAGTTTGCTGCCAGCAATCGTAAATTTCAATCATTATCGTGGTATTATATGATCGAATTATATGCTCTGAAGTTTCAATAAATTAAGATTCCTCCGTCACGTTAATCGACATAAAATCTGTCAATTTACCGCGAAAGATTGAAACTCGCGATCTTCTCCTCTTTCTTTATTTTAACGAAATTAAAGAATTTAGAAAATTGGATAAAAAGGATTTAATGAATGTTAAAGTTTTTTATAGTTTTTATAGAAGTGTCCAAATAATTTCAAAAATGCAATCTTCGAATCTTTCTCTCAATTATTCGAGAAAAATGACGAGCACAATCAGAATAAAACACGCCTGGAATAATACTATTGTACTAATCGTCGCTAATTGGACACAGTAGCGATCGAATACTCGCGTGCATATATCAGTCTCTCGAAATCGATGTATTACACGTTACGATACACCCTCGTCTTAACATGCGATCAGTTAGAACTTGGCGCTTTAATTAATTACGAGAGGGAAACTGCGTCGTTCCCTCTGTGAATTTGTCCCGCAATATTCTCAAGCAACTGAAGGCTTTGCAGCAACAAACAGACAGTTGCAGTATCAAAATTGCGTTAACTCCACGCATGTGAAATTTTGTTCTTTCGCTTTTTTTTTTTAGATTGAAACTTTGTTACGATA
Source organism: Tetragonula carbonaria (assembly GCA_032399595.1). Lineage (NCBI taxonomy): Eukaryota > Metazoa > Arthropoda > Insecta > Hymenoptera > Apidae > Tetragonula > Tetragonula carbonaria. Next base: position 7,885,973 of record JAUCRC010000003.1, read on the forward strand.
TAACGTATAATTTTCCTACAATATCGCTTGTTTGTACTTAACAGACGCAGCTCCTCTGACGATTTAATGTGTTTCTGACATGATGAGACGTATAATTAGCTTCGTGAGAATTATCATTTTCAGATTACTTGACTTGGAATTGCAACTACTTGTTATAAAATCCTTCCCTTTAAATAATTTACTTTAAGTAAAGTGCCATACTCCAAGTATTTTGTATTATAATTTTATATTATAGCTTTTATTACACGTCACGTGCGTATCGCGCTTTCAAATTTCACATTCTTCGAAGCGCGAGAAAATTGATCGAAATAAAGATGCACATTTGAAGAATGAAATCTAGAGTGACGAATAGTATATAGAGGTCAGTGGATGAAACATGGCGATGAACGACGATGAACGATGGATTGGAGGTACTTTAAATAATTTACTTGTCAAAAAGTCGAATTTGAAATCGGACGAAATAAAGGATGTTTTCAATGTTCCTCGCGATTTCGTGTGATTTCTGGATCGTCTATAATCAGATTTACATTAGAAATATTAAAACGTTAGAGCTGGGTGTATTAGTTAGATCGTAATTATGAGAACCAATTGTGAACATAGAAACTAAATTAGGATTATATAAAATATTACGTAATTACGCGAGAATTGATCGAATAACGAAGATGAGGTCACGCGACAGGATACGAATAATTAATGATATCAGATTCGAATTACATTCGCAATCGTGAGAATCGGTTACAAACGATGGTTATTAGACTGCGGATGCAATATTATATTTTTTATAAAGATAATTCAGAAAACGGAGAAACTGGATAGACAAATCGTTTTGCTCGTCGAATATCGTGAATACAGTGCCATACTCCAAGTATTTTGTATTTTATAATTTTATATTATAGCTTTTATTACACGTCACGTGCGTATCGCGCTTTCAAATTTCACATTCTTCGAAGCGCGAGAAAATTGATCGAAATAAAGATGCACATTTGAAGAATGAAATCTAGAGTGGCGAATAGTATATTCAGAGGTCAGTGGATGAAACATGGCGATGAACGACGATGAACGATGGATCGGAGGTACTTTAAATTGAAAATTAGGTTACGCGGTTCTGTCGGAGCGCGCGAAAGAAATTTCACTTAATCGAACGGGGAGAGTTTCGGTGTCAACGTTGTTCACGTATCGTATTTGCAACTGGCTTGACCCGTCCTTCGTGAACCATTGACGATAGCAATGATAACCGGTCACGAGTGTGATAATAACGTGCGATATATAACACGAGGGACTTAACTGACCTAGGAGACAACTCGTCAGAATAAACTCCGTGACTGCACGATGATCGGTGTCGTGGTTCCGTTTGCGACCAAGTTCTCTTCACCAGGTACAGTGACCAGGATGACAAGAAGTGAATCAATCTGTCTCTCAAAGTGAGAGAGAATGTTTCAAGAGTCAGTTGGTGAAAAATCATTGCATAGTTGAAGTCTTCAGCTGCTGATTGATAGACTTCTAGAGTGTGTAGTTTAGTTGTATGAATCATCTACAATATTATTAATCCTGTTAATACTATTAATCATACATTGTATATTGTATATATATTACATATTGTATATATATACATATTACAGAATATATATATATTGTATTACACATATATATACAGTACAGTATATATACAGTATATATATATATACATTTACAATATATATATATACAGTATATATATACATTTACAAATATATATATATATGTTTTAAATAATTTTGGATGATCAATATACAGTATCAATATACAGTATATTATACAGATATATATATGTTTTAAATAATTTATGATCAATATACAGTATCAATATACATATATTATACATATATATATATATATATATATATATATATATATATTTTAATAATTTTAATGATCAATATACAGTATCAATATACATATACTTATATATATATATATATATATATGTTTAATATTTTGATAATCAATATACAGTATCAATATACATATATTATACAATATATTATACAGTATATATATATATATGTTTTAAATAATTTTGGATGATCAATATACAGTATCAATATACAGTATATTATACAGTATATATATATATATATATATATATATATATGTTTTAAATAATTTTGGATGATCTTGGAATATCGAAATGAATTTAGGTCGATGAATTCGTGACGAAACAGGCTACATCGAAATAAAAATATATAATTCCATTTAAAGAAGGTGAAATCTTGGAGGCATGTTTGCTAAGTATTAGATAAGATTTATGGCCACCATAAGACGTCTTCCTCGAAACGAAGTTTTACTTGAAACATTTTTGTCCATAACGAATAATTTAGGAGATAATTGTATGAAACGTTCTAAATATGATACTTTGTGTGTGTGTGTGTGTGTGTGTGTGTGTATATAAATATATGTATATGTATATATATATAAAATATATAATATATAATTGTATATTATATATATAAATAATAATATATTTTTAAAAAAATATTATATGTAGTAGGAGAAAAAAAAATATATATATATTTTTTTTTCTCCTACTACATATACTATTTTTTTGCCATTTGGCATTAACGACGTGATTTAAGGGAAACTCGCAGATACGTCCTTTTAATTTAACACGAGATTTCTTTAGATACAGATCTTTTACGTTCCCTACGGACGCTATTAATAACGCGATCGAAATCCACAAGTTTGTTGAAGTTTGATCGTGAACTTGGAACAAGTTCTTTATTTATCTGGTCTCGGTTTGTTCGACATCAAACGAAGATGAAAGAACTCGCATGGGAAATTCCCGAAATAATGGATCTCATCTCCAGAACTTAGTGATCAATTCAACGCAACATGTAAATAATAGAAATAATGGCTAAACGATTCAGTTTTCGAAAGGGAGAAATAGATTCTTTGCAAATGATGTAACACACGATGTAAATATAGGAAAAGAATCCTTCGTGTTTCAATGGAACTGAGCAACGTGTCAGAAATTTCCGTGTACGCGGATGAGATTGTTATTCGATTGTTTTCGACGCGATGTTTCCAAAACAAAATTGAAGAGGAGAGAGAGAGAGAGAGAGGGAGAGAGGTGCAAGATGGCGAGGAAAATGAAGAAAAATAGAAAAGCTGAATTGAGAAAAATTGTGAGATATAGAGGTTGGTAAAGACCTTGAAAGCGACATTTGTCTCGCTAGAACAAAGAGAAGTAATTTTGTCATTATCGCGTTGATCAACGCCAATGATCTCGTTTGCAACACTAAATTAGATGACGTCGATGGCCATCCTGATGATGGACGAAGCAATGATCGCTTTTTGTAAATATCAAGAAAACTGGACCGTGTCCGAATGATTCAATTTCCTAAACTCGTTTTACAGCTTACGGTCAATTTACTTTCCAAACGAATTGCAACGAACGTTTTACGTTCCCTTTGTTGAAAGTTATTTTTAATTTGCGTTTGATTTTATCCCTTTATTCGAAGATCTTTTTTTTTTTTTTAGTTTTTTAAAACACGTAAGAAAGACTGAAGAGCGACTGAAAGAGGAAATTAGATGTAATCCGTTTTACAAAACTCATCGCTTTATTCTTTTTTGTTGAGATATTCTTTATTCTCTCTCCTTTCCCTTCCCTTTAAATTTCAGCTCGATCGATGCCATTTGAAAGTCTAGCTCAATTTCGATCGTCTGAAGGATCTTTTTTCTTTCATATTAATTTTCATATTAATTATTAATTATTAATATCAATAATTCTTTCATATTAATTGTTTCGCTCGTTGTTGATGACACATTGCCTGACGGCTCCAATCCAGATCAATACTGATATTCCTCTTTAAAAAGACCTGTTAGCTGCGAAATTTCCGTTCGCCTAATGTATATATACAGTGACTGCCATTAATATTCGGGCACTAAGTATCGAGATTGTTAGAATTTTGTAAAAAAAAATCGCATGACAATAAACTGGTTTTAAAGCTCGAGGTCTCTCTGAATTTTTTCAAAATTCGTCGTTCACTTTGTTCTAGAATAATTTTACACCACGTAACGGATGGCAAAATAAAGATATTTTGATATAAAGATGTTTCCTCGAAAAACACTGTAAATTGTCACGTTATAAAAACATTGAATTTCTTCACGATTTAATCTACAATAGCTCTGAAGATCCTAAAAGCCTCTTCTCTTTACAACGAATTCCCTCGAAATTTGCTGTACGATTTTTTTTTTTTTCGCCAATTTATTGAACTTCAAATATAACTACGATAGTACTCCATTTTCGTCGCCCAAGTCTAATCTTCGAAGTTCAATAAAATCGCGAAAATAAATTACACATCAAGGTTTAAGAAATCGTTGGAAAGGAAGTGGCTTGAATCTTCGACTCCATCTTAGTTTAAGTAGTAGAAAAAATTATACAGCGTGTTCTTTATATTATGATAATTATATAATATTTTCGAGAGGAATACTACATTCACTTCGTCACTTTGAAAACATCTTGAAATAAAATGAACGACGCATTTTAACATTTTACCGACCGGTAACCTATTAATCGGCTAACTAACATATTTTAATACTTTACCGACCGGTAACCTATTAATCGGCTAACTATTCACCGCTAATACACGGTCGGTAAAGTGTTAAAAACAGATGTTGTTGCAAATAAAATGGCGTAGAATATAATTTTTATTGCGTTTAAAAGCTAAAACGGACGGAAAATATATATAAAAAAGAAGAAAAAATTGAGATTTCAATTAGAATGATATGATTATAAAAAATCATGAAATGAATATTGAATCACTTAAATAGTGATTCTTTTCCTTTTTCGTTGAAATTTTTGGCCAATTTACGAACTACTCCCTATTCATCTCTTTCTAATAAACAATAAAACGTTTGTTAAGTTCTTTCCTCTTAATTTGCAAATTTCATAGCGCTGCTATGTAGAAATAAATGTGTCACGTCTACATTTAGAAAAGAAACTGCCCTTTTAAATAATGTATTATTCCGCGAGACGGATTAATTATTAATAATAATTCACGATTATGAATCAACATAATTTTTATAATGAAAACGAATGATTTCTACCTTTTTATATTCAGCACCTATCACATTTCAAAATCAACGCTTATGTTAAATTTAATTTGAAATTTTAAGCGAGAAATTAAGTATTAAATTAAATATGTAATATAAACAATTAAATATTAATATCACATATTAAATGTAACATAATTGGTTTCTGTCCGTTGCACGAGATATGTCTATCTTCGTTGCACATTATCGCTGTCCTTGTTCATAAAAGCAATGTTAGGTTATGACACCAAAAAAAAGAACACGAATACCTCATGTGCTGCCATCTATTAGAAACTGTCGGAACTAAAGTCGGATCGATATGCCATTTTAATTCCAATGATCTTCAATAGGTGGCAGCACACAGCACTATTTTGTAGGTACGATGATCGATAAATAATAAAGTCACCGTACTACAAAAGGAAATTTTTATAATTTAATTTAATGTTTACATGATACAAAATTTAATAGATTAATTACTATTAATTTCTTATTTACTGTTATATATATAATATTGGTAATTTGTTTGTAACTTAGTAACTAATAATTTGTTGGTATCTCCATGGTAATTTTTATAAGACTGAATAGATGACGCTAGAATTTCGTGGCGTCGCGCGTATTTTTAAAACAAGCTTAACAACGTCGACGTTATAAAAGAAGAAAGTGAAAATAAAATAAAATATATTGTAATCTCAGTTTTTAAGAATCAAGCAAAGCAACATAAAGATCTTGTTGCACATAAATTAAAATAAAAAATTATTGTTACAGTACAGACGAAGTACACCTCATCTCGTATACCTCTCCTGTGCTTTGAAATACTGTTTCTCTCTATTACAGTGATTAATAAATTCATGAGTTTTCGATTTTTGTTGTTTTATTTAAAGTCAATTTAACAATAAATGCTGTAATTTCTATATTTGTTGGAAACTGAAACTACACTTACACAGTTAGTTTTTAACTTGTAACTCAACGTTAACATGTATCAAATGCTGATTTATAAGTCTGTGACATACAATACTAATTTATGTAGAAAATAATTATATTATAATCAAAAATTAAGTTGTTCTCTTCATGTTTAATTCAATAAATAATTTTCGGTGCATAACATTATTCATATTTTCTGATTTTAATTCCTATTACTGATAGCGCTGCGATGCAAAACCTGTTTAAATCGATATTGTACAATGAATAACAAGAAAATGGTACGACGGTCAGTTGTCTCAATGATCACGAAAAAGTATTGGTATATTTTATTCAGTCAATGATCCTACCATTTTTCTCGTCTATGATTCTAACTTGTCAACAGACATCATTTTATAGTTCTCCAATTCACCGTTGTTTTAACGTAGAGTGCGCTGAAAAGCAGATTTTTTTCCTGGTCGGTATTTCAGATTCTGAGACACAAAGCTTTCACGTCCGATCTATCCTATTCTTAGTCAATGATAATTGTTAATATCTCGTAAACTAAATTAAAATTTCTGAGCAAATACGAAATTTGAACATGATCGTAATTGAATGTGTGAAAATTTTGAAATACATATACGTTTATAATTAAATACAATTAGTTTTTCTTCTCAGTTACAGTGTCACACGATGCACAGGATAAGTTGCAGCATGAAAAGAGGACTTTGAAGAAGAAACTACACTGCTAAAGCTTCTTTAATCAATTAATGCAACATAGCCTAATTATTGGAACTTCTTTAATCAATTTGTATTAATTTTAAAATATAATATAATATAGTTTAAATTGAATATAATATAAGATATAATATAGTTTAAATATAATATAGAAAATATAATAGTTTATATAGTTTAAATATAATAAGAAAATATAATATAGTTTAAATTGAAATAGCAATCGTTCTATTTCATTGACGTATTCATTGTATGTAATATTCATGTAAATATTATATATATATATGTAAATTACAATTGTATTACAATTACATACATTGATTTCATACAATTCATACATTGTATTATTTAATTTAATGTAAATTGTTGTTTATTTTAAAAATAAATCAATTTATTTTAATAAATCTGACCTTTATTATTTTCCTTTAACTGTAACCCCCTCCTCATTTTCCAAAATTAGAAGTGAAATTCGAAAAATTCAGAAAATGATTACATTTTTGGATGTAAGTAAACAAACCAGGATGTAAATAAACATTGAAAATCAAAACAAACGAAATTTTTTAAACATGTTGCAATCTTTGTGAAAACTCGTTTGTTTACATTTTTCATGTAAATAGACAAACTGGATGTAAATAAACATTGAAAACCAAAACAAACAATCGAAATTTCGTAGATGTTGAAATTTTCATTGTGAGCAGGAGTACTTTTCAAATTTCCCGCTAATGCAAGATTTCTTGGCGATATTTCTCGTTAAAGGATTGGGATTAGTCATTCCAGGCATTCTAAACAGATTGTTAAATGATTGAACAATCAATTTTATTGATACGTTCATTGAACTTTTTTAATAATGTACAAGTTATAGTGATTTTAAAATTTAATAATATTGTAATTATTTTTATAGATCATATTACAATATATATGTTGAATCCTCAGATGAAATATTCTGACCAGAAAAAAAGAAAAAGTTAAGAGTCCATTTATTCCTTCGAGACTGATACTGATATATGCCTCGTCAAAATAGAATATTCAATGACGCACCATATGCGTTATACGAGAAAACAATATGTATATATATATATATATATATATATATATATATATATATATATATATACACACATATATAACAAAAATATGCTGGTTCTTCTACCTTGTTTTTTTAATTAAATACCAGTCTCGAAAGATTCCAAAATAATACAAAAGCTACAATAAGCGAAAATATACAACTGCGAAAATTCACAAATGAATCTTCTTAATTAATTTTTTTTACAAATTTTATTGAAATTCAGTTCAAGAGACATGCGACTAATAGTCAAAAGATTGTTATGTTAATTATCTATAAATAAGCTTAAGCAATATAAAAAGAAAGAAAAAACGGAAGAAACAAAAATATTTCCTCTGTGAGAGAGAAGAAAATTTCCGTGACTATATTAGTCACTATAAACATTTTGTAATTTACAAACAGAAGGAACTTATTGGAGCGTAACTACTTTTGATGAGCAAGCAAGCAAATTAATGCTAATATATGATAGTGTAATGTATATGATTCGAGAACTATTCGAGGTAATTCGTAAAATCTACTATTGCAATCTATGGTAAGAGATCATAGAAAAATATTGTGTAAGCAATCAACTTGATTAAAAATTCTATACAAACAATATCGTTCTCGTAAATTCTTCTCTCATAAAATGCGAGGTATCTTTATCTTCGAATCGTACAAATTATACAAGACATTCTAAAAAAAACTCTGAATCGCGCGATATTTCCATAAAATTTCAATAAAGTCAAGAGTTCTTACGTATTAATTTCTAATTTACATGTTTTTCTACGAACGTTTCATTTGAATTCAACGTTATTGCAACATATGCACGAAGCTGATGAGATTTGAATAATTTAAGAATGAAACATCCTACTATCGTTTGAAGAAAACTCTTTGTGATATCTTAAAAATAAATATATGAGCAAAACACATACAGACATATAGAAAGACTTATACAAATTATAAATCTAATTATTAAACTTATGCAGGTTGTTGTTATTGCAGGTGCAAAAGAGCATTGAATTGATTTTTATTGAATTTAATTATGAAATGTTACAAGTATTGAACTTTGGTTATTTTATGTATGTTCACAGAATTATCATAAAGTTCAGTATTTGCTGTGATATTATAATGAAATAAATTTAATTTGATATTTGATGAATATTCTATTTATATTATTTAGTGGAAACAGATCTATTTTCATTATCATCAAATATATGAAGTTACATAAATAACTTCAGTCAGCAGACTATCTTCGTTAGAAACTAGTATCTTTTAACGCTAGAACAAGAAATACAAAATTTATGGCAGAAAAATTAGAATGCAAGGAATAGAGAAGAAGAAGTAAACTTACAAAAATTTATAATACAACAAAGAAGACGAAGTCATGCAAATTGATTGTACAAATCTACAAAATTTGTCTAATGAAAAGTTGGAGTTGGAATTGGTCGTTATTGACATTTTGGTAGTTCTAGTGTTAGTATGTAGATGGAAATATTTACAAATTTAATTACAACTTGTTTATTGCTCATGAACAATCTATCGATTGCTTATTACTCGACAACACTGTTCATATTTCGCGAACATAGGCTGTCGATTGAAATCAACTTTATTCGTAAGCGTAATTGTAAATGTCAAAGTTCGTAGGAAAACCCATTTAAACTAATAGAACATGTATGATTCCAGTGACGCAAACTCCACGCTAAACAGAGAGGTCTCTTACTGCGTATTCTAGCTACTTCGAATGAAATTCAAGTGCAAAGTAATCGTTGTAATTTCCTTACCGTCAATTATATCATCAATCGAAGAAATTGTCTTACGCGTGTGAATTAGAAACACTTTGCTTCGTCACCCTCAGGAATAAACGATAGAAGCAAACGTTGAGAAAAAAAAAAATTCTCTCATAGTACTTTTTAGAAGTATCTTTTAACTTTGAAAATGATGCTTTTCTTGTCTTTTAAGTGAAATTGTATCATATGGGCTATTGCAAAGTCTTAATGACTAAATATCTTTAATAAGAAAAGAAAATATATTCATAAAAATATATTTTATAAAAAAAAAAAAATAGAGACGATATAAGGAATACAACTCCAGTTTTTTTCCAACTTCAAAGTGATAAAATATTAATTAAGAAGGCTACAGTGATATAGTTCCTCGTAAAAGTTCAGTTACGTGTACATATTTGCAATAGTTATTGATATAAGCGTATTTATGGGGATCCAAGTTAACGCTATTACAGGATTCTAGCGAATCTTGTTTTTCCTGTACAAAATGGACAGAATGTGGATGTGACCTTGATAACAAAAATTATTCCATTCAATTTTCACTTGATCAGTACACGTCAGCAACATACATGCCATTGCTGGAACAAAAAACAAAAGAGAAAGTTCAACAAAATATATACGTACGCAGATTATTTTATAACGTAATTCACTGGAAATTTATAAATCGTGCCTTTTTAAATTCCATCATTGTTTAATTATACTAACAAGAAGTGTAGACTATATCAATTTTTGTAATCTAATTGCAATGAAAACTAAATTATAACCCACGATTATGAATATAAATGGAAATTAAATGACTGAATTAAGCAGCATAAGAATGAGACTTTGCGCTTCCGGTATTTTCACGATTCTCATAGACATTCTATTTAAATAGTAACGGAGCAATTCCATCGTCGATTGAAGAGTTTTCCAACACAAACATTAAGTCTTTTATACCGAGAAATTTATATCGTGGATTTTGACCTCTGACACATTTATATGTAATTACGCTTGTTTGTATCATTAAATGAGAAGCTTGGTTTGATACTTTTTTCAAGATAATTTTCTTATCAAGAACGAACTTGCAAATCAATGCAATTTTATCGTCTTGCAATACACACTGAAAAGCATAGAAAATATTTCGCATTTCAACTTTCGTTCGTGAGAAATCAGTTACATTTAATTTGGTTTATATTATTTTCTTCTAATTATTATAGTTATTATAAGTTTTCAAGTTTTAAAAAACGCATCGAATATTAAATAAAAATAGAAACGAAAAATTTTACACGTAATGGTGTATGATGTCAGAACGAAACCGCAACAATGCTCACTGACATGAATCAGAAGCCAAATGTATTGCCGATCTTGCAACATTCTGCAATTTTTACATCATCTACCTATTTATCTTGAATTTCCAGATATTTTCTTGTATATTTTATAAATATTTCATAAAAATGACCTTTCTAATTCAAAACAAATTGGAAATAAATTGGAAAATCTGTGCGAAACACATTTGTTCGAATTGTATTGAATCCTCTTAAACTCATTGTCAGCTAAACAATTTTAAAAATTTTATACTTTTAATGCTCTTAACTCTTATCGATATGAAGATAATTTTAAAAACATAGAGGATAATAGGAAACAATATAGAGACTAAAGATACTTTACAATAAGAACAATATACAGAGTACGAACAAAATTTAGAAACAAACCAGATAATATTAATCTCTATTAAAGAATAGAGTGCTATAGAAAATGACGAATTATACGAAATTATGTTACGTTTGAATAAAAGATTTTAAAATAAAGAAAGCGTCTGATACCTGCTTCGAAATCCTTATTTATTAAATCGTCGATTTCATCTGTTCCTTTTTCGAGGCCAGGACGATGCTTTCGATAAATAAATTCATTTGTGAACTTTGCATACGTGTCGAGAAAAATTTCACGAGTATCCAGTTCATCGTCGAAAGGAGAAATTAGCACCGGTGAAAGAAAGTGCTGGCCATGATGTCAAGTAAAATTTCCCCGGCATAAATTCTGTATCTTCAAAGATGCGTGTACACGCTTATCCGGGGAACTTGTACGGAGAGTCGTGGCGATTTCCCATCGACGTAAGATTCAATCGGTTCTGTAGTGGGGAGATCCCCGTGTCTGCGGATTTATATACAAGAGAGACCATCGCCTTGGATAGATTAGTGTCGAGCAGTGAAATCGAACAGTTAGTCCTCAGAGAACAAAGAAACGCCATACAAATAAGCCGTGTAACATATCTTGTGCTTAAAACAACAGCATCATGGTGAGTAACAACATTAACTTTACAAAATTCGAAATTACATTTCATTGTTTTTAAATTCGCCAATGTGTTCCCTTTCCCTTTGTTAAATAAATACTTGCTTCTCCCTACAAATGAAAATATTAATTTTTAAATTTCTATCGTTACAAATGAAATATCGTTACAGATAAAATACTAATTTTTAAATTTATATCGTTACAGATAAAATACGTGACCATTTTACTCGCCATCTTTATTTCGGTTCAATCGCAGAGGCCGCCTTATGCCGGAAGTAGCAAACCATATCCTGCTGTTCTTCCGCAGTATTTAGAAGCAGCAACAGCTGGTACTGCTACTACCGCTAATACTAATACTACCGGTACAATCGGAAATCGAATCGATTCAAACAACGGCAACGGACCATTGATGGGAGCTGCAGCTTCTAATACTCCGATGGCGATACCAACGATTCCTTCAGATTTGCCAGTGGACGCTTTGGGAGACGTTGACTTAGTAAATAGAATCAAAACTTGGCCAAAGGATAAACAACCGTTTTGGTTCCTCAACTGGCAACAAATTCAAGAACACCGCGGTGACTCGAAAAACAGAGCGCAACCAGTAGAGACGCAGCCGAATCAGCGATCGTTTTTCGCAGGCTAAACATTTGCTTCATATTCCATTCGAGACGACATATGCATACACTGCCGTCGTTGTTTTCCTAGTCAAGTTGTATTTTTGTAAGAATTTTTTTTTTTTCACAAGACTTAATCGACCGATGATACACATTGTTTACTTTATCGACGCAGGATTTTATGTCCGATGAATTTGCGATGTTGTAAAGTGTACAAAAATGTATGAACCACGGATCAGCCTCAACGTCCGTGTACCTTACGCGCAAACGAGAAAGAGGGACAGCGTTTTGTAAAACTGTTTCTTACACGGCGCGCCTTTTTTGGAACGAATAAAAGGATATTAATTAAAGCGAGTGTAAAATCGAGCGTAGTTGAAAAACTTTAAATTTCCAATCCACCTGCTGAGCAAACCAAAATCGCCAATGAGATGCCGCGACGAGTCGAGACAGGACAGAAATCCGAGGATCCGATTGGCTCCCACGACTTGCGCACGAGTGGTTGACCAGAGGTCGGTGACGTCACGCCAGTTCGTCCAATGCAAGCGCACTCAGTAATAACCCTATGTGCGTGCGGTAGACTGAAGTGTGTTATTCGTATTCGGGCGTACAAACGAGAAGTTGTGGTAGAGTATATCGGTCCAAGAAAGATGTTACCCGACAGGGATATGCCAGTCAAAATTTCCAAAGTTCGATAGTTACCGCTTTCATTTTCGTATACGTATAGAGAACGCGTATACCCTGCGTGCAAATGTATCCGAAGTACTGTCGTTTTAAGAAAAAGGCAGATTGTACGCGACTCGCCGTACCTGACAGTCCACGCGGCCCGGCCCCAAAACACTTTCGTCTCACTATATACACGAGAAATCGCATCGTGTTTCATTCACAACGCGAGCGCCACTGGCAATGTCGGGAAGTGACAGCCCAACATTCTTTCACGGCCAGCCCTGGTCCAGCTGGATCGAAAGAATCGGACGAGACAAGCCGTTGAGTAAGTGCGCTGAATCCTCATCGAAAATGTTCGCTCGTTCGCTGCCGCTGGTTCAGAACCACGACAACGGCGAGCGTCTAGCTCGTGTACCTAACCTCAACTTCGATGCTCCTTTGTCCGTCGACTTGACGCAGGGCATCATTAGGGCCCGCATCGGCACGCATTTATTGAAACTGGTTGTAAACAATTGTCCGGCGCTTGTCACGGTTGACATTTTCGTAGAGTAAAGCGCGTATTTTATCGGCACTTTCTACCGACAATTATGTAATTCGTAGCGAAACCTGTCTGTGAAAATAACGGAGCGTCGAAATCGTTAGATTAGAGCATATAATATAATACAATTGGCATGGATCACTGACTCTCGCGGAACGATCACGACCGAACCCGCGCTTCTTGCTGAAACAAACATATGTACATTTGTATTTTTATTATATTTGTGCTGTCTGTTCTCTCTTATAAGGTTTTTTTTATTGGAATAATTGTGCATGTAAGAAATATAAACATAATAAAAGCTGTTTACCCAGAAGTTTGTGTTTTTTATTTCACATTTCTGCTTGGAAATTCATGGGAATGAATGAATAACTATCTTTTAAGGACAAGATTCAATAAACATGAAGCTAACAGTATCTTATACTTTCTTAAAATTTTTCTTAACACGATAATTACAATTATAATATATAATGATCATAAGCTTCAAACTTAAGCATAGTAGCCATGTAATTCTTTTTGTATTTCCTTCTTGAAATACTTATTTTAGAAATTATTGTCTACTCTGTATTTTATACAGATTGATGATTTGCTATTGAAATGTCCTTGTGTTACATATTGGTTACTTTGTCGTATGTTCCATAAAAAAATTTGGTCTGTTTCAGGCGATGAAGAATCAGATGTTCAGCTTTCTAGCTCAGTTACAAGGCTTTCGGCTGAAGGTAAATATTACATAGTCAACAATACAATTTAAAATTTACAAACATATAATCTTGTTAAAAAAGAATCTGAATTGCTTTTTTAACAAGATCATTTTTGTTTCAGACATTGATTTATATGGATTCTGTCCTGAAAGAGATACTTTTTACACGGTAGTGTGTGAAACCTGCCACGCAATAGTCAAACCACAAGCTCTTATTCAACATATGGGTATGTCACTGTATAATTCTACTCTTTCTGTTACATATAACTTTGTTATCAATTGAAGACCATTCTACTTCAATGGGACAATTTTAACTGTAAACGTAACTGTATCAAAACCTATAAGTATTTCCTAGATAGTGTAGCCTTTTCTTTCTAATAGATATCTTTCTTCTAAGTTCTAACAAAGTCCCTAATACGTAGTAATAAAGAATAATTACATTAATGTAATCACAAATAATTAAGCTGTTGAAATTAAAATATATAACTCACATTTATATAGCTCAGCTATTCTTTATCCAAGGAGTTTGTGCACACTGCACAGAAATCACGCTACATAATATCGTTGATATTTTGCCATAGAAAGTCGCCATCCTTCTGGCACGGTCAGTTTTCCACCTCCCTCCACCCCGATTGTAAAAACTCCTCTGAAGACACCGTCGCCGCAGATCTCAAACAGCGGGAGCAACAAGAACAATCACACGAACGTGAAACGGAATACGAAGCAGCCGAACATCTCAACGAGCTTGTCATCTTCATCGATATCCATCTCACCGTCACCTCGATCGCCTCTCGAGTCGTTACCGTCGGCTGTGCCAACATCGAACTCTGGGTCGGGACCTTTGATCACCTCGAGTCCTGTGAAAAGTCCTGGCACGGCGACCGGTCAACCACGTCGAAAGAGACTCAAAACCGACCGATCGTTGCTCAAAGACCGAGAGTACGACCCGGATCGACACTGTGGTGTGTGGAACGAGGAAACAGGCAAACCCTGTACCAGGTCGCTCACGTGCAAAGCGCACACGGTCTCGTTACGGCGGACAGTCGTCGGTCGGAGTAAAACCTTCGACAAACTCCTCGCGGAGCATCGTGCCTCGAAGGAGATCCCGAACAGGCCGACAAAAGTAACCGTGACCGGTACAGTGACCGTGTCCTCCGGGACCTCGAACTTGAACCCCTTAACACCCACCACCCCCGTCCTGACCATCGAAACGGAGACACCCAGCTCGCCACCTGTTCTATCGCTGCCAGACACGTATCCACTGCCAAAGGTAAGAAATCAGCGTATCGTCATGTCATTTCTTTTTATATGTTTTTTTTTCTTCTTTTTTTAATTCTTCGATTTCCCTTCTGTCGTATATCCTTGTTGGTACGAATGTGATGATCCTTCGTGCTGCGACGTCCTGTTGTTTCGTTTCATCGTTATATACCATTTTCTTTTTTCTTTATGTACACGAGTTAGTCAACTCTGGTTGTGTCGTATCGCATTGTTGATGTTTGATGGTGTTGATGTTTCTGGAAGAAGGATCTAATAATACAGAGTAATTTTTGTTATCCTGGTTATTCGTCGACTGGAAATGAAAGTTGTGTCCCGTTGGGTTGAAAGAAAATTCGTTCTCTCTGTTGGATGTTGAAAGAATTGTTATTTTTGGATATACGTATTTTAGGCGTCGGCGTACTTTGTCGCGTAATCGTTGCTTCAGTCTTGTTAGGAATATTTCGTGTATTTGTTGAATAGTTCAATGCTTCGAGGGAAATTTCGTCGAGTTACAGTATACTAGATGTTTTTCTTTCCCTTTTTTTTTCTCGATAATATATCGTTGGTAACATATACGTGGTGGTTTACCTTTTTGTTTTTCAATTTTGTTGTTGTGAAGCAATAGCTATTGCATGTGATATCTGATCGATATTTAATGTGTTATCCATACATTGAAACTTTCATTTCTTGGTATTTCCTTTGATAAATATTGCAAAATTAAGCGTAACAATGGAGTAATTAGCCCCTTTCTTTGTTCCATTCAGATTGATTTCTGAATCCTTTTATTTCAAGCACTTCTGTCTGCATTTCACTTTCAGAGCAGAAGTTAATCACGAATTAGAGCGTGCATCAGCTGACGTTTCAGAATTTTTAGAATCTATCGAGTATCTATAAATCTCAAACTTTCTTCGTAAAAAAAATTCCGTAGCGTCTTTAAGAAATGTACGAATCTCCCTGGGATCGCAACTATCGATCAACAACCATGTCGATCTGTTTAATTGAAAAAGAAAAGAACACATCGTCGCAAGACATGCCGAGTCAACGGCTTCGAAGCAGAGAAAAACAAATAGACTCAATCGATGTTAGATTCGAAAGAATTAGCAGGCGATACAATGATAGTAGATATTCGTACAGATTCCTCACCGATTTGAAAATTTAGCCATCCGAGTTTTAGAAGGCGTCAGGTGTCTCAGGTATCAGTCGATACCCGAAGATCGTTCGCTTTCGTAGATCTCTTAAGACGCATTAGACGGAACATAGCGAGGCTAGAAGAAAAAAAAAAAAAAAAGAAAAGAAAAGAAAAACAGAGAAAGAGAAAAAAAGGGCGTAGAAAGAAAGAAACGAATCGAAGAAAGAGAATTAGTAATGTGGCTGACAAACATGGATCGATCGACGAGCCAGGCGAGTCAGCTGCGAACAGTAGCCCGCAAGTAGGGTGTCGGTTGATACCTGTTTTCTGTTTTTGTTATTGCAGGCTGTTGATTTGCTTTATCGGTGTCTGGCCCCGCATGGCTCCACTAAACCTGTAAGGCATGGTTTCTTTTGGGCACTTAAACGCCAACACTTCGTATGGGCCCTACGATTCTTATTGCGAGTCGCCAACGCTTCTCTTTTTTAGACCAAGCTCGAAGAGGACTTCGCCAACGAGGAGCTGAGGAGCCTGGAGTCGTCGCTAGTGAATTCCACCGGTTCGTCACAGTCGAGCTCGATGATGGCGCCGATATCCGTGGTGTTGCCATCGCTGTCACCGTTGCCGGCTAATAACGAGGAATCGATGTCGTCGGTCGCCACGCTGATACCGAGCACAGCATCCCCAGCTATACCGGTGCCAGCAACACTGCCAGCCACGTGTGCGCAACCGTCGTTGGTCACGACGGTCCTCGAGGCTGAGACACCGATGGACATCGATCCGGAGGCAGCAATGACCATCTACTCCCCCGTTTACAAGGATAAATCCAAGTTGCTGGTCGAGCTACCACGTTCGAACAATATCGCCCATTCTCCTATATCGTCTATGCCCAGCCTGCTGTTCGAGTCTATGGATCAGCTCGAACAATTGGAACAGCAACACGCGACGCAGATCAACGGAAAGAGACTGAATCACGCGGCTCGCTCAAGTCCCGTTACGCAACGACCGCCGAAGAGGACCAAACACGACTACCATCAACAGGATCTGTCGACGGCGATACAGGTTGAGGCTACGACCACGTCCTCGCCTTATCCTCATTTCGGGGATGTATCATGGTCGAACTGTCACCCGGAGCCACTGGCTGTTAGTCGGTGGCTTCGTATTTCGTCCAGCCGTAAGCAGTACAACTTTAATATTCACTGACATAAGACCCCACCCACTCCAGGCTGAGGACCGTGCGCCACAGGCGTTTGTCTACCTCTTCTTTTTTTCGAGATCCTTTTTTTCATGATTGTCCTCGTCGCCGTCGTTGTTGATGGTCTTGGTCTGAAGCCTGTCGAGAAGGGGGCAAGTCTTGATGTGCGGTGAACTTCGATGTGATGAGCATGCGCACGGTGGAAAAGAGAAAAACACGTGAGCAATCGGTCGTACGTGGTATCGAAATCGATGGCGATGTATGTGTTTTGCATGCTTCATTCTGTCTGCCGAAACGGATAGGAGATATATCTCGAATATATCAGGAACATACGATACGTCACACAGATTAAACGGTCCTTTCTTTTTGTATCGCAATGTCGTCTCTATTCTGCCGGGCGATGATGGGTTTCGTTTGAAAACCGGCCACACCACCGAGGTTGCTAGGCAGGCTAATCGCATTATTGGATCGCTCGCTTTAGAGGATGATACAACTGAAAAAACAAAACAAAAAAAAAAGAAAAAAAAAGAACGGGGTTTTTCGCGAACGAGAAAACAGAAGCACGTTTCAGATTTTTTTTCTTTTTTTTTTTTTTCTTTTTTTTCTCCTCTCGTTTGAAGAAGAAAGCGATTCGTCGAATTTATATACAAATCGCTGACAAACATTCCTGGAACATTATCATTATCAACCGTTGAACTGTTTTTTTTCGAAAGGCCAGATGGAAAAAGAAATAGCACTATGTCTAGTACTATGTCGCGAAGTTGTTGCTTCTGTTTCGATATTTGTAGTTTTCGCGGAAAAACGTACGAATCATCGAGTGATGCAACAATAGAGAAACACTAGCCCCACTTTCAAGTATTATACTGGCAGTAGATAGGTATTAGAAGACATTGACTGAAATATATATGTATGTGTGTATTATATATATATACATATATATACATATATATACACACACACACACGCACACACACACACATATGATTGCTTTTTCCACGAAATGAATTTTTTACTAAAAGTCGTTGCGAATCTCTCTCGGTGTATATTGGTATACATATTTCTGATTGCCGCGTGGCAGTAGTTCGACATAAAAAGAAAAAAGAAAAAAAAATAGAGGAGGGAAACTATAACAGAAAAAGCAAAAAGAAAGGAAACAATGCGAGATTGAAAACTCGGTATGTACTCGGAACAAGTTAGAGGTCGAGGTTTTCAGCGGAGAGAGAAGTGATGATGTTATGTGAAATGAAACGACATCGAATCTTAGACAATTAATCCGTGTGTATGCGTGCTTGTGTAAAGGATTAAAGGATCAGGTGACCAGTTAACAAACATAAAGAGAAAGAAAGCAATTTTCTTTTTCGTTGTACAGGACGTTTACAGGACGAAAGTTTTTTTAGTGAAAGAAGTAGCTGAAAAAGGGTTAAATAAGTAGCGTTTGTTCTTTATTTCCTTTCTTTTCAGAGACGCCGCTGAGTGACACGCATTTTTTGTGCAAAACGTGTAAAACACCAGCCAGCAGTTTTCTTTCTTTTTTTTGTTTTTTTGTAAATACGCAGTTTACTGGATCAACCATTTACGGCTAGTTGTCTTCTTGTAAATATTAAACATTTATTAAGGAAATTGTAAATCGTTAATTAGTCGTGACACAGAGTGGCCGAATCATCGAACTGTCTTGCGCGTAGAACTTCAACTTATTTTCCAATTAAAATTGCGGTCCGCGTACAGAGGGTCTCATCTTGTACATACATAGATCATAGTATATACATACATATATACATATACATATATATATATATATTTTTTATCGATCACGATCTCTTCAACATTTTTATGTATACATATACATACAACATATTATACATATTACCTACGATCTTACCACGTACTGTCGTTGACGTTTCTTCTATACGTTTTTTTTTTTCTTTTTCCTTCTCGTGTATCTTCTCTTTTGTTGTTCTCTTTATTTTCCTTTTTTTTTTTCTTTTTTTTGTTAGTCCTCTACGCTTCTCTCTGTTCTCGCGCGCATATATATTCTATTGCACAACCGTGTACATTGTGTAACATATCGTTTGTATAGCGATTTCGTTTAATATTACCAGGATTTCTAGTTTCGTTTTAGGAAGAAAAGAAAAGAAGAAAAGAAAAAAAAGAGAGAGAGAGAGAGAGAGAGGAAGAGTGGAAAAATTTGACGTGTAATTGCGCGCGTTTGCGTGTTGTTCCATTTCAATCCGGTGAAAGAAAATTTCACCGGTTCTCGCGGTTAGGCAACGATAGCAGCACACACACGTAGCGAAAGTTTCGTTAGTTTAGGCAATTTTTTAGCTTTTTCGGTTTGCAAAAGATTCTTTAAATAAGGGGAGATTTGATGAGACTTTTTTCGTCGAGTTATATAGCGGATGGAGTTTAGCAAAGGCCGTACACATTGTCCCGAAGTATAGTAGGTAAATCACTCACCGGCAACCACCGTTCACCATTTCCCCTCCCCTCCCCGAGACAATTTATTTTTGTAAAACTGTGTCGGTTCTAATTTGCGTCGTGACGCCGTGGTTGGTTTTTCCAGCACGGTGGCGTATATCTATGCATGTATATATATAATATATATATATATATATATATATATATATATATATATTACGACTTCTTATCATAGATTGTGATATTTAACTAATTAACGATTAGTCAAGATTATTCTAAATCGTATGCATTAGTGAATGTGAGAGTGACGAAACGATAGTGGCGGCCAAAGTAGCGATGGTGTAGAAGCGAAGGAAGAAAGAAAATGAAACGAAGATCGCAGGTGAAACGAAAAAAAAAAAAAAATACGATCGATTTTGTGGAAGTGCAATTTTCATGCTACGAACTTGATTCTTCGATTTGATTTAACGGATTTAAACGGATGCCTGCATCTTGCACTTGTTGTAAAAATATTAATTGTTGCAAGATATTAACTATTTCTTATTACAATTGTTGGTAATAACAATTATAATTTTATATATATATATATATATTTTATATATATATATATATTAGTTAAAAAATTAGTTTAAAAAGTCAATATACATGGACGTATCATAGCTTTCGCTTGCGATCTTCAAACATCAGGATCGATTGATCTTCGAAGAGGAAATGGTAGGAGAAAAAAGGGAAAAGAAAAAAGAATGAGAAAGAAAAAAATGAAACGTCTGCGCTTAGCTCGGCGGCTAACTTTCGTTGTAGGTTAAACAAATTCGCTCTGCGTATCGTGTTTGTAACGTTTAGAGATTCTATTTCGTTAAGTTTTCCGCTTTTTGTCCCGCGGGTTATTATTTCGTTTCATCGGCGAACGTAGCGAAAGTAACGAAGAAAGGAGGGAAAACGAGTAGCTAGAACAAATGGGGGGGAAAATGAGGGATACGGAGGAAATTAGCGTAAGAAATAGAGGAAAAAAAGAAAACGAGAAAATGACGTAGAAAATGTACGTCACGTCGAGCCGACGAAGGGACGTTGATTTTTTTTTCTTTTCTTTTTTTTTTCTTTTTTTTTTTTTCTTCTTTTGTCGTTACCGCGCAGTATAAATAATATGCTAATGCTAGCGACGTTATTATTACCGCTATTATTCGAAGACGAGAATACGTGGGGGTCATGTCGGTCTGGTATTGTTCCGTTCGCTTTATATAAATCGAACTTGAATGACGATCCATCGATGGACTAGCTCGTTGTGTTCAACGTTGTATGTAACTTTCTCATCGACCATATAAACGACAACATCGCCTTACAATTATAGCCATAAAATTTCGCCTTAAGGATTCACTAGCGATCATATTAGCGACTAGCGTGGGTTTCTCGTAAAAAAGAAAAGAAAAGAAAAGAAAAGAAAAAAAAGATGCAAGTCCTCCAGCGAAATCCATCGATCGAACGTCGTCGACAAGTGAGAACAGAAACGCGAGCAGGGAATTAAGAAAAAAGAGAGAAAAAAAGGAAAATACCATTAGCAATAAATTTATCGTTCGATATCGGGTATATAGGGAGAAGGAAAACTCATCATTTCGTTAGCGGGGCGACATGATCGAATCGTTTCTACTCTTCGATTTACTGATCTTCTCGGCTACCTGAAACCGTGATAATTTGTACATAATTCGCGTAAGCAATTACCCATGTACCTATGGTATCGATAAAATCTATATAGGTATATATTATATATATACATATATAAATCTATATTATAAAAAAAAAAAAATAATTCTATTGAGAAGTTGAAGAGAGGAATATTAGTGAAAAAATCACAGGCGTGCTGTTAATCTGCTCGTATCCGAGTGTACCTTAAACGTTGTAATAATTCGAGAGAGAGAGAGAGAGAGAGAGAGAGAGAAAGAGAGAGGAATAATTAACTCACATAGACCGTATATTTAACGATACACCACGATACACCACGTGTACGTATAGCGTGTGAATATCTTCTGTACATAACAAGTGCCCTGTGCATGCTTCTGGCGCACGAAATGCTGCGTGCATGCGCGAAATATGTATGATCTTTTTTAGACTATTACTACTACCAACTACGTACCACACATTAGTGTTCATCGATCGATATTATTTCGCGCGCGAGCTTCGAGCAAATTTTCAGCGGTCTTGAGCGATTGTAAATAGCAAAACGGCAAAACGAAAAAAAAAAAAAAAAAAAGAAAAGAAAAGGATCGATCGATAATCGATAAGCACACCCCTGTTGAAAACGCCTGTATGCCGAACAGAAGAAAAAAAGAAAGAAAGAAAACGGAGAAACGAAACAGAAAAAGGAAAGAATCTATCTATCTCTTATATTTCTCTTATAAAACGGAAGGAATCCTCGATCACGATCGTGGTCGTTCTAACGAAACGAAAAGGAAATTTCTAAAAAAGAAAAAGAAGAAGAAGGAAAGAGGGAGAAAACTCGCAAAGCAATAATACATAGTCCACGATTAAACGAATGCATAGCAATAACACTTATTTCATTATTATCATAATATAGAAGTTAAGAGACGCGTTGTACACAATTAGCATGAACTCACTTTTCGTCTACAGTATAGGTGAAAAGCGCGAAGAGGATTTTTCTATCGGTGCTCAGTTACTCTGTGCGTTATATCGCGCGATAATTCCTCCTCCATCAACGTTTAAAAGCTACAAAGAAAAAGAAAAGAGATCGTTGTTTTAAATCGTACGTTCGTTCTCAATTGCCGTTATCACTTCTGACGTTGTTCTCTTTTTTTTCCCCCTCTTTCTTTTCTTTTTTTCTCTTTTCGTTCGTTTATAGAAACGCGGACAACTTCTTACGTTCGATCGAATCGTTGGACGAATTCAATTAAGTTCCGTTCCTTTTGCTCTTTCCTTTTTTTTTTTTTTTCTTTCGTTTCCGGTTAAATCGAACCCGCTTTCGGCCAGTAGTGCCGAAATATTTCCGTGTTTTTCTTTTTTCTTTTTTTCTTTTCGCTCGTCAGATTTCAACGAGACCGCGTGAAACTGCGGTGCACCAGACATTTCGTGGCTCGCATAAGACTGAGTACGCTTACAAACGAGGGAAGAAAAGAATTGTACATTTGCAGCGTGTTGTTTGAAAGAAAAAAAAAAAAAGAAAAAGAGAGAATAAATAAGTAAATAAATCGACCGGCTTAGGAGAGGAGAAGAAAGGAAATGATCGTTTTTCGTCGGCTTAGCATGTTGTTGCGAAGTTTTGTCTTTTATTTCAAAGTTTAGAGAAATAGGAAGGGAAAATAGAGGATGAGTGTGAGAGTGAGAGTGAGAGAGATTGAAAATATATATATATATATAAAATTACCGAATTGATTCGAGCTGTTTGCTTCCGGTTCTGAATCACGCGGCGCGCGTTCCAAGCGACAAACGTACGATTCTGATTTCTTTTTTTTCCCCGTTTTTTTGTTCGCCGCGTACAAAATAAAAGCGTGCGCTCGTCGTCTCGGAGCACTGTAATTTCACGCGGACATAAAAAAGAATGGGAAAACGAAGAAGGCGAAACGAAAGATACAGAAATTGAGTAAAAAAAGAAAAAAAACTGGAACAGCTCTGACTTCGTTCAGGACGCAAGAATACATACAAGATACTTTGTGGCATTTAATTTAAATATATGTTTTATATTTATTTGTACACTTGATTTTGTTCATTCAGTCCGTCTTTCACCCTCCAACCATTTTATTCGCGCGTTTATCTTTCCGTTTGTCTCTTTTATGCCGTTTTTTTTTTTTTTTTTTTTGGTCCTTATCGCGGGGAGATTATGACGATCGTGTGTGAAAGATACGGGAGGGAAACGTTGGTACAAAAATTCGCGCGCGTCGCTTGTGCTCGTCACATATCATTTAGGAGAGAGAGAGAGAGAGAGAGAAAGAGAGAATAGAATAGTAATTAGCGAACGAAAGGAGGAAAATCATCGAGCGTTGTTACGCTTCAATTTCACGTTTATCGTAATTAATACGTTAATTCATTAAGGATCAGCACAGTGTTATCGCAACGTTTCATTTTTCTTAATTGATTCACTTCAATCGCGTTGCTACGAAAGAGGAATTTCAAAGATTTGCTTAATATTTCCTCTTCTTTTATAATTTGACGAAGTGAAAACGTTTCTATTCGTTACTCGAGGTTCTTGTCGCTTTCTTTAATTAATTTCTCTGCGTCGAATTTCAAACAGTTGCTCGAAATCACATTTTCGGCATATCGTGAAAAAAAAGATAGAAAGAAAGAAGGAAAAAAATTAAATTTAGTATTGGTATCGTGATTCGCGTGAATACATTCGAGTATTATTTTACTGTTTGGCTCTCTTAATGAATTAACGCGCCGCGCGTGTGTTTCAAAGATGGCGCAATGCTTTTCAGGAGAGGAGCGAATTTATAGGAAATTATTTGCAAAAGGGGATGACATCGTCGTCACTTTCGTAATTTTCCCTTAGCTTCTCCGCATTGATTTCAACTCGCGAGTTGCGAGCACATTTTGAAACGCACGCATGTGCCGTATATATTATTGTTCATTAGTTGATCTTCTATTTCTATACTCTCAACGTATTATCAAAATTTATCGACAGAATCTGTCAATGAATCGCGTAGCATTTTCGCATGGACAACACGCAGAGATACATGCTCGAATATACGTGTGTATGTATATGTTCATCCCTTTTGGCGCTGCAAACCACAGCGCGTTTCACAGCGTGCGTGAAAATCGAATTCCAAACGGTGGAATTAAGCTGATTGAAAAGTCTGCTCATGTCAAGAGAGAGAGAGAGAGAGAGAGAGAGAGAAAGAGAGAGCTCCCTTCTAAATGTAATCGCGATTCTGCAACCACATTCAATTCGCTTTGATTCGCGCGTTCATTACACTAATTCGCCGACTCGATCCGGTGTTAGGAGAGATACACGAATGCCACCGTTTCTTCTCGTCGCACGTGCTTCGCGCAGTGTCGAGGGTGAAGAATAAAGACAACTGACCCCTTGAGGGGTGAAAAAATATTGTCGTCGCCTCCCTCTTCTCACATGAGGGATGATGAAACATTGTTCGGGCATGGATCGCGTGTGATTCCGCTAAATAAAGTGTCCGCCGTGTTCGGATATAGAACAATTGAAGGATTTATTGGGAAAGTGGTGTAAATGCCACGAGAACATAAGATTGAAATATAAAAGAAGATATATATATATATATACTACGAAATAATTCTTTTGCTTTCAATCTTCTATATATATACATATATATATATATATATATATATATATTCTACATATAGAATATATTATAGAATATATTATATATATATAGAATATATATATAGAATATATATATATAGAATATATATATGTAGAATATATATATATATATATATATATATATATATATATATATGTAAGATTGAAAGCAAAAGAATTATTTCGTAGTAAGCAAATTTTATATTTGAAAGCAACGTTTACGTGTTTCGAGAAAGTACTCGATTTCTACAAAACTTTATATTACAACGAAAATTACAGCAAAAGCATATTTTCCATTTCACGATACTACCGAATTACTTGTGTTGCTTAAAGTTACTTTACTTTAATTATTCTAGAATATTTACAAACGTAGAAACGGCGGCCGACATGTTAAAATTAGATAGCATCACACAATTTATTATCAATCGCTTGAAAAATTCTGTCGGCTGTACACCACCTTTCCTGCAAATCTCTGAATCATCTACGAACACAGTGAGAGAGATTAGGAAGCATAATGCTCTACTTCCGCGCATTATCGTGTACAAAGTAACGTTGAACGTGTCATTTTCGGAGGCAATTATCTTTCAGCGTACGCGTCTCGTTTTCCTACGCGAGGAAGAAAGAAGGAGAAAACGTTAGTACGTAAAATTAGAAAGTATGTGTGTCGGGTTACCTTTTGAAATTAAACACACAGTGCACACGTTCCACCGACATTTCCTCCTCTTGTTCTAGGTACGTGCACGTGAGAGAGGCGAATAAAGAGGAAGAAAGATAGTGTTTACGTTTTAAAGGCTAGCTTCGTAAGGGAATGCGTGTGGTAAGGTTGTATACGTGTGGCATAAATCATCGGTTACAAATGTCTTTTGCCATTCACGAGCAGCGACTGACTTTGTACAATAGGAAATCTGTTCGTTAATAGGGCATAGGGAGAGAGCACGTTCGCGGTTATGGGCGTCGGCGGCAGCCGTGAATGCCGTGAATACATTTTCTCTCGGGATATTTAATAATAATATTTTTTTATTCATCAATTAAACACCCCCGTAAATACCTAGTCTATGGAAGAGAGGATAATACGATACGTAAGTAAACGATAGCTTGCACACCGAATGCAGAAATAAAATATGAAACATACGCTACACGGGATGCGGTAGAAACTTCGTTTCTATGACGTTCGATTGTAGGATAAATAATAGCTACCGTTAATTTTTTGTAAACTGCTTACAGTGGCTACAAAAAGTATTTGCACACCTGTTGTTGCGACGTGTAACTAAGTTCAGGTGTATCAAATGTTTTGTATCATTTACTAGCTAACTTTGATACGACTGCAATATTTGATAGTGTGAAAAACGAATCGATAGACGTAGATAGACCGATAGGAAATATGGAAACTCCACCGGAGAAAAAGAAACATAAAGAGTACGTGCAAATGTTTCTTGCGACCACTGTACCGATATATAATTTCCCGTACGGACGAAGTGAATCCAATCATTTCCTTACGCACAGCAATTTCAATTCGATGGATCACAAGTTGCGGGTAAATGGACTTCCGGTTTTTTGTGTAATTTTGGAGCCACGTGAACTTTGGGCGTGAAATTTGGGTTGAACGAAATTCCAGCGAATGAAGCCCCACTGGCGCCGCTATATTACCGTCTTCTTCGACTTGGCGATCAATCATACACACACACACACACACACACACACACAATACATACAGGTACAGAGTAACAAAGCATTATCGCGTTTACTCATCTAATCTATCACTATTACTCATAGCATGAAGTAAGCTGTACAATTTATCGATATACAAAAAGAAAAAAGACAAAAGGAAAAAAAAAAGAAAGAAAAAGAAGGACGGATAAGAGACTCGTTCCACCTTTTTTTCGAAAGAGGACATAATAATAATAAGAACATAGGATATACATCTTTTAGAGATCGATGCTATTTGTAAGATCCATACTCGATGTCCCTTCGGCCGTTTACTTTTTTACGACATTTAGCACCGCTCTTATCCCGGTTAAGAGTATCATCGAAGATTTTTCGATACGATATTTCTATCGTGAGAACGACAGCGACGTCGTGTCGTCGATCGGCAACGAAGACGTTATGGCAGTTCCGCCGTACCTTTTTCGTGGAAATAGTAAACGGGTAAAAAAAAAAAAAAAAAGAAAAAGAAAAAAAAGTTAAACGAAAAAAATCGATCGACACGCTCGCTCGCGTGATCACGTTTCTCTCAGGTATTTAGCACGTTTTTAATCTAAACGACACTTCTGCGTGTGTAAATTGAATAATAATTCAGGCTAGAGCAGCCTCTTCCATCCGAAAGGATTTGTACGATTGTATTGTAGAGGGAGAAGAGGAGGATGAAAGCAAAAAAAGAAAAAGGATAAATAAAATCCGTTTCTCGACGTTTCTCTTATATAGCGGCTTCCTTCGTAATCATCCATCGAATCAGTGCTTTAACAGTGCATGCTCGAGAGAAAAAGAAAAAAAAAAAAGAAAAAAAAGAAACGATAGATTTTTATATATAGGTCACTGCGTATTCGAGCGGCTGTATATATGTACATACATATTCGTTCGTCGTTTCCGAGAGTTTGGAAAACGGACTACGATACTTAAGAGTCTTTGCGTGGAAAAAACGCTTAGAATCGTAATGGATACATCGTGTAGACTGACGAGTGAAGACTCATAGCTTGTAATATACAAATATATACATATATATATATATATATTCCGTACGTATTCTTTTCACTGTATAATCACTGTATCATAGGCGGTATTTAATTTCAAATTTTTTACACTGATATTAAATCGGGAAATATCTGTGGTCATCTGCAGGGAATACGTGTTGATTAAAAAAAAAAAGAAAAAGAAAGAAAATATCGTAGCGTTAACCACTGCTCGTCAGTGTATACGAAACACAACTAAATACTTAAAAGAAACACAACAGTGACTCTTGTTAAGATTGAAATTAAAGTTTCCTTCCGAGTCTTTACGCTCCTAGGGAAGCGGATCTCTGTCTTCTCTAAACGAAATTTCGCTGTTTTCTTCTCAACTGCGTTTTGTCTTCGACTCTGTGCGAACAAAGTGTAAAAACAAAAAAAAAAAAAAAAATTCGTAAAAGAACGTCAGAGACTAAGAGAAATGTAAAGAAGAATGTGTGTCGCGTGTGTCTGAATAGGGGGGGGGGGAGAACCGAAGTATAGAAAGAAACTACGATAACTAAAGGTCAAAGAGGCTGAAGAATAACGAACGAGAAATTCCGCGTAATTTGCTTTACGTTAAGAATCGTTTCCTTTCGCGACGTCTCTCGAAAATGAGAATCCGGTAGAAATGTTCAACGATACGCGTGTCACCGGTGGAGACGAGATAACGCGTGTGACATACGTGATCGCGGTGTGTGTTTTATTCGAGGGCGAAACCAAAACAGTATTACGAGCGTTCTTCTTGATCACGATGGTCGGGCGAACAGAGAGAGGCTCTCTCTGCGACAATTTTCGTAGCGAAACTAGAGTCTAGGCTCGTTGCTCGACTTAGAAGAAGATTATCGTGTGTAACGAGCGCCTGGTGTGTTTCTACAGCGAGCACTAAGTTGGACTAAGCTGATTGTTCACTTTTTTTTTCTTTTTTTTTTTTTTTGAAATCGTGCGAGAATTACAGGAATTATAAGTAAAAAGGAAGGAATTGAAAGGAATGGGTGTTTTTATTAAACGAAAAAGAGAGAGAGTGTGTGTGTGTGTGTGTGTGTGTAAATGAGTGCATGTTTAAAAGAGAGAGAGAGAGAGAGTTTGAAAGAAAAGAGAGAGTTTTTTTTATTACGATCAGCAGAGACAGTATTGTTAACGCGGTTGATCGTTATATGTGCATAAAAAAAGCTTCGGAAATAAAAGAAATCTAAATCATAGAACGACAGTGTTTCCCTGCCCGTCAAAACTGATGCGAGATTGTAGCGGTTTTCTTCGAGAAACGAGTGTCACGAGAGCGGGACACTTTGACTTGCAGGGGAATAAGTGAAGATAAATTTTGTAATTTAGGGCGTAAATTAAATAATTGAAAAATTGAAACTGTTGAAAGCATTTCTTTTTCTTTTCCTTTTTTTCTTTTTTATTAGAACACTTGCCCTTTTAGAGTGGAATAACACTTGTAAGTCAAACGTAAAATCCCGTGCAACTGATGATTTCAATCATTCGAAAAGCTTCTTGCAATCAGAATAATCAGAGAAAGCTGATTTCGTAATTAGACAAATGTTTTGCCTTTCGGCGAGCGAACTTGTAAATCCTGTGTTTAAGACATTTTATAATAATACAGTAATTCAATAATTACACTTGCCTTTTGGTACAAGACAACTTGCTGTTCCCGACAACGGAGCAAAAGAAAAAGAAAAAAAAAGACGTGATTCATGTTACAAAAAGAGCATGTACGAAATATTGAAAGATATTCAATAATTGATTGTTATCAGTCGCATGTGGCGATTCGTATGGAATATTTCAATTCGAAGTTCTATAGATCGATCGATGAGCGAACGATCCCGTAGACTGTAGACGTTCGCGAGAACGAACGAGTTTCACGTGTACAACGTGAAAGGACGCCATGCTCGGATATCTTCGGGGACGAAGAAACTGGTCCACCCACTGGGAATTCCAGATTTTTTTTTCCATCAATTATCGAGCTGGGAGGAGTATGAGAAGCGTGCACGGATCGTGATCGATTCGCATCGGTCCCGATCGAGAACGATCCTTATCGAGCCTGCGCGACGCTAACAACAAAGTTTTGACAATCTTTAATCTACAATAGCTAGTGTTAAGACTAGAACTACCAGAAAGTCAAAAATGACCGATTTATGACTTTTGTTAGACACTTTATTAGGCATAAAACAGTGTATTTTTTTTTTTTTTTTTAAAGATTCGAGTGATTTTTCGTAAAATGTATAAAATGAAAGATTATACAGTTTTTGGACTTCAATGTCGCTGATGGAAATTTTTATGCTTTAATCGTCGGTAGTTCTAGTGTTAAATACAACTGTTCAATATTTGCAATACAACAGGCGTCAATTATCCTGTGAATTTCTTTCATTTTAGTTCCCTCCGGTTGGAATTAAATTATTTAACAGTTGTTTTCCTAAATTTTCGTTTCAATTCAAACTCATTTTTTTTCGACCTTTTTTCGTTGCTTTGCGCAACGCGTTCGCGTTTCACGTCTCATTTTTCTTTTCTTTTTTTTTTCGAAATTTACCAATTTCTATTCCCGGTACGCGTTGTTGAGCAAATTGTTTCCTGTCTTCGGCATTGACCAAATGAAAACGTTGCCGGCGGCAAACAGCGCACGTACAACCATAAATTCCAGCTTGTACGCGGATACGCGAATGTTTATGAATAACATGTCTCGCAGGCGAGTAGTCGAAATGCCGAGAAGTCGAGAGAAGAAGCTTGTGTTCGATATATCGTTCGTTGTTTCTTACAACTGCATTCTTAATCCCAGTGCATTAAGCACCGGCTACACTCTGTGATTCCTATCTCCCATCCCAGCCCCCCCATTACTCATCTCCAACGTCTTCTAAAACTTAATTATCATCTCCTACCCCATTTATTTTTGTTAGAAACGTCCAGACAACAGAGATTCTTTGAGATCGTGTTTTCTCCACGAGCCGTCGTTCTAACATTCGTCTTCAAATTATCCAGAGATCGACCTGTCCTCCCCCCTCCCGATTAATCATCCCGACGTTATTTCTCTATTTCTCGAGCTCGCCTCTCTCGTTTTCCTCTCGTCTCGAGCCAGACATCCGGATCGTGGAAGATCCTTTGTACGCACGGCGACTTGCGACACTTGAGAAAGCCCGCTGAAGCCAGATTGTTCCATTTACTTAGAAGCGGCTAGCGCGGTTAGGTAAGAAGAAGCAGACCGTTTAATTCGATTTCGAGAGCTGGTTCACGCGTGTGCGGAATGAAATCGTCGCGCGATTCGTGGTCTCTCTCTCTCTCTTTCTCTCTCTCTCTTCTCGCGTTTCCAACCCCCAGGGTTGTTCCGCGACGCGATCGTTCCGCAATAAAAGCTCGCCCGTTTAACGAAGCGCGATGCTCTCAGCCGCGTCTCGCTGGCTCGCCCGCTGGTAAAATTAGAGGTAGACCGTCCGCGGTAATTATTAAAATAGAAGAGAATGACCGGAGAGAGTAGTAGCCTCGTAGCGCGAACGACTGACTCATCCCCCCGCTCACCCGTCTGCTCGCGAAAACTGCGAGGTGGAAAAACTGCGTGGTGGAGATCTATTTGTCGACTAACGCCGACGAGTCGAGGCGGCGGAGGCTGCTGGCAGCAGCTGTGCACCCGATTCGAGAGGAGATTCGCGCGATCTGTCCTCGCCCGGGTCATTGCCATCATCGCCGCGTGTTCGCCGCGCCGCGTCGATTTCTTCCATTGGCCCATTGTTGACTTTGGCCCTGGACTCCCAGCACACGATGGGAAACAAATCACCGTAAAGACGCCGCGGATGTACCGGCCGTTATCAGTTTCATCTGATTCCGAACGCAACCGGTGTACGACGTGACTGGAATTTACGGACGTCGGTGTATACATAAACGTGTGTATGTGTGTGTGTCCATTGGAGAAAAGCGTCGAGCTCAAGGCGAGCACGCCTTGCTTCTCCCAAGACGTTACGTTATTATGGAACTTGGCTCGTTAACCCCTCGGCTGGTGGGGTAAGTCGTGTACGACGTAAATAGGGTTTTTTCCAGGGAAGACAGAAAGAAAGAAAGAAAGAAAGAAAGAGAGAGAGAGAGAGAGAGTGAAGTCGGATCGATTTTTTTTCAACTAAGCATAAGAGGGATGTTGTGTGTGTGTGTGTGTGTGTGTGTGTGTGTGTGTACATATACATACATATACATATATATACATATATATACATGTATATACATATATACACATGTATACACATATATACACATATATACATATATATATGTAATACACACACACATACACACACACACACACACACACACACATATAACACGTGTCTTTAGTTTAACGGTCGATAAAGGGCCTTTCTGCGAATGTATGAAATTGATCTTGGTATTCTTGTGACACATTCTATAAAGACTAGAGAATCCGTGTTTCACGTGTACGTAAACACGCGTGTACACGCGTTCCGTGCAATTTTCAATGGATATTTCTACCATGTATAAAAATGACGATCCACCTGTAAAAGTTTCCTGAACTATAATACGTAAGAGAAAAAAGAAAAAAAAAACCGTGTAATGCATAAACATAAAAAGACGTGTCTACGTGTATTAGAGAACACGGATCGCCGATCTCCTTGGTAACAAGTTTCACGCGCGCCGCGTTTTCAGTACTCGTTGAAAACCACGATCTCTACCGAAACGACTGCACGTGTCTTCGCTCTTGTGATCGATAAAAGGTCATTCTGCGTTCAGTGAAAGTGCTTGAGATCGCTTTCGCCGTTCCCTCGACGTACACGCGACGCATGTGCAAAGAATACAGGAATAATTTTCATCCCTTCGCGGAGTGTTGAAAGCCGGGACGAGTAATCAGACACCGTGCTTCGAAAGAACAATGCGCGTCGCTTGAACCTGTCGAGTAAACCGGTAAGTTACTCGAAGCACGCGGTTGCGAGAACGTAACGTTTCCGGGCGTCCGTCCCTCGAGAGGAAGATAATTCCCCTCCTTCCCCCTTTCTTCGTCAATCAAAGAGCGAAACGTATTTCCCTTGTACATCCGCGCTTTTCCGAGGAAAGTTTCAAGTTTATCTGAAATCTCTACGAAGTCGTAGTCGCGAACTCGCCTGGCCTCGAGAAGAAGCAGGCCAGCATGGGCTGGTGGGTTTTGAACCTCGAACCTTCGGTTCCTATTCAGGGGCCGAGAAGATTTGCCAACTGAATAGCCGTTTTCTTCGAGGTAGGAGCGCGTGACGTCATTTGTTTCTTCCCTGTCACGTCTGCTTCCTGCTTTCGGCGGACGGCCATTTCGAAGGGAAACGGAGCGAATTCCGTGCGCTGTGCGCGAGTCTGCGCCTCTGGTGGGGCCGGGCTCAGGTAAAAATACTACATCTGCCACCGCGCCGCAATGGGAAGGTTATCCCTCCACTTTCTTCTTCGAGCCGCGTTTACGAGCCTGCACGAAAGCCGCCTGTGTGTATCAGCTCTCCCGAACTCGCTTCCATTCCCGATCATTCACCGCGTTCACCTTCTCGCGGCAATAATCGTAAAACGATCGGCGCGAAAGCACCGTCGACGATCGCGCACGATCGTATCGCGGTATTCACCGATACGAACGGTTTACGCGAACGCAGACAGAGAAAAATACTCCGTAGCCCGTGCTAATTGAACGGTGCAATCGTCTTTTTCGCGCAGGCTTCCTCACTTTTCGGGGGAAAAATGATTCCTGCTCCTCCTTCTCTTCTCGTGTTTCGTGCCTCTTGTCGACGATCATCTGAATAGCCACCGCCAATTTGTCTGTAACACTGTTGTAAACTTTCCCCAGTCTACTCTTCGTCGTTTCGTTAATTCAGATTACGTTAACAGTAGCCAATGTCGGTTGAACCAACGTCGTTGGCATCTTCTTTTCCGCCGCTGTGTTACGGCAGCACCGAAACGCGAAAAACTGGTTTATTATACATGCAACGACTGATCTCAACGGAGCATCTGGCGACCGGAGGCGGACGAACGTTGCGAATACGTCCCTGACCCTTACCTGATCGACTTCTTTTCACCCGGTGGGGCCTACCAAGCCAGACTTCATCCCGTCCCACCGAAGATTCCCTTCGAAACGTGCAACCTGCCGTTTGCCTGTGGCCTCTCTGCTGGATCTCTCCAGCATCTGGCGGTCCCTCTCTCTCTTCTTTTCGCTCTGTCTCTTTCTGCTTCTCTCCCTCTCTCTCTCTCTCTCTCTCTCTGCCCTGTCTTTTTCTATTTCTCGAACTCACTCTATTTCTATCTCACGCTCGGTTTACGATACAACACACAACGTGTCTCTCTTTCCTTGCTGTTGCAGCGAGCATGGAAGGGGCCAGAGGCCGAAGGAGAAGGAGAAGAACCAGTCGTGAACCAGAACCGTCGGTCCTCAGAATCTCCCAGTCACCTCTTCGAGTCTGCACGGGGACCAGCGCGTGGATTTGTCCCGATCGTGTACACATCGACGTTTTCCCGCTACCGGCGCGCAGTAACGATCGCGCCGATCGATCGATCGCCTACCCAGGATGACGAGGGCCACGCAAGCCGAGGACTCGGACGATTGACAGGTCGGTGAGTCGATTTTCGCGACCGCGCGACGAAAAACCGGTCGACCAGTTTGCTGTTTCCACTGCGTGGAGCCTCCTCTTCCCCCCCCTCCCCATCCCGGCTGACATTGTTTCCGAAAAAAAGAAAAAAAAGAAAAAACCGGTATCGAACAACCGGTAACCGAATTTTCGCCGCGCCAATCGCCTTTATTGATAGGTCATTCGATCGACAGTGAGTGATAGATGATATTCGCAATTGCTTTCCTTTCATGTTTTCCCCGTTTCGATGCTGATGGCTTTCGATGCGACGCTGTACAGTGGATACCAGCGTTCTTCGAACGATTTTGCAAGCGCCATGTTTGTTTTTATGTTGCGCCACGATGTGACGTATATATTAGCTACTCTCTTCATCTATTCTGTATATCGATTGAAAATGTTTTATCACCTGTCACGCTGTTATTCTGAAACAGAAGATTCCAGATTGTCGAAAGAAGCATTGGGTGCTTTTTTCCTTTTTTGTTTTAAATCAAGATCTCGACTTCGTACGACTCGT
Source organism: Tetragonula carbonaria (assembly GCA_032399595.1). NCBI lineage: Eukaryota > Metazoa > Arthropoda > Insecta > Hymenoptera > Apidae > Tetragonula > Tetragonula carbonaria. The sequence goes on from JAUCRC010000003.1 coordinate 7,921,331, forward strand.
TTCGTCAAGTTGAGCCTTCCAGGAGTCCACTTTGGTAAATTAAAAGCTTTACGTTATTATACACGTTTCCAAGTCTAGTCCGATCATTCCGAAGGTTTCAATTAATTTTACCGTGGACTGAAATCCATGAATGAGAACACGATCCGCCGATCGATCGTTTTGTTACAACACATCGCGCGGTACAGAGGTGCTAATTGCGATTGATCCGGCGCTACGAGACAGAAATTCAATCTGGAAACCGCGTAGGTGAACTTTCCATCCGTCATCCGAAGGACAATAACGCGAAGACGCGTGGGGGTCATATTAAAAATTCATTGTAACACGACGTAACACGCCATAAATGTCGCACGCAGTGCAAACAGCCAATGTTAACAGAATTAACAATTGAAAAGAAAAAAAAAAAGTTAACTCATCGTCGTGCAGAAAAACGCCGAACAGGGGGGATACATGCACGATGTACGATCGATCGATTCGTCTTATTCAACGTTTACTTACGAGCGATCCAAGGCTCGATGATGCGCTCGTTGATGCGTCTTCCACGTATAAATTGCGACAATGCATAGGTTATTGAGAATAATTATTTCATGCGTGTACGTGCCGTATACGTGCGTTTTACTTGTCACAAAAGAGGAGTCAATAACCTAGGGCTTAGGGTTCACGAGATCAAAGTGATAAATTCGCCGTAAAATTCTGATGACAATGAGCTGCGCCTTATTGGAACTCGAGTCGTATAATTTTCAATTCTTGCATGAAACGAGGTATAAAATATAGCACGACAAAGTCCGAAGTATGTACAAAGGTGGAACGAAAATATTCGAACGCTCGATGAAAAGTTGTCTACATTTTAAATTTGTTCATAACAATCCCAGTTGGTATCGTTTTACGAGGGCCACCACTTTGGCAAGCTCACGTTAAGTTCTTTTTTCAAAAATATTTTTCAATCATGCAGTAAGGATATTCTTGTTCTCGAAAATTGTAAGGATTAATCCTAGAAAAATAAATAAATTTAAAAAATTTTTTTCCATGACTAAATCTACGGTGACTAAATCTTGAAGATTAAAGTCTCTTCGCGGCGATCTATTGAAAAGCAAATGAATTTAAAATGGTGAAACGTTGGGATTTTTCAAGTTTAACTCTGATGTTCAAGGCTCGATAAAATGGCAAAAAATCATACAACAAGTCTGACAAACCTTACAACAATATGTATAACAAATTTTGTCACAATTTTACAATTTTCGACGATAAATGTATCTTTGCTTTTCCACCTGTTGCACGTTGTAGAAACGCCTTTGAAAAAATAGAGCTCAAGATTGGTAAATTAGTGGTAGCTCATTTCAAATAAGACCAACTGGTCTGATGTATACGAGTTTAAACAGTTTAAAACATCAGCAATTTTTCATCGAGTATTTTGTGCAAAACAAAACAAATCGAATTCATTAAGAAATAGAAAACATACATATTACCAATTAATATTAAATACTTCTCATCATTACAATAAAAGAGACTACTACAATAAGAAGGTGCTATTTTCAATAATTGGAGTGAATCTTTAGAAAATTCTTAGATATTAGAGTTAATCGAATTTTCTTTCTTTCTTTCTTTCAACAAATCATTCGCAATATCGTCCAGGTAGACATATTATATTATATTATCTTCTTTGATTGCCAGAATCTTTGTATCAGAGTTCAAAAATCTTCCATCGTTCGAATTTAGGATATAACTCGATTCTGAGGCGATCGACTCTGCACGGGGAACAAGTTTTTTTCATATACGGCGACGAATACCTGTGAATACCTGATTTTGTAAGAATCGCGGCAGCCAAGTTTAAACGGTGATCTAACAATAAGACCGAGCACGCTGGATCACGAAGCTCGACGCTTTTTGCCGGTTGCTCAAACTACACCCACGCCGCCGTCTACGATTTGCATATCGCGTTCCGCTATTCCTTCCTTCGTGTTTACGAGCGATCCGATCGCTGCTTACATTCCGCGCGCGCATAATCTCGTGCTCGTGGAAACAAGTGGACTTCGGTTACGTGGAAATGCAACGATAAGACACGCTGCCTTTTGTCGCTACCGCACGCATCGAACGTGTACTGATTGCTAGGGCTCGAGATTTTTTTTTTTCAATTCATTCCCCGAGATAACGCTATCGCGAGGCTATTTGAAAATAATTAATAATTGTTTATTTCTTTGCTGGCGAACTTAGGAGGAAAACAAAAGTAATTTGTTTACGAATACCATTCGTTAATATCGAATTAATACTTATTTTACAAATTAATTTATTTCTTTCGAGTCTGGGAATTACACAATTATTCACGACACAATGCAAAGCAAAAGGCGATTTGAAAATGTTACAATTTTCACGGATAATATCGCCTAGTTTTTCACGCTGTTTATTTCCTTGCGTGTGGACTTGAGAGAAAAATAAAAATAATTTGTTCGATTATGAACACACCGATCAAATTAGTAACTTATTTTTTCGAATAATTAATCTGAGCTCGTTTGTTCTCATCGCGAGGTAACGCGAAGCAGAAAACGCTGTCGCGAGGTTATTTGAAAATAATTAATAACTATTTATTTCTTTGCTGGTGAACTTGGGAGAAAAACAAAAGTAATTTGTTTACGAATACCATTCGTTAATATCAAATTAATACTTGTTTTACAAATTAATTTATTTCTTTCGAATCTGGGAATTACACAATTATTCACGACACAATGCAAAGCAAAAGACGATTTGAAAATGTTACAATTTTCACGGATAATATCGCCTAGTTTTTCACGCTGTTTATTTCCTTGCGTGTGAACTTGAGAGAAAAATAAAAATAATTTGTTCGATTATGAACACACCGATCAAATTAGTAACTTATTTTTTCGAATAATTAATCTGAGCTCGTTTGTTCTCATCGCGAGGTAACGCGAAGCAGAAAACGCTGTCGCGAGGTTATTTGGAAATAATTAATAATTGTTTATTTCTTTGCTGGCGAACTTAGGAGAAAAACAAAAGTAATTTGTTTGTTTACCAACACCATTCATCGAGATCTGAAATTAATTAAAAATAAGGCTCGTTTATTCACGCGTAAGAAAAAGAAGGCAAGCTTAATAATAATCGTGACACCGAAGACAACGCCTTCTGCAACACTTTCGTCATCTATGTGCAAAATGCAAAACACTTTATTGTGCAAATTGAACATCATGCACGCAGCGTATCAGTTTCATTTTTCAAGCATGGCCACATCCTGTCGAATAGAATTAATAACTGGTATTTATGAATACTGGTGGCATGAAGCGTGATGCTATTTGGGAGAGATAAGCGCAAATCCCAGCTGTTCTAAATAACCAGATAATCTGCTATAATGACAGTCACTCGATGAACTATCAAGGATAAGTCAATCAAATATTTCATGACAATTTACTATACAGCAAGCATGAAAATTTATATATATATATATAATTTTTTTCGATTGAGACAAACAAATTCATAGAATTCAATGTTTTGCACGGCGTGAAATATTGCAAACTACAAAACAAATAAATAAAATAAATAGAAATCCAGAAACGTGTTTGCACATACATCGACAGATTAGACACGCCCCCGCACGAACGTGCCAATGTCTTCAAAACACGCATTCACGAATATTTTCAGTGAGATATCGCGTTAGGAAAATTTCAAATCTCTCATGAAAAAGACGAAACACACATCCGAACGTGGATCGTTCCCGAATTTTGCCAGTAAATATATCTTACGCAAAATAAAAGATTTACGAGAACAACTCGTTGATTGCTTTTTTTTTCATTTCGGAGAAAAGGAAAAAGAAAAGAAAACGAAAATAGAATCGCCGACAAAATCAGAAAAAAAAAAAATATAGAAAATTAAACGTAAAATTAAACTAACCCTGACCCCCTCCCCCCCTCCCCTAAATCAATTTCCCATCACTTCAGAAGTTTCCCTATATTATCCCGGCCATCGGTAATCGCATTTCGCTTTTCAATCGAATTATCCTCACTCTCTAACAAACCGAAATTTCCTAAACCAATTTCCTCTGTCGCTCCAAAAGTTCGTCGATATATCCTCCCCTCCGCCCTCTGACTCTGGAGCCATAATCCCGGCCATTCGCCCGATTATTTATCACACGCACGATCGCGCCCGCGATTCTCACGAATTGACACGTCGCGGGTCCCTTTCAAAACCCACAACGCAACGACAGACGGCGACGATATTTATAACACGCTCGACGACGACGAACAGCCTCTCTCATTCTCATCTCGCGACTTATCAAGATCCGCGCGGCCTTTCTTTCGATACATATAAGGATCGCCGTGTTAGCATCGCGACAAACTCCTCTCGCGCGTTTTAGCTTCGCCTTCTTTTCTCTTCTCTTCTGTCAGCGATGGCCGGCCAGTTGGTTATGCCCTCGAGCGTGAACAGGATTCCCTAGGTGCGCGCAATTAACGCTTGCAGAAGTTTTATCGAGTTACCCTCTGATAACCGTTCGACCATAAACCAGGCATTAGGCAGCCATTAGCGTCTACGTTATCGTGCGTAGTATCAAATGATTTTAGCAAAGAGAGTTGTTAATCGAGAGTATATTTTTTATGGTTACATAAATTATAGCTCTTTTACGTTGACACAGCTTTACGCTTCTGTGGGGTTTGGGCTGCGCAAACACGAAATAAAAATTGCATATACCGTCGTAAACTCCTGATTCTTCGAAAGAGATATCTGCACTGAAGATAGAAACTAGATAAACCAGTATTTTCGAAAACGTAATCGCAGTCACCCGCGCTCAACGATTGACCATAGTAGGACTGTGATTACCCGCAAATAATGTGTTAACAAAAAAATCAATGTGTTTCTCAGACTCGATGAAGTGTCCACTAAGGTGTCTGACACCGGTTAAACGAACGTTGCGAGCGTCGGTCCGCAGGGACCGACGCCAAACTCGAACGATTTGCCGATCGTCGGTCCGCAGGGACTGACGCCGCCTCGAACGTTCTATCTCTTGATCGAAGTTCGACCTATCGCGTGACTCATTGAAACAACGAGCATCCATAATCATTTTAACAGTAAAACGAGCTTCGTTCTTGAAAAAGAGGCCTGAAACACGTAAATCTGTGCTGTTCTGTGCGCGAAAGTTGGGCAGCTTCTCTTTTTTTGGGCAGCAAGTAATTATTTTCGCAGCGTAATTACGGTCGATGTTGTTTGGTAATCGGGAGTCAGGTGTGGAAGTTCGTGGAATTTTCTTGTGTGCCTTCTGGGCCACCGTTAACAATCCGATGAAAGATTGTTCACCCGGTGTGAAATTTACAGTGGACGAGAATCGTGGAACCGTTGGTTCGATATTTATTTTCTGATTAGGATTGGAAGACACCGGAGAGAGTCTAATAGGTAATAGGGGGGCTATGAATTCTTCAACATTCTCGTTGTTCCTGCTTCGATTCATTTATCGATTCGTATAAATTTACGTACGTGCTCGACTGATTTGCATATTCAATATTCAAGCTTGAAATTGGGACATTCTTCGAATCGCTGTAACGTTTAATTACTTGGTAAACGAAATTCCGGACAAACGAAATTCTTGTCAATTTTACGATGTGAATAATAATTCTTGTAATTTAGCCTCGAGGATTGCTCTTTCAAATGTACAAACAGAGGCTGGCTGCTAATGGATACATTAATTCATGTTTATCGTGCATCGTTGATGTGTATACACAAGTGAATTTTTATCTTAATTCGAAGGGAGAGGAATCCTTATTCCGGTTCCATCGACATGCTTGTTCGAGCATGTGCGTCCACACAAGTATCGTTGCACATGTGCAACGTTACGTAACTATTTGTAATAGCCGTTTTGTTTGACTTGCAACAAAGGAGGGTATTTAGCGCATGTGCGTTTCTAGTCGCTTCTATGCTAATCCGCACGCATTTTTATCTGCGATGTCAATTGGCGTGATGTTAACATTTTTCGCGTCGAATGGAAGCTAATACATTGTGCTATCACAACAATTAACACTGATGTATCATTTTACGTAAAACATGAGCTACTCACGCGAGTCAAACCTGCAAGTTTCTATTGATTTTTAGAATATTTTAGTATTTTAGAAATTTAGAGAAATACAGTGATATATAAATTAGCTACCGAAATAGCTATTTATCTATTTTCTGAGGAAATTTTATATATTTGTAACAGTGTATTTTTGGATATTTGTAAAAGCTTGTGTATTATTAACTTTTTCTTGTAGCACCTTAATTTCTTTCCTAAAAATATTATACTCTTTTCGATAGTGTTTTAGTCTTAACAAAATAATAAAATAGTAAAACAAATAAAATGATATAAAATCAAAAAAGAAAAAAGGAATTTTCGGAGTATATTAGAACAGAGTATATTAGAAATACAACTATTGACAAGTTAATGAACTTACGTCTATCTAAAAATCTGTACTTCTCCTCGAATTTTTGAAGTATCGTTCTCATTCTTATCTTGAAAGGCAAGAGAATTGTGCTACCAACAATTAACACTAATGTCATTTTCACAAATAAATCATTTTACATAAAACATGAGCTATTCACGCGAGTCGAACTGCAAGTTTCTATTGATTTTTAGAATATTTTAGTATTGAAATTTGGAGAAATACACTGATATAAAACAGTGAGATATAAATTAGCTAACAAAGTGATCTAAATAACTGTTTATCTATTTTCTAAGGAAATTTTATATATTTGTAACAGTGTGTTTTCAGATATTTGTAGAAGCTCGTGTATTATTAACTTTTTCTTGTATCTTGCACCTTAATTTCTTTCCTACAAATGTCATACCCTTTCCGATAGTGTTCTAGTGTTAACAAAATAATAAAATAGTAAAAAAGAAAACATAAATGATATAAAATTTGAAAAAAAATTTTTGTAACGGAGTATGAGTATATTTTAAGTACAACTACTGACGAGTTAGTGAACTCACGTCTATCTAAAAAGCTGCATTTCTCCTCGAATTTTCATCCTTCTCATTCTTATCTCGAGAGGCAAGAAAGATTTAAAAGCAATGTCCCGCGAAAGTGGAACCTTTTCCTACTTTCTCGAAAATTTGGAAACATCAACGTCAACGCTCGAGCCTGAAACTAAAACGGATCCCGAAGGGACGAGCTCAGGCTGTCGTGTAAAAGCTACGTCGAAAGGAAATTATTCGATTGCAAGAGAAGAGAACAGAAGGAACAAGCGTTAACAAACAGACGATTAAACGGATATTGAAAAACTTCAAAGAAACACGCTCGAGTCAGAAACGATCGTCCGTAACGAAACTTTCGAATGCTTAAATAAAAATTACGTCGAGATGAAAGCAAGCGAAATGAAGCAAGTGAAAAGAAGATATAGTTCTATCGTAACGATGCAGAATAAGCAGACAGTTGCGCTGAAACACAAGTGGAAACCCTTTACACGGCCGAAACTTGACGCGAAATTAACCGCAGAGAAATAAAACAAGAGAGAAACGAAAGTTTTCTCCTCTTTCTCTCTCTCTCTCGTTAATTACCGACCAAGACAGAGGCGTTGCTAGCTTGTAACCGTTTCCAAGTGTATCTCAACTTATTCATTACCTTTCATCGGCCGTCTGTTCAGGCGAACGAAATCCTTATTTGGCGGAGACTTCGCCATCGAAGCTCGTTAAAAGCGACCGTAGAAAGTTCATCGAAAGCAACGACGATGCAACGGGCGAGCGAACGTTACCGATAACTCTACCTAGATAAGCTAATTTTCAAGGCTGGCCCCGTGACATTTTATAACTTCGATCGTTTTCCACAATTTTGCTCGTTTCCCACGGGCGTCGTCGTGCGTGCACATGTCTAGATGTTTCAACGAGCATGAGTAACGAATCCGATGAATATACAGCGTTCGAGAAATGTTGAAGATCGTAGCGAAATAGCACGAAATGAAATCTGCGAAATCACGAGATATGTAAATCTGGAAGATGGAATTCATTTGTTCTCGAATATCGAGTTAAGAAATCGAAATAAATTTTTTAACGAAGGTAGTACTTTCCCAGTACTTTCTGCGTGGATGGAACAGAGATACTGAAACAACAACGATGAGAAACTTTCGATATTTGTTCGCAACTTCGTAAAAAAAAGGCCATCGCTCCAATAATCAAAGTTCAATGGAATAGCGAAGAAAAAGATCGTGCAGCATGTCACGGAGTCAGTTTTCAAAACCACGGATGAGTCTAGTCATTGAAAAAAACTTTCTCAATATTTTATTACAAGGACGTTTGAGTTTTAACACTAAACCTACCAAGCGAGGTCAAACGACCCTTTTTTAGAATATCCTGATATTTAATCAAAAAGAAGACGACATAGAAAAGATCTATCATTTTATCAAATCATGTTTTAAAATATCTGTCAAAAATCTGAAGTCCACGGTCTTCCACAATATTTACAAATGCGCTATACGTTAAAAAATTCAATCTATAATTTTAGAAATCAACGATCTCTCTAATGACTCAACAAATCCTTTAGTTACATAAAAACTAAATCGTGCTCGCAGCCGATTTAGTTTTAGATCATATTATTCATAGATACAGATTACGATTATTTATATTATACAGAGATTACAACATTTCGTATATGAATAATACTTGATTAATAATATTTAATTAATAATAATAATATTTAATTAATATTTAATAATATTAATATTTAAACATTATTGTACACGGATGATTTGATCTATTCTTCTTCGCACCATTCATTTTTTTTGCGTATTTGTTCCTCTTCTGATGGAGAGAAATCATTTTTATATTAAATGTTTCACGAACTACCTCTGCTATCTTGCCTTTTATCATGTTGGCAACAGTCTTACAGGTAACTTCCAATAATCCTTTAACTAATCAAAGTATCCTGCATACGATGTTATTGCATCGCCATTTAACTTCACGAATTTTCCTACATCGTACGTACAATGCATTTTTGAACGTTCACTTTTTCTCTTATGCTTTTGAAAAAAATTTGTGGCCTGTCTTGCCTATCGCGAGGGGTCATTTGACCCTATTTTATATTCTTTGCATAAATCGGTCTTTGTCTTCTATATATCTTACTTGCTGTCTAAAGAAAATTGTTTATTTGAGAGTGTGTCTAGCGATTTTCTCGCTACATTATAAATACGCAACGTTATTGAAAAAAGAAAAAGAAAAAAAATGTGATCCAGCATTTTTCTCCAATGCTACGAGCAGAAACGACTACAGGAGTTACAAGGTTCGGTTTGATAACAGAAATCGACACGGCCAGCCCTTGGATAAACCGATAAATTCGTCTTGATTTCCGAACGTTTCGCGCAAAATTCATCGAGAACAGGTCAAGCTGTTATAAACCAAGGTTTATATTGATTTCAATTGAGAGAAGAGCTTGCCACCGAATATCAAGGAGAGCAACAGAAGGGCCAGTGAAAACAATCACAGATATAACTACAGATTCACGTGATCGGAAATAATGCCGGATAAGATCTTGCAAAGGCGATAAGACGAACAAAACCTATGTAAAATGTGAAAAAAATACGTATGCGATGAATGTACAATCAAGAATCCTGTAATTTATAAACAACGCGGCGAAACTGAATAAAATAAACATTGCTTATTTTTAAGTATAAAAAAGAATATTCTGTTCACACAGAATATTCTTGTTTAAAATCTTCATTCTGTATTAAGAAATATGTTTCTTCTTCAATGTGGTCGTATGAGCCCTGACTTCACGAGGAATAGGTATACATGAAGACTCGGTAGATTTAGTGTTAACTGAATTTTCCAGATTCCTACACGGTCAAGTGAAACCATCTTCGAAAAGAAAAAGAAGAAAAAGAGAAAACGGACTCAGATGTGTCTTATTCTTTTCAAAAAGTGATCCATTCGTTTACTCACTTCGCTGTAAATCTTGCTTCAAAATGTTCGTAACAGACAAAGTTTATCCACTGTTTGATAAAAGGAAACAGAGTAATGAGGTAATGTTTGGTATTTACTTGGTAAAATACCAGAATACTTCCGCTATTAAACGCTATTTTATAATCCTAACGTCTAATTCCACGTCACTAAATACCGTCTGGTATGCCATTTATAGACTAACACGAGCGACTGAATTTCTCATCAGACCATAAGTAATAGTATTTAATTTATAAACAACGCGGCGAAACTGAATAAAATAAACGTTACTTATTTTTAAATATAAAAAAAAATATTCTGTTCACCATCTAATTGTTTAAAATCTTCATTCTGTATTAAGAAATATGTTTCTTCTTCAGTATGGTCGTATGAACCCTGACTTCACGAGGAATAGGTATACATGAAGACTCGGTAGATTTAGTGTTAACTGAATTTTCCAGATTCCTACACGGTCAAGTGAAACCATCTTCGAAAAGAAAAAGAAGAAAAAGAGAAAACGGACTCAGATGTGTCTTATTCTTTTCAAAAAGTGATCCATTCGTTTACTCACTTCGCTGTAAATCTTGCTTCAAAATGTTCGTAACAGACAAAGTTTATCCACTGTTTGATAAAAGGAAACAGAGTAATGAGGTAATGTTTGGTATTTACTTGGTAAAATACCAGAATACTTCCGCTATTAAACGCTATTTTATAATCCTAACGTCTAATTCCACGTCACTAAATATCGTCTAATAGACTAACACGAGCGACTGAATTTCTCATCAGACCATAAGTAATAGTTCAGCTCTGTTTAATAAGCAGTTGGTGGATCGTCGTTGCTCGTACGCTTGTTTCGCATCGTTCTCGCGGAAACGAAGTCCGCTCTCGTCGCTGAGATCGGAAAACGATCCGATCTACCGACTATGAAACGGTTTCGCTCGAATGAAAAGCGAGTTTCGCGTAGGATTGTTCGCCAGTATTTGCCCGAGTTCTGTTTAACGAGCTAGTTTACTGTTTGCCGAAACGAAACGCGTAATTGCAGAGGAGATTTCAGCGTTTCGTTTTGTTCCTCGTGGACTTAACTTGAAGAACGAGGATTTTCTTCTTCTTCTTTTTTTCCCTCTCTCTCTCTTTCTTCTCTACTCTCATTGCCATTGCCGATTAATAATAATTCCAGCTGGCGATAATTGATATTGCAACGAGGAAGATGATTAATTCGATTCTTCCCTAGTTTGTTCGGCACGCGTAATTGGAAAATCGATAACATTATATCAAGGTGGATTATAATCGAGGGGATTAATTCGAACGTGCCTGAATTTTCTCGTGACCTCGTTCGACTGCAATATCATTTTTCCTCCGTTTGAAGCTCGAATCAATTACACTAATTAAATTTCTGTCATTCCTGTCATTCGACCTGTCAAGAAATGATCAATCTAGAGAAGAAAGTATGGGGGAGGAAGTAGAAAATATCTCGTGTCACAGAAACTGCAAAGTGCTGTTCTTCTGAAAGAATTATTTCTCTGAGGTATAATTACATTTCATTGCATTAAAATGACAATCGTTCGTCCATGGCCATTTCATCGAGATGCAATGTGGTTTTTACTCCGTGTGGTTTTTATCCGAAGCAAATTTTTTTAATTTTAATTTTCTTTTTAATTTTACGCTAAATTGTACGAGATACAAGCCAAAATTTTCGATTTAAAGTGTCAATTCCTTTTAAAAAATGACCTATTTGAACTTGAAACGTGTAACTTTCGCCATAAACGTTCAATTTCCCAATTTTGCCGATAAGGGTAAAAGGAAAATGCACGAATCAAAATTTCGCTTTCAAGATCAAGCACTACGTAACACCACGAATTTTTATTCAAATTGGCACTCAGATATTTCTGACACCGATCTCGAAGATTTTCAACGATACAAAGTTTTCTAAAGTTTCGGTTATCTGTTGCCATTAGACAGAAGCTCTAGGTTAATTAGTTTTTAGAGTATTCCAGAAGAGTCGTGACTACGGAATACACAATTTTTTCGGAAAATCGATTTTTCTGACTTTACGAAATTGCTTGTACTACCGACTACCTATTTCAACACTTTACCGACCGGTAATATCGTATATTAATATATACAAAAATATATTGTTATACGATATTAACCCTTTACCGACCGTGTATTAGCTGTGAATAGTTAGCCGATTAATAGGCTACCGGTCGGTGAAGTGTTAATATTAATAAATTTCAATTTTAATATTAATATTATAATTATTTCGGCCACATTGGCAGTTGAATCGCTCCTTCTGCTCGACACGTTTTTTCACATTTAACACGCAGCCGATCGTCAGATTTCAACTTTTTTCAACGAAAAGATGAATCTGTGGCGCGTTCGTACACTTCGTGTACTTCTCTTCAAGTCCGTGTTACACCGCCGTTCTTTCAATTGATGCGATTTTATGGACGCAACCACCTAACGACCTTGACATTATTCCCTCCGCGACGGTTTGTAAGTACAGAGTTAATAATCGCCAGCCAGACGATCGCTGTTGCGCTTTTGATAGCTATGGGAATAAATCGGCACGGTGCACAACGCGTGTGTATGAGTGTGTGTGTGTGTGTGTGTGTGTGTGTGTGTAACGTCGTCATCGAGCAAACGTAATCGCCTTGAAATACGCTCCGCGAATACGTAATCCGCTCGCGGATACATCGTTATACGCGTCCATTCTTAATTAAACCGAACGTTACGTTTGCCGCTCGATTGCAGCCAGATGCCCAACAATGACGCTACTCGATTCAAACGATTCTGCAATTTTATCCTCTCTTCCACGTGAAGTGGAGCTTTAAACGGAAACAAAGGCGATTTTAAAACTTCAAAAAAATAAAAAAGAAAAGGCAACATCGCGGATTACATCCACTTAGCTTCTTGTCTTCGAAAACGAGAAAATTTTCACATTTCTGGCGACGCGGATCGATGACGCACAATGTACGCACAATTTTAAATCACACAGCGTGATAGAAAAAATTGAGAAACCGAAGCTTCTCGCGTGGAAAAAATTAGAAGCGAGAATGCAACAACAGGAGTGTGAATTAGAATTATATCGACAGCGGTGGGTAATTTAACACTTTACCGACCGGTAGCCTATTAATCGGCTAATATATTTTAACACTTTATCGACTGGTAGCCTATTAATTGGCTAACTAACATATTTTAATACTTTACCGACCGGTAGCCTATTAATCGGCTAACATATTTCAATACTTTACCGACAAGTAGCCTATTACTCGGCCAACATATTTTAACACTTTATCGACTGGTAGCCTATTAATCGGCTAACTAACATATTTTAACACTTTACCGACCGGTAGCCTATTAATCGGCTAACTATTTACCGCTAATACACGGTCGGTAAAGTGTTAATTTAATACGAAATTTCACTCCGCATTCCGAGGGTTTCCACCTCGTTCCCGTGTTTGTTGAAATGGAAACGTGATTTCCACCGTGTGTTGCAATTTAGAATATAGATCGCGATGATAATTAACGCATGCAAAATAATGTTAATTATGTAGTAACGATAAATCAAAAGGGTGATCGCCTATACAGGTAGAATTTAATCCCGGCTGAATGAACAACAATTTTACACGTACAGTCTTGAAATGCTCGATAAATGTCCCCCCCCCCTCTTTCCTCCCGCGTTCTACTTCGCTTCAACGTGTTACAGCGTCGAAGTAACGTTTCAAAATATTGTTTTTTAACAACGATTTTAACAAGACGACCGGCGATTTAAAGTGAAATCCCCGAGAGGCGAAAGAGACGGTCACTCGTTACCAAGATGAATCCTTTGAAACGATCCGGAAGAGGTATAAATTTCTCCTGTCTTATTATCTCATGCCACAGCATGCTCTCAGAGAAAATATACTTTTTTGTGTGTACACACACACACACACACACACACACACACACACACACACACATCGCGAGATATCTGCGAGGCATACAATCGCTTTTACTCCAAGCATCGGTAAACAGCCAGATGCGTTTCCCGTGTTCGTTTTGTCCAACAGAAGAAGAGAGAGAGAGAGAGAGAGAGAGAGAAAAGCGGATTGACGCGTGTACGCTATTTGTCAATACTAGCAATAAAACGTCCGTCATGGAAACGTTGTATTCGTAGTGACTCCATTTATCAAAATTCCTCTCGACTTGCTTGACCTGTTTGAAGATTTCTTCCTTTGAAATGAATCGTTACGTATCAAATTCGTATCAACGATAGTAATTCAGTGGTGCATACAGCGAAGAGAGCATAGCACCGATGAATAATTGTCAATAATTTAAACGATTGCAACTTTGTAAAAAGAAAAAAAAAAGAAAAATCATATATGCATTTGGTTTCTGGTTCTGAAGCGTAAAGCCTCCATTTTAACGCCTGTGAGTTCGTTTTATTTATTTATTTCTTTCTTTTTCAAAAACGATTTTACGTTTTTTTTTTTTTTTTTTTGTAGCGAACTTTCTTTTTCCTCGGCGGATTTCTCTGCATTTTAAAAATTTCTGACAACACGAAGAAACAGAAATCTGTGGCTTAAACAGAAATCTGTTTTATCTATTTATACAGCGTGTTCACGGATTTACCGTCATAATGGTAGACGCTATGAAACAATGAAAGAGAATATCCTAAACGATGTTTATTACGCGGCGATTGCTATTGCGTAGGAAAATCTCTTTATACTCGAAACTACCTGAGATTTACGAGGGTCTAGTAAATTCTCAAAATGGTCTATACCTGAGGGGTGCAAAGAACTTGACACGCTGAGTGTGGAACATCATATCATAAATAATACGTATACCGTACCGTTAGCCTTAACAAATAGTTTTGTTTGTTTTACACTCTAATAGTAGGTAACGGTACAAACCGAAAAGTGTAGAATATGAAATATTCACGTTGAACACACATTGAATGATATATCGTTGAATTCGTATCCGTTTTCATATAATATATAAAAAAAAAAATATATATATATATAGTAGGTGTATCCATAAGTAATGTCGTTTTTTTCAAATTTAATAAACATTGCCATTGACAATAATTTAAAAAAATAATTTAAATAATTTAAATAAAATAAAATTGTGCACAGTATTAAAAATTCAACATTACTCATAGATATCCCTAATATAAATATATAGTAAAATTGACATAGCATTCCATTTGAAAAATTGAAGGTCATCATCGGCACTCAAAAAAACAGCATGACTAGGAAAAACTTTTATGCACCATTACGTCGCATATACGGGAAACAATACAATTTTGTTTCGTCCTGTTTTATTTTTCCACAGTCACGTTTATCGTTTACGAGAAAAAAAATCGCCGAACAGCAAATCTGCGAATACCCTTTTACATTGCTATGAATACTCCACTTTAGATATTTTACGCATTTTATTGGTTCGGTTATTCTCTTTTTCTGTCAAAATTAAGAGAGTTATTTTCATTATTATTACTATTATTATTATTGTCTGAGTTGCATGCAACGATAATCCGAAGAGGTAGAAAATAAAAAGAATTATTAGATACTCCATTTTAGATATTTTACGCATTACGTCTAACACGTCTGCATTGTGAGCATGTTTGCAGCTTTCAATTTCCCCATAAATGTATAGAAAGTCCGCAATTCGGTAACAATTGAAATTATCAGCAATTTTATTGGTTCGGTTATTCTCTTCGCTGTCAAAATTAAGAGATTTATTTTCATTATTGATACGTGCAGTTGTCTGAGTTGCATGCAACGATAACCCGAAGAGGTGAAAAATAAAAAGGAATTATTGGATCGAGAATTAAGAAGGGCGAGAAGTTAGAAAATCACTGGATCGAAAGTCTAACCGCAGAGTCCGCGGGTAGGTAATAAAGTCAAACGAGATAAATTATAGTTTGTTCAGCTGGCTCTTTCGATCGAGGTTTTTTCTTTCGTCCTTGTCGCGCACATGCTTGGTAATTACACGAACGACCGATAATCGTGCCCGGTGAACCAATCGGCATGCTGATGCACTCCCGGTATGCGATTTTTTTTTTCCATTAAATTAACAACACTCGCGAGCGCGTGCTCCATTGTGAACTCGGCTCGTGGCTTTTCCTCTGCGAAAATCACGTATCTGAATAATTATACGAAATAGAAAAAAAAAAACATATATATATATACCGCTAGAGCACGGAGTTATTCAATCTTCTTCCTAAATAACACGTGTTCGTGAAAAATTTACGGCTCTCCTATCGCGATATTGAATTTCACTTTTATAACGCAACGTTCTGAGTTCCATTTTTCTTTTTCTTTTTGTAACGCAAAATTTTATTTTTACAACGTTAACATTCCAAATTATGTTTTTATTAACGTAACGAAACCTCTTGCTGTTATCTGACATGATGATAACTCAACGATATCGATCGAGGATCGAGAACAGAGAACACTGCTTCGAGCATTTATGTGTCTGATTAAATTATCCAGATATCCGATTAAATAATTTTCCGATTGTAAATTGGAATTTTTCCTGCCAATTGATTATTTCATTAATTCGCACTGAACAATACAGAGTTCCACTTTCGCATCTGTTACAATACTTTTACAATTATCAGGAAATAATTTCACATTGCAAACGCGCGTATTGGCAATTGAACTCAAAATCAGTGATATTCATCGCCGATTGTTTTTCAAACTTCTCGTGAAAAGGCGACCTATATAACGACGCGAATATAGTCCGTGAAAAAAGGAATATGTACGTATGTGTCTTACGACACGTCGAGATACTCGTTTTAAAAATGAGAATATGTACATGGAAGTGACGTAAGGAGCATCGATATGAATTCGATTATCTTATCTCAAGATACACGTGTATGTATGTATACATACATAGGAAAAGCGTGCGACAACGATAAATTCAACTTGGTGGTGCGTGAATAAGTCGAGTTTATCCAAGTTAAGGCAGCATTTATCGCCGGATGAGTATGACAATTTACACGGCGAAGACAAGAATATATCCGTTTATTGTTATAAACATTCGCGAAACACGACCAACCGGCAGTAGATCTCGTGTGAGGAACTCGCATAAATCATCGACCTGTGCGTGCACATCGTGCTCAACCTGGACAATCGTCATTTATTTCCAGCGACGATACACTATAATAGTACATACAGTAGCTAACATCGATCATTACTATATCATTGGGATTAAAGGACTTGGAATTACTTCGAGTGAGTAAGCCGAATTTTTAATCGATCTTCTAAAGTTCGCGAACTTTTTCAACGGATCAACATCGACGTGGATTTAATGTTTTTTTTTTTTTCACTGTGATATCGAGGATTTTCAGGCAAAAAAGTTTCGTATTTTTACGAAATGCGTGACTGAAAAAAAAAAATGGAGTCTACGTGGAAATTCGTTTCACTTGTGAATTTTCGATACTTCGTTATTTTATATATATGTATTTGTAAATATCGTGTGTATTCTCTACTTTTTTTTTTTTGCATTTTTAAATTCCCTGTAAATGCATACAAAACTCTCTCTCGTAGTTCCGAGATTCGTTCGTAAAAAAAAAAAATGACAAAGCAGCCTTTAATACAATCAATTTTTGAAGATAAATACGTTTGATGATAAATGATCGGACGATTGTTAATATTACTGGAAAAAAATTTATGTTAATTAATTGTAGTTGAACATTGCGAATTTAATGTTTCCTTTTTTTTTATACATAGAACTTGCTGATTGCGAGCAGTAAGAAAGTTCGAATGTAATTTAAGAAATATCGAGGCAGAAATCTCGTTCGACATTGAGAATCGATTCGAATCGCTGTCTAATAAATAATTTATTCGCGTGCACTCGACCGTGCAGAATATTTCAAGCGCCGAGTGCTGAAAAATAGAATAATCGATCGGATAACCCTTACATATCGGCTATAAAAATCCACATTCGACAGGAATATTCATTTCACGTTCTAAAATGTATTATCTATCTGGCTCATCCGCAGTGATCGTTAAATAACGAGAAGCGAAATAAACGATAAAAACAGCGCGCAATACTTAGCAGTTTCATTCTAATTATCCAGCTAGAGTTATTTACACGTCAACTAACACGAAAAAAATGGAAATAAAAACATATCAAGGAGTTTCGTTTTCACTTCTTTCAAGTTAGAGTGGATTTTTATCCTTCAAGAATCTACATGTGTGTCTCTTTCCTTCATACCTTGCGTCATCGTCAAAATTACCTAATAGGACTCGCAAAAAGAAAGCGAGCCTTGACGAAGAATTTATAGGCTCCCTTTTTTCTCTCTCTCTCTCTCTCTCATTTTTGCGCGCTGAAATCATCGATAAAATCGCGCGATTAAATTGTACCGGAACGCGTTCGTGTCCCACGCGTTCACGTGAATCGCGGAATATGATTACCTGCGAAATACGTCAATCTCCTGTTACTCTTAAAAATCATTGGCTCGATTCATACGACCGAACCAAATTTCATTTGATATTTGATCATCCAGTTAATCGAGAGAGAGAGAGAGAGAGAGAGAAAGAGCGTTTCTCAAAAACCGGGGCGTATTTTAAATCGATCAATAAAACCTGTCGCGTCGATTCGAGGTTCCCACGACGAAACAGTGTAACGCATTTATTTAAAAAAAAAAAAAAAAAAAAAATCAACTTCGTGCCTCGAGGCTCGAGATATATACGTACGCTGCACGCGTAGAAAATCAACCGTATTGTTTTTTAGCTGGATTCGAGTTTAACCTCTCTCCCCCTCGCCCCTCGGTTGAATCCCTTGTTCAACGACAGAGAGATATAAATCACCGTTTTAATTGGAGGACCGTCTCCTCCGAGGGACAATGCAACACCGGGGGCATTCAGCTCGCTGAACGCACCTTTTAACGCCTGCTTTGTTATTGTAATTCGGGAAACTTGATCCGTGATAAACGGCACGTCAAAATAGAATATGCCAGGTAAAAAGGAGATTATGTATCTATTATCCTGTAACACAATTCGCCAGCGAATTCCCGATATTATTGTACCAGAATCTGCTACGGTCTTTGATATTTCTGTTTTTCCCGCTTCGGGGCAATCGAATACGCGTATCAGTATTAACGAATTTCGGACTTCGTTTCTTTTTTTTTTTTTTTTTTTTAAAAAGCTTATGACTGAAGCAATAAGAAGACAAGCTTTTTAGATAGTTTTAAAAAATACTCTGTCCGATTTAAATTTATCGTAAATTTCTCCGTTTAATTGGAGCTACCTGTTTTCTTTTACGCCAAGCGAAGGATTTCGTAATTATTTTGTAAAGCTGGTAGAGCTGACTTCTTCAATTGCTTGATAAATAGGAATATTCTTGTCAAAATTGACCTAAACCTTGATCAAAAATTATTTCGATGATTGTTCAACAATGATAAATTCTATTGAATCTTGTAATACGTGAGCATTTACTGTCACAGCTGCAAAAATTAAACCTGCCTAGTTATTAACAGTATAATTCATAATATAATTCATAATATAATAGTAATTCATTTCTCGAGATTTATCGGAAAACGGGTGTCGAAAAGTTTTTCAATCGGAGGTAGAAAAATATGGAAGGTTGGTGAAGATTTATTAGGTTAGGTCAAGATTTATTAGGTTAGGTCTGATAAAAGGGAGGGGAAGAACTAAACCTAAACCTAAACCTAAACCTAAACCTAAACCTAACGTGAACCTCGATCAAAAATTATTTCGATGATTGTTCAACAATGATAAATTCTATTGAATCTTGTAATACGTGAGCATTTACTGTCACAGCTGCAAAAATTAAACCTGCCTAGTTATTAACAGTAATATAATTCATAATATAATAGTAATTCGTTTCTCGAGATTTGTCGGAAAACGGGTGTCGAAAAGTTCTTCAATCGGAGGTAGAAAAATATGGAAGGTTGGTGAAGATTTATTAGGTTAGGTCTAAGAATTATTAGGTTAGGTCTGACAAAAGGGAGGGAAAGAATCGAGAGAGAAAACAGAAAAAATACATTTGTACAGTTAAAGATGGAGATAAAGAGGATGGGAAAGAAGGAACATGGAAAAAAAGAAACGACAGTAAAATGCAAATATAATTGATTATTCGTTCCATGCTTGTAAATTTGGAGACAGGAAAACGAAGAAAAAAAAAAGAAAAAGGGGAAACGAGTAAACATAATTGAATCAAACGGACGGATGCTTCTTCATCCCCTACTTTGATTAAATTCCTGCCTCAATTTGTATCACTTATTACTTTAAACGGGTGACAGTGTAATAAACGAGCACGAATTTTCTCCAAGTGGAAGCGGCGAGTTTAAATTCGTTTAAACGCAATATTACGCGTCTGTAAGAAACAATAATATGCAGAAAAATAGAAAAAATATAGTTAAATATAGAAAAATAGAGAAAGATATAGTTGAACATAGAAAACCTAAAGAAAAATATAGGAAAAATATAGTTAATCGTTTGAGTTTGCCAGAGAGATATTTCGAAGAAATCCGTGCACGAATGCCAGTACAAATCCGAAACGAAGGTTTATCGACGCGGTCTCACCTTGAGCCGGCGATTTAGGCACGCTTGCAGAAAATACGCGTGTCATTCGGAATTCCTTGGTCGGCGACCGAGGAAATCGTCCTCAAGGATCGCCATTACGCGTGCTCCTCGTGTCAGCGTTATTTATACCGTCGTTACGCCTCGATTTTCATTCCACGATTCTTCCTTCGATCTTCTCTCTTTCTCTCTCTCTCTCTCTCTCTGTTCTTCTGCTGCGTTAAGGCTGCGTCCTTACCGAAGCGGAGGAACTTTTCACTGACGTTCCAATGTTTCTCTGAGAAAGTTGTTGATTGTTTCTTCGGCGTTCTGTTCCTACGCCGAGCTTCTCGGAAACTAAATTGATCAACACCACTGTTTATTAACCTCGTTACGTAAATACGTGATCGATATCCAATTGTCGATGAATAAATCATTTCCATAAATTCACATTCGCCCCGACAGAATGCGACAAATAATAGTGAATCCCGATGTAAATTCAAAGATTCATTTCGACTAGTAAATTAATTTACAAAGTTAATTAATATCCTTGAACAGCTCGTTGCTCACATTTTTCCCCGAAATCCTCGTTTAGTACAATATTTTTTTTCTTATTGAAAACTGATTTTCGGACAACGATTTTCCATGAACGGATTACGACGCAAAAAAAAAAAAAAAAAAAAAAAAATAGCAAGGACACACGCAGCTGTTTTGACCTGACGATGAAATTACACTTCAACGACGACGTGCTCCTTCTTTCTCTCGCGAGATTGCCACGAACGATCTAATGGAATCTGCAAACGATCGAAGTGACGTATATGGAGAGCGTTGTTCGCGCGAAATGCTCGCCGGGTTGCCGGTCTTTAAAGCTCTCTTAAAGGAATATGCTTGTATGATCGCGAACCGGGTCGTGCGTTATTCATGTCACACATGCGTGTGCGTAATGTGCATGGGCGAACGAGAAAGGCTGATAGGTGAGCCCACGTGAGTTCTCTTACGTTCGTTTTCACGTACGTACCGGGTGGAACCAAGTATCCCAATCTATCGATTGTCTTTCGATACGTCTGGCTATGAATCGATCGGTATCAATCATTACGTCCAACGTTGTAGCGAGAATCCGATCGTGACCGTTTTTTGAAATCTGATATTTAAAAGCAGCTGACATAGTAAAATGGACAGAGAGATTTTTAATCTCGATCGGTCAGTGTCGTAAATCGTCAAATTTCTTGGTGACCTTCGACTATCTGATTTTTGACCAATCCGATTGGGTTTTCAATTCAATTTCACAAATCGATAGATTGGAAACAAGAGGTTACACTTTCCTCCGGGAAAGCTTGTACTTCCTGCTTTCGATTGTTCAGACTCGCGAATTTCATCGGCATCGGGGGGAAAAAGGATGAAACGAAACTTCCCCGATTAAATCTTCCATCAGTTTTCTAACATCTATTATTCGGCTCTGTAAACGAGCAAAGAAGTTCGACGAAAGAATTTCAATTCCCTCGGCCCTGACTAACTTCGATTACTCAATTTCACAAATCAATATATTGGGAACTAGTGATTAAACTTTCTCGGGCTTGAACTTTCCAACATCTATTATCCAGTTCTGCAAACGAGCGTGCCCATTGTAACACAAATGGAAACAAACAGTTGAACTTCGATTTTCCAACGGCTGTTTCTCAGTTCTGCGAACAAATATATCAGGCATCGAAATTAGCAGATTTTCTTTTGTTTTTCGAAAAGTTCGAATTTGTGCATTTCGTATAAAAAAGATATCTGTTTTTGTAGAATTTTTGGAAAAATTTTTTTTTCCTTTTTGTATATTTAGGAACAAGTTATATTAGAACATTTGATTAAAAATCCATTTTTATGTTTCGTCGAGTAATATTCGGTGTCAGTATTTGCTACAAATACTGACGAACAAATTATGATTCTCTTCCTTCGATAGGAAAATTTTTATTTTTGTATTTCACAAATTCTGGTTCTGTCTTTTATTTTTAAGAACGTTTATTTATCTGTTCTCATCTCGGCACTTGTAATGTGAGAATTATATTTCAAATAGAACCTTTATTTAAAAGTTTCTTAACCTCTTCGATCCCTGGAATATTATCATATTCATATTATCACGATCATTACAACAAGCTGAAAATAAGAAATTAAACGTTCTTGGTTCCTGCAGCTGTAACTGTCTAATCCAAATTATTCATACGTTTTTACAAATGAAAGGACCAACATGATATGTACGTCAAAAATCGGAGAATTAAATTTTCTGGCTCCTCTAATTACAAGCTTCTAACTTTATTCAGTTATGCAAATCAATCCAGTGAAAACGTGAGATTAAACGTTCCTAGTTTCTCAAGCTTCAGTCCTTCATATTCGTTATCTAACTCCGCAAATAATACTCTAAAATCACAAAATTTAAACTTCGCCGGTCTCGCGAACTTAAATGAAACTTCCTGGTTCCTTCAGTTGCTACTTTCTAACTGGGATTTATCCAGTTTTACGAATCAATCCGTTGAAAATGTGAAATCAATGTTTATACCTAAAGCTTATACATCATCCGGTTCTACAAAGGAACACGATTAAGTTCGAATAAGTGGTTTTTCGAACGATCTGTGTGAAAGAAACAAATTTCGTGAACAAAGAACAAGAAACAGATTAGTCAACGAGAATTAAACAGTTCTTAAATATGGATGTTTAATACGCAAAAGAATATAATAATCACGAATACAATAATTGTTAGATTTAATTAACTTTTATCGTTGCCTGACTTTGTATTTAATTTCAGAGCTTTCCCTGATTAAATTCATGAACCTGGTCACTAATGGTTTATTAACGTCCCATTTGTACGTAGCTCGGATATAATTTTAAAATAATTTGCAATTTTCAAACTGCACCAGAGAAATGAAAATTCGTTCGAGATTTTAACAATTCGAGATTAAATAATTATTAGGAAATAATCTCGAATAATTTCAATAAGTTGATGAACTTTTTTAACACTAGAACTACCAACAGTTAAGACGAAGTTATTTCTACCAAAATTATTTTAATTAAGATTTCTAATAAATAAAAATAAAGTAAAATTCATTATATTATTTCTTTAGTTATCACTGTAAAAGTCATTGCATCGTTGCGGGGGGGAGAAAATTGTAACATGAAATAGAAATTTTAAAATAAAATTGTAAAACCAGTCATTTTGACTGGTGTGGTAGTTCTAGTGTTAAAATCACTAGCTTACAGACTTTTTCTGTGCTCTAAACTAAGGCGCGTTTATTCTCATCCTATGTTATCTTTCAGAAGTATCACTTCTTTCTCTTTTAATGTCCGTGAAATTTGTTACGCAAGTACGTTAAAAACTCAGACGAGTCACTGGAACGGATCATTTGAAAAGTGACACGTGTTGCAAAGTGTAAATATCGTTAGACGTAACAGTACTCTTTATTTACGTAATCAGGTAATTACGTAATTACGTAATTAGACTCATCCTGTATTCGGATAACAGAAGTTCGAACAACAGAAGTTCGATAACAGTTCGGATAACAGAAGTTCGAAAAGCAAAAAATTTCAACTTTCCCAAAGCTTTCCCCAAACTTCGACCGCTCGTTTTTCCAAATGACGTAACACCACCGTACGTCGAGAACTTCCGTAGATCCGTCACATCCAAAACTTGCCGTCGTCGCGTCGTCACCTCCGCGCGTACTTCCTTAAATAGTGGATTTTAACTCCGTCCAAACCTAGGTACTTGTTTTTCTTCCGCTACTTGCTGCAACTTCCGGCCCAGATAACCAGTCGGATTTCTCCGGCTCCTGCGAGATTCTATCGATCGGCGGAGGACGCAGCTGAGAAGCGAGTCCTGATATTGACAGCGCGAAAATTTACATGGCTCGGAGGGGTTGGTACTGATTAAACGAGCAAATTCCCTTTGGTTCTCGCTTTTGAACCAAGGACGGAGAATATGTTTCCTCCGCGTCGTGGTCGTTGTGCTTGTTACGTCAGGTGTACGAATGTTTCCAGGCACCCTTTACATTCGATCACTCATACACACGCACACACACGCACACATACGCATACACACAGAGAGAGGGAAAACGGAGGGCACACAGCGTTGAACGTACGCCCACGCAGCTCACATCCATACAGTTTACGCCCACACACAGCTTACGCCCACGCAGCTTACACCCGCAAAGCCTCGCTTACACACACTCAGCCGTTGCAGACTCAATAAAGGAACGCTCGCGCACATACACACGCACGTGTATCGCGCAAAGCAAACGAGCCCCGACGAGAAAGGAGAAAATGAAGAGAAATAAAGAAACGAGAGAGGGGAAAAAGTTCGCGGATTAATTGGACAGGAGAGAGAGAGAGAGAGAGAGATTCTGTGCTGGATTGCGCAACGCTGACCCTCGTTTGTGGCGTCCACCATCATCTTTCTGATGGTTATTAACTCATTAATGTACAAGGGTTGGAGATTTATTAGGGGTTAGCTATAAGTAACGTCGTTTTTCTTCGAATTTAATAAACGCTGCCATCTAGTGGCAAATAATTTAATTTAATTTAACTTGTTAGAACATAACCTATATTCTAGTTCGTGTTATAACATAACCTATATTCTAGTTCGTGTTATGTTACAATATAATCTATATTCTAGTTCATGTTATAACATAACCTATATTCTAGTTCGTGTTATGTTACAATATAACCTATATTCTAGTTCGTGTTATAACATAACCTATATTCTAGTTCGTGTTATATTACAATATAATCTATATTCTAGTTCGTGTTATAACGTAACCTATATTCTAGTTCGTGTTATAACATAACCTATATTCTAGTTCGTGTTATGTTACAATATAATCTATATTCTAGTTCGTGTTATAACGTAACCTATATTCTAGTTCGTGTTATGTTACAATATAACCTATATTCTAGTTCGTGTTATAACATAACCTATATTCTAGTTCATGTTATATAACCTATATTCTAGTGGTATATGGACATTTAGCCTACTGTTAAATTATATCATAGATCAAAACTGTATTAGCTCTTAAATAAAATAAAATTGGACACAGTATCAGACAAAAACGACATCACTCGTGGATATGCCTTTAACAAATGCCAAGTGTGTACAGAGATTTTCGTGGATTGAAATTTTTCAAATTTTTACGAACACGATGTAGTAGTCCGAGAGCAAAAGAAAAAAATTTCTTTCCGGTACTAAATATTTGCAACAAGCGTGCTACTTTTAATATTTTGCACATTTTGCGTGCAATCTATTTACATAGCTGCAAAGATTTCACGTCATGTAGAGACGTTCATTCTTACGTAACATCTGCTTTTGATTGCGATCGAGAGAAATTTATACAACGCCAGAAGATTTGCATACAGAATTTATGTGTAAATTTATATTTTCGAAGTGTACAGATTGAATAGATTTGTATAATTCATACGCACGCGGGCATTTGTACGTGATCCGGGATGACTTATGTAATTAGTATGAGTCGTGTCTTTTTTCCGTTTGCAGTTAGACGAATGAAACGAAGGAAAACATTTTTCTTGCTGCGACCTGGTACACTTTGTTGCACACTTAAAATGTCATTCTTCATGGCATAAAAACAGTGTTAAAGTAACACGCTCTAGAAATGATTAAACCTTTGCGGTCGTATGTCTACTATCAGCCACCACAATAAAGAAACATATTTTATTATATCTTATGATCTTATATTATATTAAGTCGATACTTCGGAGATACGTAGAATACGAAATAATATTTTACAAATGGTGTTCAACTGTAATCAGGCAATTTCGCTTCGTGAAATATTTTAAAAATAATACTCTAAAAGAATGCCATCTATGCCATACTGCGGCACTGTGAAGATGTAATTTATTTATGGGACGATAAGACCCTATAGAATTTTATATCACCATGTTTTAATGCTTAACATAAAATATGTGGTGATATTTAGTTGGGAGGACTATTAAATTTAACAAACTTTAATTTTTGAGAACTTTGATTTAAGAGAAATTAAACGATCTTTAAATTAAAATATTTAGATTGAATTACCTTAGGGATAACAGCGTTATACTTTTTTACAGGTAAAGTTGCGAAAAAATGCGCAATAATTATGCACCAACATGTTGCAGCACTGTAAAGATGTAAAGAGTAAAGATTGTTCTGTATGTTCAAACAGAAAAATTAAGGGCGGAAGACGCCGAACTAGTTATTTTTGCGAAACATGTTCTCGAGAACTAGGGAAAAATACCATGGAGAACTATAAAATATAATTTTTACATATAATCAGATCATATTATTGTGTCACATATATCTAAAGTTTAAAAAGAATTAATAAATTTCGTTTTTCCTTCATAGTATCTTGCATATTATGTATCACTGTTCGTTCAACGAAAATTAATTCCGATCAGCCGTGACATTTATGTATAAACTTAATACGACCGCAAAGAGTTAATTCGCGAATAATTCCACTTAATAAATAAAATATTCCCCCATGGAATTTTTAAAAAGAGAAATTATCCAGGGAAACCAATCGAGAATTCGTCTTTCTGCGCATTGACAAACGCCAATCTTGGATATCGATTTTATTTCATTTGCGTAACAATACTGCGAATTTGTATGAATTTGTTGCGAATGATACGGCGGAAAGTAGCTGTATGCATAATGATCTAACTCGCCAAGAATAGCCTTTCAATCGACCGTAAAGATCGAACATTGTGCCGCGAGGCATAGTAAGAACGAGAATGACTAGATCGACGAGATTAATGCGCGTTTCTAATTTTTCTCGGGCAAGTAGTTAATCGTAGCCAAGCTACTCGCGGTATGTTCGATCCGACTCACGATGAAATGTAACTTGCGGCATTAAGAATCACAATTTTCCGCGTATTTTATCGGCAAATCGCGTCGGAAAAATACGCGCGTCAATCGCGGCACTGGATTATCGTAAACCGAGCATTTTATAAAGTTTAATTAAATTTTCACCTGCCGCAGTTATGCAAAAGTGTCGATTGCAAATTGATTTCTCCAGACTGGCAGAGTCAAACACAACGTCGACGACAGCCGGCGTCCGATACACAAAGCTGCAAAGCAGAATCGAACGAGCGTAATCAATTTACGCTCGAATATACGTGCACAGTAGTCGCGATTGCTTATTAAGTATCGTCGTCGCGGTAGTCGGTAATGAACACCTTTTCGCGAATGTTGTTAAAAGCATCGAGAAATACAACGGACAAGAAGGCGAAAACGGCGAGAAAAAATAGAAAAACAAAGAAGGAAATAGAAATAGAGGAGAGTAATATTTGGAGTAAATTTGGAGTGACGAGATACACTCAGGTATCATTTGTATCAAATAGTATTTTGTAATAAATTTCGTGGTAAGTAATTTTCGTCAAATTTTCAAAAATGGTGCAAAATATAACAGAATAATGGAGTATCAAAAACAGTGTAAACTTTACAGAATAAAACAAAAAAAAATAGAGAAATTAAAAATAGAAAAGAGATGTCTCTTTCTAAATTTGAGGTAAATTTGGAGTGACGAGATTACACTCAGGTATCGTTTGTATTTCTCCAGTATCTTTATATTTATCAAATAATATTTTGTAATAAATTTCGTGGTAAATAATTTTCGTCAATTTTTCAAAAAGTGTGCAAAATATAACAGAATAATGGAGTATCAAAAACAGTGTAAACTTTACAGAATAAAACAAAAAAAAAATAGAGAAATTAAAAATAGAAAAGAGATGTCTCTTTCTAAATTTGAGGTAAATTTGGAGAGACGAGATTACACTCAAGTATCGTTTGTATTTCTCCAGTATCTTTATATTTATCAAATAATATTTTGTAATAAATTTCGTGGTAAATAATTTTCGTCAATTTTTCAAAAAGTGTGCAAAATATAACAGAATAATGGAGTATCAAAAACAGTGTAAACTTTACAAAATAAAACAAAAAAAATAGAGAAATTAAAAATAGAAAAGAGATGTCTCTTTCTAAATTTGAGGTAAATTTGGAGTGACGAGATACACGCAGGTATCGTTTGTATTTCTGTAGTATTTTTATATCAAATAATATTTTGTAATAAATTTCGTGGTAAGTAATTTTCGTCAATTTTTCAAAAATTGTGCAAAATATAATGGAGTATCAAAAACAGTGTAAACTTTACAGAATAAAACAAAAAAAAAAAGAGAGATTAGAAATAGAGAAGAGATGTCTCTCTCCAAATTTGGAGTAAATTTGAGGTATCAAAATACACGCAGCTATCGTTTATCAGGTAGTATCGAGCAGTATATTTACAGAATATCGTAATCTTCGTCGAATTTTTTTGAAAATTGTACAAAATATATAGAGAATATATAAAATAATTTTATGGAGTATCGAAAGCAGTATAAACTTTCCCAAGCAACAATGATTAAAACGGAGGAAAAACAATAGGAAAAGAGTATGAGAAACGGAAATAAGAAGGGAAAAAAACAATGTGTGTTTGTAAAGTCGTAGATAAAGACAGAGATAGTCAAACCAACTATTGTCGTTGCAGTCAATTAAAAAGTAGACTAATATAATTAGAAAGTACCAGCCTATTATTTAACGAACAGTTCCATAGTGAGTGCATCGCCACATGATTAAGTACGTAATTGCTCTCAAATTAGAAATTCACTCGATCTATATATTAATTTCCCCAAGACTGATTTCGCGTACGTATACAATAATATATCCGCAGCTCCCTAATTGAATTCTCTGCGATCGTGTGCCATAGTTTTCAAGACGTTGACCATGATTGACGTTGGGGAAAAGAAAAGAGGTAGCGGGAGTGAAAATCACTTTGTTCAGTTTGATATTGCAAATCTGGTTATATAACTCTTTGAATAGCGGATGGATAAATTATACCCTGTTCCTGTTTATCTCATTAATTCCCGGTTATAATGTTACTTCGTTAATTAATCGATCCTGCATTTAGTATAATAACAACTGAAATCGTATCTCGTTAATAATTTCAGATTACGCATCAGTTGTTAAATCCGAAATTACCACTTCAGATTTGTTTCGTTGAAATGGTATTCGTTATCAGCGAGTGTTTCATTCCCTCTTTACGATATTGGCTGTCAAAGTAATTATCGACGAAATCTTTCTGAATTCATGAAATCTTTCTAATTAAAATAAACGAGATGAATCTGGTAAACAGTGAAAAATTCATTCAGCAACCTAAACACGAAACATCGTCGATTAAAAAATATAAAATACCTACTTTGCAAAAATTGAATCTTATCAACGGTAGAACTACCGATGAAATTTCCATCAGAGGCCTCGGTGTAAGAAAATAAAAATGCTTTATAATATAATGAATTGCACGAGCTTTTATTTATATATTTCACTAAGAATAAATCTTAGATCTTTAAAAAAATACACCGTTTCACGTCTATAAAATTTCTTTTGGACGGAAATTTTTTTCTAACAAATTGGTCGTTTCGATCATTTTGGTAGTCCTCGTGTTAAAATTATGTATGAAATTATTGAATTATAAAAATATAAAATTCGTAGCGACAGTCAACTCGTGTGTGTGTGTGTGTGTGTGTGTGTGTTTTCAATCGAGATGTACAAAGATCGCGAGTCGTAGGCGCGATCGAGGAACCCACCGTTCGAAGTTCAACCGACCGGAAGTCGTTCATTTGCTCGACAATATCTATGCAAAATAGAGCCAAGTCCGAGAGGCTCTCGCTCTTTGGCTCGTGCTATGCGATTTCTTCTCCGATTAATAAATACTATCTAAGAAACGATATTTGATACCGATGCAGTTGTTGTATTCGCGATGTTGTTTCGGCTTGTCGATCCACGGCTGGTAATTGCGTCTCGTCAATTCTTCATATTCACTACGGTGTCGCCTTATTTGGCACGCTTCGTTGCAAAACGTTCTTCTCACCTTCGTACATTTTCTCGTTAAAGCTTTTGTCGTCGATCGTTAGGCAAACAGATCGTCGGAGAAACAAGTGGCGATAATTTTGAACTGTGTACTTGGTAAATATCAGATTGTATCTGTTTCAAAGTCCACAGAATGGACTTGGAAATGAGTAATTTTTCTTTGTTTTTAAATATTTGCTCACTTTAAACTTGTTCGACTCGTCCGAAACTCATCTTCCCCGTTGGTCAAAAAGATTACATCACCAGTTAGATAGCTATACGAAATCCTCTGCCGATTTTGTTATTAATTTGTTATTAACTAATTTAAATACCAAATGCTAATTTTAAAGAAATTCACTCGAAACTTCGAAAGTTACTGCGACCTTGAATCTCCGACTCCGGGAGGACAGTTCTTTTCTTACCGATCTCGATAGGTACTGTTACCTGCAACTGATAAAGTAACACACGCTAGCGCAAAAAGCATTCGTTCTTCGCGTAGTTGTGTCTCTCTTTGTCTCACGTTTTTCGGTGATGAGAGCAAAGTGTGCGCGCAAATCGTCGCGTTAGAAATCGGCGTTGACATTGCGGCGCTTGCTATCAGCGGGGGAAAATTGTTTTCGGTTAAAAATATGGCCGGCTCCGGCCCTATCTATAATTAACCGCGGTCGATACGCTAAGAAGTCAATTCAATTCCTTTCGACGCGAAAATAAAGCGGCTTGCGCGCGCCTGACAGCGTGGTTAAATTTACGCGCTGGTTTATTTACCGGCTCAGTGGTTTGCTGCTATTGTTTCGCGAGAGAATACCGAAACAAGGGAGAGGAGGGGAAAGGATTTACTATCGAAACCATGGTGATTAAACACAAACAAAAGCGCGAACGGCGTAACCTTAATTTCAGATAGAATTATATTTGACGAGCGCAAATTACGCATATGCATCATCGTTCGGATGGGCACCCTGTTTAATATAGCGAACTTTGAAGGCCCGAATTGAAACTGAAATTCGTCCTCATTCGTTGATTCTTCATTTCTCAAAGGATCGTTCCGATCGATAGATATCATCGGAGATCAAAGTACAAAAATTGTGCGAAAACGAAGATAAAAGCGACGAAGATAAATGAGGGTGAAAGTTGGAGAAGGGAAGAAAGTGCATGTTCCACGCAGAAACTGGCAAACACGCTTTGAAAGATTTTTAAAGAACCTGTTTATTCTAAATGTTCAGAGGCTTTCTATTCGGAGGATGATCGTCAGCTGGTTACCGATAGATATTGACGCATTTATGGAAAAATTGAACGACGTGGAACAACAGCTATTTATCACGATGGCATTCCACGATTCTCGATTATCGATCGCCAGCAATGATAGCTTAATTTTATGTGATGAAGAGGCGCATTGGCGAGACAAGTCCGATTCCTATTTATACTCTATTAACGAGCTAGGCAAGGAATAGAGAAATCAATTTCACGCTCAACTAAATCGCGAGTATATCGGTGTTGATCGAGAAATCCGTGAATGTGTTCGCGGGCGCTCATTGTATTTGAGTGAATGGGTCGTTCGTTTAATTAAATACTGTCGTGGCGTGACGAAACGATAAATATCCAAGCCTCGAAAAAAAAAGCCGCTCGTTCAAAGCGAATTTTCGTTTCTCGTTAAATATGAAAAAGAAAAGAGAGAGAGTTCGCCTCGTTCCAGCGTTTGGCGCAATTTCATGTTTCACGCCGGATATTTCGCTTTATTTACGAGGATATGATCGATAATTAACGTCGCAAATTGATCGTTACTGAATTTTGCTTGATTATTGAATTTTGAAGATTTATTATTTCTTTTTTTATTTTTTTATACCGCAATTTTACTTCGAGGAATCTGTAATACTTTTTTCCAATTGTGTATCTTCTAAATCGCATGGAAATTGAACTGAAAGTGATATAAACCACGAAAATTCTTCTTTCGTTCGCAAGATATTCATAAATACATTCTTCGACTATGTAAATCGTTTTTTATTTCTAATACACATTTCAAGAACGTTTGCGTTTATACAATTTCTACGTCTGAATAGATTAATTAAGGGTCTCTATTAAAACCATTGTTTTACAGAAACCTAGTTTTCATTCGTCTGTTTCATTCATCACTCCAATTGCACGCTAGCGCAACACACTAAACCATAAATAGAAGGTAATTAGGGAATTCAACGAGGGGAACATTCTTCTCCCAGAAATGATTAACTAGCCATAACATTAGAAAGACGTAGAAAAATAACTGCACTTTGTCAGTCTAAGTACAGTGAGTTTCGTCCCTCCTCAGCTTACTCGTGTTCGTGTTTTCTGTCAGCGGGCAAAAAGTATTTCCTGTTTTTACACGAGACGAACCGAGGAAGAACCGAGAGAACGAAAGTTGCCCCGCAGAGAGCAGAGCCGAGAAAATGACAAAAATACGTGATGGTCTCTCGTCATCCGGTCCCCCGCGATATTTTTGTCGTACGTTCATTGAGAAAAGTCGTAATAGGCGCTACAGTATACACGTACACTGACGTATACACACACTTCTCGTGTATTTACCGTACACACGTATTCAAGGATTCTTCAAACATACGAACTTGCACCCATTTAAGTGGCGCGCGAAACTTCAGAGAAGTCGAAGGGTAAACGAAAGCTTTATTACCATAAGCAGGCAGCTCCGACTTTTTCCTTTATTACAAAGGAGAAAGAAACACGCAGATCTCGATATTTCGAAGGAGCAAAACTTTTTATTCGGGTAGAAGTAATACGAGAGAATGAGTCTACAGGGGAAAGTGAATGATTCTGAAAGGCAATGAAAATTAACTTGAACAGCTTGATGATTAATTCCAACCAGGTTTAAATTTAATACTTTTCGAAAGACTTTCGAAAGCGCAAGCGCGAGCAAGTGAATTTATTTATTTCGACTGACAATTATTTCTTTTATCGTTTTCTTTCAACTGTTGGAAAGTTGGTGGAAACAGAGCTGGCCTCTTTAACGCGGCCAGGCCCATCATCAAATCCTGACCTTTGCGAGCTTTCTTGCTTCTAGCCACCCGATTTTCGCCCGGGGTTAGCTATTTAAGGAGGCGACCTGTCTGAATGAAGTGGCGCTTACGGAGTGTATAAATAAAATTTACGATTCGCGAATGCCGCGGCGAAACACTTTAAAACCGTCACTCCTTTACGATCTTCCTCCTTCACTTTGTCCACCGTGTTAAAGATTCTACGGTGTCGTCCTGTGTTTGCTCGACAAACACGGGGCGTGTACGTGCTACAACGTCGTTCCGGGAAGTTCCGGATATTTTTAAAACATACACTCTACGATAAAAGAAAAACACAAAAGACGCAACCCCGTTTAATTTATGACGTGAAACTTATGATTACGTGATATTTTTATTTAACCGAAACAAGATGAATTAACTCGCCGTTAAGACAGTTAATTTGCTTAACCCATTGACTGCCAGGCAAATTTACAGCGTCTTGCTGTTGGAAGCCAAAATTTTAAAGAAAACATGAAATTTTCCAAAATATAATAATACCAAGTTACAGATTTAGTATTGAAATGGCATTTACAGTAATTTTTATTGAAAAAAAGAAAAAACACTACGAGATAACTCGTAGCTGGCGCCACTGAATGAAGATTCTGTAGCGTCATCTATTCAGTCTTACAAAAATTACCATGAAGATACCAACAAATTATCAGTTACTAAGTCACAAACAAATTACCGATAATGTATATAACAGTAAATAAGAAATTAATAGTCATTAGTCATCTGTCGTCTGTAGTAATTAATCTATTAAATTCTGTCTGATGTAAACATTAAATTAAATTATGAAAATTTCCTTTTGTAGTACGGTGTCTCTATCATTTACCGATCATCGTAACTACAATTCCTGTGTTGCCCGCCGCTTACGAGAGTAGTGTTTTTTTTTTCAATAAAAATTGCAATAAACAAAGACATTTTCTTTTATACCAATTGTAATCAATCTAAACTTGTAGCGCAAACTACGAGATATTTCGCAGTTCGCAGTCAATTAAAATGTCAAAGACAATTAAAATGCTTAACTCTAACGGAGTCTAACGGAGGATGAAAGATAGAGGAACAATAAATGAAGATACAGATAAACTTTTAAAACATAGATTTGGCAAGGGCTTGTTTTTATAATATTACAAGCTCCTCAATTTGGAATAAATAGCCTGTCGATCTCACGAAGACGACGTAGATTTTCACTTTGCACGAAGATCCAAAGATTAATTGCAATATATATCGATATACAAATCGAATTTATAAATAACAAAAAGAGAAAATTTGACAAGGGCTGTTTTTATAATATAATAAAGCTTCTCAAGGGAAAATTTAACAAGGGTTATTTTTAAATATAAATATCACGAGCTCTTCAATTTTCCAATAAATAACCTGCCGATCTCGTGAAGTAAATTTTCAAAGCAAATATCCAGAGAACGACGTAAGTCTCCACTTACTTTGCACAAAGAACCAGAGACTAATTATAATACATTGATCATAATTGGAACTTGTAAATAACAAGCGGAGAAAATTTGACAAGGGCTGTTCTTTGAAATATTATATTACGATCTCCTCAATTTTCTAACAAATAGCCGATCTCGCGAAGTAAATTTTCAAAAAAGAAATATCCACGACGTAAGCCTCCACTTACTTTGCACAAAGAACCAGAGACTAATTATAATACATTGATCATAATTGGAACTTGTAAATAACAAGCGGAGAAAATTTGACAAGGGTTGTTCTTTCAAATATAATATTACGATCTCCTCAATTTTCTAACAAATAGTCGATCTCGCGAAGTAAATTTTCAAAAAAGAAATATCCACGACGTAAGCCTCCACTTATTTTGCACAAAGAACCAGAGACTAATTACAATACATAGATTATAACTGGAACTTGTAAATAACAAGCGGAGAAAATTTGACAAGGGTTGTTCTTTCAAATATAATATTACGATCTCCTCAATTTTCTAACAAATAGCCGATCTCGCGAAGTAAATTTTCAAAAAAGAAATATCCACGACGTAAGCCTTCATTTGCATTGCACAAAGAACCAGAGACTAATTACAAGTTTCTCCCGACTTCCGAACTCGTGCGAATACTCTCACGGGGAAAAAAGGATCTCGAGAGGAAGCATAAGGGATCAACGACGCGGTTAAGCATGTGATTTACACCGGTCCGTGGAAGTTGAAGTGCTTCCTTGAAGACGTTGAAGATCGTTGCCAATGTGTGCGCGCGTGTTTGCGCGCGTGTGTGTGTGTGTGTGTGTGTGGATGTTTAATCTCCATCACAGGACACATCCTGCTCGTCATCTCTGTGGCGGTCGCTTTGACCGTATAATCGCGCGCATGACTTTTTATCTTGCACTCTCGTCTCCTCTTCTCTCCTATTTATACACTCGCAAGCCTCGTGGCTGGCGTGTGCTCGTTGCTATCTGACCGTACAACGCCGGGTTAATGTTACTCTGAAGAGCGAAGGAGGGAGACGAAGGGGAACAGAAAGAAAAAGAGCGGCAGGCCGTGGCGGAGGTGAAATTAAACGGCAGGAAAACAGGAAATTAATTGCTCCAGTGTCCCGTTAATTCTTCTCGCGGCGATACTTTACGCGCATCCGCGCGTTACATTTTAATTATACACGCGGACGCGATTTTTCTTTACCGACCGAGCAGCCTTCGTATGCTTCATCCGTGGATGAAAAAAGGGGAATCGGAAGATTCAAATATTTTGCTTCCCTCGATTAATTATCAGTCGACTTGGAATTCGAATTTACCCTCGTTGGTTCTTCATTTGGTGTTTCGAGCTGAATTTCATTTCGGCCAAATTAGGTAATTTCAGATTCTATCCACGCTGCGTGGTTTCTTTCTAATTGCACGACGCTCTAGCTTTACTCGAAATGATAAAATGAAACTACCTTCGCGATTATTCTTTTGCAAATATCAAATGGGCACTTAGTATCGTCGGATCGCTATCCGCTGTTTCGTGAGTCACATGGTTTAAATTAGCTTCAGATTACGTCAGGTTAGGTTAGAGTAGGCAATAATAGACTAGACTGCTGATGTAACGAACGACAGATTAGATTACTTAATTATTAGAAAAATAACAAGATTCGCGAGGTTATTCACGTTTCTTGCCACTTGTCTCTTTGCCAAAGTACAAATACTTGTAAAAATGTATAAACGCCTATCGTTCTCATATATCCAACAACAAAATGGCGGTCGAAGTGAACTTGCGTCTTCCTTCCGTTCCCTCCGAAATTCAAATATTGCCACATTTACTAGAAATTCGAAGTTTAAAAAGTAGTCGGATCTTTCGATATCAACTTCCCTCTTTCTCGAGGCTCTCCCAATTACAGTTACTTCAATTTCAACGATCCGTTTCTCTTCGAAGAACGATCGCCGCCTACGCGACCTCGAGCCACGAGGTGATTTCGAAGTCGCTCGAGGTCGTAAATAAAATGGTGAACAAATTGCCTGGACAATGGCCGCCCGAACGAAACGCGTCTCCGTCGACAAAAGGGAACTTCATAATCGCCGCGGAACGTTCCGTTCGTGCGGTTTCTTTCGCTATTGTTTACAGGCCATTGTACCACTTGGCTTGCAAGTATCGCACGTCCAGCCGGACAAAGAGAAGAAACGAGCACAATGGCGAAGGTTGTTCGCGATATATAGCCGCGGAATCTCTCTTATCTGATCCGAGGAGAAATGTTCGACGTACTGGCAAACAACTCTTCCTTCTCCTCGTCGGCGGTGATAAGACCAATTTTCCTTCGGTTTCCTTCGCGTTTATCGTATTGTACAATGTACAAACAGCGTTAATGACGGCACGGCGTAGTTTCGGATCGCGTGTGTGGAAGAGTACTGGTGCACGAGTGCAGTTATGTCCATCGGCGGCGTACATGTATCGTGCCCGATACTCGGCTAACGAGATAATTTTCTAACGATAACGAGAGAGAGTGTGGGCATTAAAGCGACGGTTGTGCAATGTTATGACGTTGTTTAATTGGTTCAATTCCCCGATCCCCCTCGCGTTCTGATAAGTTTTTCACGTAAATTCTATCGTATAAATTTTATTAAATGCCATTGATTCCTTGCACGCAGATGTTGTTAACACTAGAAACACTACCACACCAGTCGAAATGACTGGTTTTGCAATTTTATTGCAAAATTTCTATTTCACATTAGAATTTTTTCCAATGCAACGATGCCAACGACTTTTACAGTGTGTAACTAAAGAAATAATATAATGAATTTTATTTTATTTTTATTTATTAAAATAATCGAAATAATTTTGGTAGAAATAACTTCGTCTTAACTGTCGGTAGTTCTAGCGTTAATACGAACAAAAGAAATATCGACTGATTGCAATTTCCATCGATCGCCAATGATTCGCCGGTAATTCGAGCCAGGCCGAGAATTCGTTTTTCGAAAATTTTTACAAATTTTCACGACTGCTTTCACAATTCCAACTGTATATTTTTTTCAACGAAAGTTTATCGAACAGTGTATTTTCATCTGAAAAGACGTCGAAATATAAATGCTTGCCGTAAATGTTATTTATACCTTATATAGTCTTCTCGACAGGCTTTTCACTTTTTAACGAAGATACGAGCAGAATTAAATGCGCTTTCTCCATTTTACATTGTGTTTTATATTCGATTCATTTGACGATGTGAAAATTGATATTTCCTTTGAGAACAAAAGGCATAATTGATTGACCCCGACCGCAAAACAAACGTGAACTCTATCCACACGTACCGCGATAGAATTATCTCACTGGCTTTGAGACACGAGCGAACACACACATATATATATATATATATATATATATATATATATATATTTTCACGCACGAGAAACATTTCAAAGCGAGTGCAAATGAAAGAGCTTCGTGGAATTTGCTGGCGAGAGAGAAGCTTCTCAATTTAGAACGAATTGCCTGATTACTGAGCAGACATGGTGAAACAATTATGTTATCGATTATGTATAATCATTAATGAAACTCCGATGCGAAGTTTTTAACATTCAACGAACGCGTCATTTTATTAGGTATTTTATCATTGGACCGCGAGAAACTGTAGAAATCTCAGAAAGTTGTGGCACATGGCGTGACAAACATTTCCAAGGAGAAATTCCCTCGTTCGTCCATTCTTTGTAACAGCAAGAAACACCGTTGTAAAAACAATCGTGCGGAGAACAGACTTGACGACATAATTATAATGAAACGAACGTACAATTTCGCAGGACGTGCATCATGATTTCATAGAGAAAAGAAGATTTTTCTTTCGTAGAAATAAAATAAAAAATAAAAAAATCGAGAAGAACTGTCCCTCGCGATGAGAGCTAAGAAAAATTCGAACATCTTATTCGGTGAAATGAGATTAAAAACCAAGAACTCTAAGAAACTGACGAGGTTTTCATATTTTTACAATATTAATCGGAGTGAAGTTATTTTTTTAAAACCAAAGCCAAAGTCACCAAGATTTCTATCTCTTGGAAGAAATTCAAACAGGTTTAAACAATGGCTTGGATTCCCTTTATTTTCATATGAATCATGAACACGAATGGAAAAATGATCGACGAGGCGTTCGAATGACTGATATCGAGAACATCGCTCAGAAACTAGACGCTCGAATCTCCCTAAATTATCAGTTTAGGGGAACGAGGAGAAATGTCACGTGGCGGGGACAGCAAACATGTGATAGAATTCACTAAAACAGGCCTCGTGGGCGAACTGTGCTATCAGTTGGTCAGTTTATCAACTAAACTGTGTATTGATCCGTTCGACGGTGGGCAGTGCCGACGGTGTTGTACCGATTTCGTGTTCACGAGCTTCCATCGATGTCGAACGGATCCAACGTGAAATTTCGACAAACACGCCTTGTCTCGACACCGGTCTCGCCTAAATTTCCGAAATTAGGCCACAGTTCGCGTGCGCTCGGCAACTTTGCTCCTCAACCTGTTCAATGAAATCTTCCCTCTCGCTCTCCCTGAACGCCTGTAAGTTGCACGCGCGAAGTTGCTGTTTCAGCCGTGGAAAAATGTTCAATATCGGCGATAGAAAATTTGGGAAAAATTCAGCGCGAGGAAAATCGTAAAAAATAATTGGTACTCGAAGCTTTCCCATTTTCGAAGTATTGAACTCGTTTCTTTCGGAGATGTCTTCACATTATTTCGATAAGAATACGAGACAGTTTCTTCGTTTAAAAATTTTCGAAATTCAAGCCAAAATTAGTTACGATCTTAAAGATTCGAGTCTGTCTTTTTTTAAAGTTTGTACGATCTTTTCTTTTCCTTTTTAAAAATCGAACGTACGGATAGACATTCTCTGTACATTGCACACTAAAATATTGTATTTTATTGCTAATTTTCGAAGTATTGAACTCGTTTCTTTCGAAGATGTCTTCACATTATTTCGATAAGAATTCGAGAAAGTTTCTTCGTTTAAAAATTTTCGAAATTCAAGCCAAAATTAGTTACGATCTTAAAGATTCGAGTCTGTCTTTTTTTTAAAGTTTGTACGATCTTTTCTTTTCCTTGCACGAAGTTATGAAAATTTTTAAAAATCGAACGTATGGATACACATTCTCTGTACATTGCACACTAAAATATTGTATTTTATTGCTAATTTTCGAAGTATTGAACTCGTTTCTTTCGAAGATGTCTTCACATTATTTTGATAAGAATACGAGAAAGTTTCTTCGTTTAAAAATTTTCGAAATTCAAGCCAAAATTAGTTCTTAAAGATTCGAGTCTGTTTTTTTTTTAAAGTTTGTACGATCTTTTCTTTTCCTTTTTAAAAATCGAACGTACGGATAGACATTCTCTGTACATTGCACACTAAAATATTGTATTTTATTGCTAATTTTCGAAGTATTGAACTCGTTTCTTTCGAAGATGTCTTCACATTATTTTGATAAGAATTCGAGAAAGTTTCTTCGTTTAAAAATTTTCGAAATTCAAGCCAAAATAGTTACGATCTTAAAGATTCGAGTCTGTCTTTTTTTTTTAAAGTTTGTACGATCTTTTCTTTTCCTTGCACGAAGTTATGAAAATTTTTAAAAATCGTACGGATAGACATTCTCTGTACATTGGACACTAAAATATTGTGTTTTATTGGTGATAAAATTTCTAAAATTATTTGCACAACACGCGTAACATGTTAATAAAAGCGAGTCGTTTACTATACCTAGTCATCCCTCCGTAATTTCATCGTTGACTCGATCGTTTCGGTGAACAGAAATGGTACACATTGTGCCCTCTTGTAGATTGTCGGGTACGATTGAAAGTTACAGCGTTTAGGAGTTTCCGTGTAACGCCCGTGAAACGAATAGACTGTTGGCCTTGGAATGTTTGCCGGGGTGACAGTTTAGGGGTGTTTGGTGACGGAAATTAATCGCCGCGTCTTGTACTGTCTTCGAACCGAGCTCGCGCACGATATTGAGATATGTACATGTGGTAACTTTGGTGGTTTCTCGAGTTAACGACCAACCTAAACGAGTTGATGTTATGTAGGTCAGGATTGTGTTTACACGCTTAATGCACGTAACTTTATGATCAACCCTTACGAGTAAAATTTTACAGCCGATTCAAAAAATCTCTATACTTTTAAAGATACAATATTCTGCGACGGGATATAATTTATATAATATAATATATATAATATAATTTATTCCATGTTTTTACTCTTCGTCATTGTTGCTAACAATTAGATTGCTGTATTCATATTTTTCTAATCGAAACTATTAAACTTGTCCCAACTATTAAATATTACAATGAATAACTTTGATGAACTATGAGTTTTATGTGTTTGTATATATTATCGAATATTACAATTTTGTACAAATGTATAAAAATTCGCATTTATACTATTTAAAAAAATAGATCTTCTCGTTTAATATTCTCGCTACATATAATGTATATTTCTTTTAAATTTCTAATATATAAGATAAAATATGTTTAATGTAAAATTCTCAAATCTATAAAATGACGGATGTTGATAATTTTATACGTCAAAATTCGGGCGTATAAGGCAATAAAAAGTTTCTGTCTGTGGAATTTTGTCTGATCATCGGTGATGACTAATATATAAGATAAAATATGTTTAATGTAAAATTCTCAAATCTATAAAGTAACGAATGTTAATAATTTTATACGTCAAAATTCGTACAAGGAAATAAAAAGTTTCTGTCTGTGGAATTTTGTCTGGTCATCGGTGATGACTAATATACAAAATAAAATATATTTAATGTAAAATTCTCAAATCTATAAAATGACGAATGTTAATAATTTTATATGTCAAAATTCGGGCGTACAAGGGAATAATAAATTTTTGTAGAATTTTGTTTGTATCGGTGATGACTAGTATATAAGATAAAATATGTTTAATATAAAATTCTCAAATCTATAAAATGACGGATGTTGATAATTTTATACGTCAAAATTCGTACAAGGAAATAAAAGTTTCTGTCTGTGGTATTTTGTCTGGTCATCGGCGACGACTAACAAACGCCAAGTATCTCGGCAATAGGTACATATATATTATTAAATACACGTCGTGTACGAATCTTTATCGTGGTAAATTGTTAACGATACAAAGATAAACGTGGCAGTGTCAGTTACTCAAAGCAAAAGCCAACCAGTCGTCGGTGAATCGACGTCGCACACACGCACGTCGCGGTCGTTGCTTGAATTTCAATGCTTACTACTTCCAAAGGTTTCGAGTGAAAAAGTCTCGTTTTCCATCTATACCACCGAAATTCGACGCAAACTATCGTAACGCCATGGTAAATATTTACGGACTATTTTCGTTTATCAGCTATCGTTTGTACACTACGTTTCACGTAGTGAAACATTTTACGATAACGATCGTCGTCACGTTGCCGCAAAATGTTACAACAGAAACCGCACGAATGCGTAAACGAACGAACATTTAGAATTCGCATATCATCGTTAGAGAGATTATTTTATAGTTATAGTCGTTTATGACTTAACAAGCTGTCGTTTATCTTTGTTAAGGGGTTGCACATCTTGCAAAATAAGGAAAATTAAAGAAAAAATTTTGTTGGCGATGAGATTACATTTCATTGAAAGAATAATACGTACGTGTTATTATGTTTTGGTGATTGCTAAAAATTTTGAACTGAAATATACGCGGGTAGATTTCATCGAAATGCAATATATCTCTGGTTTTATTAATTTTGCGACTGTTGAAAGTACGAAGCCAGTACATATTCGTCGAAGCCGATTTAAAATATCCATTTTTTTTTAAAAACGACAACTATTTGAATTTGAACTTTCTTTTTTTTTCGTAACTCTCGTCGTAAATTTCCAACTCCTTTTGTTAACAAAGAGAAAAGAAAAATGTTCGAATCAAAATTTCGCTTTGTCAAGTACTACTGCAACAGCCTTGAGAATATTACCCGAAAATTTTTACTCAAATTGATTCGGTTTCAGATATTTCTGGTATCGACTTTGAAGATTTCATTCCGCGAAAAGTTTCCAGTTATGTCACCATTAGTCAAGAACGTTCAGTTAATCATTTTTTAGATTATTCTAGAAGAATCGCAATGACAGAAACAATTTTTTGGAAAATCCAATTTTCTGACTCTGTTAAAGCTACACGATAGCTCGATCGTGTATCTTTACAATCTCCAGATTAATCGATCAGTTTTCCAAATGAAAAAAAAAAAAAAAGAAAAAAGAAAATGTGCAAAATACTTTTATTTCAGGCACGATCGATTTCGCGAAATTAATTAATTCTCTCGTCAATGGCGAGGAACGAGATTCCGTTAAATTCAATATCTTTATCTCTCTCGGTGAAGATCAGCGTATTCGTGCGAAGGTAACGTCTCGTTGCATCAACCTCCATACGCAATGAGCCGCAAGTTTCCATTTCGCGCGGATTTCGCTTCGAGGTAGTAACCCTTCGTGAGAGGAATAAAACCAGATCTCGCGCAAGAAAACACCGACAGATCTTTCCATCGTGGAAGCTTCTTTCGCCGCTTAAAAATAACCAATCAGCAGCGTCGGCAGATTTACGACAAATGCAAACTAGGGAAAGAACGCGACGAGTTGGAAACAATTTCAAAGCCCTGTATATATATCATCGATCAACCACGCATTCGACAAAATTGCATTCCTTCATCTTCGTAAGTTTTTCTGAAAAATTCCAGAAACATTCTGTTTGTCGTGATATCGAGTTCGAACAGTTTCGAATAAAAGGGGGACGTTGCGTCTCATTAAAAATTGACGGACTGTCGTGACTTCGTCGGTCGAGGAAAGGAGGAAATGCGTTGTTACGTGTCCCTTATACCGTCCGGCCCTACGACCTCAAGCATGCCACGTCGTGAATGCCAATTGCTTCTGGGAACGATTCCTTGGTAAATGTATCACGTACCGCGACGCGAAGTTTCCAGGCCAAGGATTAAAAAAAAAGGGCCTGGAGAATTTCGAAACAACCCTCTGGCTACATAAGGCCGCTTGCCAACGTAATTTCCAAACTAATTTCAGAACTATCGTCTTCGAGTTTTCGGTGAAATTGAT
This sequence comes from Tetragonula carbonaria, assembly GCA_032399595.1. Classification (NCBI taxonomy): domain Eukaryota; kingdom Metazoa; phylum Arthropoda; class Insecta; order Hymenoptera; family Apidae; genus Tetragonula; species Tetragonula carbonaria. The sequence continues at coordinate 7,965,191 of JAUCRC010000003.1, forward strand.
TCTGACTGCGGATGGATGGAGAAACCACACGCATCTTATAATCATACTCAAATAGAATTTAACATATTACTCTCTAACATGAATATTCATATATATATGTGTGAATATTCATAATGAAAAATTGCGACAGTATTTATAGAAACGTAGTAACGTAACATCGCAACAACGAGTCAGATGAGTAATATAGTTGTCGAGTTTCGGTGAAATTGATTCTGACTGCAGATGGAGAAACCACACGCATCTTATAATCATATTCAAATAGAATTTAACATATTACTCTCTAACATGAATATTCATATATTTATGTGTGAATATTCATAATGAAAAATTGCGACATTATTTATAGAAACGTAGTAACGTAACATCGCAACAACGAGTCAGATGAGTAATATAGTTGTCGAGTTTCGGTGAAATTGATTCTGACTGCAGATGGAGAAACCACACGCATCTTATAATCATACTCAAATAGAATTTAACATATTACTCTCTAACATGAATATTCATATATATATGTGTGAATATTCATAATGAAAAATTGCGACAGTATTTATAGAAACGTAGTAACGTAACATCGCAACAACGAGTCAGATGAGTAATATAGTTGTCGAGTTTCGGTGAAATTGATTCTGACTGCAGATGGAGAAACCACACGCATCTTATAATCATACTCAAATAGAACATATTACTCTCTAACATGAATATTCATATATTTATGTGTGAATATTCATAATGAAAAATTGCGACAATATTTATAGAAACGTAGTAACGTAACATCGCAACAACGAGTCAGATGAGTAATATAGTTGTCGAGTTTCGGTGAAATTGATTCTGACTGCAGATGGAGAAACCACACGCATCTTATAATCATACTCAAATAGAATTTAACATATTACTCTCTAACATGAATATTCATATATATATGTGTGAATATTCATAATGAAAAATTGCGACAGTATTTATAGAAACGTAGTAACGTAACATCGCAACAACGAGTCAGATGAGTAATATAGTTGTCGAGTTTCGGTGAAATTGATTCTGACTGCAGATGGAGAAACCACACGCATCTTATAATCATACTCAAATAGAATTTTAACATATTACTCTCTAACATGAATTTTCGCGCGTGTGTGTGTGTGTGTGAATATTCATAATGAAACATTGCGACAGTATTTATGAAAACGTAGTAATGTAACATCACAACAACGAGTCAGATGAGTAATATAGTTGTCGAGTTTTTCGAAAATCAGAAAACCAGAAAATCAATTAAAGCGTGCTTTCTACACTATATGTTTTCTGTCATCTTCGTCTAATTTCAAGACTCGCAAAAGTATGAAATGAAATAGAAAAATTGCAAATATCATTACAGTATGTACTCGTACGATTTGCAAAACGTGAGAACATAAATTTCGTACATCTCGCGGAACGTGCATCCAGCGTACATCTAAATATACGCTCCTCAACGAAATCGCGCCGTATTACAGTCGTCGGATAAATTCTCGGAGGCTTGAAAGCCGGGCGAAAATCATTTTCGCCGGAAACGATAGTAAAAATATCCGCGCGAAGCTGGACGATATACGTTCGAAACGGGCGAAACAATTAAAGTTCGCGAACGTCGACGAGGAGCCAAGAGGACGTGTCGCCGTCAGACCAGAAATCCGGCATACGGAATTAGCAACGTTACACGGTAGATAAATGTGAAAATCGTGCATTGCCTAAAACTCTCGCATTGCCACGACGTCACGTGGACTTTCGCGCTAACGTTTCTATCTCTTTAAGACTTCGTACAGGTGATCAATCGAAACGTCACGTCCTTTCCATTTGATAGATTATACTTTTTTTCACAATTCTGTGAGAAGCTACAAGACGAGTGATACCCTCGTGATTTTATTGCAATTTCGCAGCGACGACGTATTACGACTTGGCTGTTAAAACATCATTATATTTTCGTTTATAATTCAGTGCTTTTTAGTTTATAATATTGCTGTTAGCAATGTAATTCAATGCTCGCTAGTTTATAATATTGCCATTGATTTAATCTGGATAAAGTTAGGGTACTGTGGATTAGGTTAGAATAGGTTTAGAATAAATTTAGAATAAGTTTAGAAGAATTACAACTCGGCTATTAAAAGATTATACTTTTCAACAATTCAATCCTCGTTAGTTTATAATATTGCCATTAGCAATATAATTCAATGCTCACTTTATACACAGTTTATAATATTGCCATTGACTTAATCCGGATAAAGTTAGGGTACTGTGGATTAGGTTAGAATAGGTTTAAAAGAATTTGACTATTAAAAAATTATACTTTTTAACAATTCAGTGCTCATTAGTTTATAATATTGCCAATAGCAATGTAATTCAATGCTCACTAGTTTATAATATTGCCATTGACTTAATCTGGATAAAGTTAGGGTACTATGGATTAGGTTAGAATAGGTTTAAAAGAATTTGACTATTAAAAAATTATACTTTTTAACAATTCAGTGCTCATTAGTTTATAATATTGCCAATAGCAATGTAATTCAATGCTCACTAGTTTATAATATTGCCAATCCCTTAATCCGATAATAGCTATTAGGTTAGAATAGGTTTAGAATAAATTTAGAATAAGTTTAGAAGAATTACAACTCGGCTATTAAAAGATTATACTTTTCAACAATTCAATCCTCGTTAGTTTATAATATTGCCATTAGCAATATAATTCAATGCTCACTTTATACACAGTTTATATTGCCATTGACTTAATCCGGATAAAGTTAGAGTACTGTGGATTAGGTTAGAATAAATTTAGAATAAGTTTAGAAAGAATTTGACTATTAAAAAATTATACTTTTTAACAATTCAATGCTCGTTAGTTTATAATATTCCATTAGCAATGTAATTCAATGTTCACTAGTTATAATATTGCCATTGACTTAATCCGGATAAAGTTAGGGTACTGCGGATTAGATCTTTACAATAAGTTTAAAAGAATTTGACTATTAAAAAATTAACTTTTTAACAATTCAGTGTCGTTAGTTTATAATATTCCATTACAATGTAATTCAATGCTCACTAGTTTATAATATTGCCATCACTTAATCCGGATAAAGTAGTGGATTAGGTTAGAATAGGTTTAGAATAAATTTAGAATAAGTTTAGAAGAATTACAACTCGGCTATTAAAAGATTATACTTTTCAACAATTCAATCCTTGTTAGTTTATAATATTTGCCATTACAAAATATAATTAATGCTCACTTTATACACAGTTTATAATATTGCCATTGACTTAATCCGGATAAAGTTACAGCACTGTAGATTACGTTAGAATAGGTTTAAACAAAATTAGAAGAACTCATGATTAAAAAATTATATTTTTTAACAATTCAGTGCTCGTTAGTTTATAATATCTCCATTAGCAATGTAATTCAATGATCACTAGTTTATAATATTGCCATTGACTTAATTCGGTAAAGTTAGGGTACTGTGGATTAGATTTACAATAAGTTTAAAAGAATTTGACTATTAAAAAATTATACTTTTTAATAATTCAGTGCTTTTTAGTTTATAATATTGCTGTTAGCAATGTAATTCAATGCTCGCTAGTTTATAATATTGCCATTGATTTAATCTGGATAAAGTTAGGGTACTGTGGATTAGGTTAGAATAGGTTTAGAATAAATTTAGAATAAGTTTAGAAGAATTACAACTCGGCTATTAAAAGATTATACTTTTCAACAATTCAATCCTCGTTAGTTTATAATATTGCCATTAGCAATATAATTCAATGCTCACTTTATACACAGTTTATAATATTGCCATTGACTTAATCCGGATAAAGTTAGGGTACTGTGGATTAGGTTAGAATAGGTTTAAAAGAATTTGACTATTAAAAAATTATACTTTTTAACAATTCAGTGCTCATTAGTTTATAATATTGCCAATAGCAATGTAATTCAATGCTCACTAGTTTATAATATTGCCATTGACTTAATCTGGATAAAGTTAGGGTACTATGGATTAGGTTAGAATAGGCATTGACTTAATCCAGATAAAGTTAGGGTACTGTGGATTAGGTTGGAATAGGTTTAGAATAAATTTAGAATAAGTTTAGAAGAATTACAACTCGGCTATTAAAAGATTATACTTTACAACAATTCAACCCTCGTTAGTTTATAATATTGCCATTAGCAATATAATTCAATGCTCACTAGTTTATAATATTGCCATTGACTTAATCCAGATAAAGTTAGGGTACTGTGGATTAGGTTGGAATAGGTTTAGAATAAATTTAGTATAAGTTTAGAAAAATTACAACTCGGCTATTAAAAGCTTATACTTTACAACAATTCAACTCTCGTTAGTTTATAATATTGCCATTAGCAATGTAATTCAATGCTCATTTATGCTAGTTTATAATATTCCCATTGACTTAATCCGGATAAAGTTAAGATACTGTGAATCAGATTAGAATAGGTTTAGAATAAGTTTAGAAGAACTGCGACTTGGCTATTAAAAGATTATACTTTTTAACAATTCAATCCTCGTTAGTTTATAATATTGCCATTAGCAATGCAATTCAATGCTCATTAGTTTATAATATTGCCATTAATTAAAGATAAAATAGGGTACTATGGATTAGGTTAGGTTAGAATAAGTTAACAGTTAATGAGTTTACATACTACATATTACATTATGTTATTTAACATTTATTATGATATGTTATATAGTATCATATCATACTATATTATATTATATTACGTTATATACCATAGAATTATATTATCATATATTTGTACAGGCAGCGTATTGAAAATTACTACAAAGGCAAGCGAAAAATACAAAAGAATATAGAACTTGATGGAAAAGAGCAATGCAACTCTGTAACCTGATATTCATTGCTCTCATAATGTTACGAAATCACATAGACGTCGTATCATTCGTTTGAATTAATTTGAAGATCCGATGCAGATTATCAATTCATCACTGTTGTGATTTCCCAGCGATAACGGTGAGGAAATTCGACAGAATTATACTTCTAATGGCGCAACACACACACACACACACACACACACACACACACACACAAGTGAGCGTGCAATCTCACCATTAGAAATACAAATTGCACAGCTTCGTCGCTCGTGCAGTTACACGGATGGTGTTATGCGTCTCGATAAATTTATGTTTCCACGGTCCAGCGCAGACGAACGATACGACGTTGGAATTTTGCAGCAGTGCACGCTGTACAATTCGGCAAATTTGTATTTCCGATAGTGCAACGTACTACTGCAGTGAACATGGAATTTTGCTGTTTGAAATAAAGCTGTCGAATTGTACACTGTCTTGGCTTGATTGACGAAATCACAATTTTCCATCATTGGTATCTTGTATTTCTAATGCCAGATTTTATGTTCTCTTTTTATACTTTTCGCGCAAGAAGTTTCAATTTTTGTACATTTCCAGTGCAGTAGAGTCTGCAGATTTCTATGTACTTGTAGATTTCTATGTACTTGTAGAAAACTTCAGAATGCATAATTACATAAGAGAGTACGCATAATATGAAAAAAGAAAAAATACAAAAACTATCGAAAGTGTAGTTCTCTGTGTGTGAAATTTAACGATATAGGCTTTCTTCGATTATGCTCTCAAAAATACATAGTAGTTTACGTATTACGTATTCATGCATTGGAACTATTTCATCGAGTCGCACGTCAGTTTCGTCGAAACGAATGAAAAATCGCTCATTATTGCTCATCTGCGTCGAGCAGAGTGAGCTTGTCGCGACTTCATCTCGCGGCTCCTCTCCGCTCCTTTTTTTTTTCTCTTACACACGGCCAATTATAGCCGACAAGCTAGAATTCCACGAAACTAATTGATTCTCTCGGCGCACGCTGGAATTCGTTAGCGCTTTATTAGAAACGAAGAGCCCCCGATTTCGCTGGCGGCGAATCGGGCGACGAGGAGGCCAAGAAAGAGAATCTTGGAGAAGAGGATTTCGACGTTTGACGGCGATACCGACGGTGGGATAACGTGGAATGTACAATGAACGCGTATAATGAAATTACGCGCTACCGAGAATCTTTGTCCAGGGAACAATATCAGCGCCGCTCTTTCATAAATCCAGCCGGATAAACGTAATGAAACGCATTTTTTTCTTCTCAATTGAAAAATTTTCCTCCCCACGATCAATTTTTCCCCTCTGCTCCGCCTCGAGAGAGCATGTTGCTTTGGATTATCGCGTGACGTGAAGAAACTGTACAATTTTCCACCTCGTTGAATACCACGGGATTAACGAAGTTCTCTCTGTTTTCAGAATGATGAGGATGTTATCTTGTGACTGGTGGTGAAACACTGTAACATCGATTCTCTGGAAAAATGGCTTTGACCGTCGTACCCTCGGCCCGCGTTTTCAACGGAAACGGTGAGCTTTACAATATGTTAACGCGCAACAATTTTACAGTATCTCCGCAATAATTACATTGCAAATATTTCCACGAATTCGTGCCTTTATGGATATTTATTACTACTATACCTGGGATATTTCACGTATTTCTTTGCAATTACGCGACTGTCTATTGCTGCATTACTAATACAAAGTAATCCAAATTACGTATCTCAACCTTAATCGCGATTGCAAAAATCGTGCAATTACCAATTTTTAACGCAAACGGTGAGTCGTGTTAACACAACTTTATATCGATAATCTCGAGACACTTTCAACTTTATAAAAAATAACGTATGAATGTCCTAGTTTAATATGATAAACGATAAAAAAGAAACAATTCGTTATTTTCATCGTATAGCACGCGTTAAAAGATGAAACGTTCGTGACGTGATTGCACGCATGCGGCGCTTCGAACTAACAAAATCCACGACTAACGAAACGAGAGAGCTAAATGCTCTCTAAATTGAAATTTCATTGAATTTCATACAAAATTCGCGGCGCCAGTTTCGTTGCCCGGCCGGATTCGTGGTCAATTTAATCGTTTAATTGCTCGAGAAACGTCGTGGAAATGAAACGAAAGGTTGAAAAACAAACAAAATGTTTTTGCACACGGGAGACGGAAAATTTGAGGAAAAAAACGCGAGCCTCCTTCGAAGATAAATTTTAAAATCCTTTTAAAAACCTTTTCTTCTCAAGAGAGAAACCAATAATGTCTCTTTCGTTGTCACGTTGTTATTCGCACGTTTCTCATTCATGATTTACGAAACGGATCGGCGATCGTGTCGATTTCGATGTTCTAATAGGAGTTTATTAAGTCATTGCCACGCGAACGACTGGAATGAACGGACCGATATGACACGTAAATGGGGATCCCCACGTTGTCCCGGCTAACGAACTTTGCCAGATTATTATTACCGTGCCTCTGGATGGTCGCCAATGGTTACAACATATTTCGGTTTACGCCTCGCGTCGGTCATTACCCTCGAACAATCGGCCTCTCGAGATAAAACACAATCGAATTCAACGCCCAAAGATAGATCCACCCCGAGTTGAGAATCCATCTCGGGGCAAAGTGATCAAGATCATTTTCTTTTCGAATACCTTGCCTTTTCGAAGGATCGAATTTGGTCTGAGTCGATCTCTCTCGAGATAAAACAGAATCGTACCCTCACCTCCAAAGATAGATGCTTTCTATTCGAAGATCGAAGAGGATTGATCACACTCTAAATCACCAGTGCGCTCTGTGCATTGAAAGTTTCGTTCGGATCGAATGCCCTTTTGAAAGATCTTTCGATAAGAGGCCGTATGCTATAATCTGCTATAATTGAAGTACATATTGGCTTGCGGATAAATTTAATTAGAATCGTTGGTGGAGGAACTGTTTGCTTGAAAGGGGAAGAAATTAACACTTTACCGACCGGTGGCCTATTAATCGGCTACTATTTATCGCTATCGGTCGCTAAAGTGTTGACATCGTATGATAATATATTTATATGTTTTAACACTTTACCGACCGGTAATATCGTATATTAATATATACGAATATATTATTATACGATATTAACACTTTACCGACCGGTAGCCTATTAATCGGTTACTAATTTACCGCTATCGGTCGGTAAAGTGTTGACATCGTATGATAATATATTTATATGTTTTAACACTTTACCGACCGGTAATATCGTATATTAATATATACGAATATATTATTACACGATATTAACACTTTACCGACCGATAGCCTATTAATCGGTTACTATTTACCGCTATCGGTCGGTAAAGTGTTGACATCGTATGATAATATATTTATATATTTTAACACTTTACCGACCGGTAATATCGTATATTAATATATACGAATATATTATTATACGATATTAACACTTTACCGACCGGTAGCCTATTAATCGTCTATTACTTACCGCTATCGGTCCGCAAAGTGTTAAGATACATAATTGTGCTTTGAATTGTGCCTAATTTGTGCGATGCTATTTTAACCATTTAACGCGTATATATTTGATTATTATTAACTATGACATAAAAAACTATGTATATATTATAAAATACAAAACAGAATAAAAAATTCCAAAGCACGGAACACTGGACTCCCCCCGATCGTGTGTCACGATCATGCGCTATCATTAACTAATTAAGATAAATATTTCTCTTCACTGTCAGTTGCTTTTTGTTGCTTCGATAAAGAACTTACGTTTCGAATAACAGCGATATTTTTTTTTATAAGAACCTAGATAATTGTATCCTTTGTGTTTGTTCTCGGTACGTTCTAGTGGGGACGCAGGCCTTCGTTTCCGGCTCGAGGGGCTCGAAGTGCCTTTGCTGCCCTTACGGCTATCACATCGACCTGGACTTCGTGCGATACTGCGAGGCAGTCGCGGCAGGAAGTGCCGGCGATAGATCTAGCATCGAGAGACGTAAGAAAAGGGAGCGCCGGAGGCAATGTCAGTCGATGGAGGTCCTCCTCGGTCTGGTAATTGATCGCTTCAATTCCATAATTAAACTGCTCTGCCCGAGATTCGAACGCGCGTTTCCACCGTCAATCATATTTAACGTCGTTTCCCATCGTCGTTGGGACGGGCCTTCGTTTCTGTGATAATCGAATCATTCTCGATTCATTTTCACATTTTGTATTCCGTTCGCGACAATTGACGCGCGCCACTGAAATTTCGTTCATTTCTGTTCTTTCAGCAGGCCTCTATATAATTTGTCGCTTTAATTCCGGAATGTTCCTTTTTTTTTGTGTTTTTTTTTTTTTTTTTTTTTTACTAATGTCTTCCGATAATGTCAGCGTCTCTTCACTGCTTGGCGAATAAAGATCCCGGCATTTTCATGCTCCGTTTGAAAACAGAGAGACAAGAGTAATAAACAGCGTCGAGGATCGACAGCTACGGGGGAAGGATGATCGTCTCGCGAATTCTTCGATGTTTTTAATCTTAGGTGAGTCCAACCCTCGCCGGAGTCGAGGCCGAATTGACGAAAATACCTGCACGGGGACTTGCTACGACGAACGGCATAGTGACGAGGTCGGGCCATAGTGACGACAAGCCAGGATACGCGCAAGTATCAACGGCCCTCGACCTCAGCGACGTGGTGGGCGACTTCGAGGCGACTCTGAGACGTTCCTCCAGATCGACAACAAACACATCCGACAAACAGGAACGCACTGAGAACGGTCAGACGATTTTATTTATTTCTATTCCGATCGTTTCGTCCTATTTGTCGAGAGTCGACCTATTTTGCAATTGTTTTCGTCTTTGTCCTCTTTGTTCATTTGATCCCTTGCCTTGTAACAGCCCTCGCCGCATAAACACATCCTGTATATCGTAATAGAACGAAGCTTCAACTCTTCAATATTTTAGTCGGCAAATTATTCAGATCGAATATTGTTACACACAGAGGTTATACGTGTAATACAAGTAGAATCTGGGTTATTCGATCTAATCGTGACACGTAATTTGAATTTCACATGAGAGAAGATCGTTCGTTCTGATCTACCTCGATGAATATTAATATATCCGAAACAAAAGTGCCTGAATAATAATCCGATGATTTCTATTCTCTCGTTTCTCGTAAAAATCACTCTCCAAGTTTTTCGTCGATCGTCTCTCGGCACAGTAGCGTTGAAGTAACAACATTTTTTGGTTGGCATTTGAAAAGTTTCCTTTTCAATCGCGAGACAAAGGATTAATTTGCCTTCGGCTCGTTTGCTTCTGTTCAGAATGATGATACATCTTGCGCAACGCAGCCCGATCGCGTGGAAACACATTCCTTGGAAATTATTTTCCACGCCGTAACACGGCCATCTTTCTCTGTTTGAACGATACGAGAGAAAAGAAAAAAAGAAAGAAAAAGAGGAACGATGCAATCGATCACGATGCAATTCTATTGCTTCCAACGGGAGTGAAAGAACAGGGGAAGGAGAGGGGGAAAAAAGGAGGAAAACGAAGGAATGAGATCCGATAATTTCACGCATATTTGATTTCCTCGCGCTGAATCCGTTCGGCCATCTTTGGATTCTTTATGGCCCAATGACCTGCTGCACAATAATTGCCGTGCAAAGAGAAAGAGCTTCCTTCACTTTTTTTTTTCGAGTCGCTGAAACGGTTCGCGAATCTGTTTTAAGCAAATGCACAGGAACTCTCCCCGTCGTGATCGTCGCGAGACTGTTTACCAAATTCGTACGCTTCTCAACACGAACGTGAAAGCGTATTTAAAAAAAAAAGTGAAAAGAAAAAGGAAAAAAGAAACAAATAAAAACGAAAGAGAACGAATCTCGAAATCTGTTACGCGCACATGGCGCTGGTGGCCGATTTTCTTCACAAAATGAAAACGTACTCGCGATCGAACGTGTGACGAGTTGCAACTATAACGCAACGGGCGCATCGCGTAATTACGAGTCAGCGTGGAATTCGTGCGAGGAATATGAAAATTTCTCCTTGTATAATCTCTCGTACGTTGTATGTACGTATGCACTATCGTTCAAAAGTATCCGGACGTTTGATTATTTTTAACAACGTGTAATTTTCGTTCCGGGATCTCTCTCTCTCTCTCTCTCTCTCTCTCTCGCTCGCTCGCTCGCTCGCGAGTAAAAATTACGTGTTGATGAATGACGATTAACTGGCTGCGGATGCTTTTCATGCATTTATGTAAAAAAAAAACGCACGGAATGCATGTAATATGGAACGTGTTAGCAGCCGTTATAATGATACGTGATATGCAAATGAATTTTCTGCCTGATGGTTGGCTCCGTTGTCTAATACTTACTTTCGTAAAAAATAATCCTACCAGCGATCTAGCGATTCTATGCTATTATTTCGTTGTTACGACACGTCGTTCGGACACTTATTGTTAGCATGTTTCATCGTATTTTCTCATATTTCGATAACCTTCTGAGCGAAGGATGGCACAGGATGGCACGTAAGGCCTATTTTGATCATTCGTTTAACGGATCCAATCGAACAGACGAATAAAATTTTCCCCTCTCTCAGTTACGATCGACTTCACGGTGTGAACGTCACGATTGAAAATCGAATAATTGCCTTCGCCAAATTGGATATCTCTCCAGGCGAATGGTTCACCCTCCTAATGCCTCCACGGTTTGAGCTACTTTTTCTTTATACACGGTGGCTCGAAGGAAAAAGTCAGTCTACAATCTGTACTATATTTTCTATAATCATTGAAAAAAACTCACCTCTGTTTAATTTAGATTTAGCTAACGTCGAGATTGTGTTTAAAAAAAAAGAGATATTTTAAAGTTTATCAAAAGCTAAATTAATATATTAATTAATAATAAATTAATATATTCTATACACGGTGGCTCCAAGGAAAAAGTCAGTCTGTACTATATTTTCTATAATTATTGAAAAAACTCACCTCTGTTTAATTTAGATTTAGCTAACGTCGAGATTGTGTTTAAAAAAAAAGAGATACTTTAAAGTTTATCAAAAACTAAATTAATATATTAATTAATATATTCGCGACACCTCGAGTTATTTTCGTCCCAAATATTTTCAGAAAATCAAATCTGAAATAATCAAGACACTAATAAAAATATTTTACTCCTGTCTTTTCTGTAAACTGTAGAAACACTATTTATATTGACTCGTAATTAGATTTATGGAAAATTTAAATGTACAAAATGCACACAGAGTGCGCATAAAAATAATATAATGCACGAAAATATAATATAAAGTATTTAATATCTGAAATATTTAACATGAAAAGCAAATCTCTTTCTAGATTCTATTTTCACAAACTATTTTCACAAAAATATGAAATCTGCGTAAAAACCAGTCTATTTGTAAACTGCTAACTATTGTATTTAATTTACTTAAACGGACGGTTTGATTCGAAAATCAAACACAATTTATACAGCAGTCAAGCAGAAAAAAAGAATCTAGTCTTCCATTCGAGCACACCTTGTACGTTAAAACTCGTTAAACATAAAGGATCGCCATCAAGGATAACTTCTTCGGTCGTTGTCCCCGGTGAACACCTCGCTTCAACATCGCACGATTTTCACTTTCGTTGAAACAAAATGGTTCGGTCTTCTTTCTTTCTTCTACTTTCTTCTTCTTCTCTTTTTTTTTCTTTTTTTTTTTTTTTTACTAATGACACGGTCGACGAATCGGTGTTGACGAAATGCGACGATCGTGTCGTTTTCTCACGAGACCGCATACTGAAATCCCAAGGCACGGTCGCATTCGTTTACGGGAAGATTCTCACGTTTCGCAACCCGGGACGCACTTGCTCCCGTTTCCTGTCTTATCGGTCGTGTCAGACAATAGGAGCCCCTGGAATCGGGGAATGCCTCGTCCTCCTCCGGGGAAAACGAGACGGTTTCCTCTCTTTGATTCGACTCTCAGATAAATTGGACTCCTTCAGCGTAGAGCACGAAAACTTAACAATGGGAACTGAATAAATACGAAGCTCGTGTAGAGGATGGTTTGTTTGATGGAGATTGCTCGAGAAGAGCATACATATTTATTGCTAGATGGAATTAATTTTGGCGCTCGTCAATGCAAAAAAAATGTTCTACCGTTATGTCTATCTTTAATTGCTTAATTACGAAAGTTTCATAGTCTTATTATATGTCTGTACGAATTGCTCCATTTTTAATTGTCTCGGTCGGCAAGGTAGCATGAAAATCAAAAAATCAACGAAAATAGACTCGTCGTATTTTTTTTTTTTTCAAATACTTCTCACATTTTATATTTTAATCATATTATTGGTTCTTTGTTATATCGTTCTTTCGATATCGGATAATCCATTTATCTAATTTCCATGTCAAACTGAAAAATCACATGTAATCGACCACCATTTATTCTATTTTTTTAAAATTGAAGAATCAATGAAAATAGACTCGTGGTATTTTTTTTTAAATACTTCTCTCACATTTTATATTTTAATTATATTATTAGTTTTTTATTATATCGTTCTCTCGATACTACAAAAAATTCATTTATTTAATTTCCACATCAAACTGAAAAATCACATGTAATCGATTACCATTTATTCTGTTTTCAACTATCTTCATTAGCAAGTAATATAAAAATCGAAAAATCAATGGAAATAGATTTATTTTTCTTAGACATTGCTCACATTTTATATTTAACATGCTGTCGATACGAGATAATCCATTTATCTCTGTCTAATATCTAATTCTCAAATTGAACTGAAAAATTATAATCGATTACCTAAACGTCCCAATGAAATGAAATTATTGAACTTATTGAAAAATTATTGAATTATACCATTACAATCTCTTGTTATATCATTCCATACCAACTAATCTATTTCTCTCAATCTCATACCTAATTCTCAAATTAAACTGAAAAATGCTATCCTTCCAAGGAAATAAAATTATTCAACTACCTCAACTAGCAAATAATATACAACTCGAAAGAAACAACGAAACTTGTCATATTTTTCTTAAGTACTTCTCATAATTTTTATTGAATTATACCATTACAATCTATCGTTATATCATTCCATACCAACTAATCTATTTCTCTCAATCTCATACCTAATTCTCAAATTAAACTGAAAACTCCTATCCTTCCAAGGAAGTGAAATCTTATTCAACTATCTCAACTAGCAAATAATATACAACTCGAAAAAAACAACGAAACTTGTCATATTTTTCTTAAGTACTTCTCACATTTTTTATTGAATTACAATCTTTTTTTATATCATTCCATACAAACTGATCTATTTCTCTCAGTTGCTTTTTCACTTTAATCTAATTCTCAAATTAAACTGAAAAATCCTATCCTTCCAAGGAAATAAAATTATTCAACTACCTCAACTAGTAAATAATATACAATTCGAAAAAAACAACGAAACTTGTCATATTTTTCTTAAGTACTCTCATAATTTTTGTTGAATTATACCATTACAATCTCTCGTTATATCATTCCATACCAACTAATCTATTTCTCTCAATCTCATACCTAATTCTCAAATTAAACTGAAAACTCGTATCCTTCCAAGGAAATGAAATTATTCAACTATCTCAACTAGCAAATAATATACAACTCGAAAAAAACGAAACTTGTCATATTTTTCTTAAGTACTTCTCACATTTTTTATTGAATTACAATCTTTTTTTATATCATTCCATACAAACTGATCTATTCCTCTCAGTTGCTTTTTCACTTTAATCTAATTCTGAAATTAAACTGAAAAATCCTATCCTTCCGAGGAAATAAAATTATTCAACTACCTCAACTAGCAAATAATATACAACTCAAAAAAACCAACGAAACTTGTCATATTTTTCTTAAGTACTTGTCATAATTTTTATTGAATTATACCATTACAATTTCTCGTTATATCATTCCATACCAACTAATCTATTTCTCTCAATCTCATACCTAATTCTCAAATTAAACTGAAAACTCCTATCCTTCCAAGGAAGTGAAATCTTATTCAACTACCTGAATTAGCAAACGACATAAAACTAAAAAAAACTAACGAGAACAAACCTGTATTTCATATTTTTCCCAATTACTTCTCACATTTTTTTATTGAATTCTCTCGTTACATCATTCGATACCAGCCAATCCATTTATCGCAACCGGATCGAGATCCAACATCTGATTCTCAAATCAAGTTGGAATCATCTTGTAATCAATCACCGCGTCGATCCTCCGGAGGAGCAAATAAAACTCCCAGTTACAGGTGGCCTAACTCCAATAACTCGGCCGAGCAACGAATAAAACGACCCCGCACCGGTTAAGTAATCGCAAGGAACGACTGTTTGTGTCCGAGTTCACACAAGTTCCCGTGTTTTCCCGCGGTGAATAAATTGCAAATGGTTCACGCGGTCGTTCATCGCCTGGCTCGGTTGTAAATCGCGGTTTTGAAGATAGTACCGGCGGTTTCTTCGGCGGTTCGAACAACGCCGGAACGCGTCGGCGAAGTCGCCGGTGCGTGGCTGGAACCACCTGCTTCCGGTGCTGTCGTGGCATCGCGTCGGTTACACCGTCGATTCAACGGCACCTGTGTTACTGCACACAACCCCGTGGCAAATAACGTCCGAAGTCCGAGTACGCTCGTTTTCGTCCAATACTAATTCCCAATAGTTGCCCATCCGAGCCGATTTCCGCGACAAAAACGAAACGTGCACGCACGTCACAGTGACGAACACGTGGAATGCGTAAAAATTACGCATGTCGAACTGTCTGCTCTTTGTTTGTGCTTTGTTCTTTCTCTCTCTCTCTCTCTCTCTTTTTCTCTATGCTTTGTGCTTGTTCTTATCCTTTTACTCTCTGTCTCCCCGTTTTTCTGCGTTTTTCCTTTTTTTCTCGTTGAGATCTTTCCCCTTCCCGTTCAAATGGAGCCGTTTCACGACGAGTTGATTCCATTAAGTGAGATATTATTGGAGTGCTGTTTCCTTCATGCTGTTTTATTGATCAGCACGAGAGGTTTCTGCGATTGAATATCGAGATTGCTTTCCATCGGGGTGATCCTCCCTCCGTCGGCGGGAAATTGAATTATTTGATAGCGTCTTTTGCCTTTTTTTATAGGTCAACGCCGATACTCATCTCGTTCGCCGGTTATATTTATCGAGAACCGCGAATTTATATAGAACCGCGAACCGCGATGCTTGAACTTGTTACGTTGGTTTTGTTGATAAGCTCCCCTTAGCTTAGATTTAAGGGAAATACGAGAAGATTCAATCTTTTCAACAGACATTCTTTCGAAACGTGGGGAAATCTTTTCTGCTTCTTGAGATGGTAAAAGCTGCTTAGATATTTTAACACTAGAACTACCGACAGTTAAGACGAAGTTATTTCTACCAAAATTATTTCGATTATTTTAATAAATAAAAAATAAAATAAAATTCATTATATTATTTCTTTAGTTATCGCTGTAAAAGTCATTGCATCGTTGCAATTGGGGGAAAAAATTGTAACGTGAAATAGAAATTTTAAAATAAAATTATAAAACCAGTCAGTTCGACTGTTGTGGTAGTTCTAGTGTTAAGTATTTATAGAGATAAATTCGAGAGTCGTTATTTTTAATATTCTCCCTGGATCTAAAATTGGAAGAATTATAGAACCGGAGAATTATAGCAGGGTTAAAAGTGAAGTGACTTGGAAATTCATTTGCACAGAAGCGTTTAGAATTTCGTCGAGAAAAGGCCCATCAATGTGACGGGTGAAGAACAACTTTCTCCCGATGTCGATTCTCAAAGCAGCCGACACACAGTGTCTCGCGGACGCGCGAAAGTGCATCGAATCGAGCTAACACGCTTCATTAAAGAATTCGATCGCAACCGCGAGTGAAACTCTCGCAATGTAACGTAATTCGTTTCACAGGTAACGTAATTCGTTGAAAACGCGCTCGTTTCGAGAGAAAAAAGAAAAAAGAAATCGATTTTTGAACTTGATTCATCGCAAGTATCGAGCGTTGCGCGAACAGGTGTGTCGAATCGAACGAAAAAACCAGTGGCATGTCAGTTATTCAAACGTTGTTAGCAACAATAGCAGCAACCGCTCCGCGCGAGCATGTTTAGAAAGTAGAAAAAAAAAAAAAAAAGAAAAATTAACCAGACGCGAGGATTCCGTGATCTTCGTAATTTCGCTTTTGCGTGACGAGTATATCGAAGCCGCGTACCTTGTAGATGGCAATCAAATGTTACAAGAAACAGGGAACAGCATCCTGTTTAACTCGTTGCTCTGCCGTCTTTCCCTTTACGGCTGCTATTTTTTTCGAGTGATAAAAATCAACGACTTTGTATCATCCGCCAGTTCTGTTGCTTCTCTCTGTTGTTGAAAATAATAAAAACGTGACCGCGTCAGCTCTCGTCGCTTTCGATATAATTCTTTTCTAGACGTGGAGAAACGTCTAGAAAATTTCTTCATTATCCATAGACTCGTCATATTTTTCTTACATAGAATTACGATCGTGATTATGATCGTTGATTTTTTTCTTACGAAACAGATTACGTTTCTTGCTACTAAACCATGAATCGGGGAGAATTCTCGCAAAATGCTTGAAATGAATCGTATCGACGAGATCTTTCATTCTCGAAACCTATAAATCCTCGCTTGTCGTATGCAAAAAAAAAAAAAAAAAAAAGTAGAATAAAAAGGGGGCACGATTGCTAAAGGGGTTCTCGGCCGGTACAGAAATATACCACGTTGGCGAACGCGTGACACGATTCGGGCGACGAGACCGCGACCCCACGTCCGAAAATACTACGCGGTTTAATAACGAGAAAGCTTTGCCGCTGGCAACGCAGCGGATAGATCGAAGTAGACGTCATAGTGATAAAAGATGGAAATATACGATGGATTTTCATGTGAAAAACTGTCGGCCAGCTCGGACAGCCGATGGTACTCTATTTAACTCGATTTGGTAGGCAATGACGTGACTTCATCGATACGAACGCTAAACCATTTTGGTGCAACCTTGTCGGAGCAAGGTGTTCGCATATGGCGGTGCGCACCTGTCAGCGTTACGAGCCTAATCGTGCGAGCAACAACTGTCGCAACTGTTCTCTCTCTCTCTCTCTCTCGGGCGAGGGGATTCTCTAAAATCCGCGGGGTGGCATTTAAAAAAAAGTGGCTGTAAATAAATCGTATCACATTTACATTTGCAAGAATTAATGCTAATCATTATTTTAATTTGGAAATTTGTTTCTTCATTTAAGACTCGTCGTTCGAATAATAATTTTCTTATTCAGAGAGTTTCATTATTGTTGTTAAATAAATTACGTACACATTTAAATTTGTAAAAATTAATACTTCGTTATTTTAATTTGAAAATTTTCTTCTTAATAGTAAAACATTTTTTTCTTAGTAACAACATGACTCGTCGTTCGAGCAATAATTTCGTTATTCAGAGATTAGGTGCACGTACGTAGTTTCATTCTTGCTGTAAATAAATCGTATCACATTTACATTTGCAAGAATTAACGCTAATCATTGTTTTAATTTGGAAATTTGTTTCTTCATTTAAGACTCGTCGTTCGAGTAATAATTTTCTTATTCAGAGAGTTTCATTCGTGTTGTTAAATAAATTGCATACACATTTAAATTTGTAAAAATTAATACTTCGTTATTTTAATTTGAAAATTTTCTTCTTAATAGTAAAACATTTTTTTCTTAGTAACAAGATGACTCGTCGTTCGAGCAATAATTTCGTTATTCAGAGAGGATGCACGTACGTAGTTTCATTCTTGCTGTAAATAAATCGTATCACATTTACATTTGCAAATATTAATGCTAATCATTATTTTAATTTGGAAATTTGTTTCTTCATTTAAGACTCGTCGTTCGAGTAATAATTTTCTTATTCAGAGAGTTTCATTCTTGTTGTTAAATAAATTGCATACACATTTAAATTTGTAAGAATTGATACTTCATTATTTTAATTTGAAAATTTTTTTCTTAATAGTAAGACATGACTCGTCGTTCGAGCAATAACTTCCTTATTCAGAGATTAGGTGCACGTACGTAGTTTCATTTCTGCTGTAAATAAATTGTATCGCATTTGAATTTGCAAGAATACTTCATTAATTGTCGTTTCATAATCGTAGAAATATCTCGTCAAAGAAGTACGCGTTAGTCAAGCTCGATAAATCTACTATGTTACGTTATTGCTCTCTGATATCCTGATATTTTCTAATACTTCCTCAAATCAAATGGAAAAATCTTCGGAGGGACAAATCATCAACTCAGGAAAAGCTTCTTCTTCGAAGTACCAAAATAACAAGCACGAGGTGACCGAATGATCTAGTTTGCACCGCGGTTGCATTAAATCACGCACGAGCATATTATCGCGCGATCGGCGGATCGAAAAAAACATGATGTTCACATGGCGCGAGTCGAATTTTATACAATCTCGAACGCGTCGAAACATTCGTCGGCAAAGCGGTATATATTTTCACTCGATCATCGATTTCACGCGTCACACGTTTCCTGGTTTGGCTGGTTACGTTGTTACCGTAATCCATCGATATTGCTCGAACGATGAGTCATGTCTTACTATTAAGAAGAAAATTTTCAAATTAAAATAATGAAGTATCAATTTAATATTAATTTAATATTAATTTAGTATTAATTTAAGAAATTTAAATGTGTATGCAATTTATTTAGCAAACACGAATGAAACTCTCTGAATAAGAAAATTATTACTCGAACGACGAGTCTTAAATGAAGAAACAAATTTCCAAATTAAAATAATGATTAGCATTAATTCTTGCAAATGTAAATGTGATACGATTTATTTACAGCAAGAATGAAACTACGTACGTGCACCTAATCTCTGAATAACGAAATTATTGCTCGAACGACGAGTCATGTTGTTACTAAGAAAAAAATGTTTTACTATTAAGAAGAAAATTTTCAAATTAAAATAACGAAGTATTAATTTTTACAAATTTAAATGTGTATGCAATTTATTTAACAACAAGAATGAAACTCTCTGAATAAGAAAATTATTACTCGAACGACGAGTCTTAAATGAAGAAACAAATTTCCAAATTAAAATAATGATTAGCATTAATATTTGCAAATGTAAATGTGATACGATTTATTTACAGCAAGAATGAAACTACGCACGTGCACCTAAGGAAGTTATTGCTCAAATTTAAAAAAATTGAATTTAATTTCCATATGATTAAATTCTACCGAACAACGTGCCAAACGAAATTCGATCGAAATTGAGGCAGTTGCTGCAAACGAGCGATGATAAGACCGAGCGAGCACGTATCAAGGTCGGGCCCTTATCGATCATTGTTGCCAAAAGCAAAAGCTCCACGAGTGAGACGGATTAAGCGAGTGAGAGAGAAGACGAAGCGTATATATATATATATATATTTTCCACACACAGCGATTAAGAAATCGGCGACCGTAGAAATCGCACACGCACACATGCTAATGTGCACCGTCGCTGCGAAGAAAGAACAGGAGAAGAGGCACACTTCCCCTCTCCATTCACCTCTTCGTGAGTAGTCCGAGTCCTGGTTGGCTATAGCCCAGAGTTCGGCATCGCAGTCAAACGCAAACAGTGGCCGCGGCGAAACAGATCGCGGCACGAATTCTCGAAAAATCGACGACAGCGTCCGTGGACGATCGATCGGGATCGATCCAAGGGATGAATCGGTTTCTCTGATCGCCGGTATTCGGGGGGGTTATCGCGCGGTTTTCACCTCGATTCACCGCGTCGCGTCACTTCTCTCGATCGATCGATCGATCGATCGACCAACGAACGAATGAACGAACGAACGAACGAAAACAACGACTAACCACCGAGCAACGAAGAGCGCAACTCTCTAAACGATGTTCCATGTTCGATTTTTCATTGGCTGATAATTGAGAAATTTTCCCCGAGTTTCTCCCGGAGATCGAAATCGGCGGCGATTTGAGCGTGTTGATCCGCGAGTGTGCAAAAAATTCAATCACACGGGGGGCGAGGGAAAAGAATGACTCGTTGTCAGAATTGAACGAATCAGTTGGTTATCGTACGTGTGAAACAAGTGTGTCCTCGTTTCGACAATTCGATCTTTTTGTGCACCGAGGCGAGGTGATAGCGATCCTCGAGGCGAAAAAATGGGGGTGAAGAATTTTATCATGAAAAGGATACCCTTTTGCAAGATGAAGGCGAAGAGGAAATACCGTGAGCCTGCTTCTTTCTTTCTCATACTTTTCTTAGCGAATTAGCAAGTAGAATCCGCGCGTAGTTAATTACCGCGAATGAACCGCGATTGACGCGATACGATAGAATTATAGCAAAACGTGTCTGTTCAGTCAATTGTATGTATATACATACATACATAGAGAAGAAGAGTCGTTCAACTTCACACTTTCATCGACATTTCATCTATCTCATATGCACGATCACAGTCGACAGACGAAAAGAAATTTCCATGAAATTTCGAGAAGCCAGGCTTTCGAAGCTTGGAGATAGCCGCGAACAAACGACACGAGTCTCTCCGCGTCTGGTTTCTTCTATCTAGAAAACGGAACGATAACAAATTCTTACGTCACGGCGCATTTTCCTCGGATCATGTTTTTGCATGAATTATCGCCTGCTGTTTTTCGCATATGCATGGATCGCGTGTGTGGACGAGCGTGAATTCAGCTTTGCTGTCAACTCTGCGCAAGCGACAACGTTTACTAGCAGATACTAGCGCTAGTTTGTTTGCGTTTGTTTCCACGTTTCGATAATAATTAAAAGACGCGTTATCCGAAGGCTGAAACAAATACTGGAGTGGAATTCATTATCATCGTGATACGAGGCTCGCGTAATCGCGAGTTTGTTTCTCGGTCACTTTTGACCCCAGAAAATTCGTTCGTATCTGTCCGTTCGTTTCTGGAAGAAAGAGAACGAGTATATATCGACCAGGCGATTATCGACGGTAATCGAATGGAAAGTGAAAGACATTTAAATGGAAACGATCTTACTCGATCCTCGAAGCTACCGCTTCGTTTAATTACACTGTTTACCGACTGAATCCGATTATATCGGAATGCGCGAAGATCAACGGCAGCATATTTGAAATCGTTCGGTGTTTCTTTCTTTTTCCTCTTTTTTCTTTTTTCTACCGAATCTATCTCGCGGATCTCGCTTGATTTCGCTCAAGTCGAACGACATCGTCGTAATACGTTCGACGTTTGATAAATATTAATTGAAGAAGCTCGCTCCCTTAGTTTCGCAATTAATTGCATCGTAACTTTACTTCCCCGCCGCTGTACGTTTTCACTGCTTTGCACTGCAACGAAAAGCAGTATTTGCATTTATCTATACAAAATACGTGGATGGAACAGTGCCGCGATAAGAAACCAGTTCCATTCTCTTATCTTCGAAAGTAAATTCGAAATAATGATATAAATATCGAGCAACAATGCAATACTAAAAATAATGATTCTAAGAATGTTTTTTTTGGTTGCTGGAATCGATAATAAAACTAGTTGGTCCATGGAAAAATATATTAGAAAGTAAATTCGAAATAATGATATAAATATCGAGCAACAATACAATAGCGAAATAAATGATTCTAAGAATTTTTTTTTTGGTTGCTAGAATCGATAATAAAACTAGTTGGTCCATGGAAAAATATATTAGTAAGCAATATATTAGAAAGTAAATTCGAAATAATGATATAAATATCGAGCAACAATGCAATACCGAAAATAATGATTCTAAGAATTTTTTCTTGGTTGCTAGAATCGATAATAAAACTAGTTGATCGATGGACAAATATATTAGTAAGTAATATATTTGTATTAGTAAGTAACATATAAAATTGTGTTAGTAAGTAAAATATTAGTAAGTAATATATTAGAAAGTAAATTTGAAATAATGATATAAATATCGAGCAACAATGCAATACTGAAAATAATGATTCTAAGAATGTTTTTTTTGGTTGCTGGAATCGATAATAAAACTAGTTGGTCCATGGAAAAATATATTAGAAAGTAAATTTGAAATAATGAAACTAGTTGGTCCATGGAAAAATATATTAGTAAGCAATATATTAGAAAGTAAATTCGAAATAATGATATAAATATCGAGCAACAATATAATGATTCTAAGAATTTTTTTTTGGTTGCTAGAATCGATAATAAAACTAGTTGGTCGATGGACAAATATATTAGTAAGTAATATATTTGTATTAGTAAGTAACATATAAAATTGTATTAGTAAGTAAAATATTAGTAAGTAATATATTAGAAAGTAATATATAAAATTGTATTAGTAAGTAAAATATTAGTAAGTAATATATTAGAAAGTAAATTTGAAATAATGATATAAATATCGAGCAACAATGCAATACTGAAAATAATGATTCTAAGAATTTTTTTTTGGTTGCTAGAATCGATAATAAAACTAGTTGGTCGATGGACAAATATATTAGTAAGTAATATATTTGTATTAGTAAGTAACATATAAAATTGTATTAGTAAGTAAAATATTAGTAAGTAATATATTAGAAAGTAATATATAAAATTGTATTAGTAAGTAAAATATTAGTAAGTAATATATTAGAAAGTAAATTTGAAATAATGATATAAATATCGAGCAACAATGCAATACTGAAAATAATGATTCTAAGAATTTTTTTTTGGTTGCTAGAATCGATAATAAAACTAGTTGGTCGATGGACAAATATATTAGTAAGTAATATATTTGTATTAGTAAGTAATATATAAAATTGTATTAGTAAGTAAAATATTAGTAAGTAATATATTAGAAAGTAAATTCGAAATAATGATATAAATATCGAGCAATACCGAAAATAATGATTCGAAGAATTTTTTTTTTTTTCGCTGCTAGAATCGATAATAAAATTAGTTGGTCGATGGAGACATATATTAGTAAGTAATATATTAGAAAGTAAATTCGAAATAATGGTATAAATATCGAGCAACAATGCAATAGCGAAAATAATGATTCGAAGAATTTATTCTTGGTTGCTAGAATCGATAATAAAACTAGTTGGTCGATGGAAAAACATATTAAATCATTTCGACGAAATCCACTGTCTCGCGAAGAAAACTGCTATTCAACCTGCATACGATTTCAATATCGAACCTGCCTCTTTATTGCTGTGAATTTTTCAATTTACGGAGGAAAAAGGGGGGTGAAGAAGTGGGGAGAACGAAGAGGGGAGAAAAATGTCGACTTGAATGCTTCTTTTAACTTTTAACTTTCACAACAGTGTCGACGGTCGCTTCGTTTTTCTCTTTTCTGTCTTTCTTTTTTTCTTTTTTCTTTTTCTTTTTTTTTTCTCAAAGGAGCGCGTGCTTGTTTCTAATCCACATGTGAGACGTACATGCGAGAAAACCGGCGCAGTTCCGTCCATATAAAGCGCAACGTAACGATTACGCGCCATTATTTACATGGTTGAATCGTTCGTGTATCCTTCGCGTTGTCACGGCTCGCGTGTTGGCCCTTTTAAGGATGTTCAACAATGCCAAGAGAGGCTATGCCCGATTTCCCGATGAAATTTTTCACAAACGTGCAACGTTTCGTAATCCACCGATCTTCTGAAGCTTCCTGATCGTGGAATCCCCAATTACGAATCGAACGTTCCTTTTCGAAGGGGCTGCGAGAGACCCGAATTCCTTTTTTTAAAAAGATTATCGAAGGCTAGGTTTTCGATTCTTTTCAATCTCGAACGTTGCCAGTGGATCCGCGTTATCGAAATTAATAATTGAACTTGCTTCCGTTTGAGATGCAAGTGACATTCGTAAAAAATATAACAACTTTTGTTTGAACAATTTTCTTTTCAACGCTAAACACCTACCGAGCCTTCATGTATATACCTATTCCTCGTGAAGTCAGGGCTCATACGACCACATTGAAGAAGAAACATATTTCTTAATACAGAATGAAGATTATAAACAATTAGATGGTGAACGGAATATTTTTTTTTATATTTAAAAATAAGTAACGTTTATTTTATTCAGTTTCGCCGCGTTGTTTATAAATTAAATACTATTACTTATGGTCTGATGAGAAATTCAGTCGCTCGTGTTAGTCTATAAATGGCATACCAGACGGTATTTAGTGACGTGGAATTAGACGTTAGGATTATAAAATAGCGTTTAATAGCGGAAGTATTGTGGTATTTTACCAAGTAAATACCAAACATTATCTCATTACTCTGTTTCCTTTTATCAAACAGTGGATAAACTTTGTCTGTTACGAACATTTTGAAGCAAGATTTACAGCGAAGTGAGTAAACGAATGGATCACTTTTTGAAAAGAATAAGACACATCTGAGTCCGTTTTCTCTTTTTCTTCTTTTTCTTTTCGAAGATGGTTTCACTTGACCGTGTAGGAATCTGGAAAATTCAGTTAACACTAAATCTACCGAGTCTTCATGTATACCTATTCCTCGTGAAGTCAGGGCTCATACGACCACATTGAAGAAGAAACATATTTCTTAATACAGAATGAAGATTTTAAACAAGAATATTCTGTGTGAACAGAATATTCTTTTTTATACTTAAAAATAAGTAATGTTTATTTTATTCAGTTTCGCCGCGTTGTTTATAAATTACAGGATTCTTGATTGTACATTCATCGCATACGTATTTTTTTCACATTTTACATAGGTTTTGTTCGTCTTATCGCCTTTGCAAGATCTTATCCGGTATTATTTCCGATCACGTGAATCTGTAGTTATATCTGTGATTGTTTTCACTGGCCCTTCTGTTGCTCTCCTTGATATTCGGTGGCAAGCTCTTCTCTCAATTGAAATCAATATAAACCTTGGTTTATAACAGCTTGACCTGTTCTCGATGAATTTTGCGCGAAACGTTCGGAAATCAAGACGAATTTATCGGTTTATCCAAGGGCTGGCCGTGTCGATTTCTGTTATCAAACCGAACCTTGTAACTCCTGTAGTCGTTTCTGCTCGTAGCATTGGAGAAAAATGCTAGACCACATTTTTTTTCTTTTTTTTTTCAATAACGTTGCGTATTTATAATGCAGCGAGAAAATCGCTAGACACACTCTCAAATAAACAATTTTCTTTAGACAGCAAGTAAGATATATAGAAGACAAAGACCGATTTATGCAAAGAATATAAAATAGGGTCAAATGACCCCTCGCGATAGGCAAGACAGGCCACAAATTTTTTTCAAAAGCATAAGAGAAAACGTGAACATTCAAAAATGCATTGTACGTACGATGTAAGAAAATTCGTGAAGTTAAATGGCGATGCAGTAACATCGTATGCAGGATATTCTAAACGAAATTCTAAAAAAGGGTCGTTTGACCTTTGGTAGGTTTAGTGTTAACAGAGTAAAACTCAATGGCGTGAGGAAAATCGGTAAGCAAAGTTGAAATTTTAAATTCCTCGCGTTCCCTCTTGGCGACGCTTTTAGAGAAATCTGGAAGCATTTCCCGAGATCAGAAATTGATTCTGTAATTCTCGTACGATTTTTAATCGCGGGCTACTAAAAAGGCGACTTAAAATCCGTGAATTCTACAAACGAGCAACAGGAGATCGATCGATAACCGGCGAGGTTTTCTTTCGTTCCGCGCGTTGCGGGTGCACCTTTAAGCGCGGAATTTACTCGCAACCGTTTTCACACAGGCGTTTTTATGCGGACAGTAAGTTGACGTTGATTTTAAAACGCTGTTAAAAACGATTTTAACATCGGCGAGCTAGTTCATTCTCGTTAAAAAAAGAGCCGGCAGAATGCTAATATCGTTTTATATATAAAAAGAAACGAAAACGAAGAGGGATAAACGTCTCCTACATTCCCTTGATAAACGGTAAATCGATGCCATACTTAAACCGTATACACTTTGTGTATATTAAGTGGGTTATCTCAACAACCTGGCTGTCCTCGATACTCCTCGATACTCCTCGATTCCGTATCCTGAAAAATGTCGACAAGGTAATTTCAGATTCCTTTCGGAGTCTTCGGAAGTGGGGATATTAAACGTTCGGCCCTTTGAATCGGATGATGACCGATCATTTTCCAATAAAGCAGTATATCCTCCATTTTTTTTAAACTAAGTAGAACCCAGAGTTCAGCCTCGATTCAACTGAAGTTTCAGATAATTTTGATAATTAACACGTGAGTGTGAATCGAAGTTCATCCGAGAATTAACCCTCTATTGCGAAAATATACATGGCTGTTGGTGCCATGTATACTTAACATTAGAACTACCACACCAGTGAAAATGACTGGTTTTACAAATTTTATTTTAAAATTTCTACTTCATGTTACAATTTTTTCCCCCAATTGCAACGATGCAATGACTTTTACAGTGATAACTAAAGAAATAATATAACGAATTTTATTTTATTTTTATTTATTAGAAATCAAAATAATTTTGGTGGAAATAATCTTCGTCTTAACTGTCGGTAGTTCTAGTGTTGAAAACGAGCGTGGTCGTGAAATGAATAATGAAATTTTATCACGAATAAATGTTATTCATTGCATTTTATGTGTATGGCAAACAACTACCAATAAATTGTCCACTTAATTTACTGTAGAAGTGCAACATTTGAAATTTAAGTTCATTTAAGTTAATTGGGAACGGAAATGCAATCGAAGGTTAAAGTTTCAAACCTTCCTCTCTCTGTCAATTCACTTGCCAGCTTGTGAGCTTGCGCTTGCATGAAATATGCATACGTTGATATAGCTGACCGATTTCACGACCTGGTTATATACTGTAAATTGAGCCGATTACAACGAAGAAAAGAAAAAAGAAAAGAAAAGAAAACGGCACACGATAGACGAACGTTGGTTCTGCGTGCGGTGAACCCTTTGGCATTAGGCTGACACGCATGCGACACGATATCGTTTCAAACGCGTTCGAAATGCCGCGTTTCCAGTCGTCTGGCTCTGTTCCTTTTGTTGTCCAGGCTCTCGTTTTTTTTTTTTTTCGTGCAGCCACGCGGCCACGCTGATTACGCAACGATCAATTAAAAGGGAAATTGAACGACAGCGCAGGTAAAAAACACTTGCGTAACGAACGCGGCTGTTCAATTTCGATCGGCGAGCGTATTGTTTGGGGTGAGCACAGGAAGTTGATAACGTGCAGATAACGTGTAATTCCATTTTTTTTTTCAACCTCTTAACCGGGTAAGACGAAATATTTCGTCGTACCAGGAAGATAACTGCACGACGACGACGATTTTTCATCGTGAAAATCTTCAATGTAACGCGCGATGATATTTCGTTGAAGCCTAAATGGAATTTATATCGTGAGAATCACGATTGTATCATGAAAATTTTAAATATCATCACGCGTGATAATATTTTATTGAAGTCTAAATGGAATTTTTACGTCGAATAAAATAGTTCGTCAAAATAAATGGTCAACAAGTGAAAAAACGTTGTTCTTTTCTTTTGTTTGCTTTAGGCGTGATAATACAACTTCTCACTGGGAAGGGAAAAAATCGTGAAACAAGGTTAATTAAGAGGTTAAAGAGGAGAGCGTTAATTAAAATTTCTTGGTGTACGTTGAAATCCGTCGTGTTTTTTTCTTTTTTTTTTTTTTTATTTTAACTCTTTAAAGCATGGCAGAATTAAAAGTGTCCCACCTTTTTTGATACGTAAATATGCACGGTGGGATTTTTTGCGTACGACCTTGAAAAATTATTATTATCATTATTAGTTAAAATAAACCAACTTTTGTAAAAATAAAATTTCTGTGCGACAAATTTCTGTTTCTTTTTTTTTTTTTATTTTCTAAAACTACGAATGAGTATGCTTCGTGAAGTATAATTATTCTGTCGAGACAACAGGCTATCATTTCCGTATCATTTCAGCAATTTCGTGGTGTAGGCAGGTCCTCAATGACTTTGATACGAATTCGTAATTATAGCAATTAGATGATATACTTTAAATAGCCCGTGATTTCAATGAGTATTTGTGTATAGAAGAATCTTACTTTCATATTAGATAAAAGTAACATTAGTATGAAATCTAGTCATGAAGAAGCAAAAGAATTCTCATAGCCATCCAATTCTTTTTTTTTTTTTCCATCGCAATATTTCTGCGTTTCCAACAAAACAGGTGTCATAACTCATTCAGGTGCACGTAGTGTGTGACTATGGTAATCAAACATCGTGCTAAATCGTATCGTTATATCAGACCTGTCCAATATTTTCGTTAGAAACTTTTTTCCTGCTTTTTTCAAGAAAAAATTTCACACGCTCGTATATATAGAAAACTTTCCTATTTGACGATTTTATAATATACGCGTGTTAAAATATTTTCCTTCGACTTTTGTTCGACGAATCAGGCACGTTTCAGCAAGACGTTTTTGTCACGTGCGATATGGTCATTTTGTTACGCTTCAAAGATCTTTATATCGACTCGATATCAGAACATGATCGAACGAAGTATTCGTTCGACTCGCAATCAACAACGAAGTATCCTGACTCTTTGTGGAATCATTTCAACAATTACACCGACGAGAGGGCGTTCGAAAATAATCTTCAATCTTTAATCGAAAAGAACGTGTATCCTCGTCAAAGCGAGAATGTTTCATTCCGTTTCCATTAAGCGACAATTTATCGAGCTGCCACGTGGTGTAGTGGCTTCCTCTCCAAAATATCTCTGTTTTAATGTGGAAAATATCTCTGTTTCAATAAAGAAAAACAGCGTAAAGTCGAACCTCCGTTTCACTTTATTACGGAGAATTGTGTTTTATCGCGAAATTTCCACGACACTCGCCGCGACAGACGTTTTCTAACGTTATAATCGTTTCTCCCGGTTGAATGAAATTCACGATTAAACTCACAAGGCTTAATTACACGTCGCTTGTTTCCAGTTGAAATGTATAAGAATTATAAGAACCTCCAAGTGTATTGTACGTACATTCTTGTACAAAATTTTATACAAAAATGGACCGGTTATTGGTTCGTGTTGTTTCGCCAGTTGCAAAGATGAATCTGTCCTTTCTCTAGATCAGGGGGGTCACCAAACTTTTTTCACAGTGGATCACGTAGCTGAGAAAATGACGATCGCGGGCCGCATAGTCGCTAAACTAAGTTCAGCATGTTCCGTGTTAACACTTTACCGACCGGTAGCCTATTAATCGGCTAACATATTTTAACACTTTACCGACCGGTAGCCTATTAATCGGCTATTAATCGATATCTACTATTTACCGTTATCGGTGAGTAAAGTGTAGATATCGTATGATAATATATTTATATATTTTAACACTTTACCAACCGGTAATATCGTATATGAATATATTATTATACGATATTAACATTTACCGACCGGTAGCCTATTAATCGTCTATTACTTACCGCTATCGGTCGGTAAAGTGTTAACACTTTACTGACAGGTAGCCTATTAATCGGCTAACATATTTTAACACTTTACGAACCGGTAGCCTATTACTCGGCTAACTAACATATTTTAACTTTACCGACCGGTAGCCTATTAATCGGCTATTAATCGATATCTACTATTTACCGTTATCGGTGAGTAAAGTGTAGATATCGTATAATAATATATTTATATATTTTAACACTTTACCAACCGGTAATATCGTATATGAATATATACAAATATATTATTATACGATATTAACATTTACCGACCGGTAGTCTATTAATCGTCTATTACTTACCGCTATCGGTCGGTAAAATGTTAACACTTTACTGACAGGTAGCCTATTAATCGACTAACATATTTCAACACTTTACGAACCGGTAGCCTATTACTCGGCTAACTAACATATTTTAACTTTACCGACCGGTAGCCTATTAATCGGCTAACTATTCATCGCTAATCATGGGTGAGTGGCATGCAATGCACAGAAAAACAAGGGCAACCAACATATTTATTTACTAAAAAAGTTATCAAAGAAAGCGACGTTAGCAAAAAAGATAGTTACATCAGACACCTAATGTGCACATATCCGAATTTCACGCAAATTCAAGTATGAACAGACGCAGCCAGCCGTAGTTTGATGACGGCCCTATTCTAGATTGAAAGTCAGATCTCGTCTGCTTCGTTAACTAAAAAAAAATTGTCTATTTCATCGACCGATGAAAATGAAACTTGGAAAAATTGAAAAAAATCTTCGAGCTTCGATTCTTTAGAATATGTATATATTAGATAAAAATATGAAGGAGCAGAAAATAACTAAAAATAACTTCCTTTAGATGGGACGAACACGGCGACGCCAGTGCAAAACAACGCGCCGACGGAGCACACAGGGGGTGATTTCGATAACGCGAGCGTCGGAAGTGGAAACTCGAATCTCAGTACAGGCGCGTTACAGGTACGAGCAACAAGTAAATAAAATCAAACTCCAGTTGATAATGAAATACTCTGTATTACTCTGAGCACGAGTGTGTGTATATACATACATATATATATATATATATAAATATATATATATATATATATATATATATATATATATTTGTAGAATATCCGAGAGCAAATGGCAGCGTCGTTAGAACGAATGAGGGAGCTGGAGGAACAGGTCAAGGCAATTCCCATGTTACAGGTAAACACTATAATTTTTCGACCGTGAAGCATCGCCGTGAATCCGCCGTGAATTTAATTCGACTTCAACGAAGGGACATGAATTGTATTTAAATTGTAAATAAATGATTGTAAGTAAACCGACCTGTCGCGTTTAAATTCGAAATGAACGTGCCTTTAATGGATCCTGGCGGCAACATAATTTAGAAACTTTAAAGATGCAACAATCACGATCGAAGAAATTCACATTTCGTTCGATGTGTTTTTTCTTAGTTAGAGATACCGTACGTTGGTACAGCGTGTATGAGTCACTGGTTAACTTCTTTCTTTCGGTTGCGATACTTCCGTTAAGGAAGCATAATTACATCGAGCAAAGTAAATATAATACGTCGAGTATATTGCACTGGCAGCACGTTTTCTGAGCCTTTCGTGTGTATCGTTGACACAGAACGGGATGCAGAGTTTTCATTTCACCGAGCTGAAATTGTCGACTCTCGCGTACAAAGATCAATTCTTCAACCTAATTTCAATGGCAAAGTTAGCGAGTATCAAACGTGTCCAATTAACTTTCCTTTATCGTGCCATCTTTGATCGTGCCATCAAACGATCTCCTCCTCCCCCAGTAGCGGAAATAATGTACAAAATTTACAAAATGCTCAAACGTCCGGCTCGCTCGAGTCTTCGCAGTTCCCCCGCCCCCAAATTTCAAGACAAATGTTCGACGATAAATTCGTCGATTTTCCAGAGAGCCGAACTCTGCGAACTCTTAAATTTCACGAAAATTCACGAATATGCCAAGAACTGCGAGATTTTCCAAAGCCAACGATTCCGACCGTCCCTAATAATAATAATTCCCTCGCTAATAAAGTGTCCGTGTCACGCAGGTGCAAGTGTCGGTGCTGAAAGAGGAGAAGCGAAATCTGCTGCGACAAGTGGACGAGCTGAACAGAACGAGGCAGTGCAACGAGAGCGTATTGCACAGGCACCGGAGCCAGTCGTTCTCGGAACAACGTGTCGGCTCTCAGCGAAATCTGAGGAACGCGGCCGCTCCGACGAGGAGAGACATGGGAACGATGTGCGGCGCGATGACACGGGATGTCGGTGTTTCGCACCAGCAGGTACGGCCGTCGACTTCCGTTTCACGCCGATTTATCGGCGCCTCGATCTCCTTTTGTTCTCGCGCTACTGTTAGCGTTTCACTGTTAGCGCTTTGAGAAAACGTAACGCGTTGAGAACGAGCATCGTGTTGGCTCTGAAACATTTGCATATATATATATATATATATATATGTGTATATAGTATATGCTCCGTACCATGCTTTTAATTGCATCGGCAATCAAATGATTAGGCGAAACGTTGCGGTTTTTTATATCGGGCGATGGTGAGAAAGAAAGTCCGGGCTTTAAGTTTCGTCGAAACGCGAGACTCGGTTCTCTCTTTTTTTTTTTTTTTTTTTTTTTTGGAGGATGATTCTAACGCAATTAATTAATTTCACGCAGTTTTCTACTTCGGCTTCTTGTGAATATGTGCCGAGGAGCCAGCCACCTCTCTATGATTAGCCTTTGTTTAACATATTTGCACGAAAGAAAAAGGATATTTTCCCCAACGTGTTTTCAGTCGGTTTTACTCTCTGGACTTCGTTGGGACGAGCAACGAATGAATTAATCGTGAATTAACCAAACATAAAGGAGTAATAATAGATGGTTTTTATTGGACGGTTTATTTTATTAACTCTCCTTCACAAGGGACTCGTCTCTCTTCGTTGTCCGGCGTCTGTTGATTCTAATTACGACCCCGATATTCCGCTTCCTGAAATCCGTTTTGTATTTATAACCAAAGGGGAAATGTGTCACCGTGTACATTTCATTTGCATCACACTTTTTTTACCTCCCCCCCCCCGCTCCCCCCTGTAATTAAATTAAAAGTCAAGTCGATGAAAACTCCCGGGGAGTTCTTTTTTTCTTTTTTTTTATTCTGTTTTTCATCGCGTCTGGTAATTCGCTTATATAAATTGAAGGAAACTTTGTATCGAGAATTTTCATTAAAAAGGAAAAGAAGTAACTGCGAACTGGGTAATTAACTTATGTCGGTCATTTTTTTTCCGCGAAAAAATATTTTCCAACTTCTCGCTGCGTAGGAGCCGTATTGCGACGTTGATCAAATCAAATTGAAGATTTGTCTGGCTATGGGTATTAGGACATTTAATTATATTTATTGGTTAATTGTCGTAAATTTTGCTTCATTTAATATTTTACACTATGAACCGGCACGGACTTGCGAGAAAAATAATGAAAACTCGCTTGATTCTCAAGAGAAGAGTGTTTCAAGTCTTGAAATTACAGAAATCCCGTCTCTCATCGAATATTTTTCGATTGAGAGAGAGAGAGAGAGAGACTTAGAAACGACTGAAATTGTCAAAGGTCAGGAGATCGAATTTCTCTGATTTTCAAGCTCACAGTGGTGAAATTCAAAGTAACGTAAGTTTAGAATAGAAGCTTCGATTCTGGTTATAATAATGTATTTAAACGTAGCATAAAATATCTGAATAATAAAAACAAGAAATACCAAGTGTCCTGATGCTGATAGCCAGCAATGTATACATGGACGTAGTAATATCGTTGTATTGTCACACGATCAGGTTCGAACCCGAGATATCGGCATGATAACGAGCACGCCGATAAAACGATCCCTGCAACGGAGTCGATTGCAGATCGAAGAAATCGTACCTGAAATTAAAGACCAGATCACGTTGTTCGACGATCGAACGTCACTGAGCCTCGACAAACTGTGCTCGAGCGATTCTCGCGACAGTTGGAGGTCGACCCTAACTCGTAACCAACTGATGTACGAGGACGCGACGCCGGAAATGAAGATGAGAAATCGTTTGAAAAGAAGTCCGCTACAGATGGAATCGATACCGCCGACGAGTCCGAAACTGTCTGTCAGAGATACGAAGAAATTTCGCGACGTTGGGGTCAACACGCGAAACCGAGTGAGATACCTCGTACACAGCCGATTTGTGATCGAAGATATAGCGCCGGAAGTGAAGAGAGTGGTGACGAAACGAACGTGCGGAACAGCAACGGGGTTAAACATGAAAGACGTCCTAACGAAAGAGGATGTCGCGATCATCGTGGACGACGCACTCAGGATTTACAAGAGCACCTTGATCAAGGACACGATTTCCAGAGGTTGCCAATGTAACCTAGATCTGGCGAGAAAGATCGAGAAGAGGGATCATTCCGCTCAGGTGGCCGAGCCGTTTAAACTGAAGACGAACGTGGGAGTGACGGTGAAACCGAGGGTTTGCGAAATCGGGATCGAGGTGAGAGCTGGCCCGGGAACGAGGACCATCGGCGTTGGTCCCGATCCGCTTGTAACGCAATCGTTATCGTTGCTCTCGATGAACTCGAGGAGTCACTCGTTCAATTACGGCGACAACAAGCTGAAGAGGAAAACTACGAAATCGGTTAGCGTGATGGTGGACGATTTGGTGAGGACCACGGCGAAGAGTACCGACACTTCCGGCCTGGCGCCTAGGAAACGTGAGTTTGGTACCTCGCCGATAAAAAAGAAATTCGCGGACGCCTCGGTCGGCGAGTCGGTCAAGCCGCACATTTCTATCTCGTGCGCTGCCAACTATTGCGATAACTGCAAGGAGACCATTAAGAATTTGGCGAAGCAGATCGTCAACAACGCGGAGAACAACATGAATCATCAAAACACGAATCTCGTCTCGAGGATACCGAGACCGTCTCACATACCGTTGAACAATACTATAGATTACAGGAGGCAAATCAAGCGGCAGGATACCTACACGAAGATACCAGCTGCCGGTGTGATTAGATACGATGCCGATAACAAGGAACAATATGACAACAGCAATCGGTTGGTAATTCGTTTGACGATAACATCTCTATCATTTTTCTCTCGTCTTTCTTACTTGGCTTCTTAATTGCTCTTCTCAATGAAACGTAATAATAAATTACCTTATCTCGTTTGAAACCCTAAGTGAATTGCAAACGATCGAAGTAAACGCTATTAATTTTATTTAAAAGCGCAGATTTATACAAAAGTATGAAAAAAAAGATTTTGGAAGAAAAACTTTTTAAGAGAATTATTTTATACGATGGTTTGACATTCGTCGATACAAACGCTGAAACGTACAAAGTACGCCATCTGTGGCGTGGAAGGTTTACGCTAAGGGTAGTTCGGTAAAAAGATAGTAAAGAAGTTAACGTCGCGGAGAGTTACAACCTATCGCATAGTTAGCGCATGTCAAAGATTTGTTGGTTTTCTCGGATTCCATGGTTGCGCGTCCTGTGCGTCATAAGCGTTCTCGAGGAGCAGAGAGTGTAGAGGTCAAATTGTAAATAACGTAGAGGTCAGTGCTAAGAAAAGTGTATTTAAAGCTCATCGCGGATTAGCTATGGTAAATAAGTAAATCGTGTATCCGATCTCGATAAATCGATGCTGCAACAGCAGCAGCAGCAACAACAACAACACGCTACTCGTTTAGTTAACGATACCGAACTCACTGAAATAAATTCTGCTTGTTTCATTGAGAAAGGGTAATTGCGGCTTTTTTTTTCTTTTAATTATTTTATTCCACTAGTCCATTAGTCTTTTAAATAAAAGAGAAATTTAAACTCACAGAATTCATAAACCTTTATGATATTTATATTTTTCTATATTTCCTATAGTATCCAACAGTTGCAAGGGGAGAAACGAAAAGATGACAAATCAGAAATATATAATACAGAGAAACAAACAGATGGCGAGGAGAAACATGAACTCCCAGAGTCTGCGTTATTTCAACCTATACAAGAGAAACCCAGGAAAAAAGTTGAACCGTCGAAAGAGATGCAAGCCGCCGTGAAGGTTCTGAATGACAGCCTTAAAAAATTTCCTAGCAAAAACATTTCTCATCAAATGAAAAATGCTATTAACATTATCCAACAAGAATGGTTCAAAGTCTCAAGCACAGTGAATGCCAATCCCTTAGAAGTAGAAGATTATTTAGATTGTTTTGAAGAATATTCAAGTTCTTTATTGGAGTATATTGTTAACATGACTGATTCAAGTGGGAATACTGCCATGCATTATGCAGTATCCCATGGACATTTTGATGTTGTATCTATACTTCTTGATTCAAAAGTTTGCGATATCAACAAAGCAAATGTGGCTGGGTACACAGCTGTGATGCTGGCAGCTCTAGCCGAAGTCAGAAATTCCACTCACGCTTCAGTGGCTAACAGGTTATTCCAACTTGCAGATGTTAATATTCGAGCAAAATTAGTGAGTATCTTACATAATGATTTTGATCTCTTCCCTTTAATTAATAATTTTGGTCTTTTGAACTTAAGTAATGATGATGGTCTTATTTCTCTTTTTTTCTGGTATTAATAATCTAATAATTACAATCTTTTCTAGCATGGTCAAACTGCCTTGATGTTGGCAGTATCTCATGGTCGTAAAGACATGACTCAATTACTCCTGGATGCTGGAGCAGCAGTTAACATTCAAGATGAAGATGGCAGTACAGCTTTAATGTGTGCCGCAGAACACGGACACACTGACATTGTACGATTGTTACTTGCGCATCCAGACTGTGATCCATCGATCGTTGATATAGATGGTAGTTCCGCTCTAAAAATTGCACTAGAAGCGGGCAATCGAGACATCGGCGTGTTACTTTACGCCCATGAGCGCGTGAATAGAGGAACAAGTCCATACTCATCGATGAGACGTAGGAGAGGTTCTAAACCAACAACACCTACTGGCCCTTCCCCTTCAGCCCCAGTAAGCCCAGCTCCATCTCGACGAATCCATTCTTCAACAGTTTCCCTGAACACCTCAAAATATTCTGCTAAATAATTCACGATATCCGAAGACTTTTTTTTTTAACATACTATCAAATAGTTTGGATTACAATCCTATCGTATATGTAAGCAACAATACAATCGGCGTTCCGTGTTTCCTATATTTATTGCTAACGTGTTTTAGTATTTATCGTCGATTTACGATATTTTACAGTGTTAACTTTTTAGGATAAAACAATCACGTTCTTGCCCAATCATTCATCACTCTCGGCGCAAGCATTTAATTTAAAGTGTTTATTTAACTGCTCAACTTTGTATACAATTATTCAAGAAAAGTTTGAGAATGTTTTGTAAAGTTAGTTGATAGAAAGGGTATATGTGAAACACGTTGTTTCGCACCGTTAGTAGATAGCAGGGATTTGTATAAAGTTTGAAACATCTTTCTAGGTGCTATTAAAGTGAAAAGATGAATCCATTTGCATTGTTGATAAATTTTATACGTCGCGAGAGAATATGAAACGTCGGTAATCAAAATGATTACCTTCAAAATTTCATTTTTAAATTTTTAGAAACCATACGTGAAAGTACAAAAAAATTTCTTATATATAAATGCGAGTCACAGTGAAAGAAATCAAGTACGTAATGTCTTCCAACGTCCTGTGGCATTGAACATTCCAAAAAACGAATCGACAAAAAATCTGAATTTCTTGTCGCAGAAAGTTTTTCTTACACTCTACTACTCTATAACATATTCGACTGTCAGGCCTAATTTCTGTTAAATCCTAGGGATCAAACTATCAGTAGAATAATTGTGTACTGATACAAATAGTGGAAAATAATACATGTGTAATGATTACGTGGTGCACAAACGCGAGATTTGTAATTTTCGCGATTAATGTTGAATTTATGTACGGAGAAATTTGTAGAACTTATTGATGATCGTTCGATGTTAAATGTTATAGATGTGAAAATTATAAATATAACATCCGTGGATAACAATAAAATATCGAAGGGCATACGAGGGAAATCTACTGACAATGAGTTTAATAGTTGTTGACATTATTTCAGGGTACAGTAAATATATATATTATATATATTACATCGTATAGAAGAAAAATGTAATTTTATTTCATTCCTCGTTTATCTTCGTGTTGGGAATTGGATGTCTAAGAAGAATCTTAACGTTGAATGTTTCCGTACATAGGGTTGTGAATATTTAGAAATAATGAACGTATTTAAGTTCAACATCAAAGATTTAGGTTAACGCTATAACGAGTATTCCTACCGTTAAGAATTTCTATTAACGTTAAGTGACGATTATGTATTAAAGATAGTACTGAATCAAGTAATAGACTCGTAAAATAGAGAGTAGATAACTACTTTTCATTGTTTGTGCCTTTATATTTAACATGTAATTGATAATAAACTTGAGAAGAAACAACATAAGATAATTATGTATGATGTAAAATTTACCAAAAATTAAT
This sequence comes from Tetragonula carbonaria, assembly GCA_032399595.1. Classification (NCBI taxonomy): domain Eukaryota; kingdom Metazoa; phylum Arthropoda; class Insecta; order Hymenoptera; family Apidae; genus Tetragonula; species Tetragonula carbonaria. The sequence continues at coordinate 8,003,888 of JAUCRC010000003.1, forward strand.
ATAAACAATACATTACGAATCAATGTTTTCACATTATGTCATAAACTTATATGAAATCCTTAACCTTTATAAATATACTACTAACGATAATAAAAAGAAAATGTATGATCTCAAAAAGTTTAATTTTCCATGATCACCATGATTAATATTTACTATAATATTATGATTATTTAGATATTTATTAGTTCCAAGAAAATTCAAGAAAATTTGAATTTGGCAAATCAGATAAAAAAGAACAACAATAATGCAATGAAGAGAATTAAATAAAGTATAAAATAAAATATAAAATTACTCACATTTTTTGCTTCCAAGTCCTGTTCCATTATGTCCTTCTCGTAGAACAAGAAGAAAAGGAAGAGGTAAAAAAACCTTTAATAAAATATAAATTATTACAATTTAATTTAAAAAAGACTAATAATAAAGAAAATTAAAATTCTAATGTATTTCAATTATTATAAGAATCAAGATTCTAACAAAATTTTAATTATTAATGATTAAAGCGTAATACAAGTAATCAAAGTAATTGGAATATAATATGTAAAGATTCTAATGTGGCGGTCTATTTTAGTCAGTTAAACGAAGCTGCGCAGAAGAAACGATGCGCAGCATGTGTTCAAACCTGTACCGAAAACGATATGAAATTGTTCCGAAAATAATATAAATTATTTCAAAAAGTTATTAATTATGCAACGAAAAGAGAATATAAACGTATAAATACGTCAGCTTTCGTTAGAATAAATCAGATATTACTATATGAAAAACTATTGAATTTATCATTATTCAACGTAGCGCGTTTTTAAATTTCCCCTCATGTTTCGAAATTTTCTTCTCAACCAACCAATAATCTGTATAAAAGAACACTAAAATATTCAAATAAATGTATAAATAGAGTAAATTATATAAAAATGAGACAATAATCAAGATGAAATATTTTGGAAGCTCATGGGTAATACGAGCTATGTGGTAACCAAAATACAATCAAAAATATAAATTTTCTTTTCCTTCATAAAAGAAAAAAAGGAAATTTATACTAAATAAATTAAATATTTAGTGTGCTAAATCATAGACACGTTCAATAATGCGAACATACATCTAAAAACTACTTACAATTGTCAGTCTGACAATTTATCACTCTAACTCCTTCTTTCTGCACTTTCCGCCAAAAACTAACAGTTGTACGTTACATTACAATACTGTAGATCGATCGCAAAAAATATCGATTAAGATTCACTATCGCAACAAGTGTATTACATATCATTGAATTGGCGCTGTAATCATTGCGCGCGCATTTCGTATGTCATTCTGTAACATTGTCTAACTTGGAACAAAATATAAAAAAACTCCACTTTTTAATTCTTCTCATCTATTAAATAAAATAATTGATTTAATAAAGGATACATAATTTCATTTTTTAAACGTCAGTTTAATAAACAGATTTCGATTTTAAGTTCTTTCAACTAGATTTAAATTTTACTAATTGAATGAATTTAATTTGTTTAATCTAATAGTACGTAATGAAGTACATTTATATAAATTATTTCTCAAAATAATTTCCATTATATTTAACGAAATTACCCTTCGAAGTCATCGTTCCAATTGTAAAGTTGGTAATCCTGAATACACATCATAATGTGACGTTGACATATATCACTAACCGTAACATAACGTGTGTCGGAGTCGCATGGTATGACTGCTTCATTGACAGTTCTTTTTGCATTGTTTATAATTATATTTTTAATGATATATTTTTAATGATATGTATGAAAATAGCTAAAATATTTTCATTAATTTTATGGATATACAATATTGACTAAAAAGCAATTTAAGCATACTATATGTTACTTTCTCATTCAAACTTTAAGTGAATTAAAAATATAGATTCTTATTTATGAAATTCATGTTATCTTTTATCAAGTCATTTAAAAATAGTAAAAAATTAAAACAAACGATAAGTATTTATATATACTTTTCCTTGTCTATCATTATATGTACTTAATTATAAAAATATATATAATTAAAATTAGAACTGTTGCAATTAGTTGCTTGTTTAATTTGATTTACATTTTATTACTTTATACTAATATTTTATTGTTTAGATATTTTATTGTTTTGATATTTTTATTGTTTAGATCTACTATAAGCTTTGCTGCTAGAAGTATCTTGATTAACCACCAAAATTGAGAATAAAATGCGAAGGACTCATACAAGTTAGTTAACCAATGTCAAAAGTTCAATATAATATTTAATATATAATATGATTTGATACTTTTCAATAGATTATGCCTATGAACCATTACCAACCACATCCAGCCATGGAGGTTTGGAAGACGAGAATGAAAGAATGACAGAGCATTTAAAAGACAAAATACATGCCCTAAAGTCATTGTCGATTGACATTGGAAATGAAGTACAATATCAGGACAAAATGCTCCATGGAATGGTGAATAACTCATGAGTATTAATCAAGATCTCTTGGATATAAATTGAAAATAGAAATATGTAAATGAAATTTTTTGTTATCAGGATGAAGATTTTGAAAGAACAAGTGGTTTGTTAACAAGTTCAGTTGCACGTGTATTACGTTTATCCAAAGGAAGTCATGCTTATTACATCTTATATTTGGTGTTGTTTTCTATATTTGTCTTTTTTGTATTATGGGTAACTTTAAAATTTTTCTAACCAAAACATTTTAACACAAAAATATTTGAAAAGAGGGTTCATTTCCATAGTGTTTTATTATACATATAAAATTATCCAAGTATAACATCTGATATTTGTGTATAAAAAATGACATCTTATTTCAATAAGCTGTACAGTTTTAAATTTTAACAATAAGCTTTGTGTGTAAAAAATTCTATTTCAATATTACATTTAAGTGTACATAAATTAAAATATCTATAAAAATTATCAAAAATATATTTTATGTCAAAATAACGTGTATGTACAGGAATTTATATATTTAATATATATATATAAATATATATTTTAATTTTTTAATGTAAAATAAAAATAATAGTGTATATCCTTGAAATTTTCATGTGATATTTGAAAGTTGGCGGCAATGAACTAGACTAACCTATTATAACCTGACTATCGAAAAGTCACGTGTATAATATTTGGTTACACATGATTCAGAATATTAATTTTGTATATTAATTATACTAAACAATTTATCGAAATGAAACTCAAAAATTTACGAGTAAATCCTTTAAGTCAAGTTCAGAAAAAGAAAGATAAAGAAGAACCGAGTACTTCAGAACACAAAACATCAGAGGTTATTTTGCCCTCTGACAGCAATTTTAATCACATAAAGTGTAAAGCAGTTCGTTATCAAAAATGTCAGAAGTTAATGAAAGAAAAAGCAAAAGCAAAAAAAGAAGCTAAGAAGAAAAGAATTCAAGAAGGTGGCCCAAAACAAGTTCCACATACTATTGAAAGCTTAAGAGAAAAAGATGAAACTACTGTCACTGGTGATCTCGATGATGAAGAGAATGCAGAACTTAAAGTTGATTTTGAACATGATGAATTTGCTGCTTACTATAGACATGCTTATGAACCCAAAGTTTTGATTACTTTTAGTGACAATCCAACAAGAAAGAGTAGAATTTTTGGAAGAGAATTAACGAGAATAATACCAAATTCTATCTCTTTATATAGAAATCGTTCTGGAGTAAAAAAAATGGTAAAAAGTGCTACTGCAAGGAATTTCACTGACATTGTAATTGTTAATGAAGATCAATGCAAACCAAGTATCCTTATAACAATTGAATTATTTGAAGAGAAAATATTATTTTTATTTAATGTTTTCCTTATAAACCATCTTAGATGGTATGTTAATTATTCATTTACCTGATGGACCAACAGCACACTTTAAACTTAGCAATGTTAAGTTAACAACAGATTTAAAACGTAGTCATAAACAAATTTCTGAACATAGACCAGAAGTTATTTTAAACAATTTCACTACCCGCTTGGGTTGTACAATTGGTAGAATGTTAGGAGCACTGTTTCATTACGAACCTGAATTTAAAGGCAGGAGGGTAGTAACATTCCATAATCAAAGAGATTATATATTCTTCAGGCATCATAGGTATAATTGTTTATTGCAATAGTAGATAATATAATATAAATAACTAATGTAAATAACACATTGCAGGTATCAATTTGACGTGAAAAGAGGTAAACCCAGATTGAGAGAGCTAGGACCAAGATTTACCTTAAAATTGAAATCGTTACAACATGGAACATTTGACGGCAAATATGGGGAATATGAGTGGCTGATACAAGGAAAAAGACACGATATGGAAACTAGTAGAAGAAAGTTCTTCTTATAAAGTTTATTATTTATTACAAAAGTTTTATTACTTTAAATAAATAATAAAAAGCTTTTTTTTATAAGAAATATAAAAACTTCTTTTTATTAAACTCTTACAAAATATAAACTTTGTAATATAAAGGTATTTAAATTTACTTGTGTCTTCTTAAATTTATTTCTTCTTATATGTTATGTGTTTAACAAATTTCGGTTTAAATTGTTCATAGGATATATTTGTCCGTTTTAACACATAAACTACAGCTTGCAGTCCACCTATGTTTACACCTAAAGTTTTTGTTACACAGAACAAATCTCTAGCTACTTGTAAAGCCTGTGAAAAGAAAAAGATATTGATCATAATTCTACATAAATCCAATTTCAAAATTTTAATTGCATACCGTGCTAAAGCTGCGTCTGTCATAAGTGAGTAAAACACTCCGTCCTGTTAAGGGTTTCGTTATTCGTCCTAATTCTATCAAAATTTCTTTATAAAGTATTCTGTTATCTGTTATTCGTCCACTTCTTTTTCCAAATGGCTATAAGAATTATTTAATAATGTAAATAAATAGGGCCATAATAAGAATATGTATGAATACAATATTACCATATCAGTAACAATAACGTCAACAAAAGAATCTTTAAATGGTAGTTGTGACACATTCCAATGTAATAAGTCAATTTTACATTTAGAAGAAGATGCCTCAATATTAGATTTTGTTCTAAATACAGCTTTTTGATGATTGTCTCCTCCAATAATATAAGATTGAGAATATACTAAAGCTGCCTGCAATTTCTAATATTAATACTTTTCATCGTATCTTTTAATATGTTTATGATAAAATGTAAGTGTTACCTCAATTGGAATGGAACCACTACCACACATTGGATCAATTATTATGTCTCCCAGATTAGGATGAGCTAATCTTAGCAAATTGTAACATACAGTTGCTCTAAGAGTAGTTGGTCCAAAACTTACGATATTCCTATGATGCTTAGATTCATGTGTAACGCGTAACTTTGTTACTAGTTCATCTATTCATGGTATAATACATATTACTTTTTACAGCAAAATAACCGCAAGTAAATTTACATTTCACTTACTGCTAATTACTTTGCAAACTACTTCTAAATAATACGTAGATAGATCTACAAGCCACAGATATTTATCTTGCAATTCTCCTCCAATAGCTCTAGCAACTTCTGCTGATTCAAATGTATGTTTGCCAGTCCTTTCACATGTTACTCTGTATCTTAATATTTCATCTTTCTCAGTGTCAGATGGATTTTGTCCTCTTTTCTTGCCTCTAATTGGTATAACAATTGTGTTACAAAGCTTAAAGTCTTTTTCTGCTCTATTATATTCATCAATAGTTGGATATATTTTCCCTTGAAAACCAGTAATATTTTTCCAAGCATTTAAAGCCTTTTCTAATTTCATATCATTACGTACAGTATCTTTAAATAATTGTAAATCAGCTTCTTTACTAATTCCTGAGAATTCAAATTTTCTAACATCTGCGACAATAAATATATTGTCTATTGATCTCATCTCTTGTATCTGCAATAATGAAGAAAAATATTATTAATTTATTGCATGCAATTTAATGTATTAGACTATAACAATATCAATGTTAATATTAATCTTAATATAATATATAATAATATAATAATCATATTCAGAAACAAATTTATCTATTAAAAATACTGTTTAAAATAAAAAGATAATTTTACTTGTGCAAATTGATTCCAGAAGACATTAAGATAAATCTTCCCGCGTTCTTTAATAATTTTGACATTTTTATCTAATTTCTCTTTACATTCATCCACTGCTTGCCACTCGAAACCTAAAATTAGACATTTTATAGGTTACTCTAAGCAACCACGTGTTTTTGTTTTTAATTAATATCAGGAAACATTTAATTACCTGTGTCTACTGTCGTTGTTATCATAAAAATATTATCGTTTATTAATGATTCCGCGAAAAGCTTTTGTAAATTCGATTCGTTATCCTCATTCATTTTAAATTTTGTACATTACATGTAAATTACGTTGTGCTCCATAAACACGTGATTATACACGTGAGTGTGAGTAACATCAAACTAGTACCACGTGTTTCACTAATGAGACAAACTGCTCTAATTATAAATTTTTAGTAGTAATTGTACAATAATACAACATTAGGTGATTATTATATTCCATTTATTTTTCATATAATTTTTCATTATTTATATTTTTATTTCACTTAAAATGTTAATATAAAATAGAGCATAGTGTTGTTCTTTACAATTATTTGAAACTATTAGAACGTTAAAAAATTTCGAGAACGTGAAAATCTACCTCGCGATTTTAACTCGCAAGTGAAAGGTAGCAAAAATCGCGCCGTTACGAAGTCCGTTTTTGTGCAAAATAAAGAATACCTCTTCGAAGCTCATGCACTCCTGATAGAAGATGTCAATTTTGTTGAACAGTTTACAAAATTTCTAACTTTTGCGAAATGTAACAACAAATGGTTATCAAACGCGTTACACGGAACGATAACCAGTATATGTATATTGTGAAACGGACATTTTCAAAGATTATAACGGTCTGTAAATTTATGCAGAAAGTGTAACTGTGTGTGCGAAATATGTGCATTTTATCGAACTGTTGAAAGAACGTCCACCGATATAACAGTTTCTCGTGTTTTAATTCATTTAATGACTTTCTTTTAATTAAAGTTAAAAAACGCGTCAAAATTTTTTTTTTTAGTTATTAAAATAACTACGATAAATATTATAGTTGGGCTTTATATTTATTTTTGTTGTCTATTGTAATACATATTTCGTAATTATTGTTTCAAATAGAATTGAAGAAAATGTGAATTTTTATAAAAACTTTTTTATCAGATAAGAGAAATTTAAATATTTCATTTTTATTTAGTAATAAATAATTTAAATTAAACCTAAAAAAAAAGTAGACTGAAGAATTATTAAAAAATAATTAAAGTTAAAATTAATCAATAACGAAATGTTTTCTCATCGGTAAAGTAAGATAATTTTAAATTCTACGTATATAAGACAAATTCAAGTACGAACTTTATTAACCTAATTTTTAAAAAGAATTAAATGCAAAAGAAAGTTATCAGAATAAAGTAAATTTAAATTATTTAATTGCTAAATGTCTGATTATGAAAATGGTATATTCTCTTTGGAAATCGTATCATAGAAAATCATTGTATAAATGTTATTGGGTTCAACGATCCTCCCATGATCCAAATGAATATTCACGAAAAGCAGTCGACGTGAGTTGACATTCACAGTTATCCTCAATTTAATTCGTTGTACGAATGTCCTGCGAAATCAGTTTCTGCACTTCGTGCGACGTCAAATCTGACAAAAATTGATCCAACTTTCAACATAAATAGCAATGTAACCTCAAAATACAAAATGTATTAAATTTAAATGATAATATAAATTTATTTGGAATTTTGTAAATTCGTAATTGGAAGTCAGACGGTTTTAATGATGTCGCATATTAGGTTAGTTCTCGCTTAATTCGTGTTTAAATTTAATTATATTAACACACACGCACGTATACATATGTATATACATTTTATTCACGCAAATGATAACGGCCGCTAATTTCGAGCCACAGTTAATTACTTAATTACGTCGGAAGAGATTATCGTTCAAAGTAATGTAACATTATATAATATTATACGTATGCATGTCATTATATCAGATTAATATACTCTTAAACAGCTTTCCTAATATAATTACGAGACCTCAATTTAATTGTTAAATTACTAACGCGATATTAATATTTCAGGAAAGTTTGGAGGAACATTATTTGTAAAAGTCGGAAAGTAAAGCATGGAAGAAATTTTCGCATAAATCTGCCTTCGAGGCGTATCGAATTGCAACGTGTAATACGTTCTATTGTGCAAGACGGCTCTGATTACATTTATCCTGGCATACTAACATCGCTAATAATTCGAGCATCGCGTGCTATCCATCGTAAGTATACCATAGTTTCGTAATTCGCACGCGTTTCGAACGCTCGTTAACCTGGTCTCTAAGCTGATCATAAAATTTCGAGGGAAAAAAAGAAGAAAAGGGAGGAAGATCGAAAACGATCGAAAGCGATCGTTCTGTTCAATGGAGGTTCCAGTTATTAAATTAAGGGTATCGTTCGCTCGAAGTTTACGTGAGAGCGCGCTCGTTGATCTGGGACGCACGCAGGTAAATATGTAATTTCCTGTTATTCATAGACAATCGTCTGGGTATCCTGGATTAAAACCGATCATTAGATGGTTGCACGCTAAAGGGGGAGGTGCACCACCGTGTGGAAGGTGGAAACTCTCGGAGGCGTCTGCATCCCGGGTCATTTCAGGTCGAAAGTTCGTCGGGCCATACGTCTCTATACATAGAAGCGACTGAATCACCCCCTCCCCCCCTCCCCTTGATGCTTCCACCCTTTCCTCTCTTTCTCGCACATCCTGTCCCGTGGACTGACAGCTGAAGCCAGAAGTGACTGAAATATTCATTGGCACAAGGCGAACGAGGCGCGACTGAACGTCGATCTGTCAACCTCTTTGACTATATAAATATGGACTGCCATCGAGCTTTCGCGCGTTATATAGATTTATATAGTGAAGAAGAAGTTGAAATGTTTTCAACATTCTTTCGGCACGCCGATGGAAATTTAACTTTAGCATCGGCTGGAAATTAAGATTGAAACGAGTAGTTTTTTTGAAATGGAAATTTGAATTGAAAAGGATTCGCCAGCTGGAGTCTCAGTTTGTTTTACTTGTTAGCCTAGTTCAGAGCTTTCAACCCATTGACATACTAATTTTTTCAGATGTACGTACGTATGTATACGTAGATGAAGATGTACAGGATAACACAGAAAAGCACGATGACATTTTAATGTTATTTTATGAAAAAGAATATGTAAAAACTGTAGAAAACTTGGCCTTTGTATTTTTCAATTATTACAAGTACTACGTTAAATTATATCGCGATGATATAATTCATGTAAATTTGAGTAAAACGCACGTTATAAAGATTTAAGATTTGATAGTGTATTCCATGATACGAAGCTTTGTGTTTCAGGATTTCTCTGTCAGAGTATTATCAAGGGATTACACTTCCACGAGTTTCGGGGAACGACAGATCATCAGGACTGCCGAGAAATTTAAAGAGACGGACACTTTGCATCACGAAAGTCGTAAAAATATAACTGTTAATAGTCATATATACACGTCCCCATTACAACACAACACAGTACGTATCTTTTCTCTAAAATAAGTTTCACTCTTTTAATTTTTTCAATACGATCAAGATTTAAACAGAATTTAAAATCATTTCAAATACTATTTCTATTCTTGAACCATTCGATGTCTGGTTATGTATAATCATATTATACTTCCTTTAATGCAATGTCCAAATTCATTTATTCCTCTAAGTGACATTAAAAACATCTGCATAATTAAATAAAACTTGTAACAAAAAGTATTTATATAAAAGTCAGTTTCAATTTCTAGCTTTAATTCAAGCTATATATGAAATTTAATATTTCATTCAAATGATTGCTAGGAAAATTATAAAGCAAAAGATCAATAACATTCCAATAAATATACTGCAGATACTTATGCAAATTTAATAGAATGAAAAAAGAAAAACGAAGTCTGAAATTCAGCTAAAAATCAAATTCAAGCTATATATGAAATTTAATATTTCATTCGAATAATTGCTAGAAAAATTATAAAGCAAAGATCAATAACATTCCAATAAATGCAGAAAATTATAAAGCAAAAGATCAATAACATTCCAATAAATATACTGCAGATACTTATGCAAATTTAATAGAATGAAAAAAAAACGAAGTCTGAAATTCAGCTAAAAATCAAATTCAAGCTATATATGAAATTTAATATTTCATTCAAATGATTGCTAGGAAAATTATAAAGCAAAAGATCAATAACATTCCAATAAATATACTGCAGATACTTATGCAAATTTAATAGAATGAAAAAAGAAAAACGAAGTCTGAAATTCAGCTAAAAATCAAATTCAAGCTATATATGAAATTTAATATTTCATTCGAATAATTGCTAGAAAAATTATAAAGCAAAGATCAATAACATTCCAATAAATGCAGAAAATTATAAAGCAAAAGATCAATAACATTCCAATAAATATACTGCAGATACTTATGCAAATTTAATAGAATGAAAAAAAAACGAAGTCTGAAATTCAGCTAAAAATCAAATTCAAGCTATATATGAAATTTAATATTTCATTCAAATGAATGCTAGGAAAATTATAAAGTAAAGGATCAATAACATTCCAATAAATATACTGCAGATACTTATGCAAATTTAAAAGAATGAAGAAAAAACAAAGTCTGAAATTCAGCTAAGAATCAAACTTTTATATCGTGGAATCGATCGACATCGTAATTTTAATACCGTTTCCCAGTTTCTTTCTTATGCGCGACAACTCTAGTATCCTATAAGAATATCTGTCCGTTTTCCATTCTTATCAGTTACTAATACAATAAACATAAATGCCTTTTCATGTAAATTATTCTCTCCCGTAGTGCAACGATGCAATGGATGGTGAGAGAGAGGGAGGGATGAAACTCTCTCGTATGCGATTTCAATGCTTGTTTGTCGTCCACGCACGACAACCGGAGGGATGAGCTAACTAGACGTCGAATTAAGCCGGCACTCCGAAACGCTTTTAAAATTTAAATAATGCATCGTTGCCCGACCCGTCTCTCTCCCTTCTCGCGGCGCCGGAATTTCTCATTGTCCGCGTTCCTTCACCTGTCGACCCTTGTTGCCTCGACTTTTTGGCAGTTTTTGAGAAACGCCCGGACGTCGCAACCTGTTACCATCAACTTGGCGATACCGAACGTATCTCGCTCGGGTTTCCCCGTTTTTGCCCCCGGAAACGAAGACGGGGCTGACAAGGATGTGTAGACCGTAGAGGAAAGTTCTCGCGCAGCTTCGGAAATATCGCGTGCTCTCTCTCTCTCTCTCTCTCTGTAGATATAAAAACCGGATTTCCAGCCGGAGTTTCCATCTTCGGTAATTAACTTCTGAATCTTTTATGAATTTTATCGGGTTCTTTCGGGCGCTTTCGCGCGCCGATCCCGTAGTATATCCGTTTTCCGCCGCCGCCGGGAAATCAGATAAACGATATCGATGGACGTTGTTATATTTGAATAACAACGAAATTGCCCGGAATTGACGGAACTGTCGACCATGGAAATTGAGGAAAAATAGAATTACTCGAAAGACAATATCACGCCTTGAGCAAATTGCTATGTTATAAAGATTTTGGAATTTACGAATTGGCAATAGTCAGAATTGAAGCGAACGATACTAAGTTTGATAACGATTATTTTTAAAGTTTATGTATATTTTATCTAATTGTATCAAAGATAGACATTGGGAGAGTAGAAGAAGAAATCGAGGTATTGATAAAATTGGAATTAGAACGAAGTTCTCTTGTCTATGTTTCCTCGATTCGAGAATTAGAATTAAAGTTTCTTAAAGATTTTATATGCAGTAATACAGTTTTATCTATAGAGAAATATATAAAAATAGAGAAATATTTTTAGATCTAACAAAAATGTATATACGAAAATATTATACTGATACTGATTCATTACGAACGAAATGACACAAATATTTTTATATTTTATCAACGAATGTCATTGGTATTTCTGCTTTTTAATAATATGATGTAGTATTTCCAATCGTACGCGCAATATATTTTGAAAATAAGTATAACTATAATACATGAAACGACTGTAATAACTCAACAATGAAAATGATATAAAGTAACGTTAACAGTTGTCAAATTATACATGCAATGTTAGTTATATGAAGTATAAAGTGCTATGATAAATGAAACAAAATTCGAAACAGATCAGAGAGGCAAATATATCATACAAAACGATCGTTTATTATCGAGTGTACGATACATATCGGTGACAGTACAATTAATCGTAAGCATCGGTCAATCGATCGATCAAGTAACAATTAGTCGGCGATTTCTCGAGTCAAGTGTAGAATTATAATTTCAAAGGGATAATTTAATCCGTTTCAGAGAGGAAGAAGATCGGTCGAGAGTATCGCGGATGAAATTGAATAAAGTGCAGTATGAAAGACGGTCTTTTCTTTTCGTTATTTTTTTATTTGATCGTAGGTCTACAGCACCAATTTGTTTTCTACAATAAATACCCGCAGCGGATTGAAAACGATTCCTTTCGTTGATCTTTTCCTATCAATCTGTTATTCAACGAGTTTCTGAAACGGCGAATTTATAACGAAAACCACGAATGCAGAGTAATAGTAGTCCAATTTCGGTATTATATTATATAATATTTCTAGAAGAACGTTTTTATAGAGTTATAATCTGTATTGATGATGATAGGGGAATTTATACAAAAAGAAAATTAATATGTTATTAGATGCGTAGCTAGATAAATTGTTGTAAAATGTAACTTATAATACGATAATAATAATGTAATGATAATACTGTTCAAACGTTTCTGACCAGATAGATTTTTCGTTTTATATTCCAAAGTTTCAACTAATTGTGTAATTATTCTTTCTTCGTGTTCTTATTTTCAGTATTATTGTACTTGTTGTACTATCAGCGTGCCGTATTTGGAATATAAAATAAAAAAAATCTTTTTCAACAGAAATATTTGCACATCACTGGTAATGTTCTTAATTTGTATGTTTTCAAGGGAAGAAACATTCCTCCTTTAATCCTATCATTTGTCGTCGAGAAGGAATATAGTCTGCTGAAGCTGTGCTGCAGTAACTTCCTCGAAGTAACAGGTGCCATCGGCAACAGGCAGAGTTGAGGTTCTGCCCTTTCGTGATTATGATTATTGCCCGAAAGCCAATATCATAATCAAGGCTTTCTGAGCAACAATCAAAAGCATAAAGAGCATTTACTGGATGAACTTTCGAGGAACAATCACTTCTTCGTCGCACTCTGCAACAGATAGAAAAGATTATTTGAAATTTTCTAACCATTTGTTCAAGTGTAAAAAAATACTTGAAATCACGTTGTCACATTGCTAACAATGTTAATAGTACAAAGGTAATTCTGCCTTAATAGAGATTTCATATGAAAGAATCGCGAGAGCCTGGAAGATATCGAAGATACCTTGCTCGCTCGTCAATCTTCCCGGAAACATGATTGAGATGATGGCCCAGCAAGGCTATCAGATCATAATTTCATTACGCGCAGGATATCGAACCCATGTTGTTACAGCGGTCACAATTGACGGAACTTTTCCTTCTTTTCTCAATCATGTTCGCGCGAAAAGTACAGTGATTTAAAAAAGATTTTAATCGACGCTATCTTTTCAACCGTTTATCTTAATAGATTTCAATCAATGAATCAAATGTAAAGTCCAAATGGAATTTGTTTATAAAATACAAAACGTCGTAGAAAATCAAGATTCGAATACTTCGTAAGGATTCTTCTTTACCGACCGTGTTGCCATTTCAAATTCCATGGCGCGTATTATTAATTTAAAACACTCAAGTAAGATCGACTCAAATCACAACATACTTATACTTATTTCAGCTACGACTATAATTACATCCAGCACGATTCTATGCTAGCTAAAAGCTACATTTAAAGCATCACATATGAAAAACATATCAACGGCAACAACGAAACGAAAGAAATTAAATCTACGATCATCTACAGCACGAGAACCAAAACGTGAACCGAACGAAAAAGTGAGAGCTAAATCTACTAAAATGAAAATGCAAATAAAAAACAAAAAGAAGACCAAACTACGAAGCAGGTGAACAATTATCGTACAAAGAAACGAAACGACAGAATACTCGTTGCTCGTTGTGGTACGTATCACAAATTCCTTACAGCAGAAGACGGAAGAAGTTTGCCAAGGTCCAGCTGTTGGCGAAGCAAGAAGTGTGTGCGCCTCGTGACCGGGAGAACCGGAAGCGGAAGCGTTGGACCACGACCGCCGGAGTCCCGAAGTCGAATGACGTAACTTGGAGACCGACGGAAGGGTTGCAGGTGTAAAAAGGGTAGGGGTTGCTGGCCGTGGTCAGTAGTGGGGGCGCGTTGCGCTTCTGCGCTGTTCGGCGCGATCGGAGACGATGGTGGGGTGGCGAGGCAGTGGTTTCAAAATCGGCGACGAACTGCCGTCCCATGTTCCACGTCCATTAGATATTCTCGATCTTTGTAATTTGACAATTAGTCGACGGCGGAGGTGGAACACTGTCAGTCAAACGGGGTTTGATGCAGCGACGGGGTCGATGCACCGTGCAGGATGATTTATTTTATTAATTAGGCAACAGCGTCATTTCCGCGGATATCTGCCAGATAGGAGAGACAGATCCTTGCAATTCCGCAGCACGTCAGGAGCATTGATTCCATTATCCTGTCTGATTCTGTCGAGTTCTCGCATCACGCTATTACCAGGAAACTGAACGTGTTCCCTCTCTTGTTAGTTATTTCGTACGGCGTGTGTGTATATCTCAGATACAGATCGAGGCAGCAGTTTTTTTGTAGCGAAAGCATAGCGATTTGGAACGTTCACGATCTGATGATACGTCGATAATTTTATAAACTATTAAGTAACAAGATCGGTCTTTTAACACTTTACCGACCGGTAGCCTATTAATCGGCTACTATTTATCGCTATCGGTCGGTAAAGTATTGATATCGTATAATAATATATTTATATATTTCGATACTTTACCGACCGGTAATATTGTATATTAATATATACAAATATATTATTACACGATATTATTAACACTTTACCGACCGGTAGCCTATTAATCGTCTATTACTTACCGCTACTGTTTATCGCTATCGGTCGGTAAAGTGTTAAGAATGAAAAAAAGGAACTTTTGTGGACTTTTATCGATGTCGCTCGTGATAAAACGCTCGAATACGACGGACGTCCAAGATGCATAATTCATTTTCGTTTAATTAGATCGATCGGTGAGGTACGATTGGATTGTGCAAAATCTTGCAAGCGAATAATCGTCGACGAGATTAAGCTCGTTGCGAAGGAGTTCATGTTAAAATTTCAATGTTACTGGGAAATCGAGCTGGGAAACGTTGTTTTCGAAAATAGACGAGTAATCTATCTTCTCGTGTCAACTGTCCGCGATTTTCTACAGAAAATTATTAACGATGAAATAAGGAAGATGAAATCAATTTGTAAAAGAAGGCAGCAAGTTTCTGTACGTCTATTATAGCACGCTACTATGATATTTAACAATAGTTCGTATCTGACAGTAATCCGAAAAGTTAGCTCAACTCAAGATTCGACTCGTCTACACTGAAGAAAGACCGTATTAATATATTCAGAAACTCCAGGAAACATGTACTATTATATAGTCTCCTTTTTTGTTCTTCAGCAAACTCAACATTCAACCCGAATTACTCGAAGCGAATCTTGCAAAACATGAAAAACGAGAACGTCGATCTGTTGGCCATCGCGTTCAATTACAAACGCATTCGCAAAGAGGTTTATCCAACGGTTGTTACATCATGTTCGAGCGGTCAAAACGCGTAAATCCTGACAGACACGCGTGAGACACGATCTTTATATAGCTTTGTTCTAGGAGGGAAAGGGAAGAAGAGGATACGAAGCTAGGGAGAAGGTGCATTGCCCTCGAATCCAGGGCCACCGGTTGGTCCAGGATCGTCGGCTCGGAGGGAATCGGCCTAGCCTGAACGGGTTAGAGGTATCTCGATTGTGATACAAGGTCACCCGACGCCGAGTATGAGTAATCCAGCTAGCTGTGGTCAACGACACGTTATGCAACACGACTGTGATAATCCTTTGGTGTCGGCTGTCCCCGAGAGGATCTCTTCTTCCTTTCTCTCCTCTTCCACGCGTCCTCTTTTACTTGCTCCGCCATGGATTGACTTAATAGAAAACGAGAAATAAATGGCTGATAAATGGCCGATAAGAGATGTTCAAAGTGAAGTTTAGTGCGATTTTTAGATGGACAAAGAGGAAAGACGCGGAGCAGATATTGATTCGTCCGAGGGAGATATTTTTAAGTTCTTCTTCTTGGGAAAGGGGGATGCTTAATTTATACTGAAACACGAGGATCCGAGGATATCTCCTTCTGATTTCAATTTTCTTTTTATCTCCTAAAATAAACAGATTCTAATCGTTGAAGGGTCACGTAGAGTCAAGGTTACACGAAGCTGATAAATTTCTTTCATTTTTTTATGATTTCCTTCGCGTTCGATTTTTATGTTCAATTTATGTACCAATTGTTTGTGACGAGTGGTGAAGATTAATGTTAAAAATGTGAAGATTACATCAGATATTTCGTCCGCAATTATGTTGTATACTAAAATGAATTTGTTTGGTCACAGTGGTACAATGATAAAGTGGTACTGAAATCAGATAATTAACAAACACATCGCCATCCAACGTACGTTGTAACTTGATACTGGAAATTGAAGAAAGGTGAATTATTGGACGGATTATCGGGCAGATCGCGGTTGGGGAAGACTTCGAGATAAAGTAGGCTCCAGTTTTTCCCCGTGGAAATCGGCTCCTTCCTCTTTTTTAGACACGTAATCCGATGTGTGTCGTGCTTTTAGCCTTGTCCCCGTGCTGGAACACGAGTTTTTTTTTTTTTACCCTCGAAAATCCCGCCCATCGACTACTACGTACGCTGAGAAACGAGCACGTGCTCTGGTCTCTACTCGAGGAAGAGAGTCCTCGAGAGAGGTGAATGAGAGAAAAGAAAGAGAGGGAAAAAAGGTGGAAAGGTAACGGGACAGAGCGAGAAAGACGGAGGGGTAATATTCACCATCCGCGCTCCAGGCAAATCTGTCCCATCGGGAAGCATCGACGACGATTGCGAAGCCTGATAGAATTCAGATCCTTGAACAAATACCTCAAGTTTTCGAGTGAATTCCATGTCAAACTGTACCTAATAGAATCGAAAATTTCCCCCCTCTCTTCTGTTCACGCTCTGGAAACCTATCTCCGGTTTCAATCTGTAATTTTCTTTTCCTGAGGTTCTTGAAGACACGTCCGAACCTTGGAAATTATACGTTTCAAAGCGAGGGGGATAAAAAATAGTCCACCATATTGGATATACCCACTCGTGAGAAAGCGTTTTAGCAGCGCGCGAGGTAAAGAACGAATATCATCGGTGTCGAAGCCGAAAATTAGGGAAAGATAGAAAATTTCGCAAGGGGAGAGATTAAAAATTCCCTCCTCTCGATTGAATTCAACGTGATTTAAATTTGCATTTTTTCCACTAGCTTTCCTTTGCTACTCCGAAATTAAATCCTTGAAATTATTCGGCGCTCGGCACTCGCTTCGGGCAACCTCCTCGACATCCGAAATATTCAACGAATCTATCTGCGAACATCTCCACATAATTACGTGGAATGCTCGTTTCACCAGGCTTCACTCTATCTGGCCGCCTCTCCTGCCAACAGAAGATCCCCAGGTACGGTTGAATAAAACACGATTGAAAATCACCGTGAAGCCCATCCGCCGCTTCACTGCCACGATTTCAACTGCCTTTACGTCCTCTCCTTTTTCATCGAGTTAGCGCGCGCTGTGTACGATTGTGAATAGACACAGGCTGACAGTGACAGATTTGTTCTCCTCTCTAAGCAGCTTAGAAGACGTCCACGACCAAGAAACAGAAGAGAGAGAGAGAGAGAGTAATGTAAGTAGATACACACAGGGGTTCCTGGTTCCCTACAGTTCCATCATTATCGAATGCCCTTAATTGCTGGCAGCCTACGTTCACTACGTCACGGGATAGCGACGCGGAGAAAGGTCCGCTACGAAGTCCAGATCGAGGAGGAGAAGGAGGAGCAAGAGGTCAAAGAGAGGATGCGTGCAACCAAGAAGGAAACAGTGGCTTTGAACTTGGAATTACGAAGCGAGTTGAGAAGCAAATCATGTTCGCTGGAGAATGCTCGAATGTACGTGTACCGCGTACCTGCCATCTATAGGGTGGTCCAATTTGTGTAGTTGCATCACTCAAACGTTAACAGCCCTTGATCTCTAATCGGCTCTGATTAACGTTTCGATATCGAGCCGCCTGACGTGGCGAACGCGGGACTAATCACATTTCTAGGAGATTCAATGATTCTCAGGACACGTCTCCAGAGTGTGTCGATCTCACATTGGGTAAAATGATCGCGTGGAAAGATGTGTAATAAAAAGGAATTACAACGGCGCAGGATTCGCGAAAGTATTCGGATACATTTGTAAACTTTTTGAAACTTCATCGGCGATGATCGCGTGTTTGCGCAGCTGTAACGTTTTTCATATAGATTCGAAACTCTTCCAACAGACAATTACGTGATTTACTGACTGGTAGTCTGCGGTTCAGAGATCGGAAAATTAAGTTTGGTTTCAATTTTTAAGTTTCTGAGCGAATGCTCAATTAACGAGACACGACCGTCATTATTACATCGAAAGCGAAAACAATTTTAAGAAACATCATTTACATAAAACCTTACTTGCAAAAAATTTCGCACAACACGGTCTGTAAAAAGTTTTTGTAAACGTTGAATTTAACTTAACTTTCGTTTGCAATATATCATTACATGGATAATAATCGTTGAACAAGACTCCAAGTTTGATCTCCATTAAATTAATATTCGAACGTATAAATGTTAAGCCAGAGACGAGAAAGGAAGAAGCGTGTACTTTGAACGATTTCACCTGATGATCGCGTGTTTGCGCAGCTGTAACGTTTTCAATAGACTCGAAAACTCTTCCAACAGACAATTACGTGATTTACTGACTGGTAGTCTGCGGTTCAGAGATCGGCAAATGAAACGGTTCCAATTATTCAAGTTTCTGAGCGAATGCTAACGTTAACATCAATGTGTTTTGTCATTTCGGATACAGTGTAAGAAAAATTATGCGAGGTTTTTCACGTGCAAGATTCTAAATCGGGTATCCTCCGTCGTTAAAAAGCGTAACAGTGAACTTTCCCGCGAAATATTTTCACGGTCTGCGATAAATCACGTGCACGATGTATCAAGGCAAGGCAAACATCGTTGGAATAAAAATGGATACGATTCTGTTCAGGTATCTAATACTTTCTGATGGTTCGACCTCTGCCCAAGACCTGGGGGGTACAGTACTCCGCAAAAGTTCTAAACACCATTTATAAACAGATGTCAGGTATTTTCTTGGACTTTTTTGAAACTTACGAATATCATAGAATACAAAAAAGAAAAAGGAAAATTTTTTTCGGGGGGGGAGGATTGAGAATTAATTTTGTAAAAACCTGAACGGAGATACCAACAGAATTGTAAAAATTATTGGAGCATCACTCTTCGGGAAATTGTCAAAATGAACCGAAAAATTTATTATTTGTTTAATATTAATTTATTGTAAATATTATAATATTATAAGTATTATAATTTATCATAAATAAATTATATTTAATAAATATAATTTATTAAAATTTATTATTTAATTGTCTTCCTGATAATTGAAATAAAATTCTCCTCTCATTTTTGAAACTCTAAACTGCCCGACAGATCGAACCACGCACTTTTATGCAACACTGTACGCTTCTCAATCGTTCCTCGTTCATCCTCACAATGCCGCAAGCCTACACGCAACAGATCCCGAAAAAAAATCGAGCGTGAACCGAGCCGGAGCCGCCGTATGCCTCGATTTTCGAACTTAATTAAACTTCCTGCCTTAGAGATCTTGTTTTCCACGGGTCCAGAAAAGTCTCGTCACCATTCCGACAAGAGGAACCTACGATATAATAGCGCGTCGACGTCTGTTTACCAAAAAAAAAAAAAAAAAATGGAAAAAAAGGAGGAAGAGAGGGGAGGAAGGAGAAAAAAAATGAAAGGAGAGAATGAAAAGGGCCCGGAGCCGGGAACCGGTGAGACGGGAAACATTAGAACGTTATTACCGAAGAAACTGCGAGAGAGGAGAGCAGCGTGGTTGCGCAGCGTGGTGATGCGGCAGAAAACGAGAGGACGGGTTCTATTATCTGCAGCGAAGAAAAATTCCTCGCCACGGTTATCCGGATACCTCGAGGAAACGACGACTGAATTGGATTCAGTGGAGAGATCCGCCGGAGGAGTCCGGGCAAGAAATCGAACGGTTCGATCGTGAGAGTGAAGCGCCGGAAACGCTGGCCCGCGGAACAATCGCTCGATCTTTCCGCCGAGGAAAAATCTCAACCCAATGTCACGGTCGCCTCTTTCAAATCGGTTCTTACACTGCATATGTATATGTATATACTGTACCGTGGCGAGTTGTTGAAAAACCTTCGATATGATGAAGAGAGAATCCTTGTTGATGTATGTTGTTGAAAGATAGCGAGAAATTCGTGATGTGAGTAATTTATAGATTGCGACACGTTCGCAGATGTGCGTGATTTGCGAATGATGGATAATTTAGAGAGAGAGAGAGAGAAGTCTCGTACAATTATTTGTGAACGATGGATTGTCCAGAGAAAGGTCTTCTACACGATCAAAAAATTAAATCGTACAAAAGAGTCAGCGGACCAGTCTTTGAAACTCGTTCATAAATAATTAACAAAATTTCAAGACGAAAATCTCGAGTTCGAGAAACAGCTACAACATTCGCTGCCTTCGAAATACTTAAATATTTAAAAGAACTAAAACTGGAGAATGCATCTTTGCCAAAATTATCCTGTGCAAATAACTCGCTCCATTTTACTTCTATATTACTCAATATTCCTCTTCCGTTTCGTAATCGGATCGAAAATAATCGGCGAACAACGTAAGTGACGCAAATGTGACAGCGAATGGAACGATTTTGCGTTATGAAATACGACGTGTAATAAAATAACACGTCCTTTGGCGAGATAAATCTATGTTACAGTTGCCATTGAACGAGCAGAAATAATGATGATGATGAAGAGGGACAAGAAACCGGCAGAATCGCGCGAGTACGAGAGGCGAGTTCGAGAACTGTTTCGAAAAATGATTGGACGAATATCGGCGGCCTGTTCCGGTTGTTTATTAATCGAGAGAAAAGTTCATCGGCTCCTTCGTCGTTCGTTTTTTCTTTTTCTTTTTTTTTCTTTTTTTTTTTTGAGAAATTCGCGGCTGGCTGGCCACACGGTGGTTTTTCAGCCAGCCGTGATGGAACAGTTACCGGTTAGGCCAATAAACGACAAACGAGAGTAAAATAATTAAACTGTATAATACTTTTGCTGTTTTCCAGGTTTTTCCTTTTCGGACGTAACGATCTTCGTAACTACTGGTTACATTTAACTACTTTCTACATTTTAATAATATCGATTAGCCAATGACGGCTTGTTTACGAAACTTAGCGGCGATTTTAATTAAAGCTAATGAACTACTGGCACGAAGCGTGAGCGAATTTATTCGTGGATCTATGTTTCCGGATTATTTTCCGGTGAGAACGATTGCAGTGCGATTTTCGTTTCTTTCGGTGGAAATAATTGCAAAGGATATATCGTGCGAGTGAAATCTCGCTGCTTCAAAAAAAGGAAGTCTAAGCTCCGTTTGCGGAAGTTTTAATAGAAATTCTTTTAGAAAAAAATCGCATATTAAGCGAAGGTTGAAAAATTCAAGATATTAGAAAAGAATTGGAAAAAAGAAGTTGAATACGATTGTTTCGAGCCTCGTCGCAGTCACAAACTTCCGATCGATCGTGAACGAGAAATGAACTGAATCAAGAACGAAAAATGTAAGAAGAGAGAAAGAGAGGGAGAGAGATTTCTGATCGCGCAGGTGAAAAGTCTCGGGACGAGCAATATACATAATATGCAATATACAAGTCATGATAAACCCTACGCTCCTCTGGATGTGTTATAGTGATCGCTACAAGAGGATCCTCAAGCAACCCAAGATGAAGAGCTAAAGAAGATCGACGAAAGAAATTCGGCTGAAATTTTGTTAAATTGGACTCGCCCTGTGTTTCCAATCTTCCCTTGGCAACGAGACCAAAGGGTCCCGAAAAAATAAAAGAAGGCAATAATAAGGTGTAATTGAAACCTTAGTCTTGCATACGAGATGCGATTAATTAACGACAGCTGCAATTTCACCTGTCTGTTGTAACGTAATTTCTCACGTAAAAAGAAAAACCGTCATTATCCAATAATACGTGTGTGTTGATGCATAATCGTCTGCTGGAGGGATTGAAACATTGTAGAGGCACTTTCTTCCATCAAAGGAGAGCTTTCCGCTTTCTGAGGATAATTTTCTGTCATTTGCCAATGCGATGATTACTAACGGTGAATGATAGTTTTTTTCGTGCGAAACGAGCCTCTGAACCATCGGCGTCAGCGCGTGTCATCAGCGACTGCAAAACATAATCCCACGCGGCAAGTTGGGAACAACGCTGTGGGAAGTTGAAAGGAAACTGTCAATGATGATAGAAAATTATCATGTAAATTCGAAGATGAAACTATTACGCGGAAGATGCATGAAAATGTTGAAAACATTGGCGAAAAACACTGTGCGAAGACGTGGGAAGTTGAGAAGAAACAATGGATCCGAGGTTTCAAAATTATTCCAAAATACTTTAAAAACATTGACACGAATAAACGAAAAAAAGAAGACAGATATTGATTTGTTAACTACACAAAATGGTCAGTGGAATGATCACTTGAATACTTTTGTTAGATATTTTTGGAGACGATTGTACGATTCTTCGTACAAAATACGCGAATAAAAGTTTCTGTACTCTATGAAGATTTTCTGTTTCTCTTACTTTATCCATCTCTGGTGGAAATTTCATGCTTCGGTCGTCGGTAGTTGAAATTATTATATCTTGAAAGCAGTACAGAAATATTACAATTAGCGAGACGCATCGACGAAGATAGAAAATTAGCTGTAGAACAATGGAGAAATGTTGGCGAAACATTCTTAGGATTCATGTAGAATCGAAAGAAGGGCGATAGATCGAGCAGCCTTGAATATCTGGCAGCGTAGCCCGAAGCAAGGAACATGGCTGTTGCAAATACGCTTAGAAACGATGTAATACCAAGAACTCTGAGAGAGAGAGAGAGAGAGAGAGAGCGGCAATAAACGTAATGCAAGCATCGCTTGGCAAGGATTCCGTGCTGCGAGGAACGCTTAATCCGCCACTTCCTGGCCTTCTTGCCGAGAATTCCTCACCGAAAGTAACACAAAGGAATCGAGCGATTGTTCTTTCACCGATCTCGTAAAACACCCTCGTTCGTCCATTTTTCGGCTGTATCTCCTTCTCTTTTCACATCAACTGCCTGTCGAGAAGAGGAGTGGAACACGATCGGAACTTGGTTTGAACAATAATTGATATAATTGGCGTGAATAACGTGATCAGAAGATATATTGGAAGTTCAAAACAAAAAGGGTTCGAATTGCTTTTTAATGCAATATTTAATATTTTAGATATTTATTTATTATTAGAAATTTATATTGGGAAACATTCGGGTACGGGAAATTTTTTCACATGTTCAAGTTGATTTGGGTAATTTACATGTAAACGAAATATCTCCATTTTATTTTAGAAAGGATATGGAGTATTATTTTTCGTTGCCAAGCATATATATGTATATATATATATATATATATATATGGTGAATGAGATTGCATCGAATTAGGTGCAGAAAGTAATAGAACCAGCTTTTTGCTTTTTAATGCAGTATTTAATATTTTCGAAGTTTATATTGGAAAATATTTGGATAAATTTTTTCACACGTTCAAGTTAATTTGGATAATTTACATGTAAACGAAATATCTCCATTTTATTTTTTAGAAAGGATATGGAGTATTGTTGTTCGTTGCCAAGCTCGATATATATATATATATAGTGAATGAGATTGTATCGAATTAGGCGCAGAAAGTAATAGAACCAGCTTTTTTCTTTTTAATGCAATATTTAATATTTTAGAAATTTATTTATTATTAGAAATTTCTATTGAAAAACATTTGGGTACGGGAAATTTTTTCACACGTTCAAGTTAATTTGGATAATTTACATGTAAACGAAATATCTCCATTTTTCTTTTTTTTTTTTAGGAAGAATATAGAGTGTTGTTGCCAAGCTCGATATATATATATATATATATATATACAGTGAATGAGATTGCATCGAATTAGGCGCAGAAAGTAATAGAACCAGCTTTTTCCTTTTTGATGCAATATTTAATATTTTAGAAATTTATATTGGAAAATATTTGGATAAATTTTTTCACACGTTCAAGTTAATTTGGATAATTTACATGTAAACGAAATATCTCCATTTTTCTTTTTTTTTTTTTAGGAAGAATATAGAGTGTTGTTGTTCGTTGCCAAGCTCGATATATATATATATATATATACAGTGAATGAGATTGCATCGAATTAGGTGCAGAGAGTAATAGAATCAGCTATATAGGAGCGCCATAACTGGCTTATAGCGATACCACAAAGTTCATCGCTCTAGGAGAACAAGTTTCAAGAGCGAAGCTCGGTAAGGTGCGAATTCCGCGAGCGTCCCGAGTGTTTCAAAGTCAGTACGGTCTGTCACCTAATTCCAAGGATCAAGACAGTAGGTTAAGTACAGTAGGGTACACTGGGTTACAGACGTTGCACGACACAAGTTAAATATGAAACTCCCCTATC
Organism: Tetragonula carbonaria; assembly: GCA_032399595.1. Classification (NCBI taxonomy): domain Eukaryota; kingdom Metazoa; phylum Arthropoda; class Insecta; order Hymenoptera; family Apidae; genus Tetragonula; species Tetragonula carbonaria. The sequence continues at coordinate 8,028,827 of JAUCRC010000003.1, forward strand.
TACCGTGAATTAATCTGCCGATTAGCGAAACATAATCCTCGAACTTCGAACGAGTTCGACTCCTCGAGTCTCTTAAGCCATACAAGCTAGTTCCTTGTACATTAATTCTTTGTATTGTTTTAGAAATCGAGAAGAAGTATTTTGTATTGTTTTAGAAAATATCTAACTATTTGGAAAAATAAAGGAATACGTAAGTTTTTTTCATTTAGTTTACTAAAAAAAATATATTTTAAGAAGCACTTTTGCTAAATAGATATTTTATCTTTCATTCTTCTTGACAGCTCCGATCAAAATATAATAAATTTACAGGAATTGAATGTGAAATTAATCTTAAATGATTTATCAATTTACAATTGAGAATTTCAGAATTTATATCGATTTTTCCATGTCGAATGAATCTAAATAAATAAATTGAGTGATAATAAACGATAAATTAAAAATAAAGATAAACATTTAAATCAAAAAGATTAAACTCATTGACAATATAATTAAATTTAGTGAAAAAAAGGTGACGAAAAAGCTACATTACATAAACATAACAAGAATCATATTAATACTAACGAAGGTATAAAATCAATCGTTCCTTTATTGATATAAATTAATCGACTATTAGTTTGAATATAACTTAAATTAATTAAATAAAAATAATCCAGAAGAAACGAATCCACGACTAATTATTACATATAAAATATAAAATCGTAATTTTTACAATTAATAATATTCTCATTGATATAATTCCTATATAAATAACTGAAGAATCACACCGATACAGGATTTCTTTTTTACAGTTCATTTCGATAAAACGACAACGAGGATTAAATAAAAATATATAAAATAAATACTTCTATTAACGAACGTGGTTTTATTTCAAGTGATCAGCCCGCGATGCGGTTAAATGCGTTTCACCTACAATATGGCAACCGATCACGCTCCGTTAAACACACACACACACACACACACACACGCGCGCGCGCGCGTACGAACGTCAATTATTCAGGCGCGCGTTTCTTAATTAGAATTTGATTCCCAATTAATTGGATTCACCTGGACGATGGCGTGTTATGTTCCTACCTGGATATGTTTCTACGTGGAACCGCATTGCTGGAAATCCGGAACATTGTCGGTGATCCGGCCCCGACGATGGGTCGCCGGGACGAGTTAAGAATCTGCGGCGGTGGCAGAGAAACCGCGTCTGGTAAATACGAGTCATGCTGGAGGAGCGCATTCCCTCAGAGCAGAGGCTCTCCACGACCTGGAAACAAAGTCCTGGAAAATTGTTTCATTTCCGTTAGATTGAAACAGAAGTATTGGTAATGAATTCACGAATTTTCTAGTTATTTTTTCTTTCTCTTTTTGTTTTTTTTTTTCTAAGTAAGTTTCGTCGAGAAAGTTTACAGATACTTCACGGAAGAATCTTCTTAACTTTGTTAAGAAAATTGGAGTCAGAATACTTGCAGAATATAAACTTAGGGGAAGTAAATTAGAAATTCTAAAAACAATACATTTTATTATTAATTATATTATTTTAATTGTAAAATGATATAATTAACACTTTACCGACCGGTAGCCTATTAATCGGCTCCTATTTACCGCTATCGGTAAAGTGTCGATATCGTGTAATAATATATTTATATATTTTAACACTTTACCGACCGGTAATATCGTATATTAATATATACAAATATATTATTATACGATATTAACACTTTACCGACCGGTAGCCTATTAATCGTCTATTACTTACCGCTATCGGTCGGTAAAGTGTTTACATCGTATAATAATATATTTATGTATTTTAACACTTTACCGACCGATAATATCGTATATTAATATATATAAATATATTATTACACGATATTAACACTTTACCGACCGGTAGCCTATTAATCGTCTATTACTTACCGCTATCGGTCGGTAAAGTGTTTACATCGTATAATAATATATTTATGTATTTTAACACTTTATCGACCGGTAATATCGTATATTAATATACATAAATATATTGTTATACGATATTAACACTTTACCGACCGTGTATTAGCGGTGAATAGTTAGCCGGTTAATAGGCTACCGGTCGGTAAAGAATTCTAATAATAATTATATTGTAATTATTATTCAATAAATAATTATTCAAATAATTATATAATTATATTATTCTAATAATAATTAGTGTTAAGAATTCTAATAATAATTATAATTTAAGGAAATGAAAAGTATAGGATGTGTAAATTTGTTATAGTCAGTAGCAACGGCCACGAAGTCTCATACGAAGCGCAACAGAGTAACTTCTTAATTTCTTTTCAATTCTAATATGAATTTTAATACTTCGGCTTAACGTTCATCGACTGTCAAACATTGCGTAGCTCAAAAATTCACTGGATCTATTAACCAAATGGCGTGTCGCTCGTCCTAGAGCATCAAAAGGAAATCACCACGTTGAGAACCACTATTGTACACCGCGGTGCATTAGCCTATTTAGCTCAAACATAAGCTACGAAAATCACACTCCAGCCTAGATCCTATCATCGTCAGAAACAAAACGGACGGTGCACTTTGCCGATTAAACATCTTCCGGCGAATCAAACACTTGTATCTTCATTTTTTTTTCACGCGATTCGAGGAGGCCTTGGACCGACACGTATACCTAAAATACGTTCAGTTTTGTTTGCTTCTCCGCGCTACCATCTCAGACACTCGATCCACGATAAGGAACGTTCCAAGATCGTGTATACGTGGGACAGAAGACGGATTTTCAAAGGCTTTTATCCCAGGGCTAGAAACAAAGTGATGTCTCGTGGGACGTTCGACGGACGTTTCCCAATTCTGATCTCGATAGATAGAGTTTCTTTTATCTTTTAAGAGACATTGTTTGAGAAATATCTTTTAAGAGACATTGGTTAAGAGACATCTTTTCAGAGACACTGTTTAAGAGACATCTTTTTTAATAGCGATGTTTGTTGTAGAATCATTAGCTTTGCACACGCGTAGAGCTTACGATACAAATATAATATATAATATATAGTATATAATATATAATATATAATATATAGTATATAATATATAATATATAGTATATAGTATATAATATATAATATGTAATATATAATATATATATAATATATAATATAAAATATTTAATATATAATATGTAATATGTAATATATAATATGTAATATGTAATATGTAATATGTAATATGTAATATGTAATATATAATATGTAATATAATATGTAATATATAATATGTAAAATGTAATATGTAATATATAATATATAATACATAATATATAATATATAATACATAATATATAATACATATATATAATATATAATATGTAATATATAATATGTAATATATAATATGTAATATGTAATATATAATATACAATATGTAATATATATGTAATATATAATATATATGTAATATATATATAATATATAATATATATGTAATATATAATATATATGTAATATATAATATATAATATGTAATATATAATATGTAATATATAATATGTAATATATAATATGTAATATACAATATGTAATATGTAATATGTAATATGTAATATGTAGTATGTAGTATGTAGTATGTAATATGTAGTATGTAATATGTAGTATGTAATATGTAATATATAATATGTAATATATAATACGTAATATGTAATATATAATACGTAATATGTAATATATAATACGTAATACGTAATATGTAATATGTAATATGTAATATGTAACATGTAGTATGTAATATGTAGTATGTAGTATGTAATATGTAATATGTAGTATGTAGTATGTAGTATGTAATATGTAGTATGTAATATGTAGTATGTAATATGTAGTATGTAATATGTAGTATGTAATATGTAATATATAATAGATAATATATTAAATATATTCAATATTGTAGAACGTTTTACTTTTATTAGATAACGTATGTTTCTAGTTAAAACTTAAATATCCTTTGTTGTTCTTTCGCTCATCGAAAGTACATTCTTTCATCGTCATCGGTGATAAACCGAACGTAGCGAATGACGATAAATCCAATTGAAAAAGAAAAAATAATCTCTCACCGCGAGAATATCTCTTCATTCTTTCAAAAATCAATCTTTCTAACAGTGCGAGTGTCTTTTAAAAGTGAAACAATCATACAGAACGTGTCGCGATGTTAATCCAACGTGGATAATGAATGCTCGGACACCGATCGGAGTCTGAATCTTGATAAGTGCCGTAAGTCCCTTTACGAACAATCGCTGCAGTTGCAAATAGAACCATTTAACAAACCGACCCACTTCCTATTATAGAATTGCGCAAGTTTTCCACGAGGCTCGAACTGAAAACCACACAGCTCGACTAATGCATTTTTTTCGCTTTTGTTCTCTCTCTCGCTGCCGAGCGAGAGGAATTCGAGATCGCGTCGGATAAATTCGACGCTTAATAACAATTGAAACTGCAACGTTGGCGATCATTTTTCTTTTCTTTTCTTTTCTTTTCTTTCTCGTTACGGCGTGTGCACGTGTGTTTCGTTTCTTTTTTTTTCTCTCTCTCTCTCTCTCTCTTTCTTCTGCACGTAACACGGATATCGGTAGGCACACGGACGACTTCCTGCGCGGAAACGTTCAATTGATTCTCTCACGTATGAAATCCGCGAGACTTGCGACGAAACGGCTGTGCTACGTGGCCCACATGAATGGGCGCATATGCACTGCAGGACTGGGGAGTTTAAAATTCAATTACACCCGTTGGGTAGAGAATAATCCGCTAACCCTCGCGTCGTCGTCTTCCCTTTCTCTCTCTCTCTCTCTCTCTCTCTCTCTCTCTCTCTCTGTCTCTCTTTCTCTCTAGGATTCTGAACCTAGCGTTCGATATACAGGAGCAAACATCTGTGTGTACAGTGGCGTATTAAGGGCGACAGCCCTTGCCCAGTTGACGAAATGAAAAAGAAAAACGGCAGGAGATCAGCGAAGGAGAATTAGCAAGAAATGAAAGTTTCCTCGACGACGCTGTTAAAAAGATTTGATTCAGTCAAATTGGAGGATTCGTCAGGAAGCGAATTATTTGGAGAGATAAATTTCACCGAGCAGTTTCGTTCAAAAGGACACCGAGGACGGGAGAAACGTGTGCGGAAAATCTTCAAATAGACAAGGTTTCAATGCTTAATCGACAGTAATTATTCGTAAATTATTCACAGTGAATTCAGTTACAACCACTTTTCTACGGTGTTAGGAAAACTGACAGAAAATTGGCGAACGTAGCATCCGAGGTGAAACAAGGTGAAAACACTTCGTAAATTGTTCACGTTCAATTGCTGTTACTTTTCTGCGGAAGGCAGAGGGCGTTTGATTAGAAACCTAACGACTGAATTTATCTCGAGATAAACCCTCTAAATTTAACTAAAGCAGTCGCTACCTGAGCTTTGTACAATCTTATGAGATCTAATCGCGAATTACGAAATGTTTTTTTTTCTCCGACAACTCTCTCCAATTGGAATGAACGTGATTCTTCATTAAGAGAAATTCATTCGTCTCCTCTGATAACTTCGAGGAAAATATATATATATATATATATATATATATATATAATGTGGGCCACGTAGCACAGCCGTTTCGTCGCAAGTCTCGCGGATTTCATACGTGAGAGAATCAATTGAACGTTTCCGCGCAGGAAGTCCTCCGTGTGCCTACCGATATCCGTGTTACGTGCAGAAGAAAGAGAAAGAAAAAAAAAGAAACGAAACACACGTGCACACGCCGTAACGAGAAAGAAAAGAAAAGAAAAGAAAAATGATCGCCAACGTTGCAGTTTCAATTGTTATATCGGTATAGTTCGGTATAGTTATATCGGTATATTATATCGGTATAGTTCGAGGAAATCTCTGTAGGAAAATAGCAAAACTGAGATATGTCGACAAATTAATTTAATCTCATACACGCGCTAAAGATGACTAAATTATTGAAAAATCGTTTCACGTTGCCTGCGTTTTATACAAATTCTCTACGTTAAAGTTTCACACGGATTTTTTAAAGAAGTTTTTACACCACAGTTTTACACCAATTTACGATTTCCTTGGGAAACTTCGCTACGACGAAGCAGCTCGCCGGTTACGAAAATAACAAAAGGTGATCGAAGATATGAAGAAACCAAATCCCAAGGCTGAAAACTCTTCACGAGAGAGGCAACCGCAGTTTTCGTCGTCGGTGACGTGTGAAGGCCGGTTGCCTCCAGGACTTTCGACAATGGCCGATATCACGATTCACAGAGGACGACGAGCACGCGTGAATGTGCGAAGTGAAACCGGTCTAGAACGTAAATAGTACGAACTACGAAGCTCGAAACGAAGCGACCGTCAGATCGGTCGTTTGCGAAACGAGTTCCGGTTTCGAGAATCCGGCGGCGACGACGACTTAAGCTCAATGTTTGCCAGCTTAATTAGAAAGTTCTTCGGGCGACGTGGGGAGCGAGAGCCTTCCTCGACGAGGAAAGTAAGAAGGAATTTGAGAAGAAAACAACGCCGAGAAATCGCGAGATTTTTAAGAGAACACGAGAGAAGGTTTGTACAAACTTCGCCAACATCGCGACGATCTGTTTTTGCAGCTGCGCACACGTGAAAAACATGACGGGCATCGGCAGCATCGAAAAATTTCCAGCGAGTTAATCGGCGGCGACTAGAAAAAGGGGGAAAGAAAGAGGGAGAGAAATATGAAGCCTTTAAAACCGGTGAAACCGGTACGTTTTCAGATTTTTCATCCCCACGGAATACTCACGGGGTGGATTTTAAACCGACAAAAGAATCGGGAACGATCGAACGTACAGAAAATTACCCGGATACCGGTGACAGTGTGCGCGTGTGTGAGAGAGAGAGAGAGAAAAACACGCAGTTAGCTATATATTTTTTTTTTTCTTTGTCCGTTGATCAGAGAGAAATGAAATTTCCCGTGGTCCTTGGAGGACTCCCCTAACGTAAAGGGTGGGATTGGCCGTGGTGTGCGTCACCATGGTAACGATAGGTCAGGATAGGGATAAGCAACGGTAATGCTCCCTTTTTTCTTTTTTTTTTTTTTTCCAGCCGGAGGAACCATCTTGCGAGTGGCTGCCGGCGAACACACGTACGCAACACCGATGACGCGAAGCTTTTCACCCCTATATATAGCCGGGCACAATTCACCCTTCGACCGAAAAAGAGAGAAGAAAGAAAGGAGAGGGAAAAAAAAAAGAACGTGACGCTTTCACCTTCAAAACTGTTACGCCGAAATTTCCACCGTTGCTGTTTCTAATCGTTTTACCGGGAACGCGTTTCACCCCTCTCTGTTTCTTTTATATATATATATATATATATACTATATCTATGTGTCCTCCTCGAGCCAGAACAAAGTAACAATCGCGCGAATCGAGAGGCTAACCCGACACTCGGCTCGATGAAAGCAATTTATTTGATGAATGCATCCGGGAGAACAATGCGATCCAGGTGGTGTGATAGCATGCAGCCCGTGCAAAGCCTTTTTTTATTTTTTTTTTTCTTTTCTTTCACCTTCCTCCGTCCCTCTCCCAGGCTTGCTACTACCCTTCTCTCGCGCTCTTTTGTTCCGGCGATGCCACGCATTTTCGAAGGTCGAAGATCGTTCGGTCCGGACGGCGACAAAAAGCCTAAAAACGCGTTTAAAAGTCTAAATCGAATCGGCCGCCTCGAAACAAGGAAAGGGGAGAGAGAGGGAAATCCGTGTTTCGAAACGCGAGCTTCGACGCGCGTGATTAAAACCGGAAATTCGGTGGCTCAGGTGCCAGACGATTTATAGTAGAAGTCGCTGCTTTTCGTAATACGTAACCAAGTAGCAAACGAGTACCGATATTTCCACTGTATCTACACTTGTATTTAAATACACGCGAAAATTCTTGGGACAAGTACGTACATGTGTTTCAAAGCTGGGAACATTAAATGATATACTTTGTACAAGAAAGGATCTGTAAAGTGTAATAATCGTATATAAAATACACGTGCAGTTTGAAAATTTTATCACCTGCGATACATGTTCGATATTATAAAGTGAAAAATGCGTCGACAGCAGTCGAGCATGAAGTTTCATGTTTTCTCTCGGTAACTGCCAGAAAGGAAGAAATCTCCAATTAAAATTTAATTTCATCTTAATATAGATAATAATATTATACAATAATATATATAATATTCGAAGAGTCTCTGAATTAAATGACCTATACTAGAGTATAGATTACATCGAATAGAGCAAAGATTATATTAAAATATGTGTATTTAAAAAAAAAAACGCAATAAACTAAAGCTGGAGAGAAGCTGAAATACAATTAAAATATCGTTTATTTCTGCCTCACAATTAAAATATCGCCGCTGTATTTTAGTCAGTATCTCCACCAGTGGAAGAAGTTATCGAGGCGGTACATCAAAGCGATTGATTAAAAAAAGAAAAAAAGATGAGAAAAAATGAAGAACAGAGGAGGAATCAACGGTAAAGGAGATCTCTTTACGCTCGTACAATACATATAAAGAAGAAAAAAAACGTAATATTAAAATTTCTCTAATTTGTAACCGGTTGAGAAGCTAAAACACGATTTATCCGACTGCAAATACTTTAATCTACGTCGCAAAAGGCGGGCAGAGGCGGTGCTTCGAGGTGATTGATAAAAAAAAAAAAGGAAGAAAAGAGGAAGAGGTCTTTTTAACCTCCTTAATTATGTCGACGAGAAGCCGGAGCTGCGGAAGAAATCTTATCGACTTTTTTCTTCAACCCGGGAAACTTTGCACCGAGTGAATCACCGTAGCAATGGCGACGACGAGTTTCATTTAACCGTGAAAATAATTGACATCCGATGTTCACAGACATCTATAGTGAAGTAAGCACATAATTATTTTTATCGGCGATTCATCTGCGCCGGTTAATTCGACAAATTGTTTGATTTTCCAGGAAATAAATGTCCGCGTTATCTGTACATGCGACTCTGATAGTGGCAAAATGTAGAAAGGCAGAATTTATTTTTTAATTTATTTTTTCGAATATTTAGCATGTAGAGATAAACGAGCAATATTTGTAGCATTGGTTATTTTGTTTGCACGACTAATCTTCTGATTGCGGAGAAACGATAAAGAGGAGGACACGTTGTGATGCGCGTGGCGTTGTGAAAATTTGTCTAAATATTTGCTTTTGCGAAGAACTGACCCAATTATGTACATCGTATGATTCAATCATTCAACTGTATCGTAAGATAACTAACACTCACGTGTGAGAAATGTGTTCTTTCTGGTTGCTCGTTCTCTCTCTACTTCTATACTCTTCTTCTTACAAAGCGATCAAAACGACTAATTTGTAATTTTCCGCAGACTCACGATGGACTTTTAGAAATTTCAATGACAATTCGTAAACTACACAAACGAAAGTTTGTATTCTTCTCGTTTAATTTCTCTGCACGCAAGTCTCGTGGGTACTTCATTCATCTCGTACAATTGTCACGATTATTAATATACATTTCTAAAGGTTTATCATTAAGTACAATCGACGATTGGAATCTCCGAAGCGAAATGTCGAATATTCGACGATTTCGAAATTCGAGAAATGTACGTGTTCACGTGTGTGGAACGAAAACGAGGCCATTAGAGGATCGTGAAATATCAGGTGAAATTAGCGAGCCCGGCGATAGCGTCGTAAAAACGATTATTGCCAATGAGTCATAGTGGAAACGCCATCGGCGCGCTCCGCCATTTTTCCCCGTGCACCATTTTCTTCCTTTTCCGCCAGTCGATCGAGCAAGGATAAACCCAAACGCAATTACGATATATACTATCTTTTCGTACCGAATCCTCTCGGCGCGCTTGGCGGAACGCTCCAAGTCGATAAAAATCGAGGATCGTTCGCCGATTCTCCGTAATACCTTAATAACCGCAACGAGAAACTCTTGGCTTTTGGTTTGGTGGAAAAATTTCAAACGGTAAGATTTGCGAAACAATTCAGAGAAAACGAAAAGAAAAAGAAAACAATGCAGAATCGACTAAATGGCCTCTAATAAGTGTATGTATATGATTGAAAATTCTATTCTTATATTCTTTGTACTAATTTCTTTATTTTTCATTGGCTGTACTTGTACTTGATATAATTCGTTCTTTTTGTCTTTTTTAGTTGAGATCAACGAACTTTAAATAAAGTAATCTTAACACTAGAACTACCACACCAGTGAAAATGACTGGTTTTACAATTTTATTTTAAAATTTCTACTTCACGTTACAATTTTTTCCCCCCGCAACGATGCAATGACTTTTACAGTGATAACTAAAGAAATAATATAATGAATTTTATTTTATTTTTATTTGTTAGAAATCAAAATAATTTTGGTAGAAATAATTTCGTCTTAACTGTCGGTAGTTCTAGTGTTAATAAGATCACGTGCTTCTGTAGCGATTTGTTATAAATCTACAGGCCTTAGATTAATCGAACTTCGAGCTAGTGTTGATACAAGTTAAATTGCCCGACTTAAAATCAAACAGCTAATCTGAACTTTTGAAGTGGACGCCTGCAACGATGATTCAGGTACTTGCGAATGTCAACAAGTACAAATTGAAAACCGCCATTTGAAACAGAAGAAAGATATTTCAAGTTCTTTAAGTACTGGATTCGAGCAAATTTGAAGATAAGCAAGTAGAAACTTGAAAGAGCATTTCAAATCAAATAAATAATAAATTATCGACAAGGTAAAACTCGGATCTCTACGAAATTACGGCGATTCACTTGAAACCTAAATCTCTCGAAACACGTCCACATAAATCGATATCGATTTACAACGAAAATCGAGGTGTTTCAACGATTGCCGCTCTGTGAGAGCGATCATTTCAACGCGAGATCGTGAAAGCGATCGATCAAACGATTTTGCGGACGACAACGGAGCGGAACGGAGAAAAATCGCACGAAGAAAGGCCGATGAAAGAAGAGAGAAAGAAAGAAAGAGACGGCGAAGGAAAAAAAAGTGGAAGCGTATCGAATTATTCTGGCACGACCGATCGCGTTTGGAAAAAAAGCTCGCAGCCCGTTCTCTGTCTGTCTGTCCGTCCGCGTAAAAAGTGGAAAACAAAAAAATTGATTTCGTTTTTACGAGAAAAACGAGAGCAGGCCGATCTCGATATTTCACCGCGGCCACCGGTGAATTTTTCTCGAATTCGAAAGCGAGAACATTGGCTTGCTCGAGCAGCAAGGTCGTTTGTTCGCCAGTCTATCGAGAGAGGAAAAGGTAATTCGCCTGATTTCGAGATACCGGCGAATTTATATATAGCAAGAGTAATTTACGATGGTAATTTGCGCTTATAAATACGATATAGCTTTATATCTCAGTTTTATATTTCCCTTCTTTTCGCCCGCGGTTTGCAATTTCGATGAACTGGACGTTATATAGGGTGTCTCGATATAATTCACTTCTATGTGAATTTTTTTCTAAACTATTTGTTATCGTCATGCTAAGATACTCCAGGTACTATAAACGTTCTAAATATCATCATACAGAAATACAGTTCTATTATTATTAAGTAACATATATCTATAAATATAGTGCCGTTTAAAGAGAATAGAAATCAGCTTGAAATTTCGAAAAAATACCTCCATACAGAAAAATATCGCGCTCATTGCAGAGAATATATTTCTATGATAGAGTGAATTTTGTCTAAAACATTTTTAAGTAACGAACGTTTTAACTTCGAAACGCATATATTTGCGTAGAAAGGTTGAAACAAGATAATATTAAGTAACATATATCTATAAATATAGTGCCGTTTAAAGAGAATAGAAATCAGCTTGAAATTTCGAAAAAATACCTCCATACAGAAAAATATCGCGCTCATTCAGAGAATATATTTCTATGATAGAGTGAATTTTGTCTAAAACATTTTTAAGTAACGAACGTTTTAACTTCGAAACGCATATATTTGCGTAGAAAGGTTGAAACAAGATAATATTAAGTAACATATATCTATAAATATAGTGCCGTTTAAAGAGAATAGAAATCAGCTTGAAATTTCGAAAAAATACCTCCATACAGAAAAATATCGCGCTCATTGCAGAGAATATATTTCTATGATAGAGTGAATTTCGTCTAAAACATTTTTAAGTAACGAACGTTTTAACTTCGAAACGCATATATTTGCGTAGAAAGATTGAAACAAGATAATATTAAGTAACATATATCTAATATAGTGCCATATAAATATAGTGCCATTTAAAGAGAATAGAAATCAGCTTGAAATTTCGAAAAAATACCTCCATACAGAAAAATATCGCGCTCATTGCAGAGAATATATTTCTATGATAGAGTGAATTTCGTCTAAAACATTTTTAAGTAACGAACGTTTTAACTTCGAAACGCATATATTTGCGTAGAAAGATTGAAACAAGATAATATTAAGTAACATATATCTAATATAGTGCCATATAAATATAGTGCCATTTAAAGAGAATAGAAATCAGCTTGAAATTTCGAAAAAATACCTCCATACAGAAAAATATCGCGCTCATTGCAGAGAATATATTTCTATGATAGAGTGAATTTTGTCTAAAACATTTTTAAGTAACGAACGTTTTAACTTCGAAACGCATATATTTGCGTAGAAAGGTTGAAACAAGATAATATTAAGTAACATATATCTATAAATATAGTGCCGTTTAAAGAGAATAGAAATCAGCTTGAAATTTCGAAAAAATACCTCCATACAGAAAAATATCGCGCTCATTCAGAGAATATATTTCTATGATAGAGTGAATTTTGTCTAAAACATTTTTAAGTAACGAACGTTTTAACTTCGAAACGCATATATTTGCGTAGAAAGGTTGAAACAAGATAATATTAAGTAACATATATCTATAAATATAGTGCCGTTTAAAGAGAATAGAAATCAGCTTGAAATTTCGAAAAAATACCTCCATACAGAAAAATATCGCGCTCATTGCAGAGAATATATTTCTATGATAGAGTGAATTTCGTCTAAAATATTTTTAAGTAGCGAACGTTTTAAGTTCGAAACGCATATATTTGCGTAGAAAGATTGAAACAAGATAATATTAAGTAACATATATCTATAAATATAGTGCCATTTAAAGAGAATAGAAATCAGCTTGAAATTTCGAAAAAATACCTCCATACAGAAAAATATCGCGCTCATTGCAGAGAATATATTTCTATGATAAAGTGAATTTCGTCTGAAACATTTTTAAGTAACGAACGTTTTAACTTCGAAACGCATATATTTGCATAGATTGAAATAAGACACTCTGTATACGTAGATACCTGTTACAGGATAAGAATATTACAGAAATATTATGAGAAAGTCTAACGTGCTAATAAAAGCTAGATTATATATGAAGTACACGATAAGACGTGGCGAAAGTACAAACGATCATGAACGATTCTCTCGAGAGTTGCCTATAATTATCGAATGGTCGGATCAACATTTTACGGCGAATTGCATTTGAAATGCAATTATATTTACGGGCGGATGGTGAATTCTCCTCGTCAGGCGATATTTTAACATGGCGCATGCAAGTTTTTTTAGCAAATACTCGTGCGCGAACAATTCGGAACGGTATTCGAAACGGCGGCCAGCCCGTTTCCTAATTAATTATGCTCACTCTCTCAATTAGCGCGCCGAAAGCGCGGTTCAATTATAATAACATGATAATACATGAGCCATGCAAGGGGTCGTTATACCCGCAAATGTGACGTCACGTCCACGTGAAGAAAAGATTCTTTATCGCGCAAGATAGATCTCTGGGGAGAGAGAGAGAGAGAGAGAGAGAGAGAGAGAGAAGATAAAAAAAAGAAGGAACTCGTACAGGAAGAAAACCTGTTAACGTCAATTAAAAAGTACGCTGACAGTGAGCGCACGGCGAAAAGATAATCGCGACGCTCGCATCGTGCGAATTTCAATTTATGCAATGCGCTTCTACGTAATTTTTGTACTTTCTTTTTCTTTTATATATATATATTTTTTTTTTAAATCTCTTCCTTTCTTTGTGTTTCTCAAATAAACGCAGTTGAGCCTCTTGTTGCAATTTCCCAGATTTTTATTAGAGAAGAATGAGAAATATGTTCGAGTTGAATGTTTTTCGATGTTAAGATTTTCGAGAAAGTCTTGATTCTTAAAGAATGTTAGAGAATTGTATATAAATATATTTTCATCCTCCTTTTTAATAAAAATCTATGTTAGAATATATTAAAAAATGTGTATTAAAAAAGCACGTAATTTTTGTACTTTCTTTTTCTTTTATATATATATATATTTTTTTTTTTAAATCTTTTCTTTGTGTTTCTCAAATAAACGTAGTTGAGCCTCTTGTTGCAATTTCTCAGATTTTTATTAGAGAAGAATGAGAAATATGTTCGAGTTGAATGTTTTTCGATGTTAAGATTTTCGAGAAAGTCTTGATTCTTAAAGAATGTTAGAGAATTGTATATAAATATATTTTCATCCTCCTTTTTAATAAAAATCTATGTTAGAATATATTAAAAAATGTCTATTAAAAAAGCACGTAATTTTTGTACTTTCTTTTTCTTTTATATATATATATATTTTTTTTTTAAATCTTTTCTTTGTGTTTCTCAAATAAACGTAGTTGAGCCTCTTGTTGCAATTTCTCAGATTTTTATTAGAGAAGAATGAGAAATATGTTCGAGTTGAATGTTTTTCGATGTTAAGATTTTCGAGAAAGTCTTGATTCTTAAAGAATGTTAGAGAATTGTATATAAATATATTTTCATCCTTCTTTTTAATAAAAATCTATGTTAGAATATATTAAAAAATGTGTATTAAAAAAGCACGTAATTTTTGTACTTTCTTTTTCTTTTATATATATATATTTTTTTTTTAAATCTCTTCCTTTCTTTGTGTTTCTCAAATAAACGCAGTTGAGCCTCTTGTTGCAATTTCCCAGATTTTTATTAGAGAAGAATGAGAAATATGTTCGAGTTGAATGTTTTTCGATGTTAAGATTTTCGAGAAAGATTTTCTTGATTCTTAAAGAATGTTAGAGAATTGTATATAAATATATTTTCATCCTTCTTTTTAATAAAAATCTATGTTAGAATATATTAAAAAATTTGTATTAAAAAAGCTAGATCAATATTGAGTTTATTTAAATTATTTAAGTAAAATGAGCAATTCTTTTCAGAGAGATAGATATTCAGCAATATGATATTCATTATCAAAATTCGGGAATAATATAGAATTTACGAATTATATTCTATCAATTTTGATACGGACAACATAACTATTACTCGTTGGTTACTATTAATATTTATGCAGACATTTAATTATAATTATTGAATTTTGCAACGTGGTACCAAATTTTAATGGTACCACACGCGTCGTGAAAAGGAAAAAATGTACAACAATTTTAAAACATGCTCTGATATTAATAAATACTATTTACGAGTGTCATTTACTAACTATAAGAGAAACTATTACAAATTATTGATTTTGAGATACCTGGCAGAATCTTCCGACGTTCAATGTGTCTTCTGTCATGTTCAAAAAGCATCGTATAAGGTTAGGATACCGCATGACTGTCCTCATAAGGTCCCGGTGATAAATTTTCAATGACAATAAGTAGCGTTAAGTTCGATCGCGAAATGAGGTCGTTCTACCTCGAACGAGAAATCGTGTCTTGATCGATTTTTTTTCTTTTTCTTCGATCTTTGTGAATGAAAGGTCTTTCACGCCGGTACAACACTTCCGTCGATCACGAGCGCCCGTTACGGAATGCTGGAACACTCATGCCCGATCTTTCTCCTGTAACTCGTTACCCCCACTACAATGTCCCTTACACTTTTTTAAATCCCTCAATACTTCTCGATAATCTATTCTCAATTCATTTAACAATGATGCACATCAACTATATATATATATATATATATATACACATATATATATACATCAATTACATATATATATATATATATATTTTGTTATTTGTTTTATATGATTGTCAATATATATACATCAATTATATATATATATATATATATATTTGTTATTTGTTTTATATGATTGTCAATATATATACATTAATTATATATATATATATATATTTTGTTATTTGTTTTAGATGATTGTCAATATATATACATTAATTATATATATATATATATATATTTGTTATTTGTTTTATATGATTGTCAATATATATATATATATATATATATATATATATATATATATATATATATATATATATTGTTTCAAACAGAGTTAGTAAGATAAAGATGTTTGGTTATATAATCAATTGTGACAAAAAATAACTGGGTTTTATTAAATACGATCTTCGATAGCGAATATGTAATGTGTCGATATATTACTGAATCTTATATATATATATATATATATATATATATATATATATATATTGTTATATACAATATATATATATTATTTCACATATATATATTGTTATATACAATATATATATATATATATATTATTTCAAACATATATATATATTGTTATATATATATATATATATATTATTTCAAACATATATATATATATATTGTTATATACAATATATATATATATTATTTCAAACATATATATATATATTGTTTCAAACATATATATATTGTTTATATATATATTGTTTATATATATATAGTTTATATATATATTATTTCAAACAGAGTTAGTAAGATAAAGATGTTTGGTTATATATAATCAATTGTAACAAAATATAATCAATTGTGACAAAAAAATAACTGGGTTTTATTAAATACGATCTTCGATAGCGAATATGTAATATGTCGATATATTACTGATCCTTTTCTTTATAAATATTATAAATAAATCTTGTTTGTCTTGTTAAATAATTTTAATACATTACAATATAATGTTAAAACTCAGAATATGATGTTAAACATCAGAAAATTTTAAATTCCAAATAATTAATAATACATCGATCACTATTTAATATTATGCATGTATGAGGGAAAAAATCTCATTTCGAAATAAAAATTTTAAATAATATATTTAGATTATTTTAGCAATGAGTTGGAATATTTTACTAATGCAGAATAATCGATTTAGAAGTTCTTCAATTATACGCATGTATAATCTCAGACATTTTAGAGACTGTAACAAAGATTAATGTACAAAGAAATAAAGAAAGATTAATTATTTACCTTAGAATAGAAACAATAGATCACCTCTCTGAGGTATTATTTATTAAGAAAAATTATTCTTAGTATGAAGAGGAAAAATAGGTACTTGGTTAAGAAAAAAGTTATACTACTAATAATATCATCTAAATCTAAACAGAGTAGTAGATAAGAAAGTAGAAAATACTTCGTCAGTCCGTCGTTGTTCGAGTTCGTTTATCTTGTGGCTAGCGTAAGTTCGCGCGTCGTGTAGGTTATTACGTCATCGGACATGAACCGACCAATCCGGAAACGTCTTTGTCAAAGTCACATGATCCTCCACCCTCTGTAACTATTCCTTGACCACGCAGCACATATGCGCATCAGTGTCACGGGTTCGCATTTCCACAGGCGTATCGACAATTACGACAGACAAAATGGCGTCTTTTCACGAAGACCATTTTATTAAAAATGTTATGATTTATGTGAATATACATGTGAAAGAAAATAATCGCTTATCAATGGTGATTGAGAATTTCTTTTTGCAGAAATGTTGAGTTAAGTTTCATACTAAATATTTCTCAACGGATATTTCTATCTGTTACGTATGTTTAATTTTTAAGATATTAATTTTGTACACATTTTTATTTTTATTCCATTTCAGATTACTTTAAAAAGTTTATGCTTTTTACTTTTGATTTCATATATTTGTTGTTTAGATTAGGAAAAGACACAGAAATGTGTAAAAAATGTTATCAAAAGTAATTTTATTTTTGACAAATTTATTAGTTGAAAACATATCAATCAATATTGAATCATCATACTTCGTGTATATTGTAAAAAATGAAAATTCGAAAAATTATGAAAGAATGTAATAAAATTTGTTATCTGTTATCTTATGCATAAGTCAAATTTATAATAATTTATAATACAAATAATTTTATTGCAATATTATTATATTTCACAAAATAAAATATTTAAGTATATAAATATTTATTGTTATAATATATTATCTATCAGATATTCTGAATCCTTACAATTTTATGTAAATCTAAAATTATCGAGTTCCAGCATAAAAGATTATTTTGAAAATTTTACCTGATTCATTCACGAAATTATTTTCTTTATGTACTATATTTTTCTATTATAATTTTTTCCTCTATTACAATTACTATTAAGTAATTTTCTATATTATTACATAATATTACAATTACTATATAAGTAATTTTCTACTATAATTATATTCTACATAGTACATTATCACAATTTATATTATCACTATAGTATATTCTACAGAATATTATCACAAAACTATAATTACATAAAATATTTAAATTATAATTGCAGAAATACACGTTTTAATATATTTTCACACTAATGTTAATAACAATATAAATCTAATAGGAATATGTGGAAACTGCACGTATCGTCGAAAGACTGAAGTATAAGTTAAGTACGAATAATTTCAATATGCTATCCTATAGCATAATCGGGCGATTTGAGAGGAATGAAATTTTAAATCGAACGTATGTATAGATAGGAGAAAGGAAAGTAAAAAAAATTGGAAAAGTGGATAATTTGGTCCAGCTACAAGAGGCTTTCTGCTTTTTAAAGTAGTGCGATTAATGGAATTCTTCAATTCCGGCATTAAAAACAATAATTTACTATATATTTTTATTATATATCTTTTATGTTTTTTCTTTCATAACAGAGTCATTCAGAAATCAATCAATCACAGCGATTGATTTATAAATTGAAAAGTACTGAGAAATGTTTATGTAAAAATATAATGCAATAAAATGAATTTACAAACACTTACGGTGATTCTTATTAATATCAAAATGCTTAAATATTCGAATCCTAAACATTTAAACTGTTAATAATGTCAAGAAAAATCGTAGAAAAATAAGCTGGACACATTTTAAAGCTTAAAGCTTATTTTAGAGCTCTGTTTTCAAAATGTATCATTCATTTCAAAATGTTTTTAAATCGCGTAGTAACTAAGTAAAGATACTTTTTATTCTTGGAAATATTATTGCCACAGCATGACCAAAAACAGTGAAAAAATTTTTTCACGACTGAATTTACAGTGGATTAAGATTGAAGTTATTTCTTTACAACGGCCCTCGAAAATTTAATCACGTTTAGGTGACGAAAATTCAAAAAATCACAATATTTTTTTAATGCTTATATATATCGTTTTCCGTCCTGATATTCAAAGTTCAATAAATTGAAAAAAAGATCGTACAATAAGTTTTATTTGTTGTAAGAAACAAGATTTCAATCTTCAAATCCTCCAGTTATAGATTCAATCATGATTCAATCATAAAAAGAATTTTCTCAGTATTTTTACTGTGATAATTTATAGCATTTTCGAGAAAATAATTTCGAAAAAATATTTTTATTTTGACATCTATTACATAGTAACTATAAAATGTCCTAGAGTAAAATAAACGATGAATTTTGAAACTAGAAATTTCAAGCTTTAAAATGAGTCCAAATTTATTATTGCGCAATTATTTTTACAACCTCGTAACAATTTCAATATTTAGTGTTCGAATATTAATGGGAATTATTACTGTACAATTCTGAAGAAATTGAATATTAATCATTAATCAAAGTATCTAATAAAATTCAGATATTAATGAAAAGAGTAGAGAAGAGTTGCTAATTAGTGTTAGGTTTTCAAAAACGCTCAAATCGATGATGATTTCACATTACAAAAGTATGTATAACTATTATAAATATTAAATATTTAAAAAACAATGATTATTATAACATAAATGTACATTTCCGTATACGTTACAATATTTCTTCATATTTTAAATAATTTTAATGGAAAGCAGGTTTCCCACCAAAAATTAATATGGATATTAAAAGAGTATTGCGATTCTATCTCGTCTAACAAACTGTATTTAAAGTTAAAGAATCTATTACTATTGTGAGAAAGAGAACACAATATCATAGCCATCTACCGAAGATAGTTGTAACTATCTAAATAGACATGTTCGAAAATTTTCCAAAAACATTTAAAGTTAAAGTAAAATAAATTGATACATTTTTTCGCATATCTATCTTTTATCACTACATATTATATTATTTTTACATTTAATTTTTAATAGATCTGCTAACAGATTCTCAAGCCTCTCTTTAAGAACCATAGGAGCCCTCTCTCTATACTTACTTTTCTTCGTTATTTCTTTCGCTTCTAAAAGTCGCATGAGCCCCATCACATCACATGAATCTTACTATTATACAAGCCTCGATTTGTATGACAGTGAAGCTTGTGCGTGTGACATGGTAGGAGTTCGTGCATCGTCTAGAATCTAGAAGGAAAAGAAAAGTAAATGAAATGAAGAAAAATAAGTTTAAAGAGTGCTGTTTCCTTATGGCTCTGAAAGAAGGCCACCAGTTGGCAGAAATCTGCTTTTGACGAAGAACATTCTAAATGATATCTCGAAGTTTCATAATTTCTATTAGGAATTTCATTCCATTCACAAACATTAATATGGATGTGATTTATAGAGGTATTGTATTGACTGCTTTATCTATTTAACACATGTATGGTTTACAAAGATTTTACTATTGTGAGTAAAATAATGCTGAGTCTATCTATTGGTTACTGTGTTAATTATCGAAAACTTGTTTGGAGATTTCAAAAACTTAATTCTTTACAATTTTTGTGTTTTATATTTTATAAATTTATTTCAACATATTTCGAAGGCACATGTATTTGATATGTGACAAATAGAAGAAAATTAATATGTCCCAATGTTTTGTGAATACACTGTACTTACGTACTTTTTCTTGACTATAATTATTTAAATTAATATAGCTATGCAATATTTAGTAGAAATGTTAACCTAATACAAATTTATTGGACATACCCTGTATTTTATCTTCGTGAAATTAAAATGATTATTTTTATAACTAATATTAATATAAAAACCGAAATATTTTATTTTCATAAATTTTTCGATACGAAAAATATGTAAAGATAAAAATATTTCTAAAACATACATCACGAAAAACATTCTTTCAATTTTGAAGCTACTAATATTGGAACTACGCAACAAAAAACAGCAACAGATTCATTTTTATAATACACACAAAACGGAAATTTTCCTTCCAAAAATTCACAATTTCACAAATTTAATATGAATATTAGACAGAGTATTGCAATGTTATTTTCTTATAGCAATAGTTATATATAAATTAGAAACTGTAACTGTTACGAGAAAAACCATTACACTGCAGCCATCTATCGAACGCAATGTCAACCGTTATACATATAAGAAATATGTAAATGAAGTACACACACTTATTAACGCTTAAATTTTCAATTATTTTCATTAAAATTTTCATTAAACAATTTAAATAATATTTTCTAACATATTATATATATAATATTTTTGGGAAGCACATTTTCTTACAGTTATATTTTTATATGATGCAATATATAAAATTCACAAATTTCATGTTTGTAAAAACAAGTAACAACTAAAAATATATATATTTTCGATAAATATTTAACTAAGGATATGTAAAAAATGTAACACAAACACATCATAATACCAAAAATTCTGAGTTTTACATTTATCTATATCAGGTCTGTCAAACTTCTTCCGCTCATAATTCTTTCTCTTTTTTTCAAGTCCTAGATGAGTCTCATTCTTAATTAACCGATTCTCCCACTGTGTAGATTAATTATATTCGGTTTAATTTTTTAACTTTGTCAATTTATAAAAAAATATTTTTCTATAATTCCTTTTTTTTTATATATATATTTTTAACGCGTGTAATGTATTATGATCTATAATTCAGCTTTCCACAATTTGCGATCAAACCATAGTCTCAACAATTAATTATTATTATATATTATGTTATTTCATAATATTTTATGTTAGAAACTTGATATGAAGATAATTTTTGTTGCAAAAGTAGATGATAACGAGGCTCTTACAGCGTTCAGAGATAAAAAATATAATAGATCGTATATAAAATATAATACATGTTGGAAAACACAATTCTTTTATAACTCGTCAAAAAAAAAACGAGTTAGAATTAACTTTTGCGTTAGAACAACCCGACTTGTGGACATACGTCAAAAACGAAGTTTGAATTTTTATTTACATGTGGAATTAATCTTCCAGTGTACAAAAATTTAATATGGATATAGTATTGCACCTTAGATTTTTAAAAACAAACATTATATATAAGGTAGAAGATTTTAACTCTTACAGGAAAGATAATAATTCTATAGCCACCTACCGGTCATTTAATATATTATAGTGCGTCATACTATAGTACTATTAATATTCGTTTTTTAAATTCTGAACATATATTATAACATAGATTACATTAAATTCTAGAACACAGTATATATATATATATATATATATATATATATATATGGACAGGATTCAATGCACTAGTTCCGAAATTTTTTTACAAATATCTCGGAAATTAAACGATTCCAATAATTATGTGTATAAGAAAATGTTATTCAAAATGTTCTACATGTTGAGTTTCAATTATCATTCCATAATATGTTCAAGCAATCATCAAATATTAAAAACTTGTAACTCCTTTTACTCACTCCAGAAAAACTTTTCAATAATAAAATTAACTCATCCAACTCATTTAACAAGTTAACATACGTTGCAACTGCGAATGTTATAACGATGTTTACTTCTACTATATCTCTGTTAAAAAATATTATATCGTCTGATGTAACATTCTTTAACGCAATATCGCCAATCTCTTTATTTTTGCAAGCGATAGAATGCAAAACGGAATGAGTCTTTGTGTTTGTGAAAGGTAGAAGAGAAACTATCGAAACTTCTCACTTTTAACAAATTAAATACGACAGAATTCAATTTATAATTTATGTCCTAACTTATGTACGATAATTCACATTTTAATATCCTCATTTCCAATACATTGACGCTTTAAATGAGTATAAAAAGTATATAAAAATATACGTAGAACATATATAAGAGTATAATATATAAAAAATATATAAAAAAACGCATGAAATTATATAAAGATATATGAAAATATTAAATGTGTGTATATAGGAACATATAAAAGTATATATGTATATATATGTCTATATAAAACATATAATTAGTATTATATAAGATAATATTATACTTAAGTATAAATTATATTGCAATATAATATTCTAATTAAATTCTAAATCAGATTGTGCAATTATATTGTATAAATCAGATACGATTACATTATAGAGAAACGAAAGGATATTTTTGTCTGGTTTTTACTTAGATTATCAGAATGGTTCGTTTCGACAAAGGAAGTCAATCTGCATCTCTTCTCGGTTGATATTAGAGCTTATCTTCTTCGCTGATTTGAATCATTTCTCTTTCAGAATCGTAAGTCATTACATCTCTCGATGTCTCTCGATATTCGCTACGAATATCCGTCGCGAATTTGCAGTTGATGAACTTTCTGATTACTAGGAGCACAATTTCTTCGTTCCTCAGATTCTTCATAGAGCAGAAGAGCTATTAAAGAAGCTTCAATCACACCAACGACAGCAATTGATCCGAACTATAATAACTATAATAGCAACTATAATCGCTAATACGATCGTGTACCAGTGTATATATTAAACAATAAAAGATTCGTTCATCCTTTTTATTATAACCTAATCAAATTCGTCTAATCTTTTATTTACGTATCTAAACTCAGGCAAGTCTATACTTGTCAAGCGAATTTGTTTTAATTCCGTAATAACCAGTTTGACAATGTTCAAATCAGAAAGGCAACAGTCGTTCTCTGTCATACTAATACTGTATACATAGTCAGTGACATTTTCTTTTTTTTTTTTTATTATTTCGTTGACTCCAGACAATAGATATCCTTGCAATCCTCGCACTGATTTTGTAATTTATAACAGGATATCTGTTTGATAGAGGACAGCATTCTTCGCGTGTTCTTCATCCATTTTGTAAATAATTATTAATGTCATCAGTTTTTGTGAGAAACAAATCCAATTATTGCTCGTATTTGTCCATATCTCGACAGCGGCTTTGCTGGAATATAAATAAACGAGGCGTCGAGAAGACAAGGCTGACACAAAGGTAATTACACAGATCACCACGAGGTGTCTAACTACAGACAAGTCAATACTCCAAATTAGATAAACCATATGCGAACATAAATACGCATGGGATGCACTGGTAAAACAGTTTACTTCGGTTCGTGTCTAAAGGAGTGCGTCAACAGTGAAATTACTACCCTGGATAAAGTGTCAAGTGAGAGGTGCAAGTGCAAGGAAGAGTGATGTGTGCGAAGTGTATGTGAGAATCTGCGCGTGTGAGAAGTGTATATGTGAGAAATCTGCGCGTGGAGAAGTGTATATGTGAAATCCCAGTGAGAAACTGCGCGTGGGAAGTGTATAGTGAGAAATCTGCGCGTGGAGAAAAGAGTGATGTGCGAAGTGTATGTGAGAATCTGCGCGTGTGAGAAGTGTATATGTGAGAAATCTGCGCGTGGAGAAGTGTATATGTGAGAAGTCTGCGCATGTGAGAAATCTGCGCGTGGGGAAGTGTATATGTGAGAAATCTGCGCGTGGAGAAGTGTATACGCGAGAAGTCTGCGCATGTGAGAAATCTGCGCGTAGAGAAGTGTATATATGAGAAATCTACGCGTGTGTGAAGTGTATATGTGAGAAATCTGCGCGTGTAGAAGTGTATATGTGAGAAGTCTGCGCGTGGAGAAGTGTATATATGAGAAATCTACGCGTGTGTAAAGTGTATATGTGAGAATCTGCGCGTGGAGAAGTGTATACGTGAGAAGTCTGCGCATGTGAGAAATCTGCGCGTGGAGAAGTGTATATGTGAGAAATCTGCGCGTAGAGAAGTGTATATATGAGAAATCTACGCGTGTAGAAGTGTATATGTGAGAAATCTGCGCGTGGAGAAGTGTATACGTGAGAAGTCTGCACATGTGAGAAATCTGCGCGTGGAGAAGTGTATATATGAGAAATCTACGCGTGTGTGAAGTGTATATGTGAGAATCTGCGCGTAGAGAAGTGTATATGTGAGAAGTCTGCGCATGTGAGAAATCTGCACGTGGAGAAGTGTATATATGAGAAATCTGCGAGTGTGAGAAATGTATACGTGAGAAGTCTGCGCGTGTAAAATTGAGAAAAATATGTGTGAATTGTTGCCATTCTCGTTTCGCCAACATCGATAACTGCCATAATTATGTCATTTTGTATCACCCTTCTCTAGCACCGCAGTTGTCTGGTGTAAATAAGTGTAATCTGAATCTCGCAGATTGATCACATTCAAGTAGACCTCCCTATGCGAATATCCGTGCCACACGCATTTCCCATCATCCAGATACGCAATGTAAGTCAACAACTCTAAAACGAGGAATTAGATTTTCAATTAGGAAATTATTAAGTACACTTTCACTAGACACAATGTAAAAGAATTGTGGATATATTTTGATACTGAGAGTCGGTAGAAGAATCAGATGAAATAAATCGAACACAGTTACAATTACTAACCAAAAGTTCATGCGAGAATAATGAGAATTAATTCTACATTCGCGACTCTGTAAAACATCGGCAAGTTTTCGAAACTATCGAAAGTATCAGTAATTCCTCTTCATTTTTCCTACAGCTTTCTAACACTTCCACTAGAATTCTAGACGTTAAAATCAAGAACGAAATGAACATTACGCTTTCCAAAAAATCGATCGCTTCTGTGAATCTATCGTGCTCATTGTCAGATGAAATCTCGCCAGTAAAGTCAAATAGAGTGGCAATTTGTTTTCTCTGATTTTTACTGATCTTAGCTGTAAAACAAATTAACAATGAATTCGTGCAAAGAACTCGTTGATGCGTTTTGGTATTATTATTCGTTATTCATCTTTGCTCTTTCTCTCTCTAAGTGACGTCAGAGAGATCGATCGAAATCATCAACAGATTGTACCTCTAATAATTTCGCGATTTTAACACGATTCGAGCTTCTCTTATCATTCAACAACGTATTAATATCGCTCGTGTAATAGTGATCGTCGTCCAAGTCTGAAGCATCAAAGAACCGATTTAACCCTCTATGAGCCGAATATTTTTCTCGACTGTGAAACAAATTTATATAAAACGTAAAATCAACAGATATTAACCTACAAATACAGATGAACAATGAATTCTGCAGTTTCAACAATTTGATTATGACGAATGATGAAATTGGCATTTCAAGATGGAGGTAAGAACTGTTATCAAGAATGTCACTCGGTTAATAAAGAGGCATTGTACATGTAGGTACGATGATCGGTAAATATAATAAAGTCACCGTACTACGAAAGGAAATTTTTATAATTTAATTTAATGTTTACATGATACAGAATTTAATAGATTAATTACTACAGATGACTAATGACTAATAATTTCTTATTTACTGTTATATATATTATCGGTAATTTGTTTTTAATTGTAACTTAGTAACTAATAATTTGTTGGTATCTCCATGGTAATTTCCATAAGACTGAATAGATGACGCTACATACAACAAGACGAGTACGCCATCTTGTGAGAAAACGTTCAGTTATTTAATAAAATATCGATATATTGGCACGTGACTTGAAAGTTACACGAGCCAATAGAAAGTTTAACATTGATCATCCCTCGTCGTTTTCGCGTGCTCGAATCGAGGCATTGAAGATCGTTGTTTCAAGATATTTGGTGTTTGCTATCTTTTATCTCGTCGTTGTACAATTCTTAGCATTTGCTCGCAACGATAACTTGAACATTTGAATTCGGAAGAATTTTTTAGCGTGGAGAAATTTCGTCGTCGAGAACATTTCATTTGTTTCTGAAATGTGTGCATGCCTGTTCCAAATAAGTTGGTAACATTGAACGTGCGTTGATCACGTAAGTTTCGTATCTGAACTGTTTCCCTATTTTATCGCGAAATGTGGCAATTCTGTGGGAAATCGTAACTATTGTTACGTACAGTCACTTCAGAAAATTTCTGCACGCAAGAGATGAGAAATTGTCGATGTATTGAACCTTTATTTTCTTCGTGGGGAAAAATCGTACGACAGACTTAAAGGTGTCGTTGTAAAGGGGAGGCTTCAATCTTCAAGACGATAGTAATTTCAGTTACGATGAAAATTTTTTCCACTTCCGTACGAACGTTCGAATTTGGAAGATTTTCGAGAGAGAAAGTATCATCGCTTGATCTCTTTCAGAATGACGTAGAAAAATCATTGAGAAGAACGAGTACTATACTTTGAAAGTGAAAGCTTCGTGCTTTAAAATCACTATAGATTGACGGGTCTACGACTTTCCGTTAAGAAGCTATGACAGTTCAAATTGTCGACATTTTCTATAAAATGCGAGAATTTCTAAGCCGAATGTGGAAATTCTCGACAATTTGAACTACCATAACTTCTTAACGAAGTATCCTAGACCTATCAATCTATACTCATTTTAAATCCTTGAACCTTCACCTTTCATAATCCTGCGTTTCTTTTCTCTCCAAATGTATCTTCACGTCATTTTAAAGCCGATTAAACAAACACACTTTTCCTCTGAAAAGTCTCGCGAATTCGAACATCTTTACGCATACTAAAGAAATTATTCTCGCAACTAAATTCACCATAACCTCAAAGATTGAAGTGTCTCCCCTTTACAACGATGCCTCAAAATTTGTCGTGCGATTTTTTTTTCACAGAATTAATAGCAATCCAAAGCACCGATAATTTTCCAGTCGCGCGTACGCAGATTTCCCGGCAGTGAAATTTACATTTGTCGATTATTTGCAACAAGTGAAAAGAAAATTAGAAGACGAAGAGGACAGATGGTCGCCATCTTTGTTTCTCGAAGTGAATTTGCTCGGGTTTGCCAACAGCAGATGCGATTGAAAAAATTGCCTCGACAGCAAAGCGTTAATCGGATAAAAACGTGATTCAGAAACGCGTTATAATATTCGAGGAAAATTACTCGAACGAATCTTCTCGCTGTAGATCGAACTCTGAGATCGAAACTCTGTTACGTAAGGTTTCTCGAGATATACCACGAGACAGTTTAACGCTAAAACTACCGAAAAAAAAGAGAGGTCGAAACGATTGATTTATAATTTTCCAAAGCAGTTTCGCAAATTAACTCGCGACGTTGCGTTTTTTTTTTTTTTTTTCGAGGAAAAATTCGAGCGACCTTTTTTTGTAAAATATACGAACGATAGTCCCTGTTCGTTGTCGTGTTGTAAGTATCTTGCCCTTCGTTTCTTGCACTCGAATTTCTTCGACTCGATTTTTGTACTTCTGATCCTCGATAGTTTCCAACGTTGACGCTAGTTGTTGATCTAGCAATTTTACGCGGAAACTAACTCGTCTGTTGTTTCGGTAATTGGAGCAAAAATGAAATCGAAACGATGTAAATGAACTTCAATGTACTTTGTACAGAATGAATTTAAATAAAACTATATTATACATCTCTTATATATATATTATATTTCATATTCTTCTTAAATATATATTCTTATGTATGTATTTATATTCTTATATACTATTCTTATATATATGTATATTAGTTATAAAAATATATATATATATTATATTATATTATATTTCATACTCATATATATATATATATATTTTTATATATATTATATTTCATACTTTTATACATATATATATTATATTTCATATTTTTATATATATTCCATGAATTTAAATAAAACTTTATATATTATATATCTCTTATATATATTATATTTTATACTCTTTTTAAATATATATTATATTTCTTATATATATATTTATACTTATGTACTATCTTATATATATATATATAATGTATATTTATAAGTTATAAGAATATATATTATATTATATTATATTATATTATATTATATTATATCTGATATTATATTTATATGTATATATTATATTTTTATATATTATATATATATTATATTATATTTCATACTTTTATACATATATATATATTATATTTCATATTCTTATATATATTCCATGAATTTAATAAAACTTTGTATATTATATATCTCTTATATATATTATATTTTATACTCTTTTTAAATATATATTTTTTATATATATATTTACATTCTTATGTACTATTCTTATATATATATATTATGTATATTAGTTATAAGAATATATATGTATTATATTATATTATATTATATCTGATACTCTTATATTTATATATATATATATTATTTTATATATATTATATATATATTATATTATATTATATTTCATACTTTTATACATATATATATCATATTTCATATTCTTATATATATTCTATGAATTTAAATAAATTTTCATACATTATATATCTCTTATGTATATTACATTTCATACATGAATCAGCAAATTAATGAAAAGATGAAGTCTCGAGCTGTTCGAGCTAGATTTATGTACGACGTCCCTTCAAAAGGAACAATCGAGCGCAAAGAGTTTAAAACACACAGCTGATGCAAAGTGTTAAACCCGAGTTAACTCGCCACAATGTGTTTTAACACCAGAACCACCGCCCACGTATCAATGAAAACGACTGGTTTTACAATTTTATTTCAAAATTTCCATTTCGCGTTTACACTGTGTTTTCTTTTTCCTCCGCGACGATGCAACGACCTTTGTAACGATAATAATAACTAAAGAAACGATACGATGAGTATCGTTTTATTTTTATTTTCATTTTCGTTTGGAAATGGAGAAATAATTTTTGCATCGTGGCTACTTGTATCGATGCCGATTGAAACGACTGGTACCCGTCAAAGTGTTAAAAAGAACCTACTGATCCGTTCACCGAACTCGAATTAATCAATTATATTTGCACGTTTTTAGAATCTACACTGCTGTACGTATCGTTTTCACGGTGATAATTCGACAAATTCGCGCATTTTCTTTGATCAATTGACGACCACGTGCTCGCAACGCGTGATACATTTTACGCGATCGGAAGCTTCTCGAGGTTTTTCGAGCGAAAAGAAATTTGAGAATTTTACGTGCACGGCGATTCGAAGATTCGAAACTTTCGTATTTACGTAACACAGAAAATTCGGGGCCAAAAACGCATCTTTTCCAACACCAGAAAAAAAGAAAAGTGAAACGATCTTGCCGAGATATTCAGATTCACTCGCTTTGGTAAAGAAAAGTGAATGGTGTCGAACGTTTATCAAATATGATAAATGATAAATTATCGCTTCGATTATCAGCTGTACGGGAGGATAAGTTCGTTCAAAATCGGTCAGAATCGCTACGAACTAGGCGCAGATATTGCGATCGACGAACAACTGCTTCTATCATAAAGCCAGATGCAGATTTGTTCGATACTTGCCGAATAAACCTGACAAATTTGGTATCAATATGTATACCACGTAACGTGGGATTCTGTTTTTTTTGTAAGAAAGTAATAAATCAGTAAATAATAAAATTATTATTAAATCAACAAATAATAAATCAATGAATAATAAAATATTCGATTTATAATATTAACATTAATATTTATTATTCATTGATTTATACGAGTAAATCAATGAATAATAAATCGATAAATAATAAAAATATTCTGTCATCACGTATTTTTTTTTAGAGACCGGTCATTTTGACTGGTTTCTTGGCAGAAATAGCTTCGTCTTAACACTTTACCGACCGGTAGCCTATTAATCGGCTACTATTTTACCGCTATCGGTCGGTAAAGTATCGATATCGTGTAATAATATATTTATATATTTTAACACTTTACCGACCGGTAATATTGTATATATGCAAATATATTGTTATACGATATTAACACTTTACCGACCGTGTATTAGCGGTGAATAGTTAGCCGATTAATAGACTACCGGTCGGTAAAGTGTTAAGTGCATTTTGTCCACAAAATACACACAACGACTGCGCGAAACTGAAAAAGCTCGAAGCCTCGACGAGCGAAAATAATCGCTGACGATTTGGAATCGGGCTGCCAGAGATAATGATCGAAAAAAGTTTCATCATCGCGGGAACACGTTTGTTTTTTTTTTTTTTTTTTGGAAAAATTAGGAGATCAATTCCACTGTAATAGATTTGTTCAATTTAACATTGGATGATTATTGCGACGCGATAGATACGTTGAAACAGACATGAAACAGATGTTAAACACTATACCTATTCGTACCGCGACCGGTCGAATGACCGGTCTTTGACGCAACTCATATTTTTTAACATAGAACGAAGATAAAAGCCAATTTGACAGTATAAAAATATAGTCACTTTTATTCAGAAGTATATAATGTACGTTTTTATTCGTATTTTCACCGCATTTTTTATTTACTTCACAGTCATAGTAGATAAGACGGTGTAAGAGAATCCGAGGTTCTGGACCGCTTAGGATGCCAATCATGCAAATAAGCACCGCGACGCCGCTAGGCGAGCGAGTACTGTAGACACTTGGAAGTGCCTAATCAGTGAATCAGTCTCTGGAAGACACTTTTCGGCTAAAATCATGCCACAACTGCATTGCCTTTCGTTTGCAACGATTTTATAGCTTTGGAATCGAGTCCTCGAGAGAATACTATTGCAAAAAGATATAAATCGTTTTGCCGGTCAAATGACCGCTCGTGGTAGGTAAGACAGACTACAAATTTTTTCTCAAAATTTACACAAATAAAATTCCAGAAAGTAAAATTTCCACAAAATTTCCACAAATAAACAATAAAAAAAAGGAAGTGAATAAATGAAAAAATGTATTATACGTATATTTGAGGAAAAGTCGTGAAGATTTAAAGTCGATTTAATTACGTTGTATATAGGAAATTCTAATCGAAATTTTAAAAACGATCGTGGTAGGTAAGACAGACTACAAATTTTTCCTCAACAAATAAACAATAAAAAAAAAGAAGTGAATAAATGAAAAAATGTATTATACGTATATTTGAAGAAAAGTCGTGAAGATTTAAAGTCGATTTAATTACGTTGTATATAGGAAATTCTAATCGCAATATTTAAAAACGATCGTGGTAGATAAGACAGACTGCAAATTTTTCCTCAACAAATAAACAATAAAAAAAAAGAAGTGAATAAATGAAAAAATGTATTATACGTATATTTGAAGAAAAATCGTGAAATTTATAGTCGATTTAATTACGTTGTATATAGGAAATTCTAATCGAAATTTTAAAAACGATCGTGGTAGATAAGACAGACTGCAAATTTTTTCTCAACAAATAAACAATAAAAAAAGAGAAGTGAATAAATGAAAAAATGTATTATACGTATATTTGAAGAAAAATCGTGAAGATTTAAAGTCGATTTAATTACGTTGTATGTAGGAACTTCTAATCGAAATTTTAAAAACGATCGTGGTAGATAAGACAGACTGCAAATTTTTTCTCAACAAATAAACAATAAAAAAAAAGAAGTGAATATTGAAAAAATGTATTATACGTATATTTGAGGAAAAATCGTGAAGATTTAAAGTCGATTTAACAACTAGAACTACCAACAGTTAAGACGAAGTTATTTCTACGAAAATTATTTTGATTTCTAATAAATGAAAATAAAATAAAATTCATTACATTGTTTCTTTAATTATCACTGTAAAAGTCATCGCATCATTGCGGGGAAAAGATTGTAACATGAAGTAGAAATTTTGAAATAAAATTGCGAAACCAGTCATTTCGACTGGTGTGGTAGTTCTAGTGTTAATTACGTTGTACATAGAAAATTCTAATTGAAATTTTAAAAAACGGTCAAATGACCGGTCGTGGTAGGTAAGACTACAAATTTTTTTCTCAACAAATAAACAATAAAAAAAAAGAAGCGAATATTGAAAAATGTATTATACGTATATACATTTGAGGAAAAGTCGTGAAAGATTTAAAGTCGATTCAATTACGTTATACATAGGAAATTCTAATCGAAATTTTAAAAAACGATCGTTTGACCGGTCGTAATAAGAACAGTGTTAAATAGCGTAAATGGACAAAAAGAAAAATACGAGTGAAACTAGTTGGAAATATTGAACTTCGATCGCTTTGCACAATTCAGAATGTTTCGAAATGTATCGCAGTGAAATAAACTATCGATACGCGTGCGATATTTTCTTCGTTCGCTAAAGAAGTGTTTTTCTTCGGTAAAACTTTATCATCAGATAAATAGTAATACGTTGTATTTTTCATTTCTTTTTTCTCTCTTTATCACCGCATCGTCTAGCCTCATCAGCTTTTCAGTGTTTTTTCGAGAATCATTCCCACACATGCACTTGCACTTGCACTTGCACTTGCATTGCACTTAAGTGCATTTTGTCCACAAAATACGCACAACGACTGCGCGAAACTTAACACTTTACCGACCGATAAGCGGTAAGTAAGAGACGATTAATAGGCTACCGGTCGGTAAAGTGTTAATATCGTGTAATAATATATTTATATATAGTGTAGGGATATAATTTAGACGATTTATTATATGAAATAATAAAGAAAACGAAAACAAGACAACAAATGATAAATACAAGATAGACAACTCAAACAACAATAATTCGAATAAACTTAAACGACACAATTAATATACAACACAAATTACTCTTTTGACCACACTCATTCAACACTCTCTTTCGACTCTCTCTATTGACACGCACGACTCTCTTCTATTTTTTAAAAAAAAGAAAAGCGCTCAGTGCCAACGCTGTGCATCTCGCATCACATTCATACTTTTCATTCGCGCATCTTCAGCAAACAGGCCATCTATTAAAAGTAAAAATAACTAAATATATAACTATACACAATGATTTCGATACTACAATAGTAAAGTGTTAAAATATATAAATATATTATTATACGATGTAAACACTTTACCGACCGATAGCGGTAAGTAATAGAGGATTAATAGGCTACTACCGGTCGGTGAAGTGTTAATATCGTGTAATAATATATTTATATATATTAATATACGATATTACCGGTCGGTAAAGTGTTAAAATATATAAATATATTATTATACGATGTAAACACTTTACCGACCGATAGCGGTAAGTAATAGACGATTAATAGGCTATCGGTCGGTAAAGTGTTAATATCGTATAATAATATATTTATATATATTAATATACGATATTACCGGTCGGTAAAGTGTTAAAATAAATAAATATATTATTATACGATGTAAACACTTTACCGACCGATAGCGGTAAGTAATAGACGATTAATAGGCTACCGGTCGGTAAAGTGTTAATATCGTGTAATAATATATTTATATATATTAATATACGATATTACCGGTCGATAAAGTGTTAAAATACATAAATATATTATTATACGATGTAAACACTTTACCGACCGATAGCGGTAAGTAATAGACGATTAATAGGCTACTACCGGTCGGTAAAGTGTTAAGAAGCCTCGACGAGCGAAACAGAGTCACCGGAAAGCGAAAGAAAGCTCTCAACACTCTGCAACACCCTCATGTTATCGTTCTAGAGCTTCAGAGTTTCCGCTCGAGCAGAGCATGAAACGAGCCATAAACGTTGTCGCCATAGTTCACTTCGAATCATTGTGTTCCCAAGAAGAAGTGTTTCTCATTGAATTTCATTGAATTTCACGGAATCGCGACGATGTGTCGCGTAAAAACGTGAAAACACCGGTGGAAAAAAAACCGGTGGAATTTGCTCGATCGTGCGCGATCGATGGATTTCGGCGATCCAGTGCTAGTAGATCATCGACAAGTCTTCCTTCCTGTCGTTATCGTGAATTCACCGTTCGATTCTCTTTGAAAATCAAAAACGGCCGACGAGACATCAAAATCGAAACACTCTGAATTTATTTCTTTTACATTCCCGCGTTCGCTCGTAGCGAAATCCGTATTAAATTCTCGCGATTTTTCAACGTTGCTGTTCGACTTGCTTGATCTCTCGACCATCGGCAGAGTTTCTCGTTCTTCGGTGTTCGACGAGAATTTAGGATGATTTCGAAATTTCAGTAGAGAGTATTATCGTTTGACTGGTGAAACGCTAAGTTTCGGACGTTTCGACAACGCCAGCGTGGAGTGTTCGATATTTTTGGTAGCGAATTTAGAGATTTGAAAAGATCGGCTGTTGTACGGACGTTTGATCGAGATTTTCTCGTTTTTTCTCGCGCCAGCATCGTGTGAGCATTTTCCGTTTCGGCGGATTTCTTGCGGAATCGTGTTGAGAGTATCGTTGAACACGAGTTGTTGTCACGAGCTTTAACTCGCGTTTATTTTCCTACCGATGATAATAATTGTTGGCCAATCGGCGAATTAATTCGTGTTCGCCACGTTCGCGTTGATTTGCAGCTGTAATGCAGGATATTGCGAGATATTCCTTCGTCGCGTTCAACTGTATTCGCTTTATTATAAAGAAAAAATAATAATAATAATAATAATAAGAATAATAGTAAATCTTCTGATACTTCTAAAAAGAGCTGCTTGCGTTGATTCAAGCTTTTGGGCTTCCGAGGCAATTGAAGGATCGCTATTTTTTTTTTCAGAAAGAATAACAAAAAACAGTCACTGGTTGTAAAAAGAAAAAATCCGACTAGAACTAGCGTAGAGTATGCTATTCAAAAAGAAAAAAAAAAATCTTTCTGCGGCGAAAGCAGATGTATATTTGCAAAACCTGTCCGTGTATCGTTACGCGCGAGTGATTGCTACACGATTTATCACGCTAAAAAAAAAAAAAAAAAAAAGAAAAGAAATCACTAAAATATATTGTATGTATAAAGTATAGTACGTGTAAGAGATATACAGAATTTTACTCAAATTCATTCGGTAGAAATAAAGTGTATTGAAGCTTATTGTTTCATAGTCAATTAACAAAATAACAGCTTTTAGGTTCTCGAGGCAACTAAAGGGCCACTATTTTTTTCAGAAAAAAAAAAATAGTCACTGGTTGTAAAAAGAAAAAATCCAGAAAATCCTAGAACTAGTGTAGAGTATGCTATTCAAAAAAAAAAAAAGAAAATCGTGGAGAAAGCAGATATATATTTGCAAAACCTGTCGTGTATCGTTACAAACGATTTATCACGCCAAAAAAAAAAAAAGAAAAGAAATCACTAAAATATATTGTATTTATAAAGTATAATACGTGTAAGAGATATACAGAATTTTACTTAAATTCATTCGGTACAAATAAAGTATATTGAAGCTTATTTACATTGTTTCACTTTCGTAGTCAATTAACAATATAACAGCTGGTGACGTATAAGAGATAGCTTCTATATAAAATTACCGATAAACGATGTGTTAAAACGCAACATTTTCTCTTCACTTGCGACAGCGGTGAAAATTCGATCAAATCGTTTCGATATCGCGATACCTTAAACGTCTGTGATTATTCGAGTGTGTAAATCAATTCGTTGAATAACGTCACGTCATTTATCGTGGCTGATCCACGGTCGGTAAAGTATTAATATCGTGTAATAATATATTTGTATATATTAATATACGATATTACCGGTCGGTAAAGTGTTAAAATACATAAATATATTATTATACGATGTAAACACTTTACCGACCGATAGCAGTAAGTAATAGACGATTAATAGGCTACCAGTCGGTAAAGTGTTAATATCGTGTAATAATATATTTATATATATTAATATACGATATTACCGGTCGATAAAGTGTTAAAATACATAAATATATTATTATACGATGTAAACACTTTACCGACCGATAGCGGTAAGTAATAGACGATTAATAGGCTACCGGTCGGTAAAGTGTTAATAACATCGTATAATAATATATTTGTATATATTAATATACGACATTACCGGTCGGTAAAGTGTTAAAATATATAAATATATTATTATACGAGATCAACACTTTACCGACCGATAGCGGTAAGTAATAGACGATTAATAGGCTACCGGTCGGTAAAGTGTTAATATCGTATAATAATATATTTATACATATTAATGTACGATATTACCGGTCGGTAAAGTGTTAAAATGTATAAATATATTATTATACGATGTCAACACTTTACCGACCGATAGCGGTAAGTAATAGACGATTAATAGGCTACCGGTCGGTAAAGTGTTAATATCGTATAATAATATATTTATACATATTAATGTACGATATTACCGGTCGGTAAAGTGTTAAAATGTATAAATATATTATTATACGATATCAACACTTTACCGACCGATAGCGGTAAGTAATAGACGATTAATAGGCTACCGGTCGGTAAAGTGTTAATATCGTGTAATAATATATTTATATATATTAATATACGATATTACCGGTTGGTAAAGTGTTAAAATATATAAATATATTATTACACGATATCGACACTTTACCGATAGCGGTAAATAGTAGCCGATTAATAGGCTACCGGTCGGTAAAGTGTTAATAGTAAATGTCGATCTCGTTCTGTCGCGTTTTACTCGTAACTTCTGTGTTTCTCGCGTGAACGGTCGATGCTGGAGAGATTTTACGTTTGCAATTTCAAAAGCAGCATCTGCTTGTCGAATAAGATATACGCGTAATCTGTACTTATCGCAATCGAACGTGTCTGAGATCGATTTAATCGAAAATTAGAGTGAGAGAGTCCGTGGTTGTTCGATTGTTGTCACTTGTGTCACTTTCACTCGTCATTTTCACGTTTGTTTTATACACGATTGAGAGTTTTGGGGGCTTTGGATTTGGGAATTGGGAGCCTGGGATTGCAACGTTTGTAGAAAGTGAAAAAAAATGTTAAACATGTCGGAAAGTAACGTCGTTTTTTTGTTTTTTTTTTTTTTACCAAAATGAGAATTTGCGATTTTTGTCGTTTTAGATAAATATTAGTTTATTACGTGGTCTTTTTTTTATCGTTTGTCACGATTGTTAGACCAACTAGACTAACTAGAGTCTCGAGGCCTTCTTTGTGAAAAATCGCTTGATCTATAAGGAAAATATTCTGTAAGTATCGATTTTACAGGATCAATCATCGTTGAAGGATTTTTTCCGTAGAAAGTTCTTCGTGGATCGGAAAAGGTGATGGTTCGATAGAGCCAAATTCAGGATAATACGGTGGATTGTCACCATGGTTGGTTTAACAATTGATTTTTCTCAATTAACGATCAAGCAAAAAATTGCATAGTAATGTTCTTTGCGCTTTGTACTCTTCGCAAAAGTCATATTGTGTCTACGCTTCTTGTCTATACGCTTTTCCTATTTCGCAGAGATGTTCCTGTACAATGAACGAGGAAGCCCCTAAATTCACTAAATTCTAAACGCTTTGAAGACGATTCGATTCATTTGGAGAACAAAACTAGAATCAAGACTGTTAATTTCCCCAGAAGTAGACCGAAATCTCGGTAACCAACATTGGCATTTGTTACGAAGAATTTGGAATAAACACTAGGGATTACATTAAGTTGCTTTGGTAACATTATTATTACCAAAACTCGAGAAGCACAAAGATGTTTAACATGTTTTTATTCCTTCGTAAAAGTTTTTCTCTTCGCTGGCCGTGTTTATTTGGATGAAAGCTTCAATGAAAACTGAACGACAAATTGCGAATACTTTGAGGCTCTCTTGTATGAAATTTGGAAGCGGCGTCCTACAAATGAATCTATAAATATTAATAATTTCGAAAAGAAGTTGGACGTTACTTTCTCATACCTCTGATACATCTGGCTAGTAATCGCGATGTTTCATCGCGGATGATACGTACATAGTTCCAATTTTTTAGCGAAATTGCGTTCCTCTTTTTTTTTATCTAATTTTTCTTTTCTTTCTTCGTTCGTCCGACGATTGAAATAAAAGGATTATTCTTTCGTCTTGTCGCTGAATGTACGAACGATGGATTATTTCACTTTTAAGTGATATTGAAACTTTATGTTGAAATAGCGAAATTGAAGTAAGGGTACAACAGTTTTATCAGTATTAAGGACACAACCTATTTATCGTACTCAAATGATGATGGTTGCCAATGCAAGGTAATTAATATGTTTAATTCCGGCCCTAATATGTTATTTAATAGCATAATACGTTATACGAATTTAAATATGGAGATTTTTTGCGAAGAGAAACATTTACATAGTATCTTTTTCCTCTGTGTTAAAAATATAAATAATTGAAATAAACGATCTTAATTTTAGTTTTGAGCAATCGTTGTTAAAAAGAAGCAAACACCTACAAAAATTTTTAACGTGGATATTTACTAGAGTATTGCGGATTAATTTAAGATTTACTCGAATATATATATTGAGAAATATATATTTTAACTTTCGAGAAAACAGGTATTATTCTGCGCCATCTTGTACATAGTATAGATAACTATCAACACGTTACCACGAGGTATATGAATAGACAGTGGATACAATATACATATTATATACGTCGTCTGTGATATTACGTACATATATGGACAATGAAGATCACACGTCACGTACAATACATATATCAATTATTCCAACGAAACGACGAAAGATGTTATGTAGACTTTATTGACAAGTTAAAAAAGTTCTCTTTTATCTTATATTGAAATGATTAAAATGATAAATAAAATATATTCGACAAATACATCTGTTTTCATTTTGAAAGACAAAAATATGGTACAGAAACAGAGAAAAATAAATGAGCTTTGCAATAATAATTAATATCATTAACACGTTGAACGGGACCTAAAATTCAAGCATCACCGCAATGTGACAGATTAAACAGTATATATGTGCTTATAATTAATCTACTTGCCTTTGTACTACAATTGAGATTGTTTAAAATCGATTTATTTTCTAGATTCTAATTTTTAGTCTGTTTGCGGTTTTAGCAATTGAAGTGGCAATTGCAATAGGTTGTTATTTGTTATTTCATAAATTCGGGCAACAAAGAAATTTGAGATACTGTGGTGTCGAGATCTCAAGTTGACATTTGTGCTCGTCAGCTCAAGATTGATACATGTATGTTTAAATAAGGAGAATCGAGATAATTATTTGTTTAAAATACTTTGCCAGCCGCCTGGTCCGTTCGAGTTGATTTGTCAGTTTCATTCTATCTTCCAAAGTCTTTACATCGTACAAGAATATGATTTTTTTATCTTCAAAATGCTTGCTAGACACTGTAAAATTTTTGCAAATTACTTGTAAAAATCCTACATAGCTGAACGAAGAAAAGCGTTACCCATAATTAAGTGACGGGACTACGTAAACGTAGCCATCACACAAGATTTGGATGACGGGCGTTCTACGTGTTAACGTAAAAAATACAATTAAATTTGACGTCATTCATTTCCACAGGCAAGCTTTTGAATTTAAAAACTAGAGTCCCTTTGTATGAACACCACAGATACTGCTTTGACTTGCGTTATGCATGATCATAATTTTTGATAGACAATAAAGCAATTGACTTTATTTGGCTTTTATGAGAAAAGCTAAACTTAGCACAGCTTTTTCAAAAAAATTTTAATATGGATATTATCCTACAAAGTATTGCTATGATTAAATTATATTTAATATGAATATAAAACTGTCTTTGCAATACTCCCATGCGAGAAAAATTTTACGATTGTAGCCATCTGGTGGAAACAGTCATGTATTACATAATAGATAATCTATAATACGAATTTTTATTAGAATTATATATTTCACAGAATACAGATTTGTTTCTATTTTAATTATATTTTTCAAACTTTGACATTTTAAAAAATAAAAATATTTTTTATAAAAAAGTTTAAGAAAAACATAATAAGCATATATTTATTTTACGTTGATATTAAAGTAATAGTTTTAAGATTTAAAACATTATAATTTATTAAAATATTATGAATATTATTATACAGAAATTTTATTTATGCTGGTCCTAAAATATCTACATTTGCTGTTGTGTCTTGGATATTACTATGAGCTATCATATATTCTGAAACTGATATGTATATTCCAACTAATAATCCAATTACACTTGCTATATAAATATTTCGTTGGAAAATAATGCATGTAGCTATACACAAGCCAAAATATGTAGCATATCTTGCAATATTCTCTTGTTGTTTACGACCCAATAAATCAGAATCTGTAATGAATACATGATTAATATTATTATTATTATTATTATTATTATTAATGTAATCATGTACAATTATTATTTATTGAAAACATACTTATACAAAAATTATTCTTTTTACGATATCCCTCTGCACATTTTATACACATATCTGGCCCATCACCTGCGCACCCATTGCAAGCCTTGTCACAATCTAGAACATTAATTAAAAATAATAAATGTTAAATTATTCTTATAGTATATTTTTTTGTAACATACTTAAACACATATATCCTCCTTCTTTGTTAATACAAAATTGATTCCCACGGCAATGTTCATTACTTTTTATACATTCATCAATATCAAAGCAACCTTGTCCATCTATTATATGCCACCCTTTTGTACATTTCTCACAATTTTTTGGTCCTGGTCCTTTACAAGATCCATCACAGGCATTATGACATTGAGAGCAAAGCAATTTATTTTCATCTTTGTAGGATTCATAAAATCCAATTGCACATTCAGAACAATCATCTCCCTCATAGCCTTCGTCGCAAAAGCATTTACCATTTCCTTTTCTAGTACCTGCTCCTTTGCATTTACCATTATTATTGCAAATCTTATCTGGAAAACCTGGACATGGTTTACATTCTGGACCAAAATGGTCTTTTGGACAACAAGATTCTAACTGTTCGATACATATATAGTCATGAATATCTGGGTACGCCTGCTGACGATTAAACCACCAGTCTTCTATTTTATTTTCTAATTCTTCAGCTAAGGACTGGCACTGTGTTTTGCCACGTTCTACTTCCTCACATAGATGTTCTTGTATTTCTATCAATCTAGTTTCACTTTTTGAATATGAACCTAATTTATCTTCCTCCCACGCACTATCGCCACCATCAAATTTTTCACGACTAGTCCTTTCTATACCCTGCATAATAAAATAATTCAGTAAATAAATGTGAAATAAATATCCAGAAGATGCTTATACAAGTAATGATTAAGTAAAAATAAAATTATTTAAATAAGTTACAATAAACTTAATTTTACATTTATCATACTTGTATACAAAGCATATATATATATATATATATGCATATATTCTTTAACTTTTGACTTACCTTCTTAAAACTATTAACTAATATCTTGCAAGCCGCGCACGGAGGAAACTTTTGAGCTTTGAGTTCTTCACTTGAAGGTGCTTTGTCGCACTTCGCAGAAGCAGACATATAAAGTAAAATAAACAAGCTTAAGAAAAGAAAAGAGATAACATTGGTTTTTCGCATTATTCTACTGGAACGTACCGGTCACTACTTTACGCTACTTTGCACCAGCATTTACTTAGAGACTAATGAATAATTACTTAAATATAAGTCGCAATAATTTATTTTATAGCGTTTTATAGATCATTGCTTCGTTAAACGTTTCAACTATAGTCAATATACAAATGACTATAATATTCCGAATTTTTCAGATAAACAGTACCACGTCTTAATAATACAACAAATATTTTGTAACTGAACATGCGCGTTTCAATCAATATAAAAGTGACACGTTGATTTCATTCATTGCAAGCAAATAGATATGTATATAATTTCATTCCCATTCAATGTTATTTTCTATTATTTCTATTGTATTTGGGATACCTAAATAAATATTTTTCTTTTATTTTACAGAGTATGTGTTGCATTAAAAGATAGTCTTCTAAAAATTACAACTAATTAATTCATTTAAATAAAAAATATTTAAAGAAATGTCCATAGCGTGTAATAGCATAATTTCATAGAATAAATACTATGTGATAAAATATATATTCCAATCGCCATATCTATCTAAACGTATATATTTCATGGCAGCGCTAATGACGTGTCGCGATTCGTGTTAAGTTTATAAGGGTTAGAATTATGTTTTTTTGAACATAATTTTGTTAAATATTTAATAAAAGATGTTGACGAAATTTGAAACGAAATCTGCTCGTGTAAAGGGACTCTCCTTTCACCCAAAACGTCCATGGGTTCTCGCAAGGTAAGTAATATTTTTCCTATCACCTGCTGATTGGCACAACTTCGTTCATAAATACATTACAAGATGAAATTTCTCATTTACATTAATAGATAAAGAAACAAAAGATATGAAAATATATTTTGCAATGCTCTTAGTTTTTAATTTATATATTTAAATAACATATGATATCATATATGTTTTTCAGTAATGTTTAAATTATGTAGTTTTTTTTCTTGAATTATTTTTTAATTTTCAAACAGGTCTGTTTTGTGAAAATATTGTGTGTTATGTTATAGTTTGCACAATGGAGTCATTCAATTATGGGACTATCGTATGTGTACTTTGTTAGACAAATTCGATGAACATGATGGTCCAGTTCGTGGGATATGTTTCCATAATCAGCAACCACTGTTTGTTTCTGGTGGTGATGATTACAAAATTAAAGTATGGAATTATAAACAAAGGAGATGCATCTTCACTCTGTTAGGTCATTTAGATTATATTAGAACGACTGTATTTCATCAAGAATATCCATGGATTCTAAGCGCGTCAGATGATCAAACTATTCGTATTTGGAATTGGCAGAGCCGCACTTGCATTTGTGTTTTAACTGGACATAATCACTATGTGATGTGCGCACAATTTCATCTTACTGAAGATATCATTGTATCAGCTTCTTTGGATCAAACAGTCAGAGTATGGGACATTTCTGGCTTAAGAAAGAAAAATGTAGCTCCTGGTCCAGGAGGCCTGGAAGATCATTTAAAAAATCCCGGAGCCACAGATTTATTTGGTCAGGCTGATGCTGTTGTAAAACACGTTTTAGAAGGACATGACAGAGGCGTTAATTGGGCGTGTTTTCATCCAACTTTGCCTCTAATTGTTTCTGGAGCTGATGACCGTCAGATTAAAATGTGGAGAATGAACGATGCCAAAGCTTGGGAGGTTGACACTTGTCGTGGCCATTACAATAACGTCTCTTGTGTTTTATTCCATCCTAGACAAGATTTAATTCTTTCAAACTCCGAGGATAAAAGTATCCGGGTTTGGGATATGTCTAAACGTACTTGTTTGCACACATTTAGAAGAGAGCATGAAAGATTTTGGGTTCTTGCAGCACATCCTACATTGAACCTCTTTGCTGCTGGTCATGATTCTGGAATGATTATTTTCAAGT
Organism: Tetragonula carbonaria; assembly: GCA_032399595.1. Taxonomy (NCBI): domain Eukaryota; kingdom Metazoa; phylum Arthropoda; class Insecta; order Hymenoptera; family Apidae; genus Tetragonula; species Tetragonula carbonaria. The sequence goes on from JAUCRC010000003.1 coordinate 8,073,113, forward strand.
TAGAAAGAGAACGTCCCGCGTATGCTGTATACGGAAATGTTCTTTATTACGTAAAGGAACGTTTCCTTAGAAAATTGGATTTCACTACCTCAAAGGATACATCTGTTATGCAAATACGAGGAGGTGGAAAGACACCTCCTTATAGTATGTCCTACAATCAAGCGGAGAACGCTGTTTTGATATGCACTAGATCACCTAATAATGTTGAGAACAGCACTTACGATCTATACCTAATACCTCGTGAAGGTGATTCAAACGCTGATGCTGATACGAAACGAGCTTCGGGCGTTACTGCTATTTGGGTCGCTAGGAATCGTTTTGCGGTGTTAGATAGAGCATATTCGGTATGTATTTAGGTAAAGATTATTTTGCTTAAACTAACGTGAATAAATAATTATCTTTTCAATCCTTTATCGTAGTTGGTCATCAAAAATTTGAAGAACGAAGTTACGAAAAAAGTGCAGATCCCAAGCTGTGATGAAATATTCTACGCGGGCACTGGAATGCTCCTTTTGCGCGACGCTGATCAAGTAACTCTCTTCGACGTCCAACAGAAACGAACATTAGCCGAAGTAAAGATTTCTAAATGCAGATATGTCGTTTGGTCTAGCGATATGTCTCATGTTGCTTTGCTTGCGAAACATACTGTTAACATTTGCAATCGACGATTAGAATCCTTGTGTTCTGTGCACGAGAACACTAGAGTAAAATCAGGAGCTTGGGACGATTCAGGAGTTTTCATTTACACGACTAGTAATCACATTAAATATGCGATCAACAATGGTGATCATGGTATTATACGCACACTAGACCTGCCGATATACGTGACGCGAGTTAAGGGCAATCAGGTTTACTGCCTAGACAGAGAATGCAGACCAAGGATTCTTCGAATAGATCCGACTGAATATAAATTTAAATTGGCTTTGATTAATAGGAAATACGAGGAAGTTTTGCACATGGTTCGCAACGCAAATCTCGTTGGCCAATCTATAATTGCATATTTGCAACAAAAAGGATATCCCGAAGTTGCTTTGCACTTTGTCAAGGATGAAAAGACAAGATTTGGTCTTGCACTCGAATGCGGAAATATCGAAGTCGCTTTAGAAGCCGCCAGATCACTTGACGAAAAATCTTGTTGGGAAAACTTGGCTCAGGCAGCCTTGTTGCAAGGCAATCATCAAGTTGTCGAAATGTGTTATCAGAGAACTAAGAATTTTGAGAAATTGGCATTCCTTTATCTCATAACTGGCAATTTAGAAAAATTACGTAAAATGATAAAAATCGCAGAAATTAGGAAAGACGTTTCTGGACAGTATCAGGGTAGCTTATTGCTTGGCGATATTTACGAGCGTGCAAAAATTTTGCGGGTAGGTATTCATACGACATAATTTACATTTAAAATTTTCCTTGTGATTTATTTCTTTAATTGTTTTTTTTTTTTTTATTTTACAGAATTCTGGCCAAGCCTCATTGGCTTATGTGACTGAAAAAATTCACGGTATATCATCTCCAGAAGATGATATTCAATATAGTTCTATGAGCGAAGAACTGTTTGCTCTTGAAAAAGGAGCAGAATATCTCCGACCTCCGGTACCAATCCAACAGGCCGAGAATAATTGGCCATTGTTAACAGTGTCAAAAGGTTTCTTTGAAGGAGCAATGATGTCACGCGGAAAGAGTCAAGTAGCTGCTGCTTTGGCTCCGGAAGATGACAGTGCCGTACCTGCTGAGGGATGGGGAAACGACGAAGAATTAGGAATAGATGATGAAGAAGGTGTGGAAAATGAAAACATTCCTGAAGGTGAAGAAAGCGCTGGCTGGGACGTCGAGGATGTAGATTTGCCACCAGAACTTGAAACTCCAGCGACGACGGTGGAAGATGGCTATTACTCGCCGCCAACAAAAGGAGTATCACCAACTCAGCATTGGGTAAACAATTCTCAGTTAGTTGTTGATCATATTCTAGCTGGATCGTTTGAAACGGCATTTAGATTGTTAAACGATCAAGTTGGTGTAATCGAATTTGGAGCTTACCAAAATCTTTTCATGAATACTTTCGCGCGCGCTAGAACATCATTTGCTTCGTTACCGAATATACCTTCTTTATATGGATATCCTCAAAGAAATTTGAAAGATACAAGCCCAAAGAGCGGCCTTCCTGCTGTTGGACTTCATCTTAGTGATCTGGTTCAACGACTTCAAATATGCTATCATCTGACAACTGGTGGAAAGTTTCCAGAAGCTATAGAAAAATTACAGGCAATCTTACTCAGTGTGCCATTATTGGTTGTTGACACAAGACAGGACATCATAGAAGCACAGGAATTGATTCAGATTTGCAGAGAGTATATCCTCGGTTTGAAAATGGAAACTGAAAGGAAAAACTTACCTAAAGCTACTTTAGCCGAGCAGAAACGAATCTGTGAAATGGCTGCCTACTTCACACACTGCCATTTGCAACCTATTCATCAGATTCTTACTTTAAGAATAGCTGTAAATATGTTCTTCAAATTAAAGAATTACAAAACTGCAGCATCGTTTGCAAGAAGATTACTTGAATTAGGACCTAAGCCTGAATTAGCGCAACAAGTTAGGAAGATTTTACAGGTATGTATACTATCGTATATAATTTAAAGTACAAAACGATATTATAATTCCATGTCCTTTTTTTAGGCTTGCGATAAAAATCCGGTAGATGAACATCAGCTAGCATATGACGAACATAATCCATTCTCGCTATGTGCAAGCACATTTGTTCCAATTTATAGAGGAAAACCAGAAGTTAAGTGCCCGTTATGCGGTGCAAGTTATTTACCTCAATTTAAAGATACAGTATGCAAAGTTTGTGAAGTAGCGCTAATTGGGAAACAATGTATTGGTTTAAAGATAAGTCCTGTTCAATTCCGATAATTTTTTTTAATAGTATTTTTATTATTATTATTATCGTTATTATAAATAATACAACATATTATAATATTATAATATTGTCGTTTTGTAATTTTTCAATTATGTTGTAGATAAAAAGCATTATATCATTCCAAAAAATATTGTAAATATTATTAAGGATATTCAAATTTTTAACATATTTCATTCGCTATTTACGGTCAAAAATTTGTGTAACATTATTAATATTAATGTTATTTCACATTGAAACAGTATATATAAATTATATTTTAAAAATATACAATAAAATTAAGAACTAAAGAGTTTTTTATTATATCTTCTATTAAATGTTCACTTTTGTTTTCATAAAAAGCGGAATATTTTTCAGTTATGATTCACATTATTTATATTACACAACAATTATATGATTACTATAAATAATTAAAAACATACATATTTATACAATTTTGTATAACGTTGTAACTTAAAATTAGTGGTAATACTTAAGGCGCATAAGCAATTGCTAAATCTTTTGAAAAGAAGCATTTCAATGAACAAAGTATGTAAAATCCCTATATTAATGTTGGTAATATCTTGCAATTGTGTAAGGTAAATCGCATGCAACAGTATATCAAGGCGGTTGCACAAATTATAAAATTATAAATTGTAGTATATTTTCTACAGCGTGTATTATAAACTTCCTATCATATATTTATAAATTTATATTGTGATCATCTAGGGAATTCTGGGGACTCGTTTATTATGTCGTTTTCTATCAATTTGTGAAATTTTCAAAAATAACAACGAGATAAAGTTATTTTATAGACACTATAAGAATAATGTTAGATTGAAATATAACGCTAAAATTATTATTTATCTGCAGTAATAATTGTACAATGCAACATGGAAAATATACGCGGGGTTGGATCGTTGATGAGTACTGAGTGAGCACACTAGAAGACATGAAATCAGTGCCGTAAACATCGTGAACGTAAATACACGGTGTGCGTTCTGTGTATACGTGTTACGTTACAGACGTCTTCTAAACCGTGTAGAATTTTCATGATTCTTATCGGAGAATATTCATCTGACTTTATATTTATATGAGTCATTCTTTTAAGTCAAGTTAATTAATAAAGGACAATAACCGAAGGTAGGTTATAATCAAGACGTACGATATTGACAGTGCTAAGAATATCAAGAAGTAGTAAGTTTTCGTTGGGTGTGTGAACCTTCGAAGTTACTCAAGCTATCATATCGTGAATATTGAAGTTAGAGAAGTTTAAAGAAAAAGGCGCACTATCTACGAAACCATCGGGCGTTGTACTGCTCTAGGGGTAACACGGTGGGTGCATAGCTGCGCGGTATGAAAAAATGATGTGATCGATGGTCATCATGGCGGCACCCATGCTGAAGTGGAAGCGGATCACAAATCCATCCGGACCCCAGCCAAGACCCAGACATGGACACAGGGCAGTTGCTCTTAAGGATCTTATGGTCGTTTTCGGCGGTGGAAATGAGGGCATTGTTGACGAGCTTCATGTGTATAACACGAGTAAGTTGCTTTCTTGCTGTGCGTCTTTCGCGCCGTTCTTGACGATTCCCGCGATCCAAGATGGCGGCATACATTGACAAAACGGTCACCGGCCGGATCATCGTGAAAACGATGAATTTTATTTATGTCAGATATCTTACTGTCATATATTTCATATACGTTAAATGTATCTTTATTATATATGTCTTTTTAAGTGTTATTTGTTAAACATTTGGTTGATTTCATACGTAGAATTAGTGCGATCTGTCATTTTTCATGTTTATACGCACGGGAGCGGCCATTGCTGTCTTGTATGCCCCACCACGATTTGCAACGCGCCGCGTTTCCCGTCATTCCACGTTCACGCTTCACCCTTCCTTTTCTTTTTTCCTTCCGTTCCTATTTCTTCTCCCACTCTTTCATTTTAGGTTTTCACATCTTTACCATATCATGAATGCGTATAGCATTTCTTTTACTATGTGCCAACAATTGCACGCATGCGTATTGATGATGAATATTTTGTACTTAATTTTGAAACGTTTTAATGATATTACTTCAATTATGCATATAACTTGTAATATAAAATTAATGAATGTAGCAATATGTTATAATTACAGATACTAACTTAAGATTATTATAAATTTTTATTAAATTTAATATTATTTTTTTAGTTTTTAAATTGATTAATATAAATTTATAAATTTATTTAGAGTTTTTATTTATTGATAAAAGTCATGTAAATTTTTATAATGTAAATATGTTAATTAAATACATTGTTTTTTATTTATTACAAGAACATATTAATTTTGTACTAATTTTTTCCTATTATACTAATATTGCATTAATTTTTTTATATTCATGATTTAAAAAAAAAATTTCATTCACCCTATTACCATTTACAGCAACTAATCAATGGTTTGTACCATCGACAAAAGGTGATATTCCACCTGGCTGTGCTGCATATGGATTTGTCGTTGATGGAAGCCGTATTTTGGTCTTTGGTGGCATGGTTGAATATGGAAAATATTCAGACGAGCTTTATGAACTTCAAGCTGTTAGATGGGAATGGAAAAAATTGAGACCCAGACCACCAGAAAATGACCCACCACCATGCCCTAGATTAGGACATAGTTTTACTCTTATTGGTAACAGAGTCTTTCTTTTTGGAGGATTGGCCAATGATAGCGAAGATCACAAGAACAATATACCAAGATATTTAAATGACCTATATACTCTTGAACTACTTCCCAATGGAGGAACAGTTTGGGATGTACCACAAACACACGGACATGCCCCACCACCTAGAGAGTCTCATACTGGAGTATCTTATACTGATAGTAAGACAGGAAAAACCTGTTTAGTGATTTATGGTGGCATGAGTGGTTGTCGTTTGGGTGATTTATGGTATCTTGATGTTGATTCAATGACTTGGCACAAACCTGTGGTTCATGGACCTATTCCATTACCCCGTTCTCTCCATACTGCCACTTTAATTGGTCATCGAATGTACGTTTTTGGAGGATGGGTGCCACTCGTTGTCGACGATGTTAAAGTTGCAACGCATGAAAAAGAATGGAAATGCACAAACACATTGGCTTGTTTAAATATAGGTAAATGGATGTTACATCTTCTGACATTATTTTGTAATTATATAGAAGATAAGACTAATTGACGTTATTTTAGAAACTTGGACATGGGAACAGTTAACAGTTGATACATTGGAAGAAAATGTTCCTCGCGCACGTGCTGGTCACTGCGCGATTGGAATGCATAATAAACTTTATGTGTGGTCTGGTCGAGATGGATATCGCAAAGCTTGGAACAATCAGGTTAGGGTTAGTCCTTAAAATTTATTTTTAATTTAAGAATGCTCTTATCTGGTACATAATATGATTTACTTTTTATCACCAGGTTTGTTGTAAAGATTTATGGTATCTAGAAGTCGGTAAACCATCTGCACCATCAAAATTGAACTTAGTTAGGGCTAGTTTACAAGCATTGGAAATTCAGTGGACACCAGTACCATCTGCACAATACTACATATTGCAAATACAGAAATGTAAACCTTCAGCGACAACTGGAACATTTCCTACAGTCAGCACTCCAGCAAGCACTGCAACACCTACCACGACATCAGCAATGGTTACTCTTGCAACTGATTCTGCTACATCTTCACCTGTTACTGCTGCTCCTGAGCTTCCACAAACTCCAACCACTATTAGACCGTCCATACCTCCACAGACTCCGGTCCGAGTTCAGTCAACTGTACAAAGCCCAGTTCAGAAACCAGTACCATCACAAAGCGTAACAAAACCATCGAGTCCATTGACACCGAGAGTAGCCGGGAATCTTATCAGAATTCGTTCTCCTTTAGTTACAACAACGCCAACAGCAACCACTGCTACTGAACAAACTCCAACTGCTAATACTACAGTGGCAGGTCAAACACCAGCTGCTATGTCAGGAATTGCTGCCTTAGCAGCAGCAGCTGCTGCTACTCCAAAAATAAGCATGAACAATGTACCAATTCTTCCACAAACTACAGCTAACACAATCAGGATGAAAAATGTACAACCTGGTCAACAAATACGTTTCGCTGCACCCGGAGCAACGGTATTGAGAACTGCTTCACCACAGCAAAGTAAACAAATTATTTTACAAAAACCGGGTCAGAATATATCTGGTCAACCGCAGATTGTACATCTTCTTAAAACAGCACAGGCAATGGTAGCAACAGTGCCTAAAGTGAGCCTTATCCCAGGAAAGACTGTTCAAGCAACAGGTGCAAAGCCATTGAATCAAGGAGCAAAAATACTGAGATTAGTAAATCCGAACACTGTACAGGGCTCTAAAATTCTTACAACTATGAAAACATCCAATATTGTTGCAATGAGTAAAGGGCAAAATATTAGTGGTAAACAAACAATAATGATTACCAAACCCGGTGGTAATGGAGGATTAGTTGGCCGTAATCAAATAATAGTAGTCACAACGGGATCTAATTTAAGAACTATACAAGCCGTTACTACATCTCAAGCTGGCAGTGGACAAACGGCAAATATTACGACACCTGTGAATGTTTTACCTTTATCAGCTACTAATCACGTAACGAACCAACAAGGGGTAAAAATGATTGTTGTTTCGTCCGGAGCAATGGGAGGTGGAACTACCGGAAAACCGATTACTATTACAGTTCCCGGCCAAGGCGGTGTTCCAAAAACAGTAACTATTGCCACTAAAGGCAGTCCACAAGCTATCTTTAATCCTGGAAAAAGTCAAATTGTTACCATGCCACAAATACAAAAAACACCAGAGACTGTGACAGTGTCTGGTAAGCCCGTAACGTTACAAATGTCTGGAGGGATAGGCGCGAAAACGGTTACTCTCATGCCTACAAGTAGCACGATAGTGACTACTTCAAGTGCATCAGAGACAATAGATACGAGTAAAATGTTATTTGTTCCATCACAGAAGCAACCATCAGCTTCATTAGCATCTACATCTGATGGACCTGCTACTACTGATGCCGCATTGGCTGCGTTAGCTGCAGAGGCAGGTTTAATAGATCCAGTTCAAGAGCCTTCTGGTGATCTATCCTTCATGGTCTCTACAGATGATGGTGGAGCAGGTGATAGTAAAATGGAAGATAGTTGTAATGGTGATGAAACTACTACAGCTGCTGCTTTGGTATCTCAAATGGGAGCTGGTGAAACTATGCAAATTGATAGAGACGGTAACTTTCTAATTCCACAAGTTGATGGTCCGGCAGATCTTCTTCTATCTGATGATGATGAAGAGAGCGACAAGATCGATTTAACGGAAAATCCGGTGTTAGAAAATCAAGAAGACTCACAAGTTGCAGATTCTGCAAGTATGGAGCAAGATACAGATGCTACATCAGCAGAAGCTGTTAATATGGACGAATCTTCTATGAAAGATCCAGAAACCTCATTAGAGGGAGCTCCTGAACTTCCTGTTTCTACAAGTGCTGCAGAAGATATGCCAGTAGATCCAGAACCGTCTGTTGATGCTCAGCCAGATGAAAATGAAATACCTATTGAAGTTTCTAATGATCCAGAAACAGTAAATGAAACTGATATGCAAGATATAAATGAAGCATCAGCCGAAGAAGCACAAGTAAAACCTGAAATATCTAGTATGCCGGATCCAATAGAAGCTTCATCAGAGGAAGCATCTATGCCAGATGCTATGGAACTACCAGAGAATGATGAAAGTGAACAGATTGAAAATAATGATATAAAATTAATGGCAGTAGATGCATACAGTTCTGAGCCTGAAAAACCATCTGTTTCTGAACATTTATCACCTGAGGATAGTTTATCACAGCTTTCTCAAGAAGAAAATCAAGCTTTAGAAAAAATCAAAGATGAGGCTGCGGAACCAGCAACGGATCCCCCTGAAGGAACTCCAATGGAAACATTAGAAGACAATGATGAACCAATGATTACAGAGTCTTGTTCAACTTCTACCACTGTTAATATTCCAATCACAACATCTATCATGCAAATAAAGTTAGAACAATCTGATCAGCCAATGAAACAAGATAAGATCGCAGAACCGCCAATTTTATCTATTAATAATGTTGCAATTCTTGAGAAAGAAATGGACATTCAAAAGTCAGTAGTTCCAATAAAAATGGAGATAAAAGATGAAGTTATCAAAAAAGAAAATTTAAAACAAGAAAAAATGAATGGTGCTAGAGCAGAAAATGGAGATGATTCCACGGCATTAACTACATTGGCTACAGCTGCTTTAGGTTCAGCGGAACAACCAATGAAAATAAAGGCTGAACAGGTGCATATTTTAGATTACTATTCGCAATTAATTTTCCTTTTCTTCATGTAAGTATTTTTTAATGCTTTTTTTTGCAGACTGAAAAAGAAAAGAAAGAAGAAGAATGGTATGACGTAGGAGTAACGCAGGAATCGCGATTTACTGTACAACATTATTACTTACCTAGTGACGAACCTTTAGATATAACGCAACCACTAACTATGGATGTTTTTGAAGGAAGAACCAAGGTTCCTTTAGAACAGGGAACCATTTATAAACTTAGAATTGCCGCTGTGAATAGTTGCGGGCAAAGTGATTGGAGTGAGGTAAATAAAACAGTAATAAATACAGATATCAGATACAAAATAAATGTATACAATTTCATGTAACGCTTCTTTATTTAAGGTATCGGCATTCAGAACATATGTTCCGGGATTCCCCGGGGCACCTAGTGCTATAAAAATTAGTAAAACGGCAGACGGTGCTCATATTTCATGGGAACCACCACCTAACAGAAATGATGGACCCATTTTGGAATATTCTGCCTATATAGCAATGGCAAATACTGCGTCAAATAATAACGGAGAACCAAAGACAACGTCGTCGAATTCGAATCTAACATTTACAAAATTTTATTGCGGTACAAACAATTCCTGTTCGGTGTCCAATAGTTCCCTTAGTGCCGCTTATGTTGATACTACTCGAACACCGGCCATAATATTTAGAATAGCAGCACGAAATGTTAAAGGATACGGACCGGCCACACAAGTTAGGTGGCTACAACAAGGTTAGTTATATATTTTTTTCCTAAACAAATACTTTTTTAATGATAATATTAAAAATTATATTTTAATTTCTGCACTAGCGTCTGTATCATCGTCAGATCCAACTAATTTTATGGAGAATAATCCTCAAGTGAAGAGACGTGGTGTAAATATACGCTTGCAAGCAAGCTCTCCACAGAAGAAGGTGAAACTAAAGAGACCAAGTAGCTAACTTTTCGTGAGCCTGTTTTCCTTGACCTCTTACAGCCCAAATATCCAAACAGCGCTATTCATTATTTAATTTCCGCTGGTACACACGCCTAACAACGATGATGAAACAGTATATTCTTCGAATAAACGACATAACGTGCGAGTAAATGTAAGAGATGAATGCACGATATAGAGCAATGGAAAAAGGTGTCCATAGCTACATTGAGGTATAAACATAAGGGTTAAAAAAAAAAGTATTTTAAGTGTTCTATACATGAATACAAGGTCTTTCTATACTGCGTTTTCTGACTCACCGTTATTCTCCTATTCCTTCGCGGATGCGTGACATTTTTCTGTAAAGATAACACGAGTACTGTTAATAAACGGCAAGGTGGTTATTTTCAAGTTAAACAAGTTTTTCCACGTTTATAAATACGTTCCATAAACGTTATAATATACCGATGATACTTGCATCAACACTTGCATCACTTTTTATGATATATTAATTTCATCTAAAACTGACCACCTTCATTTTTATTTTTTATTAAATAAATTTAATATAGCTACGAGTTATAATAAAATGATAAAGCGAAGTAGTCGTTTGATTTGTATGAAAGCTTTGTTTTTAACAAAAGCTTTGTTCGAATTTATTTTAAATTATTTTACTTGAAAGCTCTTAATTTTTACTGGAATATATATACGTACAAATACTGTAATATGGAATGGTATGGAAGTGTGAAAAACTTCCTGTTACATTTAAATATTTATTGTATATATTGCAATTGGAAATGTTTCCTTTTAATTTTGTTTATAATTATCTTTGTTGAAATTTTGCCGAATTTTTGCAGCAGGATGCAAGTATAACGAAAATTTTGTTGATATCTTTTTCTGTACAAAATATCGGTGCTACGTTTTATTTTCACTACTTTTGTTACTGCCAATCGCAAAATAAAATATACATATATAATCAACATTAAAAGAAAGGAGCACATAATGTAAAATTTTAAATTTGCTTTGAAATTTTGTTGTTTCTTTCAATGATAAAGCAGAGATATTTTGTCCTTAAAAAAAAAAGGAACGTTATAAGTTTATAGAATTATACATGCAATTCGTAAAAATTAAAATTTCGTTTCAGATGTTGATGTTTTGGAAAGTAAAGAATTTGAACAAAGTTAATATTTTTATATGGCAACGAAATAATTATTTGAATAGTCTATCATTATAATATATTATGTCTATCATTATGATACAAACTTTAATCTTTTAAGATACTACTAAGTCAAGGAATTAGAATAAAATGAAATTTATAGAGAAAATAAATAAAGTAATTATACATCAATTTGTTTAGAAAGAAAATATATCTTTAGTTTTTTTTAACGTAATATATTTTAATTAAAATGTTAAAGTAACTTTTAAAACAAGAGTTGGTAAAAGCCAATAAATTGCAAAAAAATAATAAGTTTGATCTATACATATACATATAATTTCATAGATGGCTTGGGGCTATGTTGAAACTGTAATAATTTAAGCGCACATTTTATTTTTAGATTATCAATACAATCTTTCTGTTATTTGCTTGTAGCTTAAACATTAACATAGCGTTTTAAACCCCTAATATGTTATGCTAAAAATTTACATTAACAATACTTTATAAATTAGCATATTCAAGATGTGGTAAAAGATTAACGAAACTTTTAGAACTAATAACTTTACTTTAATTTGGTATATCAATATTAATCACGATTTTTTCATTTGATCCAAATAATGGATCTAGATCTATTTAATGCATACTATCAAAATTGTAATACAAGAAATTATATTTAACTACACGAGATTGCGTTCGATAATTATCCAATGACGCAAAATAATATTATAATTAATAAAAAGTTATTAGTTCACTCATCTTGTTTCGTAAGTTTTGTTAACAAGAAATGACAATAGATCGTATTAGAATATCAATTCACAGCTATTATACACAAAAGCTATTATTCTGCAAATGAAATATTTTGAAATGTACATGGTATGATATTCTGTTCTATCCAAATGTATTGAAACAATATCAATAATATTCAAATATATTGAAAGAAACTATGAATAAATATAGAAGAAAAAAAAATATATATCTGACACGAAATACTCGTTATTTCACTATAGCAACTTTTATAACATGAATGTGTACTTACACTGTAGATACATGCATCTTCAAACTAACTGTAACTACTAAAATTACTAAAAAAAAAAAAAAAAAATACATATTAAAATTCATTTTATTATACAAATAAGTGTTACAATCTATCTGTGTTGTGTACCTTGAACTTGCAAGCAAATTTATGGATTATAAACTTTAAAGAATCTTCTAAGTTTAGTACAAAAGAAATTTGAATTATTTGAATTATTCGTTGTTAACAAGGAATGAAACAAAAAATTCAATAAAAAAATTCATACTACTGTAATAGCGCTATAAATAAATTTTATCATATAATGTTTTAATATTATATTTCGTGTGCTGCCTTTCTGTTAATCATTCATATCTCTTGGCAGTAACGAAAGCAAATATTATACATATACTGGGTTATCTTTTTCCAGAGTTAACTTATTGTAGCGAACAGGTCAAATAAATGAGTACTACTTAAGACTTCTAGATGTAAATCGTGGACTTTTCTAACAAGACGTTTAATGAAGTAATTGCATTTCATTCAAAAGATCAACAATCAACACAATCTACATCTCGATATCTTAGATAGTGTCGACTGTAAGGATGTGAGAAAAGTCGAAAGAAATCTTATATCGAAAAAAAAAAGATTTATCATTAAGGAAATATAGATGCAAATAATTATAACTTTTTTTTTCTAGCCCATGTTATTGTGCTTAAACCAGTCGATGGTTTTATTCCACAAACATGCAATCGAAAGTAAATCGTAATAATCAAATTTGTCATATTGATTTATCTATCGTATAGGAAAAGAGAAAAGCAAATGGCAACGTCAGATCACGATTTTACTATAAACTCTTTCCACGTGACTAGATCTGAAAAAACCACATGATGCGATTGCAACATGCAAACACGCGTGGAAACAGCTAGAAAGCGAATTGTACGCGTTAGAGAGAAATTGAAGGAAAGGACATTATGGGCGAAGGTTTAAGAGTCCTTGACTTTACGGTGAAGTCTTATAGGAATTCAGCGTGTACACGCTAAACAGTATAGTACTGCACTGGATCTGCAAACGTACTAAATAATATAAATTTGTATTTTTCGATGGACTTTCGTAGCCTCGGATTACACGGGGCTACGGAGACTTTTAGAACTGTGTTTTAGTAATAAAATTCACATACAATTTATCCTTACCGTTTAAGGTGCCGAAAGTTTTATTTGATAATCGAAAATATTATATGCGAGAAGAATAATTCTAAGATTCATATACGAGCAGTTTCAATTTCAAAGGCCAATATTAACTAAAAGAGACAAAAAAAAAAAAAAGAAAGAAAGAAAGAAAATTGGAACTCTGTTTCTTCTCGTGCATATCTTTTAAAGAATCGTCAAATTTTGTAATTAACTTATTCGAAGATGACATCACACGTGTAAGCTACACTTAAGAAAAAAAGTTAGCGTGCCTAATCGCAAAATGAAAGATTAAAAAAAAAAAAAAAAAGATATTAAACAACGTTTACAGATTGTAATTTTATACCTCGATATAAATTTATATTCGTACAGCTGTTGCGAAATGATCATCACTACACATGTCACAGATAAAAATGTCCTACTTTATAAAATCTAATCGCACTTTTTTATAGGAGACATTATTTCGAAAGCCAATTACATATATTGTCTTATAGAATTCTATGAATCAACATGAACGATGGAATTAACGTGCGATTTGACAATTAAAAGATCGTTTTTTTTTTTTTTTCATCCACAAACATTTTCACATACATATTTCATGCAGTTTCACGACATCACAGGACAAAACATTTATTTAAACGTTCTAGAAGTTTAACAATCGACGACAACAAGTTCATTTTCACGTTGGTTAATGCAGTAACTTCCGGTTATTTCCAACTGTCATCCGATATCCGTCGATCGCATTCTCATAATCATACAGTGTTGATTAAATTGTATCGATTAACGGATCTAAATTTTTTTATTAATTAATATAAATCGATCGATCGATCGAAGAAGGCAGAAGAGTTTGGTTGCTTTTTTAAGACTTCGTAATTACGAGAATAACGGAGAGAGAACAAAAGAGGACAACGCGAGTTTTTCCGTATAGTAGCTTTGCAGTTTCTGCGAACGATTGTACTGTTCGATGTGCATTCCGGCTGATCAGGTGCGTTGCATCGAGTACAAACAGAACAATGACGAGTAAATCTTTTGGAACGAACCCGAAAAAAAAGAGTGATTGAATGATTCCAACGATCGATGGAACGATTAAAAAAGAAAAAAAAATGATTAAAAATGAGAACAAAGCAAAACGTGATATTTATGTATGCGGGAATCGACGTAAAGTTATTCTTAGTAGTTAGCACAGATGTATCTATATTCTATATATAGTATAGAAAAAACAGTACCTTCGTGATCTTCATTTTCCTTCTGTTCAACAAAGAAATAAAGCTCGTTCTAAACTAAACGACGAATAAAAAAAAAGAACGTCGAGAGGTTACCGATATTTCGACAATAGCCTGTCTAACCGAATCTAAAGATACCGAATGCAATTCTGATGGAAACATTTTTCACAGAAAGTGCAACTTCAAGGCATCTCGATGTTTACTACCACGTGTTTTAGGACATGCGGTCTGTTGTGAGCCAGAGATTCGCGCAAAAGTGTTCCGTACGATATTTTTCATTTGACGATTAAAAAACTTATTAATCGATAATTATGCTGTTTCGAGAGGACTGTTGCAAAAGAGAGAGAGAGAGAGAGAGAAAAAGAAACACGTCGTGGCTTCGAAACACTTCACGATAACATACTTCAATCAAAAAGAGAAAAGAAATATCGATCTATTGCTCAAATACTCAACTTCATACTTTCCTGTGTTCAACTAGATAAATCTACGTGATGCGTGCGTAATTCCATTTCCAATGGAAATTGATCAAAAGAAAATCCGAACAAAAAACGAAGAGGGGAAAAAAAAGACGGAAAAAAAAAAAGAAAAAAGAATGAAAAAAATGAAACTATGTGTTTGACATCGATCAATTTCGAAGCAGCACGATTTTCGATCGTTTTAGACTATATAAAAAATGAAATTACCGAGTGAAACGTGTCCCGTGTGTACGTGTATGTATGTAAATACGTACGAGTGTGCGGAATACTAACATTACGACGTTTGCAACAATAGATTATTTTTCCACGTCTAGCTCGAACGTTTCGAACCTTCGACGAACATCTGTGAAGCTAGATTTAGGATGTAACGAGAAGTGGATGATCGGCAATTCATATAATTCGCATAACGATGATATATACAGGTGTCCGCGACTGGAATGTCCGGTGCGACACATACATATTACATTTATCATATATTTTATTTTCGTTCGGACGTACAGGCATTATCATTGAACGTAAGAGAGAACAGTAACCATGTCTATGATAATTTGCGCTATAATATATTACAGATCGTTGTTTTCTGTTATAATTATGATCATTGCAATTATTAAGTGAAAATGGAAAAAGGCGTACAATTAACGAGCGTGACTAGATGATAATAAAAAAAAAAAAAAAAAAACTATAATGGTAACGTTGAATGGTTGGTTTAGTTAACATTTAATTAGAATAAATCTATTTTAATACTGACAGTATAAGATCGAAAAGTTCTTTTTATTCAATCGTGACTGTACAATTATTACAAATTTCTGTATCAAAAAAAAAAATAGAATGAGAATGACTGCTAAATAATGTAATTCGTATTAAAGACATTAAGTTAATCGTACTCGAAGGACGTATGTGTTAAAATATAACTACTGGCAGGGAATTAACCTTCACAGGACTCGCATGCTTGTACGGTCTTCTTTATGTTGTTGTATATGATCCGATTAGTTGAAAATAGTTTCGCCAATTTCTCGAACTTCAGTAATCTTTCAGTGAATCGTGTTACGATGGACTTGAACGCCGAGTTTCTGTGGATGCAGTGTCTCTTGGCGTTTGAGCTCATTACGTGATCGCGCTATTTTTCACTCTATTCAGCTATAGATTCTCTTCAATGGTAGGGTTAACTAAACATATATTATATGTAATAAAGAGAACAGAATAAATGTATGTAAACTTATATCCCTGCGTACATTTATTCAGAAATGTCATCCTGCAACTCTTGACGTCAAGATTAATATTTCTTTCTATCGCTATCGAACGACTGAAAGAATTATATTTATTTTTTATTACGTTCATAATGTTTCTTTTTCCGAATATTTGAATTGAAAAAAAAAATATATATCATCTCAGTAAATGTTACATATCGAAACATTACAAACTGCGCATACGCATGTTCATACACGTATTCGTTATTTGTTATCTTATGATAATTCCGATTCCCGGATGCACTGCAAAGTAACGTTACAAGAGCAAACTTCATACAAGTAAAAAAAGCGATATCCTGTTAATAGTCATATCTGTTTTGTATTCGATAGTTTTAGCCAGTCAACTCGTCACGTTATGTTCTGCGTATATGTAAAATATAAGCGTGTGATTCTAATGCATGTGTGCGCATATACGCGTCGTGTGTGCAATGCATACATGTGTTTGCTGTGGTTAGTCCGTCTCTCCAATCGTCACTGTTAGTTATTCCAGCATGATGAATGCACCGCGTTGATTCTAAATCGTTTTAGCGTCCATGTCACGTTTGCCAATAGATAAATAGAAGTCTCTCAACATTTGGTGTAATGTGATTTAGTAATTTTTGTGATAAAATGTACCGTTGTCAATACCGGTAGTGTATACGCCCACGACACGTTGAACGTGTTTTCTTTCGCGAAGATCTCGCGAAAATTGAAATCGAGGGAGGAGGTTAATAAAGTGCTAGTTTTTAAAGTCGTTTTGAACTGAAGTAATGGGCCGTGACACTTGATACGGCCATCTACTCTTGTTCGTATTGTGTGTGTTTTTCGAATAGAACGCGACTGACATATAGCGGGAATTGATTTTTCATATACGTGCAAGCTTGCGGCGCACATGTGTGTGTATCTATTGAATAAAATATAAAAATAAGCAAGGAATGGGAATTGACAGTATGAGAGTCGGAGGAGGCCGATGTCCTCCCCTCCTCGTCGCCGGGCTTCTTGCTGCTTGTTTAATGCTAATTTGCAACTGGTGGACGTTGTCTTCTGAAAATATTGAATTACTTAGACAGTTCGATGAATTAAACGAACAGCTTAAAATTAGGTACCATTTTACGAAACAATTTCACACGAGCCAATGCATCATGTCTCGCGAGCTACGTGTATTTTGTTGTTCTTCAGCATTTCTCGAAGTTCGATTTTTATTTATAATGAGAATGTTCACATTATATACTTTTGCAATATACTTTTACGTTATATACTTTTTCATTACCTTGAAGTTTGGAAAACATATTGCTTCTTTATTAATTTTGACTGAACAACTGACAAAAGTCTCTGATTACTATATGTTTGTGTTATGGTGGACTGTGTTAACGTTTGTATTAAAATTACATTTCAGTGCTGAAGAGAGAGATCAATGTGTTACATTACGCGGAACTTTGCAACAAAGATACAAGCATGCGGAGGATGAAGTAAACTCGCTTCATGTACGTTTGGAGCAGCAAGCCGAGTTAAAGAAGAAAAACGATGAGTTGGAAGATTCTATTAATGTATGCAAAAGTGAATTGGAATCATTGAACAAATTAGATGCTACTAAAACTGCAACATTGGAAACGTTAAGACTCGAAAAAAATACCATTAATACACAATTAGATGTAAAAAAAGATGAAAATAAAAAGTTGCAGGAAGAAATAGAGCAGGTATAAAACTAATTGTAAAAAATTCTGAAATTTTACAACATTTTTAATAAGTCATATATTCAATATTTTTAGCTAAAGGATAAAATTAAACTTACGTGCAATCTAAATCCTCAAAAGAAAACTATATCTCTCTTACAACGTAAGTTGCATTTTATACACTCTTTAACTTTTATTTTATATTTTTTTCTTATTTGATA
This sequence comes from Tetragonula carbonaria, assembly GCA_032399595.1. Lineage (NCBI taxonomy): Eukaryota > Metazoa > Arthropoda > Insecta > Hymenoptera > Apidae > Tetragonula > Tetragonula carbonaria. The sequence continues at coordinate 8,091,457 of JAUCRC010000003.1, forward strand.
TCATGTATGTATGAAGTCAAGTTAAAATCAAAATAATTTAAATATTTGTTTTGATATACTTTTCATTTGCTTCTCCCAAAACACATTTTCTAATAACTCTCTAAATTATTCTAATATGTTCATAATGTTAATAGAAGCATTAATGCAGCTCCCTTTTATTTAATTTTTGCATATTATCAATTGACTTAGCATTATGTGATATTCTGGCGGTTTGCCAATTTAGCTGCAAGAGAAGTAATTAACAAGATACAGTTGGGTACTGTTCCGGAATCAGCTGTAACAATATCCTTAGCTGGTCAGCGTGGTTTGAAATATCATGGAATTCCAATTCTTCCAAAAGACCCACCTGGCGCTGTGCGCCTAAGTCCTCGCTTCTCTGTTACAAACCTGAAAGGTAGTGATACTTTTCTCCTACCTCAGGAGAAAAGAAGACTGTAAAAACAGTCTAATAAAACAGCACTATTCAATAATCGTGTACATAAAATCATTGTATATTTGATGCATTGATTGATTGATATATTCTGTTATCAGATTTGAATCAAATGGCTTTTTAATAAGTATATTGCATTGCTCATCTATTTAACACATAGAATGGTTTAAGATATGAATATGTGTGAATAATTAAATTTTCATGTATAATATAAAGTAAAAACATTAAATTGAACGTCAACGATGAAAGGATTGTAGATTAGATTTTAAATTATAATATCATTTTCGTTTCTATTGTAAATTATTAAAGAATATAGAGATTTAGTTTACTTAGTTATGTTTATAATATTTAATAAACAATTTTATTCTTTGTATTTATATTAATATATTAAGAAATAAAAACTATATCAATGTTAAAGATTTCAAATATATAGTACAATAATTTCATTTATTGTTTAGATTTGGTATGCATCATAAAACATTGTTACTAATATACATGTGTAACTAATTGGTGAGGATTCACTAATATAGGGATTATTAAAACTTTATTTTTAAAATGAAATGTGGTTACAAATTGTCATAAATGCTTTTAGTATTTTATGTTAATATAATAATAATAATTTAGTTTACATGACTTTCAGCTCAAACAAGTCCAAAGAATCAAAAGAATAATGATTCAAATGGAGGGATAGAGGACAATCCAGAGTTTGGTAAATATTTACTGAAATATAATCATACATGATTATTACAGCTATATATAATAAGATATGAAATTTAAATTATTTTATTTTTGTTATAACTTATGTAGAAAATAGCAAAGCAGGAAATACAGGAACTACGGATGAGAACATAGTAGAAAGTGGAAGAGATCAGCATACAAATGGAGGAACCCTTGGAGATTGATTATGAATTAAAAGAAATATTTCGTGCAATAATTAAAAAAAATATATGTCACACATTTATTAAACATGAATTATAACTTTTTTCAAAACAGGAAGTGTTTTGAATGCTTTACACAATTCATAATCATTCATTTATAATTATTGATAGAAGTTTAAAAATAAACAATATATTTGCAATATCTTTGATGATGCAATTACATAAATTAAAATATATGTATTTTAAAGAAATAGAAAAAAAATTGTTTTTAGATTTTTTTAAATATTAATTTATTGCATTTATATTATACATCAAATTATATGTCAAATTTTTGACTTTATAACATATTTGTTCATTACTTTATACTGTTATATTTTTCTTATTGAAATGAATGTAAATAAATAAAATGGATGTTTTTTAATATTCTGTTTTATATTTATTCTGTGAACAGAAATATCAATAAAATTTTTTCAATGTTTATTGAATGTACGCAAATAATTATCAAAAATAGTTTTGTATAATAATATTATCATATAATTACAAATCTATACTTATAATACGTAATACTATTGGAGATTTCTCACGTAAAATACTTGTCTATCAAGACTATATATTTTGATATAATTACAATTTGTAAAAATTTTGTTATTTCCAATTAATGTGTTAATCACAACTCGTGTTAATTTTACATAAATTTATCGTATCAAATTTATTGCTCAATTTGAAAATGAGCATATGTGCGTTTCAAAATTTTGTTTCTATTAAAATTCTTTTGAGGGACAATATATCATATACATTACATTTTGTCTGATTATTCTGCTGTATTAATTTTGTAAAATGTATTTCCTTTTTGTATTTTTTAAAATACAAATACAGAATTGATTTGAATTTACATTATTTATAATACATCTTAATATTTGTATATTCCTTTTGATTTACATACGGTAGACAGAATAGCCGCTGCTATTTTAAAAATTCCATTTCACATTTTCATTGTTTCCATGTTTTATATGCGCAAACTCGTTAATTTATAAACAAATATAAAGAAAACTAATACATTGCATAACTAAAACAGATAGTCTCTTGTTATTACTATAAATTTTTATAGTTTAAGCACATTTTACATAATATATATATTACACAGATTTCATATTACACGTTCAATCACTACATATAATTAATTCGTATTTATTAATACTTTCTACTGCATTAGTACAAAGCTATTATTGATGTAATTAATTATCAGTTTTGACAATAATACTTTGTACTTGTTCTATAAAATAAAATTTATTGTTAGCTAATAAAATAGATTAAATATTAATAATCAATGTTTCTTATTAGTAAACTGTTTATAAAATGTTATAACAAATATAATACCAACATGTATAAATATTTATAAGATATGATAAATATATAAATGATATGATAAATATATAAACTTTAAATTGTGTGCAATAAAAATTTATAACGGCATCTGTAAATTAAACTGTAAATTATTGCATATTCAATAAAATACAAAATTTGACTAGGAAACATTAAGTAACGACTAGACATTTAATACATAAACTTACATTTAACAATTTTCTTTATGACTGTATGCTATTACAGAATTGTTTTGTTATCTGGCAACTATATAAAGTATATTATAATTTATAACTAATCTTAATTGATATAATATAATATACATGCTCTAAAAAAGAAATCACGTATCTTCAAGCTGCACGAAAATTAAAATCTTCAATAAATAACAAATGTTAAAGATCATCAAAATAGAATCTGTTAGTTGTAGTGTTAAAATTCAATTTTTCTTAAGAGCCGTTTTAAAAGTATTAGTAGTCTATAAACATAAAATATCATCGACTTATTATATAATCATATATATTATTAGTATTATCTGTTTAATTCTTAAACATAAAAATATATTTATGTTAATACTCTTTTTGATTGGAAAATATCGTCTTAAAAAACGTTCGTTTTGTGCAATTTTTAAATATGTAACATTTGTAAACTTTCAAATTATTATAACTTTCGTATACTTTGTAATGATTAAATTCGATATAAAATCATTCACAATTTCCATTTTTTCCCGTAGAAATTAAATTAATATAAGCAAACTTTAATTGTTTGTTGTTGACTTTATACGATTACGACAATATAACAATTATTTAGCATTATAAAGCTTTCCATTTATCTCACATATACAGTATGTTTTACATTTACAAATTTTCATTTAATACTTCATGTTACCTTAGTATGAAATATTAAATTCTTTGGTCATATAAAATAGTAATTATAAAAATAACAATCAAAATTTTAACTAAAGAGAAAATATTAAGTGGCCACTGCAATTGTATAATTAAAAAAAAAGACAAAATTAAGATACTCCTAAGAACTGTAATTACTAATTATTGTTTTTAGTAAGATATATTGTAAATAATAGTAATAGCCTTTTTAATAAATAATAATAAAGAAACTAGTGACCTAGAAAACAGAGTTAAGAACAGTCTATTACATTTATATTGGAAGTTCTTCTTTTGTATTATTTCATGTTCAACTTTTTTCAAACAAGTTTTAAGTAACTTCTCAATGTAATAGAAGCTATTACTGTAAAATTTATAATAAAACTGATAAATTGTAGTCTACGATTCATGTTTCCATTACTACATTTAAAATATAATGGGGTTAAAGGTAAGGCAGTGAGATGTTAGTGAATTAATCTCTAGATTGAGAGACTATTATGAAATATAAAAGAATCATAAAAAATTTTGTTCGTTGTGTAATTTTAGACTGCTTATGTTGGTATAGTATGTTAATTCAAAATAAAAGCTATCAAAAAAGATATCTATGAAAATATGTTGATTAAGGAGAATAATGATGATTGTTGAGATGTCTTTGCTTTCTTTTAAAAATAAAGGCAAGAATAGAACGCAGCCGCCACCAACGACTGTGTTTACGTACTGAATTTTTTGATCTTTCTTTAGCCCGAATTTGTCTGACTAATGAATAAAATGCATCATCTATAAACTGTCTAAGAGCTGCTGATGTTTCATAAAAGGGACAACCAAGCTGTTCGGCAAGTGCTTTTCCTTCTTCTGTAGAAACCTGTAGAAACGTGTTTCTTATATTAAAAAACTAATAAATCCTAACTAGGATGAAGACTAATGTTCTACCTTCCGCTGACGTTGTAAATCAAATTTATTGCCAACTAATACTAGCGGTATATCTTCATTAGCTCTCACACGTGTTATCAATTTTCGATATTCCAAAGCTTCCTGGAAGCTACGTCTGTCAGTTACAGAATAACAAATCATAAAACCTTCTCCGCATCTCATGTATTGGTCACGCATAGCTGTAAATTCCACCTACGTATGAAAAACTATATTACATACAACATTTATATATGCGTAAAGTCACAAAGTAACAAATAAACTATTTTCTTAACGTAAGAAATCATATTAAGAACAGACCTGTCCTGCAGTGTCTAATATATCCAAAAGTGCAGCTTCGCCATCTATAACCGCTTGTTGTTGGTACGAATCCTCTGTCAATAATAAGACATTATTAAATGGCCAGAAATTAAGAAATACTAAGAAAGAAGTTGTACAGATATCTTCAGTTCTCCCAACTCTTATTGTAACAACATACGTATATAAAATAAATTCTTACCTATAGTTGGATCGTGATAATCAAGGAAGCTGTGACTGACAAATTGCAACGTGACAGCTGAAAAATTGACTTCTATGATGTACGTGCATACGCAATATATGTTTCTGATTAAACGACGATAAAGTTAAATTGGATTATACCTGATTTACCAACACCACCATCGCCCAAAATAACAATCTTGTAAACCCTAAGTCCACCCCTGGTGATGGGTTGCGAGACTACCGGTACATCATTCTTGCCGTTCAAGGCTACGCTCTTATCCTGCAGAATGTCAGCTGACATCGTTAGGAAATTTTTGTTTATTGGTAACCTAATGCTTGTTACGGCTACGACAAACTTGTTCTTTTACAAACTGACTGACATACTTGGTCACGTATCGGAACACGCGCGTAGACACACCCGTATCGATTATTAGATTGGGGAAGATACGGTACATGTTTGATCGCGATTGTTAAGCCACTGTTCGCCTTTTTCTTTTAAATAGTTTGGCACCGCACCGAGCGACACTTAATGGCTAGAATTTGTATTTTCCTATAGTCAGACACAGCATGACTGACGAGCATAGGGTGACGACCGGGCTTGACAGAATGTGACAGTCGCGAAGATTAAGCACGCGCGCGATCGTGCATCCAGGGGCGTATCCACTCGCTCTATTGTTAGTATAATAGATCCATTTATACGCATGTATGTACATATTCCAATTGAATTTAACATTCTCGTACTTAATTTTGTCGTTCGTCTTTCAGTAGAGAGAAATAGAATCATTCTTTGTTCGTGTGTTCGATCTTCAATGAAGTTCGATCGAGGTATCAAGAGATACTTATGCAAAGAGATACTTTCTTATATTGTTTAATGTGATTATTCGTAAATGATAAATTACAATTGCAGATACAGATTTGAACAATTGTAAATAAATTAGTAAACGTACGTAAGGATAAGTCTATTTTTATTTAAACATATAGTATCCATTGATAAATTATAACAGCTTTCTTTGTTGTAATTATTGTAAAATAAAATTTAATTTTGCAAGAGATTTTATATAATCTATGTATATATGTGTGTTTGTGTATATTTAACCATCTATATTGCAATCGCGTTACAAATTATAAATTTTGATCAATATGAAATATACCGGTGCAGCATGCATGCGTAGAATAGTACACGCACGTCGATAAAGATTTTCAATACTGTACCAAAATCTATTGATTAATATAAACAAACATATAATTATTACGTACTTCAACAAAACTCATTCAAAAACACAATACTCTATCTATACAATAATTAAATTAAAAGCCAGAACTTTGATTTGTAATTTTCTTATGACAGTTCTAGTGAATTTATTGCGATAGTGTTATATAAATTTTCTTTTTTAATATATTGAATTTGTTATTTACTAAAATAAAATTCTACAATACGAAGATCGAATATTTATTTTTATATAAAGGATACGTAATGCGTAAACGACAGAAAAATATTTCGTACAATTTTTATCTTTCTTATCTTTACAGAATATAATATATTCTTAATTGAAACGTAACATCAAGATATTGTTAAAATATGATATATTTTTAAAAATTAAACAAAGAAATTATTAAATAAATTATTAAAATATAATGAGATAAAATAATCCTGTATTGCAAGACGAGACAAATATTTTTCAATACTTTTAAGCGTATATATTACAAGAAACAAATTTGTGTCCTCTGTTGAGATTTCTATATCACATATGTAGATAAGTTTATGACTCAAGCTGAGCGTCAGTACCGCTATGGTTGAATGTTAGAGGCATGGGGAAGTAAGTAAATCTCTTGCGACTGAAGTGCGAGGTAAAATTGCACTGATTGTAATCTGTATACAAACAGTATATCTTCGGCCTGATGTTATCTGACAGAATTGACGTGCTCAGATAAGTCAAATATCTGAATGTACGTACATGTTTGGTTTCAGAGGTTATAACTATCGTTATAGATACCGAGCATTATGAAGACTTTCTCCAATAAAGCGAGCTCGAACGTCAACTACGTACACGCGAATATACCCTCATCGAAGAAAAGTACCGGTGCAAACGTAGTCTATGAACGTCCTCATTGCCGCACGATCGTTTTCGAAGTCCAACTAACATGCTTGGCAGATTATTATTATCGCAAGATGGAAAACACGCGGGCATTTTAACAAATGTGTGTAAATAGTAAACAATAATGAAATAAGCGTACATGTAACAACCCTCGTGTTTTTGATACCTGAGTTTTTTTCATTCTTCGATTAACATTTTCCCCACATTTTTGCTTCCTGCGCTCAATAATAGTAAACAAAGTGTAGAAGTGGATTAAATATTTCTAGATATCATTAAACAGGGTAAAAATTATATATGTACATATATATCCTGAAGTTATGAATAATTATGAAATTATTGAAATCGAGAGGAAATCTACTTAGAAAACAATTTCAATCCAGAGGCACAGAATAATGTGTATCTTAAACAAAGCTGTAAGTTCTTTATTGCCAAATGTATGAACTAACATATTGTCATAAATTAACAATATTTGCAATAACTTTTCAGACACAAAAATTCTCTTATAAGGCTTATAACATACATATATTAAATTACAAGTTAAACAGAAGCTTTTAAACCTTCTGTCATTTAGTAAGACAGCAAGTGACATGTCCTTTAACATATGTATGTGGTTATGTTAACCAAGTTCTTATAAAATGTCAGTTGCCTCCTGTTCGAAAACTAGGAGAATGGATACTATAAGTAGCCAAGAGGAAACGATATATGAAAAATGGGAACGTTTTCATAATTGGGTACATTGTATATGTATTGTTACTTTTGATCTTGAATTAGGCCAAGCTATAGAGGTACTCTTTCGTTATATTTTGTATTTAATTTTTAACACATTAACAGTTATTTATTTATAAACATTCTGCATTTTTAATGATATCTGTTTTATTACATAGGCTATATATCCATCTCATATCAAACTATCTGAACAAGAGAGATCTAACATTTGTTATCTTGCTTTTCCTGATTCTAACTCTGGTTGTATGGGAGATACACAATATCATGTCAGAATAAGACAGAGCGGAGAAATTCTTCAGGAAACTAAAGCCTTAAAAGAATATGACAGGAGGTCACCTCCATTTTTACAATGTGATAGAGATTATTACTGGGGTTATGTATACTTCCGTCAAGTGAAAGACAAGTCTCTTCCAAGAGGATATTTTCAAAAGGTTTACTTCATATATTGAAATAGTAAAAATGTAAATTTTGAAGCATAAGTAATAATTTCACTTATATTCTAGAGTATTGTTATAATTACAAAACTGCCATTTGTGAATCTCTTTGGTGAATTGTGTGCTTTAATAGCACCTGAATTTTTTGAAATGGGCAATAAAGTGATGGAAGCTATTGTAACAGAAATTGATCGATGGCCTTCTCCAACACCTGGTCAAATAGTGCATCTACCACTTTTAGGTGTTTTGTTTCAGGTAAAGATTGCATTTCAATTTTTCTTATTTTCGTCGTGTATTATTTTTTGTTGTTTATATTTTAGACGTATATTCCAAATCAAAACTACAAAGCAACTGCACCTACGATTGCTGCCATGGATCATGCGCCAAATTTTCATGAAACGCGAAGACTAATTTTAACATCTGCCTATGAAGGAGATATGTTTAGAAGTTTAGCCAGTGTTGTAAGTTATGTACATTTATTATGGGAATTAGTATTACTTAGTGAACCAATTGTTGTTATGGCTGGTTCACCTACTGGTTGCTCTGAAATGGTCCAAGCACTTATTGCGTGAGTATTTTATTAATTTTCGTAAGTGAGTAAAAATAACCATGAAAAGAAAAATAGAAAATAGAAAGGTTTACTATCTTTTTAGAACGATTGCACCATTAAAATATTGCGCTGATCATCGACCTTATTTTACAATTCATGATTCTGAATTTAAAGAATATACTACAGATGCCCCAACACCTCCTGCTGTAATATTAGGTGTAACTAATCCATTTTTTGCCAAAACTCTACAGCATTGGCCTCATATTATAAGAATAAGTAATGGAACTAATAATGGTAAGTTCTATGAAACCGTATATATACAGAGTATTTAAGTTAAAGTTCTTTATATCTTTAGAAAATCAAAGATACAAAATAAAAAGATCAGAGAATCTTAAAATATTAGATTCAAAACCAGGAGTTTATACTCAGTATAAACCTTTCCTCCAGAAGGATAAAACTATATTGAAAAAATTATTTAGAGGTATTCAAACAAAGAGACCAGGAGAAGTACAAACAGCTCTTTTAAAACGTCACTTGATAGAGTTAACTGAGAGTTTTATGATACCTCTTGAAAGATATATTGCAAGTCTTATGCCATTACAGAAAGACATATCACCTTTTAAAGTAACTATCAACATTTTGTCTGCTATATTTTGAACAGATAGAATTATGAAATATATAATTTATATAATTATTTTAGGCTACTCCTATACCTGAATTATTTAATCCAGATGATTTCCTAGCTACTTTAAGCAGTGCTGGACCACAATTAACAACAGGTATAAAAGGAGATTGGGTAGGATTGTATCGACGATTTTTTCGTTCACCTAACTTTTCCGGTTGGTTTTATACTAGACATACAGAGTTATCACAAAAGTTAGAAGTCATACAACTTGAGGCATTATCGCAAGCGGTATGTTTAAAATAAAATTTTGGTCTGTTTTTTCGCATTTATTTTTCTTTTTGTTTTTATTCTTTAAACAAATTACTATTATTATAGGATCTAAAAACCTGGGTGCAAGGAAAACAAGAGGTAGAATTGGTAGATATGATTCTTAGAATTCGGCAGAAATTAGAAAAGACTTATATTGATGAAGTACCTATAGATAATTCTGTGAGAGTAAAGCTTCAAGAAAGAATAAACGATATTACGCATACATTGCCAGATGATTTAAAAGACATTTTAAAATACGAATCTTGACATTACGATTATTGTATTAATTTTAAAACTCGTTAAATGGTATTGCCATTTGAAGATAATTTAAAATTACCAGCTTGTGATGGGGAGGAAATTAGATAGCAAATATTTGCAAGAATTGCTCTCTATTGTTAAGTAATAAATGATTCACTCGAATTGAAAAAAAATAGCAATTAAAATATGTAAAACATAAAAGGCATAAAACTGTAGAAAAATAACCGTGTTGATGTACTTTGGAAAAAGTAATTCATTTTTACTTGTAATTTCATTTTTTATTCAAATGATTAAATACTCCAATGTGGATACTATAGGACCACATATTTTTTTTACATGTAACATGAAACGTGATACACAAGTCAATAATGGTGCGTGAAATATTTCATAGGTGCAACAAAAGACTTATGAACTCTCGTTAGTATTCCTATATTGATGATATTTCTTTTCTATAAATGATAATATGTTTTTAATATTTTATACTTTATGCATATGTTCTGTAGAACAATTATAACTAAGTTTTCCTCTAACATCGTTCATTTAAATAATTTTTAATGATTTTGGACTTTTTTGAATGTCCAATATATATTTTTTATTCCTAAAGTTATTATAAATGTAACAGAAGAAAGAGAGTAAATTGCTACATGTATATATATATATGCGTTTAATTTGAGATCTGTAAATATTTATATGAATGTAATAAAGATTTATTTTAATAATGTGGTTATAGGTTTATTACAATTACTTTATTTAATTCAGCAATTCAGACTGTGTAAATATGATCATATAAATATTACCTAATAATTTACATATTTTTACTAATATTTCTTAAATATAAATGTTTTTGTTAAATAAATTTTTAAATACTAGCTATGTACGCTTTGTCAAATCAGAATATAGTATTTTATATCTTGATTCTTATTGGTCTTGAAAACCAGTGTCTTAATTTTTATTGGTTATGTGATATGCGCGGTAATAATACATCCATGGAAAATTCTGCCAATCCGAAGAAAGTATTCTTCTGACAAGATTTCAAAATAAAATACTAACCGTTTGCTGTGGACTCATAAGCGTGGTGTGAAAAAAAGATGCACGGTAATGTTTATTAATTTATTTATGTTTCATAAGTAGCTCTCATAGATCTGCAGTGAAAGGTGCGTATTTAAGATATTTAACAGGTTGTCAGTTTATTTAAAAATAAAATTTATATCGAGTAATACGTGGTGGTGGTAGGTTTAATTTTTGTTGTAATTTGCAAACATTTAAATAAGATTTATATAACAAGTGCAAAGATATTTTATCTTCAGTGTGATATAATTAATGAAAAATGTCATGAATAAAATCATGAGTAAAATTTTCATTTTCTACGTTATAAAGATTAATATAAAAAAATGACGTATATTTTTTAAACGTTCATAGATGGAGAATACATTAGATTCCGCTAGACAATCTTATGCTAATACTCAGGATGACATGTCATACTTATTTGGAAGAGATCCTAGTATATTAGCTTATGGACGGAGAATCTGTGTTTCAAAAGAAACTAAAAAAAATTTACTTTCTGTCTACGAAACTGAGGCAGAGACCGAGAGTGAAGAATGCAATTATGCTGCGCAAAGTGGTTCTTTGAATTCAGAATCAGAAATTTTACAAACGGTTAAAGTATACCTACGAATGAAACCATTTCCTAAAAAGTTAAAATTGTCTGAAGAGCAACAAGATGCATATAAAATTATCAATTCAACTACTTTATTTACAAGATTGCCTACATTAGATAATAATACCAGCTGTCTCAAGAGATCCAATAGTACGGATATTGTGTGTAGAAAATTTACATTTACCAAAACCTTTGGACCAGAAACTACTCAGTTACAGTTATTTGAACAAGCTGTGAAGCAACAAATGACAGAGTTTTTAGATGGACAAAATTCTACTATCATGACTTATGGTAAAACATAATTAAAATGCATTAATACAATTAAATTAATACATTATGTAATATTTTAAATCATTCTAATGTAATTTTATAGGTACTACAAATTCTGGAAAATCTTATACATTACAAGGAACTACTACATCTCCTGGCATAATACCAAGATGTTTAGAATTTGTGTTTTCAAATATTACACCAAAGTCTATGCCTTCTTATAAACCTATAAATCACTGTGATGTTGTTGTTTTGGGTCCTCTTGAACGTGCTCAAGAATTAGAAATAAAAACCAAGTTATTAACACTTTTGTCTGTAGATAAATATCAATATATTAATGCTTATGTAGAAATGCAAAAATTGTTGCAAGAAGAATCATCTATTAGACCTAGTCAGTGCATTGACGCACACTATTCTGTCTGGGTCTCTTTTGCTGAAATTTATAATGAAATTGTGTATGATCTTTTGTCAAACGAGACTCAGAAAAAGAGAACACCTCTTAAATTAGCTACAGACAGTCAAGGGAGGGCATTTATCAAAGGTTTAAAGACTGTTTGTGTGAATTCTGGTTCTGAAGCTTATCAAGTTTTAATGGCAGGGCAATATAATTTAAAAGTAGCTGCAACTGCTTTAAATGCAAGAAGTTCAAGATCACACTGTATATTCACTATAAAATTATTGAAATATTATGTTGAGAATGATCCCAGTTCTGTTGAAGTTAGCACGTACGTAGAACATAATCTTTTTTATTTTTGTCAGATTTTAATTATTTGCTCTGTTATATGCCTTTTTTCGAATAACAGATTTGCGTTTTGCGATTTGGCTGGATCAGAACGATTGAAGAAAACATTAAACATTGGAGATAGATTAAAGGAAGCACAAAATATTAATACAAGTCTTTTAGTATTAGGAAGATGTTTAAAAACCATCCACGAGGGACAGTTATCAAAACAGAAAATAGAACATGTTGGACCATTCAGAGAATCAAAACTAACAAGATTGTTTCAGAAAGCATTATCTGGAAAAGAGCATATAGCTTTAATAGTAAATATTAATCCAATACCAAATTTGTACATAGAAACGCAAAATGTGCTTAGTTTTTCTGCAATTGCAAAGAAGATAGTTATAGAAAAAGAGAAAATACAGAAAAAAATTAAATCTAGATTTTCACAAATAGTTACACAGAGTATAAAAACAATAACTGACTGGGATGCTACAGAATTAGAGAGTGATGGTATGTTCTATATTATTAATGTTAATTTATAAATAAAATTTATAATTTTGGGTTGTTTTTACAGATTGGCAAGTTGATAATAACCTGGATTATATTCAACTAGAGGATTATAATGAGTTAATAAGTGAAAATGAAAGATTAAAAAAAGAAATCATTTCTTTGAAAAGTTCTGCATTAAGTCGTGATCTTCAGATACGTCAAGAATTGGCGGATACGTATACATCTATGATGAAAGCTCTTGAAACAGAGTGGAGGTATGTATTACACTGTTTTTTTTCTATTCGAACATTTTTTATGTTAATTTTGTCAAATATAATGTAGGAATAGAATTAAAAATGTGGAAGAACAACAAGAAGATGTACTTCACTACTCTGTAAAACAAGTTGAAGATTTTTATAAGCAGAAATTGGAACAACTTAGTAGTCGGAAAAGAAGACGTTCTTTTAATAATTCAGATGATAAAAATATCGATGATTTAGAAATTGAAAATTCACATTTAACGTCGAAAATTATGTTCTTAAAAAATAGCATAAAAGAATTTAAGGAGACAAATCAAAACTTAATGGTCGAAAAAAATAAACTAACTTTTGAACTTGGTTTAACAAAAGAAGATCTGAAAAATATAAATAACTTATTAAATGCGGCTCAAAAAGACATCTGTTCTGATGAAGATACAAAACATTATATAGAAGAATTAAAATCTCAACTGTCTATTAAGGAGGAACAGATTAAGGTATTTATAACTATTACTCAGTTCGCAATGTTTGAAATTTTTTAATTCGTTAGCTATGTCATTTCAGAAACTTAAAATATTTTTAAATGAGGCAAAACAAGAGTACATTGATATTACAACTCACGGGAGAGAAAAAGAACGTATAATTAATGAGCAGACAGAAGAGTTATTAGACAAACAAGAAGCAATAGATGACTTAGAAGCAGAACTTGCACATATTAACATATGTTTAACAGAAGAAACTAAAGCAGTCGATATTTTAGAAGAAAAATTAGAGAATCAGAATAAAAAGATGCTAGATTATGAAAACAAAGTGCAAGATATGCAAGAGCAAATTAATAAGTTGGAAAATGAAAAATTATTGTTAGCAGATGAATTTGAATTATTTAAAAAGACAGTTGTTGATATTGCAGAAAGTACAAAACAAGACTTAGAATATAAAGACAATGTATGTAATTATCTGCATATACGATACGTTGTTCAAGTTTACTGTAAATGTAAATCTTTATGTTATAGGAATATAAAGACGTTAAAGATGAAGATCAAAATATTTTCATTGAAGCAGATTCATCTTCTGAACTTAAAGTCGAAGTAGTAATAGTGAATTCAAATAATAAGGATACCCAAACGGGTACGTATATGTGTGTGTATATATATATATATATGTATATAATTTTATTTTTCTTTAAAGATATAGTGTAATTTAATATATTATGAATTCTGTAGAACATGTATTTGATATTGAAATGGAAGAAAAACTAATTGCCATAGACAAAGAAAATTCTGCTTTGAAAGAAAAATTAGTTCGAAGTACAACTGAAATACAAAGCTTGAAGCAAGAACTGGAATTTGCTAAAGTCAAATTGAAAGATATATCTGAACAGATAAGTAATTTAAAAATAAATAACATGCAATCTAAAGATCATATTAACGATAATGTGAAACAGGAAGTAGCTGTAGAAACAATAGAGATAGGTTGCCAAGCACATGCAGAATTTAATGATAACTGTGTACAAACATCTAAGAACGATGTATTCAATAAAAGTAGTCAGACCATTGAAAAAGTGCAAAAAGAAGAGATTAATCAGACAAGTTTTACTGAAGAAACTGATTACGATGTAGTATTAGATAAATTAGCAAAATTGACGGTAAAATACGATGACATTAAGGCACATTACGAAGAAAAATGTTTGGTTGGTAACAAAATATAATACGGTATAATTTTCTTTTTTATCTTTATATAATTATTTTCTTGCTTTTTTGTTTTCAAGTTGTTTGAAGAAAAGAATCAAGAAGTACTAACTTTAAAAGAAAAACTTATTGAAGTAAATACTGCCAATAAGATTGATGCAGAAGAGTATAAACGATCGATTGATTTGCTTGAGAAAGAACTTTCTTTAATAAAGGAAGATAAAATGCAGATTGAAGAGACGTTAAAAAATACTGATGATATTAAGTTTTCTTTAGAAATAAAAATTAGCGATTACGAACGGCGACTTAATGAAAATGAACAACAACTGTCTCTCGCTAAAAGTGATTATAATCAGTGTACGGAAGTACGTTACTTTTTATAATTCTGTAACAATTTTTTATACGAATGCAACAAATGTAAAAAAAAAAAATTATATTACTTTTACAGAAATTGAACGCGCTGCAAGCAGATTTTGATAGTCATATTTCGAAGGTATGTTTACATAATATCACTCTCCTTTTCATAAATTTAATCTGTTAATATTTTGTTATTTTAGTGCAAAACTGAACACGAAGAAGCGATAAATAACTTAGAAAAAGAATTATCATCTACAATAGAAAAGAATAATATCAAATCACAGGTACTTAAATAAATTCATATAAATATATAGGTATGCTTTCTTCAGTAAAATTTATTAACTGTTTTGAATAAAATTCTAGTGTTTGGATGTTCAGGTTGCCAAATTACAGCAGATAGAACATAATCTGGAAAATATAACTGAGCTTGAGGAAAAGATTCACGAATTAAATAAAAATTTAGAAATGTGTCAAAGCGAAAAAGATCAACTACAAAAATTATTGAATGAAAATAACGACAGACTTCTAAATTTAGAAGGTCGTTTGGAACAAGCGGAGGAAAAAGAGCAAGAAAAAGATTCTGAAATAATTTCTCTTCAAAAAGGTTGGTTTAATACCTGATAATTTCATAATATCTTATTACAGCAAGCAATATTATTTTCAAAATCATAATATTTGAGCTTTTTACAGAAATGAAATGTATGATACAAAAAAACGAAGAAAGCGACGATAAAAGTGATAAATTAATGGAAATAGAAATGAAGAATACAATTAAGAATCTAACTGAGACAAAAGAAATGCTTTCGCGAAAAGAAGAGTATATTGAACAATTAGAAATGCGCATTAAACACAACGAACAAAATGCCAAGATATTGGATCTTTGTGCTCAAGAAAAAAAGACAGAGAACGAAAGGTTAAAAAATATGAATGAAGAATTGAAGAATAGTCTAATTGAGAAAGAGCGTGAAATGGAAGCATTTATGAAGAACAGAGACGAGATGGTGGCAAAATATGAAAGCTTAGTAAAAAGTCAACAAGAAGAGTTGGAAAAGCAAAAGCAAAAGGTATTGTTTTTATAGAATTTAATGTAACACAACGAATCTTGTTTAATTACTTTTGTTTCTTTGCAGTTAACAAAGAATCGTTCGAAAGAAAAAGACTATTGTGGAAATACGTCTGAAGACGAAGTCGTTAAGGAACGTCGATTGAGACGTCCGCCAAGGAGGTTTGCATCGTCTCCGAAACAGGATGAAGTTCCAGTGATTGATCTTTCTGGTTCTGATTCGAAGTAAATTACATGAAAATGAGATATAAAATTATAATATATATTTAAAAGTTAAAAGTTGTTGATACTGAAGCATGTTATTTTTATATTTTAGAAGTGCGAAACGAAGTGCAAAACGTAATAACTTACCATTACCATCTCGGGAACTTTCGGAGAAGAAAAAAAATACCCGTAGAAAAAAATTGTACATTACAGAAGATGAATCTTTCCAAGATATCGAACCACTTGAGGTAAGTTTTTAAAATTTTTCTACAATCTATTGAATGTATCTATTTGTTTTGTGTATTGTTCGTTTTAGAGTACAATAGCGATCACGCCATCATTACAGACTCGCAGTTTAAGAAGTAGACGAAAATGATACATTGTAAATAGTTTGCAATAATTAAGAACAAATTACGTATGAACAGTATTGTATTTTTTAATTGTACCTCGTATTAAAATAATGTATTTTTTAAGCGCGGTGTTTTTAATATTAATACTGCAATCACTTTTAGCTTAAACGAAAAGTTTATATTTTCTACGTTTCTACATAAAAAGAACTTTGGATATTTGAAGGAGCTTTGATAGGTAAAACACTTACTAGCTTATTTATGATATTTTTTCAATTTATTTTTAACAAGGTACAAGACCTTTATTGTTACATTCATTGATTATTCTCTTAATAGTTCCGTAATTAATATTCATTCTTTTTATATTCTCATTTAATATTTATGATATACTTTCAATGGAATTGACCAAATATATTTACTTATTTATTTATATTTTCATATATATGTATATCATGTATATCATTTCATATATATGTATCGGATTTATGTTTAATAACAAATAAGTAAATAAATGCATTATATCATATAACTTTTATTACACAGTTTACAGTGTTGTTTTGAAATTGTTGCCGAAATACACCACAACGATTATGGTTTTGGAGTGGAAGTTTTTTTTTTTTATAAGAGAAAGACGTCACTGACACATTTAATATTATATATATATATATTTTTCCGTTACTGAAAAGATGAAGGACTGCAGAAGTGTATTTTTTTCCCATTATCAGTCGAGAAAGAACATACGTAAAACGCGCTCATAAAACTGGTACCCGTAATATGATGCGCGTAAAAGAAATATACGTAACAGAGAACGCTTGATGAATGGAATCATAGAATCAGAGAATCATGGAATAATGGAATCATAGAATCGTATAATCATAGAATCATAGAATTATACAATCATAGAATCATAGAATTATACAATAACAGAGTCATAGAATTATACAATCATAGAATCATAGAATTATACAATCATAGAATCATAGAATTATACAACAACAGAGTCATAGAATTATACAATCATAGAATTATAGAATTGTACAATCATAGAATTATAGAATTATACAATCGTAGAATCATAGAATACAATAATAATGATAAAACAAGTTTTGTCAATGAAAGACACATTCAACAGCGTGATAGAATTTACGTATACATTCGCGTTCTTTCTGGATGCCTCTGGATGAGGAATCACAATCGTTACCAAGCGTGTCTTGTTCCTTAAGATACCCCGTATACTTGTGTACATATAGGGTTGCGCATTCCCGTCTTTCATTAACATGTTAACGAACTTAGGACTAATTAATTGTGACAGCATAACGTTAATATACGTATACATACATACACACACACATATATATATATATATATATATCAACATTCAACATACAACATACAACATACATGTTACATATCGATCTAACGACTAGTACGAATGAAAAGCTTCACAAAGAGCTGGGTGAAACACGCGCACACGGTGAACCAGCATTGAGCTCAGAATCAAGTCCTCCTTTCATAAAGGTATTCTACTCCTTTCAAGAGTCTCTAAACTAAATGTATTTAATTATTTTTTTTATACGTATATCTATATATATATATATATATTTTCTTTTTTTTTTTCTTTAACTCTCGCGAGCATCGAATCGGTCGATGCACGGATAAAGGATAACATACAAAATCTCTGAGAAGAATTGACGAAAAAGATCTGGACTCAACATGGTGCACGCAAAACGATCGTCGTAAACCGAAAGTGCTTCGCTTCTTCTGGCACGTTTACCCATTGTTCTCTCAAGTATTCTCGTGCAATATTCTTTCTCTCAAATACAATCGTACGCATCGTGGTCTCTCTCTCTCTCTCTCTCTTCTCATTCTCAATCTCCCTCGTTTCGATCTTTCGTTTGCATCGATAGCAGAGACAGCACATCCCTCCTCTCCTCTTCAACTCTCGCATAACAATTGTACATTCTAATATTCTCTCTCTCTCTCATCGATCGCGCAGTGCACACGTGACGCGCGGATCGCGAAGCTTTAAACAAAGACAAAACGATTTTCCTGCCGTCGAACGCTGAAAAACTTGATCCGTCGCGATTCCTTTTTTTTCCCTTTTTTCTTTTTTTCTTTCGTCTACGCAGGATAGAATTTGTTGTCCGCTAGGGGATGAAAACATCATTGATGGGAGGGGAGGGGGGGTGGGTGGAAGAAATAATTAGACGGCACGGAAAGTTGCGGGAAATCATACGAAGAGATTGTTTGTTTCCTATCGATCGATTCGTTTTTCTTCTTAATTGGCTCTATATTGACAAGTCTCGGAACTCGCTGCCCGAACGTCACGTGTGAACAACTCTCGGCCGTATATTAAAACACGCTCAACGATATCAGCGCGGAATATTACAAAAACACTTAATAAATATTTGGGCGACTTTCAACCCAAGAAAACAACGTGCTTCTCGCGACGCAACATTAACAAACGCGCCCGATGACGATAATAATAATAATAATAATAATAATAATGATAACAATAATAATATTAAAAATATTGATCTGCATGGATTTTTGCCAATTTAATTTCTTCCCTAAACGCTCTTGATTTCTCGTCGAATTAAATTTATCTTTGGCGTGCAACGAATAACAATGTAAAAGATCGTCGCGTAGAAAAACGTAATCATGGCTTCTTAATTGTTCAATTTTTTTTTTCTTTTCTCTTTTTTCATTTTTTTCGGGGGAAAAAATACGACCGACGATACTCGACAATACTCGAACGGTGTCTTTTTGGCCACGCGGCAGTGTAATGTGTCACTTCGGATATTCCTCGAACCCGGTGAAGACGTTTTCTCTTTTTCTCTCGACAGTTGTTTCTTCCTATTTTTTAAATATTTTTTTTTTTCATTTTTATACACATAGATATAGACATATATATATATATATATTTATATTTATATTTATATAATCCGTTAAGATAGTACAATTTGCATAACACATTCGAAAACAATTCTGCTTGTTAATAATTAATTTCTTCTTCAGTAAATACAATTAAATATAAATATAAATCTATATAAGGAGAAAGTTTGAAACTTTTTTTTTTTTAATTTTCAAAGAATTTATATGTATATTTATATAGTCTACTAAGACGTAAAATAACACACTGCTTATCAATTCTTTTCATTATTCAATTAAATATAAACGATAATTGATATAAGGAGAAAGTTTGGAACTTTTTTTTGGTTTACACTTTTAAATCTTATATATTCGCCCGTGTATAATAGTGGACGAGTTATCTAACAATTGACATATGTATAGCGTTAAAGATATATGTATGCCTCGCGCATATCCGTTCACCGTTTTGTACGATTCACGGATCATCGATGGATGGAATTATCGACGGAGGTTCGAAATCAATCGGAATGATAATTCTTTTTTTTTTTTTTTTTTTTTTAATGATCTGTCGACACCTTGTCTCTTCCTTTCTCCCTTTCTCTTTATATATTCTTTCTCATCTTCATCGTGCTCGAGGATCACAAACGTACATGCTGTCGAAGAAAGCACCCCGTCGAAAGGAAAACACGGAACAGACTCGCTCTATCTTTCTCTTTCAAACTCTTCTTCCCTTCCATCGTCTCTCCCTCTGTTCTCGATTAGAAAAAGAAATAGAAAAAAAAAGAAGTAGTCAGACGTGGTCTCACTATCTTTTCCCTTCTGTCTTATCTTTATATCTGTTTGCTGGTTAGAAAAAAAGAATAGCAAAAAAAGATGTAGCCAGACGTGGTCTCACTCTCTTTTTCCTGTCTATCTCTGTTTGTTGATTAGAAAAAAAAAATAGAAAAAAAGATGTAGCCAGACGTGGTCTCACTCTCTTTTCCTTCTCTATCTCTGTTTGTTGATTAGAAAAAAAAAAATAGAAAAAAGATATAGCCAGACGTGGTCTCACTCTCTTTTCCCTCTATATTTCTGTTTGTTGATTAGAAAAAAAAAATAGAAAAAAAGATATAGCCAGACGTGGTCTCACTCTCTTTTCCCTCTATATTTCTGTTTGTTGATTAGAAAAAAAAAATAGAAAAAAAGATGGAGCCAGACGTGGTCTCACTCTCTTTTTCCTCTCTATCTCTGTTTGTCTCACTTTCTTTTTCCTCTCTATCTCTGTTTGTTGATTAGAAAAAAAAAAAATAGAAAAAAAGATGTGGTCAGACGTGGTCTCACTCTCTTTTCCCTTCTGTCTTCTCTCTCTTCCTCTCTGTTCTCGATTACTAATAAAAAAAAAAAAAATAAAATACCAAAAGAAACGTAGTCAGACTTGATCAGATTCTCTCACGCGTTTCCTCTCGCCTTTGTTTCACTCTTTTTTCCTACATCTTACAAACTAGGATATATCGCCCGCGGGCCACGGACAAACACTTCCCCCTCTCTGCTTCACCGGTGGCCACCGGCATGCCTACGTGGACTCTAGCGCACAGTCGAATTCCTTCTTTTCTAATTACCACGTATTCACGCGCGCTCGTTACCTATCCTTAAATTCCATTTTCCAGCCGGCTGTGCTTTACGTAAGCACGTGTAAATCTAGTGGTGAGTAGAGAAGGAGGATCTCTCAGAGTCTGGCAGATATGGAGGGGGCCGCGCAGCAAAGCAGAAAAAGCGAAATGTCTGCCCGTGGCCCGCGGGCCACGAGAGGTCTTTGGATCCTAGTCTCGTAATACGTTGTTGTCGTCGTTCCATTCGCGGCATTCTCGACAGTCTCGAATCTTCTTCGTCGATGCTTCCGCCAAAGGTTGTCTCACCCCGTGTGACCAACGATCACGTGGGACCGGGCCAAGGGATTCGGCTCGTTTGGCGGATATGATCGACGAGAGAGAAACGCGACAGCCCAGGCGGACTCATACTCATATTCACACACTCCTCCTGGTCCTCGGATGATCTGAGGAACGCGACAAGATCGTATTGTCCGTTTGTAACTCCGTTCACTTGATGTCCCCTTCGTTGTTGTCGTCTTCGTCGTCGTTCGCCAGCAACTCGTCGATCTGTTTCTCCCAATCTTTGTCCAACGCGTCGCCGCTTCTGACCGGCGTCGCCGCGGTGTTCCTCTCCTCGCTACCTGCCACTACCTCGTAATCCTTCAGTTCTGCTTCCAATTCGCGTTCCCAATCCTCTTCTGCAGAGATTCACAAGTAGCGATTTTGTAGGCTAGTTTCAAGCGGACCACACACGGCCACTTGCTTGTTCGGCGCGTGTCGGTGTGGCGTGTGTACACGTGTGTGTGTGTGTGTGTGTGTGTGTGTACGTGTCTGTATATGTGTACATATATGTGTGTTTGTGTGTGTATGTACGCTAGCTAGCACGTGTAATTATTGCTCTATTACACGCGTCGCGGACACGCGAGTCACGATTTTCCACGCGTGATGTCCATCGAGTTGTCGCCAGAGCACAAACGTTTTGCGTGCGCTCCGGCCGCTCTCGCCTCTCTCCGCATATCGGGTCACGCGACGCGTCCGATCCTCGTGTCTCTCCTCCTCGCCAAGTGTGTGCCAGTGTGTCAGAGTCTAATCGTGTCTCTATGTTAGTGTTAGCTGGGACGGGTTGGTGTCTAGTTGAGTGAAGCCGAAGAAACCGGCTGCAGGCAGGCGGGGGGTGGGGGTGAGGGAGAGATAAAAACTCAAATCACACGCAAGAGACAGCGAAAACTTAGGGTTAAGGGAAAAGGGGTTTCGAAACGCGAAACGGAACCAGCTGTTTCTCGTCGACTCTGCTCGCAGAGACTGTTAATATTTCCGTGGTACGCTCGGAGTCGCGAAATCCATTCGCCTGCACGCTGTATCAACAGTCTCGTCGCGAACGGTTTACTTGCCTTTTGCGAACGTTTCTTGCCTTTTGCGAACGCCGAAAAGGGGACCGGAAGTCGCCGAGGCGGGGGAAAAACGGTTGAATCCGACTGTGAACGATCCAACTGCGAGTAGAGAGAGGTTTCAAAACTCTACTCCCCCCGTTTTAACGCGATTAAGCTAATTGCGTCTTCGCGAGCCGTGAATTCGACTGGGTATATCGCGCTATCGTGGAAATGAATCTTCTATGCCGTTCGAAACTTCAAGTCGATCCTTCCGCGAATTATTCCTTTTCTATGGAGAAGTTCTATATAACCGTTTTCGAGAGTTTCACCTCGCAGGCTGTTGGTAGATGTTACACTCGCGTTAAATTCGAGCCGCGGTGGCTCGTCTCGCTCGACTCGGTTTTTCACCGAGCCAACTGAATTTTTCACCCTACTACTGCTCGTTCTCCATTTCCCACGCTCTTACACCCTCTCTCTCTCTCTCTCTCTCTCTCTGACAATCCTCCCTTCCGTGTCTGTACACGTCGATTCGTTCTTACACGCGTGAAATTTAATCGACGTTCGACAGCCTCGCGAACAGCCTGCGAGAGATCTCGCGCTTGATGTTACGGTTGTTTTCTTTATTATCTCTCTTTAGTTTCTCCATTTTGCCGCGTATTCCTCTTCCCTGTATTCTGTCACTCTGCTTTTAGTCTGTTTTTTCTTCTAGGCGAAATTTAGGTACACCGGTGCACGTGGCCCACTTCCTCGCGCGCCGTTTAAGCGCCCGTCCAGGCGAGAAACGCGTTTCTCATTTTTGATAAGTTGATGTTCTATTTTCATATTGTCTTTCTGCCAATTGGGATAAATTTCTTTTTTTTAACGTCGACGTTTTTCTTTTCCTTTTTGTTTTCTTTTTGTTTTTTTTGTTTTTTTCGTGAATTTGGATTCGTTGAACGAGCGCGTAAACGGCTGTTCATCTCCCGGATCAATCGGTTTTCACACGCGAGTTTCCTCGCGTGCGTGACTTTCCGCCTTCGGTGTTTAGGTTCAATTGAATCGGAAGGAACATTCACCGCGAGGATTACACCTACAGGATTACACTTACGGGACAAAAGTTACAGATGCCAGCTTTAATTATATTATGGTGTTTTCATTCTTTTTTTTTTTTTTGTTTTTTTTTTTTTTTTGGTTTTTTTTTTGTTTTCTTTTTGACCGAATATTGTCATTGAATGAATCACGTTTTGAATGAATTAATTTTGAATGAATTAATTTTGAATGACTTAATTTTGAACGAATTAATTTTGATCCGATTTTGTCCTGATTGTTGCCGCGAATGAAAATAATGGGTGGGGCTGACCGGCTACAATTTCGATGATACTCTTACGAAGTTGCCAAGGATTTTTTTTTTTTTTTCTTTCTTTTTGCCGTGATGACGCAAATTCAAGGTGGCAAAACCACCCTGCGAAGCTCAACCTACTTTAAGTACTATCTCGTAAACGATTTTATTTTAAACGAATTTATTCAACAGAAATCGAATGATTTTCCATTGTTAAAAAACAGAACGGCGACAGCTAACGAATATTCTAAGAAATTATTTAAAAATAGTCACGTTGCTCGCATAATTATTTTTCGAACAATTAAAAAAAAATTTTCTTTCTCTAAGGTAAAACATCGTCATTAATCGCGTTACAAAAGTCATTACGAAATTTTCTTTTTTATCTGAAACTGTTCTCCAGATAGCACTTAACAACAGGTCGAGAGCGCAGAATGATTTCACCACGCTTGAATCTGAATTACCGCAGCTGAAAAAAAATAAAAGCTGAAAAAAAAACAAAAGCTGAAAAAACAATAGCGAAAACAATACCTGAAAAAAAGAAAAACGAAAAGAAAACGTGAGTAATAATTTTGGCAAGTTTCGCCCAAACTGCAACCGGCCTGCCCCGGTTAACGTCTTAGCTATGGAAATTTATACGAAATAATAATTAAATAATTACGTTAGAATAAATCTTGAATAATAATTAAATAATTAGGTTAGAATGAATCTTGAATAAATTGAAGGTTTTGACATTGAAAGGATGAATAAATTAAAAAAAGTCTCCGACACGAAGAATTCGAGGTAATAACGAAATAACGATATGTGCAACTGATTTTTCGACTGAGAAACTATAGTTATTACAAGAAAATATACAAAGAAAACATGACATACGTGGAAGAGTAATCATTTAAGGAAAAAACTATAGTGGCATGCTGTTAAAGAAAAAAATGATACACGTGGAAGTTGATAATTTAATTTAAGACAAACTACAGTGGCGTACCGTTAAAGAAGAAAATAACATGCGCAAAAAGTTCAACTGACACAGCGCCTCAAATTCGCAACACAGATGTTTGTTCCTTCAGGAGTCATTTGTGTCGTTTTCATCTTCTTTCCCTGTCCATTCTTTTTTATCCCTTACGATTCAGTTGTTCCTTTTCATTGCAGCTGCAATTAAGCCATTCCTAACAATGAACAGAGAAAGAAGATATCCAAGGAGGAAGGTGGAAGACAGATAAATAGATGAGATCGATAGATAGACAGATAGATAGACAAGATAGATAGATGGACAGACAGACAGACAACATTGAAATATTTAAATAAATAAAAGGGATGGGACAGGCAGACAACGTTAAAGTATTTAAATAAACAAAAGGGACGAGACAGGCAGACAATATTAAAGTATTTAAACAAATAAAAGTGTTGAGACAGACAGACAACGTTAAATATTTAATATGAACATTTAATTACTTTTTTTTTTTTTTCTTAACCTATATTATTGTAACCTTATATTTTCATATTTCTACTTTCTAAATCTTTGCTTTTATTACAACCTTTTGTTTCTACATTTCTATTTTTTAAATTTTTGCTTTTATTACACCTTTCTATTTTATATTTCGATATTATTCATACGCTTTGCTTAATTGTAACTACTTATTTTCCTATTTTCTATAGACGCATATATATATATTTTTTTTTTTTTTTCCTTCTCTTTAACTTTTTTTTTGTTTTTTTTTCCTTTTTTCCTTCTCTCCACTGGAAAAACGACACGTGACGTATGCAATGCTTTTTTTTTGACTCGGAAACTATAATCGTTTACTGTCGCAAAAAAAAGAAAAAAGATAATTCTTCCAATTAAGAGAAACTACGGTAGCGTGCTATTAAAGAAAAAAATAATATGCGCAGGAATGCAATTATTACGGAGAAACTATAGTGGCGTGCTACTAGAAAAAAGAGGAATACGACAGAAGAAATAAAAAAAAAAAAAATTAAAAGTTTCGCGTAATGATCACGACTTTGTAACCACTTGCGAAAAACTATAGTGAAAAACCATACTGTTAAAGAAAAAAGTGACACGACGTAAAAGTATAATCATTTAGCACAGACTGACTATAGTAGCCTGCTGTTAAAGGAAAAACGACATGGGAGCATAATGATTTGGAAAAAAACCACAGTGACGTACCGTTAAAGAAAAAATGACACGGACGCGTAATCATTTAAAAGGAACTATAGTACTGTTGGGGCAAACGATACGGCTGCGTAATAATTTCAGAGAAACTAAAGTGGCGCGAATGTTAAAGAAAAAGAAAATGACATACGATGGTGCGCGATCATTTAAGGATAATATAGTGGCACACCGTTAAAGAAAAAAAATGACACGATCGCGTAATTAACTCGAAAAAGCTACAATGGCGTGCTGTTAAAGAAAAAAATGACAGACGCAAGAGTGTAATCATTTAGGAGAAATTATAGTAGCCCACTGTTTTAAAGAAAAATAACACGTAGCCATAATCATTTAAAAGAAACTATGACGGCGCAAAAGAGCGTAATCATTTAAGAAAACTATAGTGCTGTACTGTCAAAAAAAAAAAAAAAAAATCTCGTAATGATTTGGAAAAAGCTAGAGTGACATACTGTTAAAGAACAAATGATACCGGTGCGTAATCATTTAAAAGAAATTATAGTGGCGTGCTGTTAAAGGGGAAACGATACGGCTGCGTAATCATTTAAGAGAAATTAAAGGCGTATAAAGAAAAAAAAAAAAATGACATACGAAGGTGCGTAATCATTTAAGGAAAATATAGTGCTAAAGAAAAAATGACATGAAATAGCGTGATTAATTGGGAAATGTTACAATGGCGTGCTATGGATGCGTAGTCATTTAAGAGAAACTATAGTGCCGTACTGTTAAAAAAAAAAATTACATAAGAGCATAATCTAGGAAAGACTATAGTGGCGTATTGTTAAAGAAAAAATGACAGACGCAAGAGCGTAATCACTTATGAAAAATTATAGTAGCCCACTGTTTTAAAGAAAAATAACACGAAGCCATAATCACTTAAGAGGAACTATGGTGGCGTAAAAGAGAAAAATCACAGGGAAGCGTGATCATCTAGAAGAAAATTAAAGAAAAAGAAATGACACATGTAGGAGCGTAATCGTTCAAAAGACACTATAGTAGCGTACTGAAGAAAAAAATATGACATACGTAGAGATGTAATCATTTAAGAAAACTATAGTGCTGTATTGTTAAAGAAAAAATGACACGGCAGCGTAATGATTGGAAAAAAGCTACAATGTTGTGTACTGTTAAAGAAAAAAATGATACGGGCGCGTAATCATTTAGAGGGGGAAACTAGAAGAGTATCGTTAAAGAAAAAAATGATACACGTGGATGCATAATACTTTAAGAGATATACCACGCTATAGTCGCGTACTGTTAAAGAAAAAAAATGACATACGCAAAAAGATTCAACTGACAGCGCAAAACAGGATACTTCTGTTTGTTCTACTTCAGAAGTGTCACGTGTCGTCCTCCTCTTTTCTTCCTCTTCATTCCTTTTATCCTTTACAATTCATTTTCTTTTTATTTTGTTTGTATTTAAAATGTGAAATTAAATCAACATAAGGTTGAAAGACAGATATGACATTTATGTACAGAATTAATGACGTTAGTTAATCTTAATTTTCATCTTAATCTTTACTTTATTATATTTATTCTACTTTTATATTCCTATTTTCTACTCGTACGTGTATGTACATTTTTTTTTTTTGTTTTTTTCCTTTCCTCCTATTGGAAAAACGACACAATGATGCATGCAGCTTCTCCTGACTCAGGAACTATAGTGACGTGCTATTCATAAAAAAAATTAATAGTTTAGCGTAAATGATTACGTGTGACTTACAAAAAACTACAGTGAAAAACCATACTGTTAGAGAAAAATGATATACGTAGGAATGTAATCATTTAGGAGAAATTATAGTGATAAAATATTCGAAAAAAAATTAATATGAAAAAAGGAATAAAAAAAAATTAATAGTTTCGCGTAAATGATGATTACGTTTTCGTAACCACTTACGAAAAACTATAGTGAAAAACCATACTGTTAGAGAAAAATGATATACGTAGGAATGTAATCATATAGGAGAAATTATAGTGATAAAATATTCGAAAAAAAAATTAATATGAAAAAAGGAATAAAAAATTAATAGTTTCGAGAAAATTATTACGTCTTTGTAACCATTTACGAAAACTATAGTGAAAAATCATATAGTTAAAGAAAAAATGACGTACGTAAGAGTATAATCATTCAGCAGAAACTATAGTAGCGTTCATATACTATAGAAAAAATCACATAGAAGCGTAATCATCCAGAAGAAAGCAGCGTTAAAGAAAAAAAAAAAATGACACATGTAAGAGCGTAATCATTGAAAAGAAACTATAGTAGCGTAAAAAATATGACACACGGAGGAATGTAATCATTTAAGAAAATTATAGTGCTGCACTGTTAAAAAAAAAATCACATGGCAGCGTAATGATTTGGAAAAAGCTAGAGTGACATACTGTTAAAGAACAAATGATACCGGTGCGTAATCATTTAAAAGAAATTATAGTGGCGTGCTGTTAAAGGGGAAACGATACGGCTGCGTAATCATTTAAGAGAAACTATAGTGGCGTGCTGTTAAATAAGAAACGATACGGCTGCGTAATCATTTAAGAGAAACTATAGTTGCGTATTGAAGAAAAATACATGACATACGTAGGAACGCAATCATTTAAGGAAACTATAGTGCTGTACTTTTAAAGAAAAAATGATACGGGTGCGTAATCATTTAAAAGAAACTATAGTGGCGTGCTGTCGAGGGACAAACGATACGGCTGTGCAATCATTTAAGGAAACTATAGTGCTGTACTTTTAAAGAAAAAATGATACGGGTGCGTAATCATTTAAAAGAAACTATAGCGTTGTGCTGTTGAGGGACAAACGATAAGGCTGTGCAATCATTTAAGGAAACTATAGTGCTGTACTGTTAAAGAAAAAATGATACGGGTGCGTAATCATTTAAAAGAAACTATAGCGTTGTGCTGTTGAGGGACAAACGATACGGCTGTGCAATCATTTAAGAGAAACTATAGTTGCGTATTGAAGAAAAATACATGACATACGTAGGAACGCAATCATTTAAGGAAACTATAGTGCTGTACTTTTAAAGAAAAAATGATACGGGTGCGTAATCATTTAAAAGAAACTATAGTGGCGTGCTGTCGAGGGACAAACGATACGGCTGTGCAATCATTTAAGGAAACTATAGTGCTGTACTTTTAAAGAAAAAATGATACGGGTGCGTAATCATTTAAAAGAAACTATAGCGTTGTGCTGTTGAGGGACAAACGATAAGGCTGTGCAATCATTTAAGGAAACTATAGTGCTGTACTGTTAAAGAAAAAATGATACGGGTGCGTAATCATTTAAAAGAAACTATAGCGTTGTGCTGTTGAGGGACAAACGATACGGCTGTGCAATCATTTAAGAGAAACTATAGTTGCGTATTGAAGAAAAATACATGACATACGTAGGAACGCAATCATTTAAGGAAACTATAGTGCTGTACTGTTAAAGAAAAAATGATACGGGTGCGTAATCATTTAAAAGAAACTATAGCGCTGTGCTGTTGAGGGAGAAACGATACGGCTGTGCAATCATTTAAGGAAACTATAGTGCTGTACTGTTAAAGAAAAAATGATACGGGTGCGTAATCATTTAAAAGAAACTATAGTGGCGTGCTGTCGAGGGACAAACGATACGGCTGTGCAATCATTTAAGAGAAACTATAGTTGCGTATTGAAGAAAAATATATGATATACGTAGGAATGTAATCATTTAAGGAAACTATAGCGCTGTACTGTTAAAGAGAACAAATAACGTGGATGCGTAATCATTTGTGGCGCTGTACTCTTAAAAAGAAAAGAAATTAGGTAACAGCATAATCATTTAGGAAAAAATTATTGTGGCGTACTGTTAAACAACAAATGATATATGCAAGATACATGTAATCATTTAGGAAAAATTATAACAGCCTACTGTTAAAGAAAGAATGACACGGGTGCGTAAATCATCTAGAAGAAAGTAGAGTGCTGTTAAAGAAAAAGAAATGACATAGGATCATGATCAACAAAAAATTATAGTAACGTGTCGAAGAAACATGATAGGAATGCAATCATTTAAGAAAACTACAGTGCTGTTGAAGAAAAAGTGACACGAGTGCGTAATTATTTAGAAGTTAGAATGGTATTAAAAGAAAATGATACCGGAGCGTAATCATTTGGAGAAAGTTATAGTGGTGCACTGTTAAATGAAGAACAACATACGTATAATCATTTATCAGTTTAAGGTTATTTATCAGTATTAAAGTATAATCATTTAACAGAAACTATTAACGAAAAAATAATATGTAATAATTTTGGAGAAACTATATTGAGAGAAACTCAGTAGCTAAGAGGTTAACATAATAGGCCTGTCCAATCTGTGGGTCGTGCCTCCCTTCGAGCGCTATAGGTGGGATTCCCCTCCATACTTAATTTTCGTCGTCGCTTCATCCCCTTATAGACGACGCACAAGCCTCACTATTACACAAGTCTCGATTCATGTGACAGTGGCAAGTCTCTGACCGTCGATACGAGCTTTGTTAGCCGTAAGCTTCACCATTGTACAATCCTCACTGTTCGCACGCATCGAGGGCTCGTGTGACGTGGCGGGGCTGATGTGTCGTTTAGAAGGGAAGAAACAGCAACGAAGAGTGAGCATGAAGGGGGCTACTCGATGAGGGGAATAAGCCACAGGTTGGACAGGCCAAGTAGTTTAGTAAATTTTTCTCTTTTGCTGGTCACTCTGTTTTTCCTTCCATCTTTCGTCCCGTTATTTTCTTTCTCCCTTTCTTGATTTTGTTGCGTGAAAGGAAGATGGCCCAATTACAATCAGTAGGTGTTCCTTCTTCTTTTGTCAAGCTAGTCATTCGTATGGGAGTACAATTCAACACCGATGCCGCGTTAATCACGCAAAAGAGAAGGTGGTTTTGTTCTACTACTTCGTGAGTCGATAGCCTTCGCGTCGTCCTCTTCTACTTTCTCTCCCTCTCCTACTACTCTCTTCATCTTTCGCGACTCACGTCATTTTTTTCTACTACATTTATTGATTTTTTTTTAATATTCATTTCACATTTAAGGAAGAGCTTTTTGAAAGGAACATTTATTGATAAAAATTAAGAACGAAGACAGATAGACAACATACAAGCACGACGAACAGACACACACGACATTTAGTCAACTTCTTTTTTTTTTTCTTTTTTCTTCTTATTCTTTGCTTTGTAACGGTTTTCCACTTACACACAAATTTTTTTTTGGTGCTTTTTTCGTTCGTTTTTGGTTTTTTTGTTTTTTTCTTCCTTTTCTGCCACAGCTCTTTCTTTATCAAAGCTCTTCTCTGTCTTGTACCCCCTCCCATTTTCTCTCTCTCTCGTTCCCCTTCCAGTGTCTTTTCTGCTTCGTTCTCTCTGCGTTTTCTCTTTCGCTCATGCTACTCCTGCCTTACTACTCAGGATGTCATCAATCGCAATGCATTGCTCTTTCGATCACGCTTTCAAAACGCTCTCTCCTCTTTACGCTTTTCTCCCTACCACGCATTACTCGCCTACCAGCTCAATCCTTGCCTATCTCCCTCCGACATCTCTCTCTCTCTCTCTCTCTCGCTCATTCCTCCTTCTCGAGCATTCTGTCTTTTTTCTCCCCATTATTAAGCCTTAAAAGTTGAACATCTATCACGATTACGTATTCTAGACAAAAGAAGAGGGTAGTAGTAGTAATCCCCATCTTGGTTACATTTATATAATCCCATCGAACAATTACGAACACCACGATGACAAGCAACATCGATAACAATATGCGAACCAGAGCGATACAGTGTTAGAACTGTCGTTAGAATAGAACGGAAATCCACCCCCCTAAATCGTAGATCGTTTTGCTTGGGCGCCCGTCGACGTATAGGGGTTTGGGGAACGCAATAGACGACTGAAACAACGATAACGCGGAAGAAGGATAATCAGGGTGAAGGACAGTCGAGAGTGTCAGAAAAGCAAGCCGAACGTAACAGAATTAGACGGACACGGACGCGGACTCGTCCTCCGGCGAGGACGACGGCGTCTCGTATGACGATTCCTCATCGTCCTCAGTCGCGTTCGTGATATAACAGTAAAAAGAAAAAAACAGGCATACTAAAAGAAATAGGACAAGGAAGAGGAACAGTTTGAGGAGGAGAAGGAAAATAAGGAAAGGAAGGAAGGGGATAAGGGGGGTGCTAGTTAGGAGATACGTGACGGAAGGTGGGGGTTACACAACAGCGATCGAAAAAGTTTGACGTCGGTTTTTTTCGGAAACTTGGGGGCGGGGGAGCGGAAGCTTGTCTTATTTATCTTTGAAGGGTGTGCTTTTTTTTTTTGCTTTTTTAAACTTTTTTTTTTCTTTTTTTTTTCTTTTTTTTATTAGTCGGAGACTGTCCTCTTCTTAGGCTGTTGACAGAATAGAATGGAAAAGCGGCCGTTTAGTCACATCACAGGTATAGTTATGACAGTTAAGAGGAGGTTACGAGAGGCGAGCAGGATTCATAACACACACTGAGAATAAATAAGGATGTGAAAATCCTCGTGAAAGAGCGTACACGACATCGATGGACGACATGGGCGGGGTTGTACACATCGTACATACACGAGCAATTCTTAGTACAAGAGTGACAAAGCACACTGATAAAGATAAGAGTTAGAAGAAAAGCTACTCGCACGAGGAAGGTGTTGAAAAATACATTTACGTATAGAGAGAGATAGAGGAAAAAAAAAAGAAAAAAAAACGGATGAAGATATAGAAATACAGGGCACATATAGAGAACTACAAACGTGACACAAACGTGGTTAGCTAGTGCGCTGGTGAGATGATCGGTGGAACATCGACATAGATTGGTTTTCTCTTTTCTGAAGTTTCACGTTCATTTATACGGGTATACTCACGAGGAATGTGTTTTTTTCTTCGACACCTTGTGTTTTGGCACAGATCGCTCGATCCAAGAGGAACCTTTCCCTTTTCCTTTCAACGCGCCAGCAATTTTGTGACTCTAGTTTCACTTTCGTATTCCTCTATATCTCGCGTGACAAACTGGACGGTTTTATGCCCGATGTTAAATGATAAAAATGTTCAATGTTTCTGTGAAAAATTTCGCATATCTATTGAAGATCGTGGAAACGAACGAAACGAAGACGGGAACTCGTTCCTCTTCGAACGCATGTATCTACATATGTATCCCTTGTTTGAAAATTTCGTTGGTGGTCGCAACCAGCACGAACATCTCGTCAAACATTTCGCTCCGATGGCTAATCGACCGAGATGCGTGTGTGCGTGTGTGTACAGAACAATTTCGAATCAGCGTAAGGGCTGTTTTCAGTGATCGAGGACTCGCCGCATCGAGTCCAGGCATCTCGCGGTTCAATTTTACTACGAATGTAAATTCTTGACTTTCTTTTTTTAAACACCGAAACTACCGAAGATTGTACTAAAAAGGTATAAAAAAATCCTCTCGAAATTACAAATTACAACGGCACAAAAATTTTCAAGCGAAGCCGAAAGTGAAATTTTCATTTCCAGACCGAAATATACGCCCCTACTCACAAAAGTTTCAGACGAAGTCTCCAGAAAAACAAAAAAAAAAAAAAATCAACACAAGTTCTCCGTACAGAGTATCGATAGATACATTCCGCTATCAACGACGAACATCGACGAGTGTAAAAAAAAGAAGAAAAGTCGATGAAAATTAATTTGATCGAAAGTCCTTCTACACGCCCACCTCCCAAGATGAAAAGAGAGACTTCGATAGTCTCGGTATCAAACGAAAAAAAGAGAAAAAGTCGATGAAAATTAATTTGATCGAAAGTCCTTCTACACGCCCACCTCCCAAGATGAAAAGAGAGTCTTCGATAGTCTCGGTATCAAACGAAACCAATATTAGCCGCTGTAAGTCGTGTTTCACAAGTCAGTTCTGTACAAGTCAGTTTGTTGCCGGCAGAGTTAGGCGGTGTTAACGACGACCAACGATCGTACTAACCTTTCGGTGGCTGCATCCCCAGCTTTTTCATGCCCTCGCGGACCTCTTCGAGGTCCGTGTCAGTGACCCTCATGCTATCGGACACGAATTCGTGGCCCGGTGAATCGGCCAACGTGTTGTTATTTTCCGCCATCGCGGTTCCGCTGCTTTCCTGGCCGGTGGTCACTTGAACTGTTCGCAAGACAACACTCACGGCTAGAAGGGCCGGGGGGGTAGGAGAGGCGGGCGGGGGTGTGTGTGGGGGCAAAGCTTCTAAAGGCTCTACAACACCAGGTTAATGTGCCGTTCGCTAATTTTCTAACCGATCGGGACTCGCTAATTCGTCGCAGTCGGTGCTGTATGCGTGTCATTTATCGATTTTCACCGAAGCACAGAAGTTGCTGCAGAGAGTCAGAGAGTTTGATCTAACTCTCTAGCCTCACTCTAGAAACTGAAACCGGGGTAACACGGGAAGTTCGCCCGCCGGTTTCAACCTTGCTACGGTCTTTGAATTTTCACGCTGCGGTATCGTCGCACCGGTGAGTCGCGAGAGTTTGCGGAGGAGCATAGCTTTATTACGGTATGAAATTAATAACGCTCCGGAAGTTACACGCGTAATTTGGCCGAAAGTCGTTTGAACAGAAGAGCACACCTCCCTTTACGGAGGGAGTATTCTTTCGTTCAATGGTGGATTTTATATTTTCGCAGTTACACCGGATCGCGAAAATAACTGAAATATCATCGGTAAAATTGTTCGAATATTTTTCCCGAGCACACTGAAAACAGAGAGAACTTCAACCGATAACGTACGAATACTTCTTGCAGCCATTGAAATTAATAGCCACCGTTTATTTAGAAAAAAAAAAAAAAGGGCACAGTTCGATAATAATCGTGCGCCTTTGACCGAAGAATGGCTTCCGACGAGAAATTAAAATCGAAACAGATCGGTCCGCGGTAATAGCAATTCCTTTAAATTTGAAGGACTTCTCCGGTTAATAAGAACTCGAGAAGACCGTAGCAGAGGTTAAAAAGAAAGCGGTTGGGGGACGAGAAAAAGCTTCATAAACAGGGAATCTGCACAAATATCAAACTCGATCAAAGACAATGAATTCTCGTTCACGGGAATTCATCGAGTTTCAAGCGCGACGTTGAACCAAGGCGCCACAGGGCATTTAACATCCTCCTCGCAGCGATTCGACTTTCGGAATAAACGGAAGTCGTTGCCGCCGAATACGGATCGAATTCTCATTTCGCGAAAGAGAAGAAAACCCGGCCACATATGGAAACGGAAGGCAAAAACGCAGATAGCTCCTTTGCAGATAGCTTCGAATTCTCATTCACGGCGCGGCGATCGATCGTTCGCCTCAGGATCAGGCAGTATTTCACCGAAATCGTTCTTCGCCGAGAGAGTATGCGCGTCTCCTTCTATTTCGTTTCATCCATTATCGGGGCACGTTCATCTGCCGACGACTCTGGATGAAATTTCATTGTTTGTTCGAATTTCACCGCCTGATCCCGCAATTTACGTACTCGACACGGTCAAACACACCTTTTTTCTGTCTCTCTCTCTCTCTCTTTTTTTTTTAATCAACGCGTTCGATTTTTCGCGCGGATAGAGCTCCCCTCCCCTCCGCGGTTGATACTTTCGGTGGGAACATCGTCGTTTCACGGTGAATTAACTCGAATTAGTGCCGCGTTGATGGATGGCCCGCCTAATGATATAGATTTTTCATCATTGCGCGATCGTGGAAACCTTTTATCGTTTAACCGACGATTTTCCAGCGTCCATTGTTTGCGGTATATCGTGATATGTACATTTTCTCTTCCTTTCGAATGAACCGACGAAGTTTCCATAAATTTCCACGCACCGATATACATCGAGTCGTTATTCATTTTCCAATTAATTTTATTTCATTTCAATTAATTAGATTTATCCGCGCATCAAGAGCACTAATGGAATATTCGAACGCGTAAGTTTGACTTTACTCTTCTTCTGCTAATGAATATACTACGTCGTTACTACAGTAATATCACCGCGGATTAATTATCTACTATCTTCTCATCATCCGTGTCAAAGGACTTTGCCCAGTGTTTAAATAAATAAATCGAGTGAATTTAAATTCGATTTAACGTAGGTAAAAAAATTCCACCAAGCATGGTATAATAATGCTTCACGATCGAATATTTCGCGAAAATTTTCCGAGATTCAACTAAATTCCCTCGCGATCGCTTTTATCAGGGATCAGATCGCGTGGCTCGCGACTCGTCGATGAACGGATAAATCTATACCAGATTTGGGCGAAACGTGATCTGATTAACGATGGAATCGGGATGTTAATCACGATTACCGACTATCAAAAGTCATATCGCGTCGCCAATAAACGATGGAGTAAGGGAAGCGATTAAAATCATTGTAAAGGTTATAATCAACAATTCAATCACTAACGAACGAGGCAACAAGGCAAGCGATTAAAATCATTGTGACGAAAGATTGTAACCGATCGAATTAATCGTTAATCATAAACTGATCGCAAATTTTGATCGTGATTGCATCGGCGGCGGTTTTCACTTCTGGTCAACAACGCCGCGTATATTTCGCAGGAACTACTACTGGTTGTTCGCCAACCATGCGAAATTTCATTCAAAATTCGTTGCAAATATTCGAAGAAATTTTCCATACATCTGAACCGAAAGGTGGATTTCAACCGAAATTTCGAGATTCCTCAAATATATATATAGAAATTATAAATTTTAGCAAATTGTTGTATATTCAACGATATGCAGCAAAGTTACGGCAGATGAAACAACGCGTTACACTGATCGTGACAAGATACATATTAATCACGATATATTATTATTTATCAATTATACGATATTTATAAATCATAAAAACTATTGACCGATCTGATCGTAGTACTACAAAGTTAAATTCATTGCCGATTGATTTTAATTTATTTTACGAACGATCGAATCAACGATCACGATCATCACTTTTAATAAATTCATATTTAGTAATTGATCACTGCCCAAGTCTGGCCTACGTACGACGCGTGAAAAACTTCGCTAACGTAGCGACTCGATTTCCGAAACGCGTCACGATCCATAGGATGAGGGGAGGGGGGGATGAACGATACACGCGAGCGACACCCTGATCGTTCTCGATAGTTTTCGATCGTGGAGGATGTCATTTGCCGGGGCGCGGTGGTTCGCCGCGAGACGTGTGTCAGGCGAGCAGAAATCTTTCCGGAAATTGCCGTGCTGGTCTTGCAGAGCAACGTTGAGGGAGGGCTGTGGCTCATGTACCTCAGGTGAAGCGGCTCGAAATTACGGTGCAAACTATCATAAGGGCGGGAAGAAGATAAACGGACGTGCACACACACACAGACACGCGCGCGCACGCACACACACACACACCGAGGGAAAAAAATGAAAAAAAGTGGTGCGTGCACGTTTTCCATACGATGGATTAACGATCGACCCTTTTTTTTTGCAAAGTAACGTCGATGGCTGGTATATCTCGATTTGCAGTACTTGCTTGCTTCTCTCTCTCCGTTCTTTTTTTTTTTTTCCCCCTTTCCTTCTGCAATCGTTTCGACGCGTTTCGACCTTTACGCAAATCGTACGAGGCTAAAAGTCGAATTGAAAAAGCGCGATTGCGCGTCGCATACGCGTTTTCAAAGCGTTTGTCGTTTAATCTGATATCTGTATATATGGGAAAAAAAAGAGAGAGAAAGAGAGAAAAGAAGCCTGCTGGAGCCCTGGTACTGTTTCGTATCGACCTCGGGGGATAAAAATTTGATTAGCTAATCCCAGCTGCGTGAAATTTATATCTCTATAACCCGGATGTGTTTGAAACACGAATTTCGTTTAACTCTTGCAATGTTTCAACTATTTTTCCTCACTCTTCAGCGACAATTTTAGCTTTTAAATTAAGGTTAACGAGATGTTTTCGAGTTATCAGCCACCGAGTGTTTCGCGCAGTGTTTCGTTTTTCTTTCTTTTTTTTTTTTTTTTCACCTGATCACCGAAAATATCTTCGTTGCGTGAATGAAATTATGCGACAACGTCAACGAACGAACTTCGAACGAACTTGATGAATTTCAAACTTCGACTTACCTTTATATCTCACCCTTGGAATCGTCTCAATAAAATCGTCTCGGCAGAATATCGAAGAAACACTACTAACTACTTGGATGTGACCATTTAATGATGATCGTTTTTTTTGGTGAAAGCAACGCAGATACTTTAAATGATCGAGGAACGTGTGACACTATGTACAGTCGAAACACTTTTAACTGAAAGGGTCGAGCGAAGAACACGACGACGACGACGACGACGACGACGACGATGATGATGATGATGATGATAATGTCACA
Source organism: Tetragonula carbonaria (assembly GCA_032399595.1). NCBI lineage: Eukaryota > Metazoa > Arthropoda > Insecta > Hymenoptera > Apidae > Tetragonula > Tetragonula carbonaria. Next base: position 8,130,066 of record JAUCRC010000003.1, read on the forward strand.
AGACAAAATCGTGTTTAACCTTTGAACGCACAAATTTCTTCTCGATCCATCAGTGGAAGATGATCTTCGACAGTTTGGCTACAGCGAATGCGTGCTTTGCTGAGTGAAAAGTATGGAGATTGAAGTCAAAATGAAAACATCTTCTAGTTTAGTATACGATGTAAGGAAAGATTAATCGATCATGTTTTGTTTACGGAACGGAAAAAATTTCGAAAATTTCATTTGCTAGAATTATGAAAAAAAAATAATAATAATAATCACGCGCGAACGTCTACTCGAATTTTCATTTGAATTTCAGTAAGAAAATTTTGGACGAATCACCAGCTGGGAAATTCGACGAACATTTTACGAAAATTAATTAAAAGTAATTAAAATAATGACAGAAACCGAAGAAAGAAATGTATAATTTCTCGCAGCTTAACTAATATTCGTAATAATTTCCCAAGTTTATCTCGTTTCCTTTAAGTTACATTATGGGGACGTGTGATTTCAGATATACTCTTTAAAGTAACAATTCATCGGAACACGTATTCACTGTAATCATATTTTTATAAAATACTCGCAATGAAACATAATAAAAGCATAATAAAAAACAACGACAATGAAAAATTAATTTAAACTGATACAACTTTGTACGATCCACTTGGTCTCATTTTAATACACAAAGTCTCTATTTTAACAGTTGTGAGTTCGTTTTCCTCGAGAGTAACTTTACATCGTACAACAGATGAGAAAGTGAGGACACTTGCTTCTTATGAAAATTGTAGAAATTCAAACGCGTGTAAAAACATTAAAAACTTCATTCGGATCCATCATTATTTTGAAGATTGAAGTCCCCACTTTACAAAGAGTAAAACTGAAAACTTGTTGTACGATTCGTTTTCACTATTTCATTAACCACTGAACGACAAAAATTCAAGAAATCTCAACATCTCGTCGTCTGTTCAATGTTCGAAGTTCAAGAAATGGCGGAAAAAGATCGTACAGAGAGAAACATCAATCATCGGGACTATGATGGATCTAATCACGTAGAAAATTTTTCTCAAAAGACAAAAAATATATATATATATATATATATATATACTGTAAAAGTATACTGTAAAATCTCCAAAAAGAACGAACTCGCGACTGTCAGACTTCGAAGCTTCACGCTTTAAAACGAGATCGAACGGATCACTACGTATGGATCTTCTCTTTTTCGAAAATCACATCAGCTCAAATTATCGACAATTTGTCCACTGGTACAGTTACGCTCTTCGCTGTACAACAGACAATAGATAACGATTCGAATTCATGAAAAGTCAATAACAAGGTAAAACAACCGATCGATCAGACTGTGCGTTCAACGGTTAAAAGCGAATAACGTTATAAAAAAAAAAAAAGAAAAAAAAAAAAGAAATAACTTGAGGAACGTTGGAGTTACCTTCAGCCTGTTCTACGGATCCAGCAGACGTTTGATTCAAATTATTCTCAGCTTGGTTGGCCATGGTGTTCAGCTCGTGGCTCTGACGAAGAACGGACACGCGGTAGAAATAGTTGCGCCAGAAGTTCTCTTCGGAAATTCTGCACAGAGTGTGATAGCGTATTAATTTAACGGCGTGAATTCGTCCCGGGCGCGAAGTCTTGATACAGAGGAATCGTCATCGGTTTCCGATTCGCCCATAATCGGACACCAGGTTGGAAATTGCCAATTAATGCCGACATGCTCACCGCGGACTGATTTAATTTACACTGCGGATAAATAATCGATTCGTAACGAACGTAGAAACACATACGTATACGCGAGAGGAATGGGGGGGGGAATATTCGAATATGCGTATCGGGCCATTTACTACCTTACTTGGCAATTAGGGTACTTCGCTTCGCGAAGCCACCCCTCTGGGGAATTCGACGCAGAGACGTTGTTGGCAAGAGACGCAGAGAAGTTACAGTCAGATATATGTCGCGATATTTTATAATTGCCGTCGACGTGACGTAGTTCACGAGTTGTACGATTGGCGAAGGCTTAATGTCACGACGAACTCGTAGTTATGTGAATGTCGATCGTTTAACGAGCATACGGAGCACACGTGGGAGGAACGTGTACGGTATAATTGGACAGAAGAAGGTTAACTTGCTTCGAAGTTTCCCTGTAAAGAGAGACAACTTATTCCGCAAGCATGCAACAAAAATGTTTTTTGATTGAAGTCTGCTGTTTTTTGAAATCTTGAAGTTAATAGGCAGAATGCTGTATTGATTTCTGTGTTCATTTCTTTTCCGTTGAAAACTGAACTGGCTTGAATCTTCGATTCGTTACGAATCAATAATAGGAAGGATGATCATACACGCGAAGAACCGACACGATCTCCTTTCTTGCGTTATTTACGAGAAAAAGGAAATTTGGTAGCAGGCCAAGTATAGATGAATCTGACGAATTGTCGACTGAATGCTTTTTAAAATAGGCGCCCGATAAACCGCTCCATATGCAGAAATAAATCAGAAAGTAGAACGAAAGCTTTTTTCGTTTCAAGTACGTACTTGCTGATGATTTGCAACAAATGTTATGTCGATGATAAAACGAAGCCATTTGAAGAAATGATTAAAAATATATATATATATATTTTTATAAATATATTTATATATATATTTAATAATTATATTTACAAAATATATATATATATATAAATAATTTCCATCAATGTTATAAATCACAATCCTCTCGATTTTAAAAGTACCTAGTGATTTATAATGCGTTGTAATTTGTCCGGAAATTTGGGGTTCCCTCGAAGACGAAAGTTAGAAAGAAGAATTTACTGAGATTCTCTCTTCGAGAATGCTTCTGATTCCTTTTACTTGCTGAGAGATGGAACACAGTTGAAACAGAGTTAGACGTAGAGAATTCGATTTAATAGAGACTCGCGAATTTCCGATTTAAAGTAATTTATGTGCTAGGTTTTACATGTAAGGAGCCAGTATAATATTGTTGTTGTCGGAATATCATCCACCACCACCATCTTTAGAATTTCGTTGCGTATAAAATTGTTGCTTGTTGCCTGGTTATGCCAGGTTAATTTAACTCGAGTTAGAGCGACAGTGTAATTATCATATTGCAAATGAAAGCTCGGAAGCTCAAAGCGTGAACTTTATTCGATTACACGCGCGTCGTAACTGTTTAGAAATGACGATTCTGCAGATGCATGCAAAACAGAAACGACACAAGTCTGTATTTCCTTTTTTTTTCAAGTATATTTCACTTTGTGCCGTCGATCAAACTTGCCTCGCCTTTGGAAGTGTGAAATTTATTTATTAAAAAAATAACGATTCCGATCGATCGGTCGGATTGACTTTCAAAATCGTGAAACGTGCACTGTAACTTTCTCTCTGTTTATAATCGAAATTGTAATTTCGAACTCGCGGAGTTTCAGCATCGGCTACCAAAATTGTTGCTACCTACGATACGAACGAAATTCCCAAAGTTGTGATTAGTCGAACGACAAATTTGGCGGAAAATTACTTACACTTTCGGTACAAGCTGAAAACGCATGTTCTCTAAGTTGGGATCGAGAGCAAGAGTGGCCTGGGCCATTGGTTGCACGGCTTCAAAGTTCCATGGGAAATCGACTTCCTTCGGTGGTGATTTCAGGAAGTTACGCTGATCCTGAAATCAACATTCACCCGGTTGCTTCCGAATTCCTTCATCGCTTATGTCACGTCACGCGCCATCTCAAATCGACATCTCGACAGAGCTCTCAGAATGAAATAACTAAAGAAACAATCTGTCGAGACATCGACACAATTTTCAGTTCTTTCTTTCTTTTTCGATCAATTTAAACGATCAAATATTCTATTTTTTAATACCGAGAAACTATGAAAAGGAAATGTTTTCTTTTTACATTTTCGTACCTTTTCTTTTTTTTATTTTCATAATTCTGAATTCTAGAATTCGAAAAATATTTTCCTCATTTCTTTTATATCTTTCAATTTTGTGTCGTGATATTTTAATTAACTCATCGCGCCTTCACCTAAGTTCTACGCAATTTTTATGAAATTATAGGAGAAATTATCTTTCTTATCTTTTAATTTTATGTATAATTTAATTTTGTATATTCTATATACGATATTTCAATACTCTTTCGTCATTGTGTCTTCACCCGAATTCTACAATTTTATGATAAAAGAACTCCTTATTATTTTTATAGTTCTCAATTTTACATATTTCTACGATATTTTAACACTTCCTTCGTCGTTAAGATTCCGTCTGGATCCTACCGTTTCATGAAATTCAACTGAAATCGAAGTACTTCTGACATTGTGATAAATACTTGGCCCTTAATGGGTTAGGTAAACGAACGTAGAGTTTAAAGACGACGAAAACTATCTTTAGCTAAGTGCTATGTTTAAAAGATATTTACGAGGAGTTTTAGCATATACTTAAAAGATCAACGAAAGAGAGATGTCTGCAGAGTTAACGAAATCGTTGTTCCAACAAGTTCAATTAAAGAAGGATCGATTAGTTTAGTTTAATAGAGCAGAGTTTTACTCTATTACCCGAGAGGAAAGCAATTGCAACTTCAGTGATTGCTAATCGTGACATGAATGCAACTAACATTATAAGATACAATTAACACCTGATAATCTCTGTCAAGTGATTACGACTTGTTGCGATTAGAGTATTTAGAATACTTCAACATTGAGAAGCTTTTGAAATAAACTATTATTGCATACAGTTATCAGATCGCGAATTTTTAAATATATAACTTCGTTTCTTTTCATTTCATTTATTTTGCGCAGCTATTAAAAAGCTATTATATTTGAATAATCCAAAATCTGCCTTTTGGAGGCTTTATTTTTCGAACTATGCTCGCAACGCGAGTTCGCGATAATTATTTACTTAACAAACAATTAGAGCAATATGAATAATTTTATCGAACGAAACACGCCAATTTTAATACACCACTATGCATATTTAATTTGGTTAATTGCAATCGTCTAAGTGATGTCGCTCCTAATCATAAATCGGTCATTAATTTCAACAACACGTCACTAACTGTTCGCAATCATTTGTATCAGTCGAAAACGTGATCGAACGTGAAATATTTCTAAAAATCGACTAATCGACATTGTCGCTGATTTTTAATCGAAATTTCAATCTCTCCGTCTCTTACATATATTATGGGAACGCGCAATTGTACGATAATGTACTCGTCCGATAATGTCGTCAAATTGACACGACGATCTCAGTTATCATTCATAGGTATTATTAATTTGCGAATCAAATCTATATATAGACCATCGCGTGATATCAATTGATCCGTCTCGAAACATGTTGGATGCCAATCGAACCGATGATTCGAGAACTCTTCGTCTATGTCTTTTCATAATTTCTAAGAAAACGACGAAAACTCGTGCACTTTTGCGAAGGAAGAAAAAAAAAAAGAAAGAAAAAATATTATCGTGTGAGAAATTTGAAATTTGAAAGCGTCTGTCTTGCACCTTTACTGCAAGGTTATTCTCAATTTCGTTTCGTTCTGAATTTCCTTTTTACAAGCGGCAAACTTGAAATCTGAAATTTTTCTATTCTGTTTTTATATTATATTTATCAGTTTTCCTTCGATTTGCACGAAACACCACTGACGACCCATGCAAATGACATAATTATCCACGCACAATCGTCGCAGTGAAGCGCGCCATGGTTGCTTCACCGTCTTGCGATCGATAAAAAGATAATAAACAGTTCAAAGTGAGGATCCGCTGTGTCAGAAAATCACGTTTAAAACGCGAATGCGCTTCTTTAATCAGCTCTGTATCTTTCGATTTCGGTACGAATCCTCTCCTCTCAGACATTTCTGATCCAGCTACGCGATATAATATCCACTCGATAATATCAACTCGCGCGGCGAGAAGCAAAGAGGTGATTGTGCGCGCCAGGTGAATCCAATTGCGGTGCAATCTGGCTGTGATTTTCAGCCACGTGTGCCCGCATGTTCCCCTCGTCTCTAGCTCTAGAAACAGAGAAAGAAAGAACGTAGAAAGAAGGAATTTACTCACCATTGACAGGGACAAGCATTCTTCGCGCAGCACGTCCTCGTTCGGGGCACCGACCCACGGTGCCACTGCCTCCCCCTTCTCTGTGTTTTTGCTGGCGATGAAAGCTTCCTGTTCTTTGTTCAGTTCGGCAACCAATCTCTGCAATTGCATTAAATCCGCGTTAGACAGCAGCTGTCGTTACGTGGAACACAGTGGAGAGTTCTGCGGTTCACGCGCGTGTGTGTGTGTGTGTGTGTGTTTGCTTTACTAGAGGCTACGATATAGAGAGCAATTAACGGTGTCATCGATGGGTACTATGCCACGCTAGCTAGCGGTTAGAGCTATTTCCGCCGCTATACGCGACAAGTTTCTCGCGGCAACAGCCTCTGATAGGGAGAGAGAGAGAGAGAGAGAGAGAGAGTTCGTTCACCCCCCGTTGGTTAATTAGATCGTTCTTCTTATCGTATTTTCGTCGATAACCGCCGTGACTTGCCGCTAAGATCTTATTGATCACGTCGCCAACCAGCCAACCAGCTAACCCAGCTGGATGATACGCTGAATTTAGAAGCAGGGAATAGAAATAGCTACGGGGGATTCGATTAGAACGGGCAGATAATTAGCCTCGCTGTATGGTCGTCGTCTTCTCTTTTTCTTTTTTTTTTTTTCTTTTTCGAATTTCAGAACATCTGACACGGGTTTGGCGAAACTGCACACGGACGATGGTTGAATGGTGAGGGGGGGGGGACGATAATTGGGTGTACGTTGTTGTAATTGAAATCTGGGACACCCTGTTGTCCTTCTTCTCATTTAGCGAGAAGGCAAGCTCTAGGATTGGAAATTTTTGTAATACTGAGATTTGAAATATTTATACGGAGACAAGTTCTGGTGTTGGAACGATTATATTTGTACTTAATTATAATATAATTATATTGTAATATAATATACTGTTATTTATAATTTATATTTAAGATTCATAATTAATTATAACATAATAATATAGTTATATTTGTATTAATTATAATATAATTATATTGTTACAACAATTATATTTGTGTTGTAATGTGGTTGTTCTTTCTGAGATTTGGAATATTTTATGGTAAGTCGATAGAAATAATAAATGCGAAAATTGGAGTATAGTAGGGACAAGAAACCCTATAGTAGAATATACTGCGTTTTCACTCATTTTTGTTTCAACTATACGCATTCCTTATTAATATTTTTTTTTGTCATGAAAAGTCCAAGATTTTCAATAATACATTTAGATTTGTCTGAAAATTATCTTTTATTTCTGCTTCTTCTATACCAAGTGCTATTTCTGTTCTCTGTCAATATATTTCATCATGAGAAGTCCAAGATTTTCAGTGATAGATTTATGTAAATATCTAGATTTATTCAGAACATTTGTTGTATCAATGAAATTATATTTTATTCCTGCTCTTTTATATTATTTCTGTTAATATATTTTATCACGAAAAGTCCAAGAGTAGTACATTTAGACTTATTCAGAATGTTTGCTGTATCAATAAAACTATCTTTTATTTCTGCTTTTTTTTTGCATCATGTATTATTAATACTTTTTGTCATAAAATAGTCCAAGATTTTCAATGGAAGATTTATTTAAATATCTAGATTTATTCAAAACGTTCGTCGTATAAATAAAATTGTTTCTCAATCATTTAATTTCTACTTCTAGTCAATTTCTACTTTTACATATATATATATATATATAAAATTTATTTTAAAACAGTCTCTACTTCTAGTCCATTTCGTTTCATTCTCACTTCCGATGTACGTAATAATTTTATGCAGGATCAGAACGATCGAATTCGTTCTTTAATTCGAATGTTAATTCCTCGGATAAAAGTGAGACGTGCATACGTGCGTAATACAAATTACTTGGAATAGAAAAAAAAAAAAAAAAAGAAACGAGATCTTATCGGAGGGAACAATCGCGTGAGTAACTGACGTGAATCAGAAGTCAGCTTCACGCTGACCTTCCTCTGTTTACTAGATCTCCAGCATTGCAAAGTTCAGCAAAAAAAAAAAAAAAAAAAGAAGAAAAAGCAAAAAGAAAAAAAAATTCTAATTTTATAGGATTGTTTCTTCGAGAAGCCGGATTCACCGGGCAACCGCTTCATTAAGAGCTACTTATCCCCTGGAATTATGGTCGAGAGAAGCTCTGCCGGTGTAAAAATGTCGAATGAAATTTCACCTCCGCGCGTGGTGTTGAATAAACGAAATTTAAAAAAAGAAAAAAAAAAGAAAAAAGAAACAAACGGAGCGTGAAAACAGGATGGAAGACAAAAGACAAGCATGAAATGTGAAGGGACAAGGAGGCACACAGTGAAACGAATGGGAAGGATCGTGCCAAGAACGAAGAAAAATGGACGAGACCGGGATATGTGGAGCAACCGAAAGGATTAGAGACGTTCCACTGATGCTGCAAGCTAAATCTCCATCGGACTAGCTTCCTTATTATCGTTCTAGTATTTAGGTCAACGAAGATCTTGACGATCTTCAACTCTCGACGACGAAACTCAATGCCAGGGTAACGCGTGATATTACGCGACAGATTCAAGGAAATCGACGTCGTTTCGTCTGGTTCCGATGAAATTAGCTCTCTCCTATTGTACGACGTCTCCGCTGCGATCCACCGAGACACAATTCTCCAGCGAGGAGAATTTAATTTGAAACACACAGTTAAATTTTGCCGGAGACAAGCTACGTTTCAAACGAGGACGATTCAGGATTTGCGACTCGCGATTCTTAGATGAATTTTCATCGAAAGCATCTGGTAATTCGACGATGTATCATATCATGTTCAGGAATACAAATGGGCAAATGACGGAAGTAAGAGTTTGGCGATTGTGAATCTCTGAAATTCCGCTAAACGAGACGATTTTCATTTTTCTTGATTGATCGAGCATCATTCGAGGGAAATTAACGCAATTTTTACGAAATTTTATGATAGTATATTATCTGGATATTTATTCCAGAATATTTCCAGGATTATTCGAGAATATTAAAATTTTATTCAACTAATTAGTTATCACTAGGATTCTATAACGAACCAACTTTCGCCTGAATACCGTTTAGTTCGAAAATTTTAATTATCGTCGAACCAGAGATTAACTTTTCCGAACACGATCGAAAAATCAATTATGCAAGGGAAATTAATACCGATGGTAACTTCGCGAAATTTTGTCAAATTATATCATCTTCAATCGAGAATGTTAAAATTTTAATTACCGTCAAGCGGATTCTGAACACGATCGACAACGAGACGATTTCATTTTTCTTGATTGATCGAGCATTACTCGAGGGAAATTAACGTAACTTTACGAAATTTTATATTATCTGGATATTTCATTCGAGAATATTAAAATTTTATTCAACTAATTAGTTATCACTAGGATTCTATAACGAACCAACTTTCGCCTGAATACCGTTTAGTTCGAAAATTTTAATTATCGTCGAACCAGAGATTAACTTTTCCGAACACGATCGAAAAATCAATTATGCAAGGGAAATTAATGGTAACTTCGCGAAATTTTGTCAAATTATATCATCTTCATTTTATTTAACTAGTAATCCCGTCACGATCGAATTTCTTTTGTATTCCGTTTGTTTGAAAATCTTAATTATCGTCAAGCCGATTCTGAACACCCCCCATTTGAAAAAAATCAATTGGAGAAGAAGCTACGTGAACCTCGAAAGAAACTCATGCAAACGAGATTTCGCTGTGGTTTCGTAGAATACGAGAGGGAGATCAGACAGACAAGTACAAACGATCTACAACTCTGACAACGCGAAAAATTAAAGAGTCCGCGGTTGACCAGCGACTTTGCGAAAAATCCAACCGGACGAATCGCGAAGAATCTTAATGCGTGCAAGATGGCGGCGGCCTGCGGCCTGCCAGGGATCGAAAAGTTCGGCTCGGTCGAGCTCCCTTATCATATATATCGCGCGTTCGCATTTGGGTCAACGAAGTTCTCTCATCCGAAGTTGCATCATCGTCGGTGTTACCGACATTCTTCGTTAACCACGACACACCAGCGATCGATATTTTTGTTTCGAGCTTGAGAAAGTTCGGCCTCGCCAGCTACCGATCTCTCTCGTCGTTGAATAAACGATCTTTTGCCGCTGTCAGAAATTATAATACCACGAGGATCGAGCGTCGTTTTTCCTTGTTTTTCTATCGCCTTACCTTGCAAACAGTAATCCCTGCTTGTGATTGTAATCTATTGCTCGTTAAGAGCAACACACCTGTGCAAATTTCCCCGCCGATGCATTTGTCAAAGAGTGTGTTGGCCAGAGGGGAAAAATGAAACATCGGTATGGAAGGCTCGAATTACTTTGTCAATCTGCGCTTTAATTTATTGCCAGATATATATTTTGATTATCCAGCTCTTTCGGAATTCATTTGACGGAAATTAATGTATTTAGCACGCTGGGAATTTTTTTCTTTCATACGTCGCGGAACGGAGATTGAGTTTCATTAAATTTCTTTCGAATAAATCTGCCAGATATATTAATTATTCTAAAAATGCCGCTTAAAACAGGAAAGTTTTAGACGCGAAAAATACGAACAATTCCGTGGAAATAAACGCGATCTCAGAAAAACGATTAAAATCGACTCTGTTCGACTATCGACGAAATCCAAGGAGAGACCCCGGCCAAGAATATTTCCAATTATAAACTAAACCTATTTTTTCAAGAAATCTATTTTTACGAGTGAACCCCGCGCACGGATATAGCGTCCGCGAGATAATCCTCGATTAAATATTTGCTGGATGACGATGGCCAACGTCATCCAGAAGCACTGGCAGAAATGAAACCGGGAGGCTCTCTCTCTCTCTCTCTCTCTCTTTCGCGGATATCGAGACAATTCGCCTATATCAGACTTATCGGCGCCACTGAGAGAATTAACTCTCGCTTTACAATTTCTCCGAAATCTGTCCATTCTCAGCTAAGCCTCGCACAGCATTCGCCCGTACAAAGGGAAGATTTGGATATTTCGTTGAAGCTGAATGGTGTTCCAGATGCGCGGGCTCTGATCCCCGCGAGTGTCGGCGATGATTCTGGAATTTCGCGCGCCCCCACTGGCCCAGAAAACACTCTACCGGTGTATTTTTATTTCACTAGGCAGGGGTCGATAGGCGTGCACGTCACACTTTTTTTACAATTGTGCAGCAGCATATTTCAACGCCGTTCCACGGGCGAATTTTTATAACCGTTGGTCACGCGATTATGCGACTTGGCACATCACGAATTCGTTGGCGCCGCGAATCCAGTTAGCGAGAAAGCATATTTCCACGTACGAGAGGAGATAGAAGACACGTCTCAACGCGAGACAATACGACGATCTCGGAAATTACTTTCGCTAGTTCCGATTGACGCGAGAAATTGCAGTCTGGCTCTGGTCGACCGCCACGTAATCGTCATTCATCGAGCAAATGAACTGGCGAGATCGCGGTTTCCAGCGTATGTTGAAACAAATTCCCCTATTCTCTATGAACGTCTATCAACCGATATTAAGGGCCAATCGGTTTGAAATCTTTCCTTAGATCCATGTGTATAACTGAAGTTTCTCGTTACACATGCCTGTGAATGTCAATTCCAAGAACTTTTGGTTTCTACGACAAACTGTGGAACCTTCAAAAGGTTGAAATATTTGTATGCTTGGTTCTTTGAATTTGCGTGCTTGATATTATATATTTTATATGTTACAGTATGATGTATAATTTATATTATATAATATATTTCAACGTATTGTATGTTAAAATCTAGTCCTTTAGTCCGAGATAAATATTTCTTTGTTTCTGGTAGTTGTCGAGACTCTCGTACAAAAATCTTGGAACATTTTTCATTTGTAATATTTAATGTTTATTAGTGTAAGTAACAAAATTTACAAGTTACTCGTGTATCGTTCATTAACACTTTACGAACTGTTTCTTGGGTCATTAATATCAAAATATCATTTAATATTTTTACTTTCGAAACGAATGTAGTATGAATTGTACATGTAGTGTATGCGAACAGCGTGCTAAGAATTAACGAAAGGAAAGGAATTGTATTTTCTTCTTCTTTGTCAAGGTAAATCGTGGAAATTGTATTAAAATACTAAACTTCGTAACAAGTAAATTCTTTCTCTTCCTTTTTCTACCTCTGAATTGTGAGCAGATTACTGATTTTCATGCATTTTGCAGAAAATTTTAAACCGAGTGTAATATGAAGAAAATATATAAAATACCAAGCGACGATACTTTCTATAAAGTTTAGTACGTCAAATCAATTTTCTATCTTTTGAATAACACCTTTCCTCAGAAAATATATATACTTCCTCAAAAAAAATTCCTCAAAATTGTCGAACGTGTAAACATTAACGTTAACATATGATCCATTGAAATATATTATATAAAATATAATATAAATTACACTGTAACATATAAAATATATAATATCAAGCACGCAAATGTGATTGACAATTACAAAAAAACGCTTGTAAAACATCTCTGAAAACGTAAATTGCACAAAGGTACAGTAAACTTAAAACAATTCTCTACCCACTCGTCGCTTCCCACGGAAACCAATTGCGCTCAATAATATTAAATTCCGTGCAGAATGAAATTTCTCCTTTTCCCGGAAGATAAATTTTTTCCTTGAAAAAAAGAAGAGCTTTTTGACGTTCAAACTTTTCACGAGAACAAGCAGTCGTTATTAAATTTCCTTATCAAGTTCCGGCTCTTATTAAATTACATGTAATATACATGTGAATTATTAAATTATATATATATATATATATATATATATATATATATATATATATATATGAAATCCCTTAGTAGAATTTAAAGGAGAAGAAAAATGATAAAAATAAGAGACGAGCAACGCTCGTTCGCGTCGTATTATTATTATCCTCCGCGATAGCGAACAAGTTGGCAGACTCGAATTCAGGGAGGAGATGATCCCCACCGGAAGGCAGTCAAGTGCCGCGAATTCGATCGAGTGAAAGGGCAGTTGACGGTTCGCAGGAGCTCGATCGCCCGTGGCGTGAAATCCAGGGATTAATCGTCTGGCTGGACGATCTCATCCTCGTCCTATTTCCAGGCGGCAACGACTCGTTTCTCCTCCTTGTTGCGTGCACCGCGCGCGAATTTGATTTCTGGCCGATCCCCGGTTCCTGACTGCCAGCGGAAAAGCCCGGAAGAGCAAGCATTACACCGGGAAATCAGGAAAAATATCTCCCGCGATCTGACGCGGATCGTATCCGATAAATCGATACGAGAGTCAAGCTGCAGAAATGAAATGGCGTCTGCAAGGAGAAATTCAATGGGGGAGGGCCACACAGAAGCCACGGATTCGCGAGGAACACTAGGAGAAACCTATAACTTTCTTTTCGCAAAGATTGCACGTAAAGACATACGCTTGTGACATCTAGAGAGCCAGGAGAAACTGTGTGTTTCTGTTCTAACGAGAGGATTAAAAATCGGGGTTCTTATCCTTTCCTAATTTTCTAATTACAGCGCAAGGGGTTAGTTGAACCAATGAACGATGAATATCGACGACACAATCGAGAAATTACACAATCGGATCTACTTGATCCTATTTCAAACAGTATAGTCTCTACTTTGACTCAGAGTTCTGAGCGAAGGCAATGAATCGAAAATCGTGAAAGTCTAAACGTCTATGAAAATGTTAGAAAAAATTTTGTCACGCCATCAATTTGAAGATCGAAGCTTCTCTTAAACCGTGAAACTTGTTGTCACGATTTTTTCTTCTCACTGTCGAATGTCAAAGGCGAACGACAAAAATTCGAAAAAATTCCAACACCCTCGTCGTCCGATGCCAACAGTCAAATTTCGATGAAAATAACGCGAAAGAGATTCTTACAGCGAGTTTTAAAGGATCTCGTTGCAGCGAGAAGATGGTAGATCCGATCACGGAAGAAAATTGCTCGACGTTGAATTTTTCGCGATTCTCGATTAAAAAAGTAATGTGCCTTCACTTTTTCGCTCGCTGTGAAGGAAAGAAAAGAAAGAAAAAACGATTTCACTGTTGAAAGTGGAAAGCTTTTATTTTAAAGTGAGTCCAAGAGTCTTTTTAAACGAAGTTATATCAGTTTGAATTATCGACAATTTTCCATCGTCATTGCCGTCAATTATGCTCTTCATTGTACGATTTTCAATTTTTACACATTTTTACGCATTTTTATAAACAATAATAGACGCGAACAGTTAAATTCGCAGAAATTTATTATTATTAATTTACAAGCCGGATATTGCAAAACTTATTTCGCGAGAGTTTCGCTTTATCGCGATCTGAATACGATATTTTCCTATAATAAAATATCCCGTCACTTTGATTCTTCGGCTATGAAACAGGAATGAATGAAGTTATGAATATGAATGAAGTTTCCTGTCGTTTTTTCTTTCTCCGCGAGAATACGGTCTATTCTTTATTGAAAACGAAAGGGGAATAAATTGTTTCGCAACAAGCCCGACGGTTTCAAACCGGTGATTTCATATGGAACGAATATAAAAATTAAAGCAAAATTCACGCGACGCTTTCCCTCGGGTGTCCAAAATTAAAAAGCAACGAAAAGGGAAGTGGTTTCTCGGCCATCTCGAAATATACGAGACGAAAAATTTCTACAATATCGTAAAATAACTTGGAAAATTATTCATAAGAATTATCCAAACTCCAAACGAGCCAAATAATTCCGAGGAGAAGAGATCGTTGTCTTCCATAGGTTTTCGATTTAATAAAGTGTATCAGTGCTTGACAAAAAGAAGCCACCGCCGAATACCGTGTTATTATTTCTGTCGGGTAGCATTTCGTTGATTTTTATTTCGTGGAGAAAATATCAGTTCGGAAGAAAGGAGGATACCTCGCGAATTCGATGAGGAGAAACTCTCCGTTCGAGAAAAAGAAAATTAGTCGTGACAGTCTATCTAACGTGACCTCTCGTATTTATTTCTCCAAACTATAACAGGCGTACGTACGTGTCTCTCTCTCTCTCTCTCTCTCTCTCGGATAAAAAGGCGAGTTGTGTTTGAAAAAGCCACTAGTACACTATCTTTCAGTTCTAAAGATGAATTGATATCGAAGCGATGCGATGCAACGGTGAAAAACCGCGGATGAAAAGCGAGTCGACGATGAAATGGATACACACGGGCCAGCCCGACCTCTCCACGCGATTAATGCTCCCGCCAAGACTTTTCCTTTCTTATTTTCCCGTCTCGGCAACTCGTCCGCGTTTTCTTCTATTTTTTTTTCTTTTTTCTTTTTTTTTTTATCCCGTCCCGCCGCGTTTCATTCACGTTGAACGCCGGTCGTTTCCTTCGCTACGATCGTCGTGTTGTGTCTCTTCTGAACGCGGGTGAGATTTATGATCCCGAGGTCTTCGATGCGTCCAAAAAAAAAAAAAAAAAAAAATAAAAAAAATCTCGCCACGTTGATTGTTATAGCTTTTATCGAGACAGCACTTTTATCAGCGATTATTAAGTTCGATTTGATCGGAGTTGAATGTTTGAATATTCGAGTGTTTTAGAGGAATGTCAGAAAATTATATACAGTCCAAGTTAGTCGTTTCTCAAGTGATAATTATTATCATTGTTATCGTTCGATGTATTTTGGATTCGAGTACTCGAATCTTTAGAGAACGTCGAAAGATTACGCGAGGACAAGGGAAGTCGTTTGGAGATTATTTTATTTCGTGCCTTTAGAATTTAGATTCTTAAGACTCGTAAGGAACTAGTTGTAAGTTGAACGTTAAAATTGCTTTCTTATGAAAGAAAGCTGTGACTCGTTTCTCCATTCCTTCCGCGCAATTTTCAATCATTTGGTATTTGGATATTGATATTAAACTTGACGTAAGTGTTGCAAGAATGTAATATAGTTGAAATTCGTTTTCGAGATATGATACGACAGTAGAATTTGCTTCTGAGGTACATCCACGATAAGTGACAGTAGAATTGACGTTCGCAGCCAGACAGATCATCACTGTCTCTTAATTTATCTCTTTAATTTAATCTTGATCAATAAATATATTTAATTTAATCTTGATAAATAAATGATTAGATGTCTGAAAGGTGACTTTAAGTCTGTTCATTGATCGAAACGTATATTTAACTACATTGAAAATTTATACAGGCTTTGTTACGAGGCATTTCTCGAAAATAAATATAAAGCTTGAAAATTAACAGTAAAAAAAAAGTCGAGCTTCCAATGATGTTACAGCGTCCAATTATTTATCCACGGTGTGGTGTACGCAATTTCACTCGCCACTAAGCATTCTAATCTATTTTCAATTTTTTGCAACAGGAGCGCGTTGAAGGCTGCTTCGACAAACGCCGCGGGCAGACTTTCATTTTACGTCGTTAACGGATTTACCGCGGCCGAGAGCCGACATTCTTAACGAAAAATGACTTTAATCGCCAGACCGGTCTTTCTCTCTCTCTCTCTCTCTCTCTCTCGGAGGTATCTGCTTACGGCGTTCCTGTAGATTACTGTATTACAGTCACGTGATGTCGTGAAACGTGGCGCGAATGCCGGGACTCTTGCTCGCGCCAAGTCTGGAGATTAAAAAAAAAAAAATTTGGAATGAAAAAAAAAAATACGATCGATGTCGTTGGTCAACCGAATCTTTAACCGGTGCGCGCCAGTCCCTGTACCCTAAATAAAAGCGAAATTAATTTCGATTTCTTAACGGTGACGTCTAGAATCATTTTCTAACACTAAAAAAAAATCGAAAAATATATATATATATATTCTTCCTTGATTTTGGATATATTCGAAAGCTGCTTCGAAAAAAAAGGCAAGAAAGAAAATTCGCGTGCGAAAACTGTAAAATTCCACTCTGCCCAACTACTTGCTTCAAAGCAAGACACCACACCCAAGATAAATATTAGTTTTACTGTGTATAGTATATATTTGTATTTTTTAGACTATAATGTTCTAACATTTCAAATTTAACATACGTGCATATAACTTTTTAAATCTTTTTAATATTTAGTATTCGATCTATCGTGTGGCAACCCTAGTGAAAATCAAGTGTCTTTTTTTTCGTGCAAATTATATCCTAATTGATTGTGGCTCACTGATTATGTAAGTAAAAAATATTTAAATTATTTATTTATTAGTAGAAGTATATTTTTCTAAAAATTGAATATAAATAAAATTCTTTAAAATACGTGACGATCTAACGTGCGGTCTTTAGAATACGCGGCGATCAAGAGGTTAAAGGTTGAGCATTTGATCTCTGACCACATGTATTCTCTGACCACTTAAGTATACAACAACTGCGAGATGGAAATTCACTTCGCTGCAAGTTGTCGTTGCACGATTTAATTGAACGAGATCACGAATAAAATTCACGCGAACGGAATCTTATTTCCAAGAGGTGAACGAGCGACACAGTGGAATTGGTATTCGTCGTCGGACCTCCTTCAGGCAAGAAGAAACCGCAAGAAAGCGAATACATATGAATGAAACTTGTACATATAATTTGATTCCACGACCAGAAAGGATAATTAATTATTTTCTTCCATCAATTAATCTGTTATTAATTTAAATTCTGAAAAGTTCAGAAAAACTCTTTTCTCAGTTTAAATCCTAACTGTTGTTGTTCATTTCCCCGGTAAATTGTAACAACGCGTTCCGACATTATCGGCCACAGTTCACGCACATTTTTGACGATACTGCAGCATAGTTGCAAAATATAATACAACTAATATTCGTATCGTCAATGGCCGCCGATATCTTTAAGCTTTAAGCTTCACGTTAGTGAAAATTTCTGCTACCTTGGGGAGGGATTAATACAGCAATCGAGCCGTAAGATTAGTCGTAAAATTAGGACTAAATACGCAGGAAGTCGAGGGGGACTCGATATCAGGAACAGCAAAGACGGGTCGTGAAAACTGGATATTAGAGTGGCAGAGGTCGTTATACGAGTGCTCCGTGTCGTGGGACGCGATATCAAAAAGAACGATGCCGTAGAAGTCGATGTGAGACAATCACAGGTCATAAAACTCGGGTATCAGGGTGAGTGGTGCTGTAACAGTTAGTATTAAAACCTTTCGAGATGGATACATCCCCGATCGGACACGGATCATCTTCTTCCCTCGAAGTTATTCAGATCTTCCGATGCAACAGGTACTCAACCAATCGGATTAATCTATAATTTTCACAGCTCTTTCATCAAGACTCCAGAGACTTTTTAAAACAATTCGAACAATTTCAAGAGTTCAAAATTCTTTTAGAAGCAACGTGTTAATTCTCTCTCTCTCTCTCGCGTTTCTGTGTATTTCAAAGGATCTCGAGGATCTCGGAGACTCGCGATCTTGAATTTTTCAAGGACTCGCAGAGAGATCTGGAACAGAGCTTGCCTAGGAACAGGAGGAGTGTCCAGGAATGAAATCCAAGGATTTCAAGAGTCGAAACTTTGTCGCGAGTAAACAGGTATCCCGAAAATCTCATTAATCCGAAGTAATTCTCAATTTTTCAGTTTTCCTCGGTTTCCCTTCGGATGCCAGTGATCTCAGAGATCTAAATAATTTCCCAATCTCTCTAGAAGCGAACCCCCTCGAGACTCGTGTAATTTTCGAGCTTCTCCCATTTCTGAATATTTCAGAAGCCTCTGGCGGAGACCGGGATTCGTTGAACCCCTCTCCAGAATTTTTCAGAAATTTCTCACACTGTTAGTGTCAGCGTTGCTTGCGAATATTTCATAAACACGGGCAGTTGCTAGACTGTATCTATGTTGGTATCGAAAACCTGTTATTGGAAAGTGTCTCCGGTGATTTCCACCTTATGGTCTGAAATAGATAATGGGCTGCACACCTTCTCATCTGTCTAATATCGTTTAATCTTTGTCGAGGCTTGTTATCATGGCTCACCATGCATCCTATATATCATCTTCATGATATTGTATTCATCTTCACGGTATTGTTCAATTTTCGTAGATAATGTCCCGGATACCCTGGCGAACATGCAATTACCTCTTAACGGTATAATGAAAATTTCCAAAATTACGCACTGCGCCATCACCAAGCAAAGATACAACAAAATTTCAATCTTCTTCGGGCATGTTCTTCGGACATGCTCCGGTTCTTCGTACATGTTCCTCGGACATGCTTCGGTTCTTCGTACATGTTCTTATTAACGATTTAATTTCCCATAACATCGCCGGCTCACGTGTCCACCAAGTTCCGCGAAAATTACTGATGAGCATCGCATATCGCGTAGCAATGTCGAATGAGATATTAGGGAGGTTTTCAACTGGAGTAAACACAGGACGCGGCCGGGTGACGTGCCAAGCGAGTCATGAAATTATATTCGAAAAATAAAAGAAAAAATATGAAATAAACTCTTTTCGTTCGAGGCTCTTCGTTTCTATTTTCTTGTTTTTTTTTTTCGAGAAAATCGAGCTTGAAGATTTATCAAGCAACGAGTATAATTGAATTCACCTAATTTCGGGGCGCGATAGAAAATATTGTGCGAAACAAGTAAAACACGATTAATATAATGTTAGTTGAATAACGTGCGAAATTAAGTAAAAAATGCAGAGGAAACAATTTCCTCGTGAGATGCTTCGTTTCGAGAAAATTGAGTTTGAAAGTTTATCAAGTAAAACGTGCATGTATCAAGGAAGCATGTTCGAAGCATATTTCGTTGAAAATTGAAGCATTAAACGATAAATTTTATCCCGTATCTTTTATTTATTTTTCCACCATTTGGGACAATCTCTTGCCAATTATTCCTCCCCCTGTGTCACGTTTATAATTAATTGAAAATTTGTTCAATTACAATTTAATCAATTTCTTCTTGCTTTTTCCCTCAAGAAATCACCTCCGTTCGCTGTATCCTGGTACAATTACAAAATTAATTAATAATCCTTCCGTTTTTGCAAACGCGAAATTTTGGTTTCCAGAGGGTCGAAAGAATATTTCCAAAAGCATACTACACGACGAAATTTCGACTTTACTCGCACTATATTCTTCTGTCATCATATTAATAATTAAATCTTCTATAATATCGTGCAAGTTAAATCATTGACATCAAAACGAAATACAGTAGGTTTTAAAATTGAATTAAATACATAATAATCTTTTCCCCTTGCAAACAGAGTCTCGGAGGCACAGAGCATCCCCAAAAGCAAACGATCGCGACGATGATCGTGAAATTTCATTCTTCTAACCCGACCAGAAACTATTACGTTCCTGGTAATTTTCTCGACGGACCATAGAAAGCCATTGAATCAGCGAGAGCGATCGGTGGAAGCACATTTCCTCTCGTCTATCTTATTGCCGGTTATCAGAGATAGATTAAGTTGCACTAGCTCCGCCGGAACCGACCACTTTTTATTTATTGTATCGATAGTATCGAAGTTCTTACCTATAGCTTTTAGCTCAATGATCGGTAATAAATTTTCATTTTTTTTTTTTTTTTAATAAACGCACGTGGCGCGAGTGAAACTTTAAAAAAACGGGGAAAGTTTACCTTCGACAGTGTAACAAACGAAGAATTCCGATTTCTCTGCATTGCCGCGACTGTGACATTTTATTAGAAATAAATATTAACACTTTACCGACCGTGTACTAGCGGTGAATAGTTAGCCAATTAGTAGGCTACCGGTCGGTAAAATGTTAAAATATGTTAGCCGATTAATAGGCTACCGATCGGTAAAGTGTTAATAACTGCGCTGCGTATAGCGCGAGATTTCAGACAGAATTTCTCTCGCGATAACACGCGTTAATTCGAATAATCGTGTCCGGTTTGACAAACGGCGTTCATCAAATCCGAAATAGAAAACTGCGAATACCTTCAGTTTTAACTTCTTTTTTTCTTCCTTTTTTTTTCACAAGATATGTAGATAAACTATTATCACGGCGCTCGATTCGAGCGAAAGTTGCAGACACGCCCTTTCAATTTAAAACATGGCGGGCTATTAATCAGCTAGCGAATTCCTCTCGTAATACGCTTTCAACGATATTTCGTTGAACAGAGCGTTTCTCACTGAAGAAAAGAAAACATTGTCGCAGGCAATAATTACCAAGTGCAATAATTATGCCAACGAGACCGGCAACCGCCGCACTCCCCTGGAAGATAAGTTTTAATCAGAACGGGAACTGGCGCGTTCCCGTCGTTAAAGTGTAAATCACTAAGGCGTTATGTAGATACATGTCTCTAATTTGTACTTCCCACCTTGATTATACCGTGTATCCTTCCCGGCAACTACCGTCGTGCACCGCCATATAATATACTTTATGTTACCATTATTTTGCGAAACATCTTCAATCTTTACCTTCGAAGCGGATAATATGGCCATTGGAGGATGAACGAATGATTTAATGCAGCCACCGTGCCGTGAAAGTATCAGAATATTCTTCAATGTACTACCCCCCCCCTTCCCCCGCGAAATATAATAGTAGCGTGAAGTATGCACGTATCTCTACCAGTTTACATGGTCAAGGACAATTTTCTATCTGTTTTTTACGTTTAAAAAAATCGTCTTCGGTGAGAATTAATTTCAGCCATTTTCTTCCAACATGTTGAAAGTTCAATCCTAACGAGAATAAGTAAAATAAATAAATTAAATATATTATTCGATACTTATTATTCTAAAATAATATAATCAAGTATAAATATCGATTATCCTAACGATAATAATCAAATAAATGACAATTTCGTTTGTATTTCAGTAAGAATTCTAGTATTTTCTTTTAATATAATAAAAAGTTTAATCCTAACGATAAGAAATGAAATAAATACCTCCAATTTTCAACGTTGTAACAATTTATAATTATTTATTATAACAGTTTATTGTTATAAATAAAAACACCTTTCATTTGAACAAAATAATAAAATAAATGACAATCGTCTGTACTTTAGTAAGAGTTCCAGTATTTCCTTTTAATATAATAAAAAGTTTAATCCTAACGATAATAAATAAAATAAATAGCTCCAATTTTCAACGTTGTAACAATTTATAATTATTTATTATAACAGTTCATTATCATAAATAATAACACCTTTCATTTGAACAAAATAATAAAATAAATGACAATCGTCTGTACTTTAGTAAGAGTTCCAGTATTTCCTTTTAATATAATAAAAAGTTTAATCCTAACGATAATAAATAAAATAAATACCTAATATAATTATCTATTATAACAGTTCATTATCATAAATAATAACACCTTCTATTTTAACAAAATGCACGTGAAAAAAAAGACTTGTTGACGTATGATCCTTTTGCTTGCTAAATGAGAACAATTTGAAAATTGTTTTAAACAGTTAAACTTTGGAAGATGGTTGGTTCAAGCTTGACTTTATCAAAAAATAGCACGCGCCTGTTTCATTCTTCCTCACACTTTCGTTCGAAATTGAAAACCGGACTTGTTTGACGGTCTTTCTTCCCCTTCGAGTCTCTCAACGTCCTCTCGTTCCGCGAGGACATCGACAACCTTTCAATCGGTCGATGTTCTCTTCACGAAGATCCCTTTCCACGCGTCTAACAACGCGTTATCAGGGACAGCTGTCAACCACAGCGTGTGTGTCATATATATATATATATATATATATATATACAGCTAATGCTCGACGCTATGTACATCTGATCTGGCGGAGTATCCAAGAGTAGTCGTTAAAAAACGAACGGAGCTTTCAATAAAGCGTTCTTCGTCGAACGTGCCTCGTCGCGTTTCGTCTGCGTTTCTCCGCGACCCAATTTCCTGCCAAATCGGAGCGAGGCACGTCCGAAAAAACAGAGATCGGAAAACAAAGACCCGGGAGTCACGTTCGGGGCTTTGCAAAACCCCGTGGCACCAGGCTCCAGCGTTACCAAATCATCGCGAACAGTTGTTAAGTCGGAATTCGGGTTGCGGCGTGACTTGGCGAACACCGAAAGTCATAGAGTTTTCCAGCAAATCGATCCAGCTTCTTGCAGTCGCGATACCTCCCCCAAGAGAGAGAGAGAGAGAGAGAGAGAGTCTTTCATATTTCAAACTCTTATCGTCGTCGCGAGTTCTCCCCTGAACCTGTGGTGGGTTCCTCGCGAAAGGAAGGAAAATTTTAGAGAAATTTCACAGCCGAAGAACGAAGAACACGTGGCGACAGAAGCTTTCAGATCGACGAAGATGGACGTGAAGGGATGAGGGCAGAAAAAAAAAGAAGTGAAAACGCAGACGGCCTGTAAATAATCCGCGAAACCAACGCCGGCTGATCGAAAGGACGTTAATAACGGTGGCGTTAATAACGGATTACTAAATAGGGGATCGACTGACTAACGGCTGATTAACGTTAACACTAATTAGCTCTGCGTTGCGCTGTTACGATATGAACGGAGGATTACCCCCGTTTCCCGATGATCTTTCGTTCATCTTCACCCGAGAGAGAGAGAGAGAGAGAGAGAGAGAGAGAGAGCTCACACTCCGCCTATTGGATATTCTGGTTACAGATGCGTAACGACCTATTTTCGGTTATCGACTTTCGCGTAATGCATCTATGCACCACTTGACATCGTGAATTCGACCGCTTAGGTAAATTTCGAGAATCGTCCCGGCTCGTTTCGTTTCGAGATTTTAGAAAGAAATACTTCGCGAACGGTCCAATGTAATTAGTATATATCAATATAATTAGAAAATAGTATGTATATTATTGTATTGTTGCATATAATGTTATTGTCACTATTTCGAATAGTTTAAACGAATATTTTTGTTCAAGTCCTCTGAGAAAGTCAAACTTTAACTTCGTTTCGTCGGACGATACACAGTCTGTCTGAATTTATAATTTCACAGTCACTTCATTTTCAATTCAATTCAATACATAATTACTTCTATTTATTTTCTCTTGCGAAGAAATTTTTTACATGAAATAATGCTTGACCATCTCGTCGTTTTCTTACTAGTCTCTTCTAATCTCTATCTTGCTCGAATGTGCAAAAATTCTGGCAAATCGATCGTTTCCTTGATACATCTTTCGAGTTAATCGTTCGCGTTTTCTGAGAACCGAATAATTCCAATAATACTAGCGAACGGCAGTGTGTCGTATCAACGCACACGAAAGAAGGGAGAACGACACGGTCGATGAGTTATGATTTTTTTCATTTTTCTTTTTCAAGAGAGACGTATCTAAATACGTCGGCTTCGTTCCTCTGTCAAGAACACTCGGCGCCCAGGTTTTGCGCCGACAATGCGAGGCAAGTCGAAGTCAAGTTCAAACATGAAACGTTCAGAGAGAGAGAGAGAGAGAGAGAGAGAGAGAGAGAGGACGATACCAGGAAACGTAAAACAAGAACAAGAAGAGCTTTTGTAGCCGTGGAACAATACGATCGCCGTGGTCTTTCATACGCGCTTGATTCTGAAAGAACCAAGCGATTTAAGTAGGAACAAGCAGTGCATCCCATTCGACGGCTAATGAAAATATAAAATTCCTCGCGCCTTCCGGAAATAACCCACGATTCGATTAAATCATTTTATCATTCGTTATTTTCAACGATGAAGAGCGAGAAAGCTAGAATAGAAATAGGTTGACTTTTGAATTATGCGACGAATGAAAATAATTAAATGAGACAAAATATCGAGTAAAAATTTAGTAATAGAAGAAAATGATTTGGAAGATTCGATTAAATCATTTATCATTCGCTATTTAACGACGCTTTTGGAATTATGAGACGAATGAAAATAATTAAATGAGATAAAATGTCGAGTAAAAATTTAATAATAGAAGAAAATGATTTGGAAGATTCGATTAAATCATTTGTCATTTATCATTCGTTATTTAACGATGAAGAGCGAGAAGGGTAGAATAGAAAAAGATTGGCTTTTGGAATTATGCGACGAATGAAAATAATTAAATGAGATAAAATATCGAGTAAAAATTTAGTAATAGAAGAAAATGATTTGGAAGATTCGATTAAATCATTTATCATTCGCTATTTAACGACGCTTTTGGAATTATGAGACGAATGAAAATAATTAAATGAGATAAAATGTCGAGTAAAAATTTAATAATAGAAGAAAATGATTTGGAAGATTCGATTAAATCATTTGTCATTTATCATTCGTTATTTAACGATGAAGAGCGAGAAGGGTAGAATAGAAAAAGATTGGCTTTTGGAATTATGCGACGAATGAAAATAATTAAATGAGATAAAATATCGAGTAAAAATTTAGTAATAGAAGAAAATGATTTGGAAGATTCGATTAAATCATTTATCATTCGCTATTTAACGACGCTTTTGGAATTATGAGACGAATGAAAATAATTAAATGAGATAAAATGTCGAGTAAAAATTTAATAATAGAAGAAAATGATTTGGAAGATTCGATTAAATCATTTGTCATTTATCATTCGTTATTTAACGATGAAGAGCGAGAAGGGTAAAATAGAAATAGGTTGACTTTTGAATTATGCGACGAATGAAAATAATTAGTAAATATTTAAGGTAAACTGTCGAGTAAAAATATAATAATAGAAGAAAATGATTTGGAAGAATAAAAATAGCAATAGGTTATTGGTTTCTAAAGGGGAGAAGTTATGAAATTTTCACGAACAGTATTGAAAAGTTAAATTTCCCATAAAAGTATAGAAACTCGCAGTCTAGTAATCCAAAGTTCTAACGTGTCAAAGCTCTGATTTAAAACGAGCGAATAAATTCACTCGAAGAAATAAAGCTCCTTTGAAATCAACGTGATCGCCACGATCAGATTCGAGTTCGAACACAGATCGTTGTTTAAAAATGAAACCTACAAAAAGAAAATAACATAATTGGAAAGGAAATTGCTGAAACAAATTATTGGTTTCCGAACAGTCGAAGCTAAGAAACGTAGTTTCTGCCATTGAAATTAATAATCCGAACTTTCGATTCATTCTAAATTCAAAGTTCGATTAATTCGAGTCGAGAGAGAGTATATGGTACGAGCAATGAGTCAACCCGGTGGACACCTTGGCGAAGAAAAAATTCGATCGATATATAATCGATATACTGGGCGATACTCTACACCAACGAGGAGAACGAAAAGGAAATAAAAGGGTGAAATAGAAATGAGTTGTTGATTTTTAAAGAGGGGAAATTACGAGGACGCGATGGCTGGTCGTATGAAACATCGAGTCGAAGTCTCTCTTTCGTCCACTTTCGCCAATGCGATTATAGCTTCACTTCTCAGTTAAAACGACCGCGACGAAGAGACAACGCGATTGATTCCACTATCGGATATCGCTATACGCCCGTTTGAATAATATTTTTCTTTTCCACTTGTATCCGCCGAGCATGAGCAATAAGCCACGGGCCGCTCCGTGAAATTCAATTTGTCCGTAGAACGCGAATTGTCGGTTTGTTCTAATATTTGGACAGTGATGTCCAATCGGGAATATTTGTCGCAGAAATGTTGCCCGATGCATTCGTCCAACAGAATTACGAGTGAATTAGACTGCAATATGGCCGCACGCGTCAGACGAATTGAAACGGAGTATCGTTATTCTGTTTATGTTTCTTATAAATAGACTTTGGATTTTTAGGAGAAATTTAAAAATGTCGAGTTCGAAAAATGGAATAAATAAATAAATATATATATATATATATATATATATATAGTAGCATGAAATATTCGAGAAAAAGGTAATAAACGTTCGATGAATATACATACAAAATTCGCGACATATTTATAGGTGAGGACGATGGTGTAAAAAGAATATGGCGGAGGAATTTGTCAGAGTAATTCCCACTATTACTGGACGAATATTGTTCAAGTAATAATATTATCAAATCGTAATAATATTATCTCTTTCTACGATAGATACTTTTTTTCTTCGTGAATATAACAGTGTGTGCCATTGAAAATTCAGAAAATTAAGAAAATTTCCTTATCCTCGATTACGAAAATTAACACGATGCATTGCACGTCGAATCTTATCATTCACGCGAAATCTTCACGTATTACAACAACAATTATTGAACGCTGCTGCAAGACAATTGAAATCCTGAAGTAAACTGAGAATAACAAACAAAAACGATTAATATAATATAATTATTCAAATGGAATTCCTAGCGAGATGTATAAACGAAATAATAATATACACCTGTACTTAATTAATTGGCGCGTAAATGCTATAATCCAGATTGCACAGGTATTCGTGCAATTCTGGAAAATCTGAAGATCTCACACGATCTGTGTAAAAATAATTACGTACACGTGATAAAAATTCATTTATTCATCCTTCACTTCTTCAACTCTCTGACACTTTGGAAGTATGTCAAAGTGTAATTCGTTTATTCGTCACAGTCTCAAAAAAGGATGCTCGCAATATATTGAATGTTAAATTTAACACTAGAACTACCGACAGTTAAGACGAAGTTATTGCTATCAAAATTATTTTGATTTCTAACAAATAAAAATAAAATAAAATTCACTATATTATTTCTTTAGTTATACACTGTAAAAGTCATTGCATCATTGCGGGGAAAAAATTGTAACATGAAATAGAAATTTTAAAATAAAATTGAATAAACCAGTCATTTTGACTGGTGTGGTAGTTCTAGTGTTAAAAACGTTTTCTTCGAAATTAACGTGCTCTTAACTCCCGAGCTTTCGATCACGTCAATTGACGGGGGGTTGGCAAAGTTTCTAAAGAAAACAAAATCGCACAAAAGATCCGCGGAACGAATCACAACAAGTATAACGGTAAATTGATTTTAATTAATAGAAATAAAATAACAACACGATTCTAGACAATAGAAACAAAATTAATGAGCATTTCCGCCGTATTACAGATGTAAACTAAATAATCGAGATAAAACAACAATAATACGATTCCAAATAAAAGAAGCAAAAAATTCCAAATCGAAACAAAACGATAATACGATAATCCAAATAATAGAAACGAAATAACAAGCGTTATTCATAACTAAACTATCAGTCGGGGACAAGAACAATCATTCAGCAACAATTAGAAAACCATCCGTCGAAAACGTCCAAGGTAGTAAAGATCCAGCGTTCACGTGAACGCGCGAGTAAACACGCGAGAAATGTTTTGGCGGAGCGATTAACACGGGAAAGAACTCGGCTATTGATCCACGTGCAAGCCTTGACAGTAATGGACTCACCGCATTACCCAGCCACCTTTAATCGTTCTAACTTCCGCCGCGTTTTTACACGTGTAAAGTCGCAGCAGCAGCAGCAGCGACTGAACGAGAGCGGTTGAAAAACGCGGTTCTCAACAGCTGGTTTGCAACGTGTGTGCGTGTATGTGTGTGTGTGTGTGTAACAACGAAGAACAAGGAGAGACGCGACGAGTTGAGACTGCCGCCGTTGGAGAGAAATTTCCAAGCGGACCCGACGAAAATCCGTTACAGCGACGGACCGACTTATTGATCCGTGATGGCCTGTCCGACTTACACTTCTCGGGCCGAACTTTTGGCACGCTTTTGTCCCGAAAACGCCTGCGAGTTAAATTACAACATGCACGTTCACGTTCACGTTTACGGTTATAAAAGTTCGCGATTGCGTTGAGGGATGGAGAAGAGGAAAAAAAAATATATATATATATATATGTATGTATATATTCGAATTTTTATCTCGGAATGGGAATCCCGAAAAATGGCGAAATTACCAGAAATGAATTTCACGGGAATTGTCTATTCGGTGTGTACACTGGGACCCATATCCGAAATACACTAAAAAAAGGTATAGGAAATTGTTATGGTAGGAAATATTTTGGAATTTCAGTAGCACTCTAATGCGACACGACAGCGCGCGATTGTATTAAAAAGATCTGCAATTGCACGTGAAAGTATTTAATGTCCTCTTTGGTATTATTTAGCATTTAAATAATAGTCGATTCTTTAGTATTAAATAGTCTATTATTATTCTTTTATTATTTTTTAAGTCACAGTAATTATATGTTTAAAATAATTCTTTCATCTAGTGTATATTTGTAATAAATAAATAAATGTTGTAATTTCTATATATATATATATATTTTCAAAAATAGTTTCAAACATTTTGAAAAAGCAGCACTCTAATGTGACACGACAGTAGTGATTCCATTGAAAAAGTCTAAAATTGTACGTAGAAGTATTTAATATAGTATTTTATTACTATATTATTATACTGTATTATATTATTATATTTTATTTTTTTTAAATATTCATTAATATTGAATAGCCGATTGTACATCGTATTAGTAAGTCGCGGTGTATTGTAAAATTGTTGTTCATGTTATATAATAATTTTCTAGCGTATATTTACAATAAATATGATGAAATTTCAAATATATTTCGAAAAAGTAATGTGACATGACAGTAGTGATTCTATTAAAAAAAAAATTCGTATTCTTTCATTATTATATCGTTATAACATTACTATTATATTATTATTATATTATTATATTTTATTACTTTCCAGTTAATATTCTTTAATATTTGAACAGTCGATTGTACATCATATTAATAAGCCGCAGTATTTAGCGATATTACCTGTATTAACTGTACGTTCAAAATTGTATAATAATTTTTCATCGTATTTATTGTAAATATACGCTAGAAAATTATTATATAACATGAACAACAATTTTACAATACACTGCGACTTACTAATACGATGTACAATCGATTACTCAATATTAATGAATATTAAAAAAAATAAAATGTATATTCACATATGAAATATTTCGAAATCTCTACTCAAATTTTCAGAAAAGTTTCCAATATTATCACGAACAATATTAATAATATCAACAATTTAAAACGAATCTGAAATTACACGCAGAGAATCAAACATTTAACATCAATTTTAATAATTAATCACACGTTATAATCAACAGGTCACAGTATTATAGTGGCACTGTCCTTAGCATTGATTTCGCGTTAAAAATTACTGTCAATATCGTACGTTAATTTCCTATCGTGTGTTATAAATTCTATCGTACACACTTAAAACAAATTGCGCTTTATTACAGTATTAGGAAAATCCACGAAATTCCGCGAAAGTAATAATGAACGCTTATTACAAATACCACCATTGCCATTATATATATTGGCAAAGTTTAGAGAGAGAGAGAGAGATAGATAGAGAGCTAAAAATTCTTCTCGCGATTGTCGATCGATCGAGCGCGGCACGTGCGAGATTCACAGATTGTAAAGCGTTTTCAATACTGAGAAAACAGAGCGCCCGCTGCGAGACAGCAGCGCCGCGATCCTCGAGGACATCTCGGAGCCGGGGCAAATACGTCGAAACGACAGCGGGGGAGTGTTTCTCTCGCGGGGCGATCGTTGACGAGAGACATTTCCGAGAAGAACGGGCCTATTGATCCACGAACCAAGTGCCAAAGAGATGGCGGTGCCTCGTCCCTGACGTAATATCCGTCGCTGATAGAGAAAGCTCCATTTATGATTTCCTTCTTGTTCTCGAGGGAGAACCACCCCACCCCTCCCTTCTCTCTTTCCTCTTCCTCTTCCCTTTTTCTCTTTCTCTTTCTCTTTCTCTTTTTCGTGTCACAGTTAGTTTCCCTTTATCTCTCGTCGTGGCAGACGACACGATACGCCAAAGCGACAGCAACGTTTAGCTTTCTTGCAATCTCTCGGATAATTTTCTTAACCGAGCCTCGACAATGTCTGCAGCCTGCTGGCTCTGCTCGCTCGTTTATCATAATTGGCGCGAGAGCTTCGCGCAGCTGAAGCGCCACCAGTGTTATTGCGTTTTTCCGCACGTCTCATTATCACTGGATGAATCTTTCTCTTTCTTTCTCTCTCTCTCTCTTTTTTTTCTTTTTTTCTAATGGAACAAACGCAATTAATCCAGATCTTTCGTCGAAGGCTACCTCGACACAGAACAGAAACTAAATTATCTATACTATGTTAGTAAATTTCTTCCGAGTATCTGCACTTTTTTTTCTTTTTTTTTCTTTTTGGTCAATTGTACATATTTATATTGTTGCATGCCTTTATCAACTGTCACAGACAGCTTCTAGTTTTGCACATGTTCCTTTAATCAAATTGTTGTTGCGGTGTTCAATTCACGATTGAATTTTTCGCGGATGTTCCTCATCGTTGAAACCGTTCCATCCGCTTTAATAACCGCGAAACAGAGCACCGTCATTTTCGGTTTCGCGTTGCAAAATTTAAAGCCACGTGAAAGCCCGTGCAACTTTTATTTAAAAAAAAAAAAAAAAGAAAAAAAGGCAGAAAGTGGAGGAAAATTTTCAATATTTCAAACATCCAACACCGTTTCGGGAAACGAAAGGAACACTACGCTGGACAGGATATTTTAATTAAAACGCGTGTACGTTTTTTTTTTTTTTCGACAGCGTACGCAGGATACACGTGTGTGCAATAATATTGACTCCGTTTTGAACTTCTGTTCGTCGTAATCTTGGTCGCGTTTTCAAAGTAAAAAAACCGCGCGTAAAAAAATTCAAGCGAAATTAGCAACGACACCTTTATATTTCTCAAACGTCGGAGACGTTTATTAACGATGAAAACGACGATGGAGTTAAAAATGCTTCGAGCGGCACTCCAACTGACACAGAGGCCCACAATTGCTCTTTATGCAGCGTAATTAATTTCCGCAAAAAAAAAAAAAAAAAAGAAAAAAGAAAAAAGAAAAAAGAAAAAAAAGGAGAGACTCTTCAGAAAAGTCAATTTCAGCCACTAAAAATTCTTTAATCCTTAGAAACTTTCGTCCC
This sequence comes from Tetragonula carbonaria, assembly GCA_032399595.1. Taxonomy (NCBI): domain Eukaryota; kingdom Metazoa; phylum Arthropoda; class Insecta; order Hymenoptera; family Apidae; genus Tetragonula; species Tetragonula carbonaria. The sequence continues at coordinate 8,161,758 of JAUCRC010000003.1, forward strand.
CGTCACCGTAAACGAGAACAAATTGAAACGATATACCGAAGCCAAATCCTGCTGCACTATAAATGAAATGTGTACATAATATACTATCCGTGGGAACCGTGGGACGCGGTAAAAGTCACACAAGCGAAAATCTCTGCGAATGGCGTCATCCACAACAAGTCGGTATTAAATCGTAAATTGAATTGAAAGTTTGCAATTGCGCGCTAGGGTGTTGTTGAAACGGCGCAGCAGGCGCGACGTTTAGGCTAACGTGTTTCAATGAATAGGACTTTGCGTTTCCTTTCCAGGTTAACGCGTTACGCCATTAACGAGCTAGCTAATGAAACACGACAAATCACTCGTCGTTAAATTCCAACCTGACTTGTATCCACTGGTTGTCCCGCGTGTCATGTAATTATGATCTCTCCCGGATATAAACTCGGACAGTCTCCTCCCCCCCTCCCGATGACAGCCGTTGATTTGCACGTTGATTTAATTCTGCGGATCGATTTGAAATTTGCAATCCAGGCGACATTCGAAAGTGAAAGCAGCAGAGGGGACCGACTTGTGAAACGAATTGTACCACATTCGAATAAAATGCACGTCAGTATTATACATTAAAAAAAAACATTAGGTTTTTCTTTTAAATATTATAAACAGTCTTGCAAGCACAATCTTATATTTGTACGTCGTTTCACTTTTAATTATCGTCGTCGTGACTCTCTTCGAGTGAAATGCAAATGTTAGCTATTCTACGTTAACTCGGAATCGTGCGGAATTATTCAGAAAGAATATATTACGTGCCTATTATTAGCGTTCTCATTCTTAACATTACTTACTGATCGCTGTAAAAAAAGAGAGTTGGGTATGTAAACGGTGGCAGTAGTATAGGCCGACCGTGGTCAGACCTGGCAAGTTCACCGAAGAAAAATCAATGAAGTGGGTCGCGCGAGGTATAGCACTTCACTCTGTCGTCGCTTTCTTCGCTGTGTAACGATAATGAGGTTGGTACATTGTGTCCGTTTGCTGAATCAATTCCTAGATACCGGTTTATTTTAAACGATGACATTCATGCCGATTAACTACTCGGCCTAAACGAAGGACAGTGATTCTTATTAATATTCGTACACTGCGATATTCGAGAGCTTTACGCTGTATATGTCTTTGTTATAAAATATGTTTGTTTATGATACGTACACATTTACCTATTTAAACATATAAAATTTCTGAGATTTATATTAAACAAGTAAAATTTATATTTCTAGCAAGTATTTCTACGATAGGTATTCAAATGTAATTAAAATACGGCAGTAATCTCTCGAATACGATGTATAAATCTCTCGAGCAAATAGTATAAGTCCAGGGAGTTTTAAGTATTCATTAGGTGTACGTGAAATATGAAATATATATATATATATATATATATATATATATATATATATATTTAGAATGAAAACGCGTTTCGATTATTCGACTTGAATCAGCAAAAGTAAAGTGAACTCGTGTGTTTGAACAGATAAGTGGAAAGAATATTGGCGCACGTTCGAGTTCGTGTTATTTCATATAATAATGTTTTCAACTAAAATACCGTTGCCTGCTTCCATCTACTAATCAAATCAATCGTGATTACAGACATCATCTCGCGCCACAAAACTGATCGATCGACGATGTAAAATATTTTGAAAAAATACTTTTCAATTTCCATATTTTTTTTTTCTTTTTTGTAGAAATTCAGTTTTGCAAATATACAACTTCACGAAGTCGATGTTGAAAATTGATTGGCAAAAGTTGACACGAAATTACCGGACACATCAGGTATTCTAGTAGAAACGAAAGTGAAAAATTGGAGACAAATGCGAAAGGAAAAAAAAAAAAGAAAAAAGGGAAATGTCGTAAACGTGTAATTTGTTCGTAGCTCTTTTAAAATTCAATACGAGAATTCCGAGTCGTTAAGCCGTTCAAAAATAACTTTAATTGGAACTTTCCGTCTCCGTAACGAGCATTGTACGAGTCCGTAAGTAGTAACGAGCGAAACAAACGCGCCGACAGTAGTCGCAGTCGGCGCGTAGTCAGACCTGGCAAAATCAGTAAACGCCCCCATCACGCAATTGCCAGATTCTTCGTAGCGAATCGTACGTACGTATGTAACGTGAATAATAGCTGTAAGACAAATGTGGCGTGGCACAGTTTCAACTCGAGATCGCACGCAACAGAGACAAAGTATTCCCTTAGCTCGCGGAGCACAGATGGAAAAATGTTTTTCATAAAGCGAGGCAGGCAGCAGTCCGTTCCTGCGAAAGAAAAAAGAAAACGGAAAAAACGCGAAACAAAGTCTAAACGACAATTGTTTCAACGTGCAATCCAACGCGAAAATTGACACCGTATCGACGAGAGAGATTCGAGTTACCTAGTTCGCTTGACGACTGGAATTACCTCCGAGCGGTGAATTACGATCAACTCGTAATGCCTCGCAGAAATTCTACGCATCTGTGCAATTTCGAAGAATTGAATAATTTTCTGAACGCACAGATACGTATGTATGTATACGAATAAAATATTCATCCTGTAACGTACGAATGAAATACGTAAACGAAAGTTCTTGCGTTTGCCCTGATAAAGAAATCTTTATCGCTATTACTTGCAATTTGACTTTCTCTTGGCGCAGGTTTCACAAGTTTCACAGGTTTAATCGTCGGATCAAGTGTAATTGAACGCACCACTTGATAAACACTGAGACCGATCGTCTTATGGAGACCATTTTGAGGGCCATCGAGCGCACGAGTGCTCGAACACACCGCTTCGAACAGTCGTCGACTATAGACCGACTTCTCAATTTCGTCCGTGACACTCGGACGACCAACGATTCGCAGCGTGCACAGACATTCTTCCGAGCCGCGAACTCGTTATTGGACCGAGTTCCACGCAGTTTTGCCTCATCGATTACCGAAGATCCGTAGTTCGATTTGCCCTGCCCCCCTCTCTCGGGGAGTTTAACCCAGTTCGAACAACGCTTGTTCCAACACTACCAGCGGCTTCGTTGAAGAAACGCGTCGAAGACACGTTTCAAAGAGTGACGACGAAGAAGAAGAAAATAATCTTTACGAACGTACTGAGCTGATGATTCTTCTCGTTGCTAGTTTAGTTTGGAAACTAAAATTGATGAAGCACGCACCGAATCACGCAAAAATCCAAGGGGGAAAGACCGTGCTCTTTGTTAATCGGAAATGACACGAGAGAGAGAAGCAAAGAAAGAGAAAAGGAAAAATACATGAAAAAGTAAGACTAATCGCGGAGAAAGAACTCCAACAGGGGGATGAAATAGGAGAAGACACATCTCCCCGTGACCCTGGTTGAAAAGTCGAAGAAGCTTCTCACCGTGGGAATTCCCAGGTCGTGCACCCGCTTCCGGCGTCTGACACAGATACTCCCTCGGTCAGGAGTTTACGTGAAAAACAGCAACACCAAACACACACAGAGAGAGAGAGAGAGAGAGAGAGAGATGCTTCGGAGAATGTACGCTGGAGTCGTTGCCCTCTTTGTGTTGGCCTCCGGAGAGTTTGCTCTAAAATAGCCGACCGAACGAGAGACAGGCTGTAATAATAACCGGCAAGTTTTCGAACGTCGAGTTAATTCTGTCCGGTCGCGTAGAATGCATCGGCAGAAATTGCATCAGCGACTATCGTTAGCGAGTATCAGCCGGCCATTATCCAAGCACGGAAACTCGATTACTCGTCCAATCCACCGGCAACTTTCCACACGTTGTTCCTACATATATATATATACATATATCTATATAACGCGCGCCGCGCGATAACTTCGCCGACGTACGCACTATGGTCGTTCGATGCACTATGAAACTCTGACCGCGTGTCTCTTCCGGATCGTCGACCGAAAGTTCGAAAGTTCACCTTTCAGCCTTGCTATAATTTTCAACTAACTGCCGCGATGAGGGCGTGTTTCATAAATTAACGGTCAGAGATGGAGGTGTGATGAACGGCGAGAAGAACGAAAGTTTTTGACCATGGCGTGATCGATGACGAGAAAACGCGCTCGCGTGGCCGTCGACAATTACCAAAGAGAGGGAGGAGGAGGGGGTGCGTGTAGAATTTTTTTAATGGACTTTACGTTGACACGAGGTAAACGAGTTCCTGGTGGTTTTTTAGCAACGGTTATTGGACCGTGATTGACGTGCGCCGCAGTTCAATGTGGGGGTGATTAAACGCACGATTGCTGGCAGCCGTACGAATGTTTTTGAAGTATTTTAATAGAAACTGTGACAACGAACTTTGATTATTTATTAAATTCGTTTTGAATGAAGGTGCAGTTGAAATTGGGATATTCTTTCTTTTTCTTTTTTCTTTTTTTTTTGTTCGATAACAGAGGCGAGTGATAATTGGGTATTTTGTTATCGTTAAAAAAAAAAAAAAGATATTTCCTCTCTCGACTAAGACTCGTTTACGCTGCGCGAATCAATTTCTGTACATTTTCAATTTTCGAAACGAAAACCAGTCCAGGTCGCAGCGGAAAGTTTCGAGAGAAACGTAATGGGCTCACGTGCACTCGAGATCAGAATATTTTTTTGTTTCTTTTTATCGAATATTGCAACTCCAAGAAAAAAATACAACGCAAGAAGATGAATTCAAGTCTTTCAGCAAACAACTTTCTAAATTTAAAAGAAACAAAAAAAAAAAAAAAATCTTAAGCGTGTCTCGAGAAAGAGTTTCCCTCGCAACGAAATGTCAATTGTCATCAAATATCTTCAAGAAATATTTTCGAATCTCCGTATACTAACAAGACTATCCTTTCTCTCTCTCTCTTCTCCCCTCAAACGGGAGAAGATAAAAACAGATCGTTCGTTCTATTTATCCTGTCTTCTCATCCATTTTTACCTCCCTCCCTTGTTTGGTAAATCTTTGCACGTTTCGAAAAGTTTCCGATAATAAATGACCTAGTTCCCTCCCATGTTTTTCCATCGTACGCATCCGCTGAATGGATCACAGTCTCGCCACTTTCTGCTGGACAATGTCGTTCGTTTTCCTACAAATCCACAAGTCTATTTACAAGTTCACGAGGGAGTGGCTTTTCTGTTTCTTTTAAAAATCTTCCCTTCGATCGTGTCAGGGTTGAATCGTAATTGCGACAGCATGCTCTCGCATTGTATCAACGTTTCCGCTTTACTCTTTCGTCCTTGTCTTGCCAATAACGAATAAATTAGGAGCAAATTGTAGATTGTATTTTTCCGATAATTTTGAGAAACAACCGTGGTCGACGACACAAATTAAAATTTCGACGAAGCGAATTAACATTTGAGAGTTTCTCCTCAAATTTCTCTCGACTGTTGTTTCTGGAAAAGTTTCCAGAAATTCTCAGCGATTTCAGGATCAAAATCGCCGAACGAAGGGATTACAAAAATTCCTTGTCAAGGATTCCTCGATTTGTCCGGAGAAAGATCAAAAAAAAATTTCGAAAATCTCCCCCCAATTAACCTTGAGGCGAACCACGAAAAGTTTCGATTCATTATAAATTCTAATTAGATCGGCGGAATTTCGCCGAATTAAAAAATTTTAAATTAACTAAGCACGTGTCCAATATATTTCATACGACAAAGCCCAATTAACACACTCGTGACCCACATGCAATCCATTCACCGATTATTTTATACTTCTGTTCGCGATTGACGTGTGACGAACAACCTGGCAAAAAAAAAAAAAAAATGCCGCCGAAGCGAATTTATTAACAAATTTTATTCGATACGAGCGCTGGCGTACGTGACGCCGCTGGTTAAACAGGAGGACGTACGCACGCAGCTTCCGGTGGCGTAATTACAGGCGCAAGATGCGACGAAAGTGGCTCTTAACGAGAAACTCTGCACCCTCGCACTCTCGTTTACGACGAAACTTTCGTCTAGACGGGGAGGCGAGTTCCTCTTCCTTAGTGGAAACTCGTATTTCCTCGCTTTTTACATGCCACATAAAGATTCCACGCTCTAGCTTCTATCCTTTCTATTCGTGTCTTCAAAGCTGAAAATATTGTCGCGTGCCAAGCAAGTACTTTGGAAAGTAGCTCGTGCTTTTTCTCTCTTTTCTTTTTCTTTTTTTTCTTTTTTTTTTTTTGGACGACGATCAATTATGAGGTTTAAAGAGGTGCTCTCTCTCTCTCTCTCTGTGTGTCTGTTCGCTCTCTTGGCTATTTGTTCTCTCGACGTCCCATTAATGTTCCCATTGATGTCCTCTTGAACCTTCGACAATGCCGTTGCTGCGTTTCACGGTCCTTGGGGACCCGTATAATTCGATTTATCGAGGTACACGTTTGCGTGAGACTGAGGTTTAGTAATTTCGTTTCCCATTGAGTGTTTAGTCGAGTTAGAGAGAGAGAGAGAGAGAGAGAGAGAGAGAGTTGATTAGGTGTTGAACTTCGAGGTCGAGGTCGAACTGGACCGGAGGATTAGTTTAAATGTACCTTACGCTCGATGTATTATCGTATTAACAGCTAAACAGGATAATTGTAGCCACTGTTGTTCCACCGTGGAGTATGGTAATTCCGCGAAAGTTAATTATGAGAAATTCGTTTCGTAGCCTGTGACGTTGAAGGGATGTTTGTTTCAAGGTTGCGAGCGAAGGTCAACTTGGAGAAGAACGCACGTGCAGCTTCGTGTCGCGTGTGTGCGGTGCTCGCAATTTTCCGAAAATTTTCGTCGCACAGAGAACGTACGTTGAAGCCTCAAGTCGATCAATTAGTTCGTCGTTATCAGTATTATCATGGACATGATAATTTCAGACGTCTTTTTATCTCTTATCTCTTTTCTTTATCAATTTTATTAACAATTCAAACAATTCAAATTTCGATAGTTCCGAATAATCCGAGATTAATTTTGATCGTGGAAACTTCCGGCTGAGAGATAATCCGGAGTGATCGAGACGATGAAAGAATCACGAATCGCAAAGATCGTACGAAATCGTGATTCCGTTGTATAGTAATCTTCCTTTTCGTTATTATAACGTTCGATCGAGCGTGATTATTCTCGACGCTTAATCATTTTAGACTACAAAGGACCGAGGAGGGTGGCGATCTCACCACCCGATAATATCTTCATCGGGGCGTTGAGGATCGCGCTGACATTTCAAATGTGTTCGAGGCAAACGAGGAAACCCTCTCACCCCTAATTGGATCTAATGAGCGGCTGAAAAAGAACGGTTGGAAAAGCAACCGGCATAATTAAGAGAATTCTGACCCTGGCGGCTAATTGGTTACGTGAACTATATTTTAATGAACTTTCCGGTTCCAACTTCCGGCCGACAAGCGGTCTTCAAACGAACAAACTTCCGACATCTCAGATCTCAGCCGATCTCGAGGCGAGCTCGAACTTTCGTCTCGCCTCGTTGGAAACATTCTATTACACCGGACCGGCCGATCGACGAAAAAGAGAAACATTCGACGGAGAGGAAAAAGAAAGATGGCCACGAATGAAGGAAAGGGAAGGAATGTTAAAAGCAGCTGCCGCCGAGAACTTCTGACTTCGTTTAAACGGGGATAAAAAACCCTTGCTTCCGTTTCTCGAAGAGAAGAGAAGAGAAGAGAAGAGAAGAAAGAAGAGAGAAGAGAAGCAGAGGAAGAAGCCAGCAGGACGATTTTGTCCGACGATGATCAATTCAAGTCGCTGAATCTATTGAGGAAACGGGGGCGCTGTGCACCAGCATGAGAAAGAGAGAGAGAGAGAGAGAACGCAATCAAAGGAAAGACGTGGGCAGAGCAACGATCGAACGGATGAATCATTCGTGCCCGACACTTGGGCCACACAAATCCAGGACAAATCGATGACCGTGCCATTGTAAGACCTCGACAGTCGAACGAGAGATTATGCCCGTTGGATTAGCGTGAAATCGATGAATCAAGTTCTCTCTGGTCAGTTCTCACCCTCGGAGAAAAACGTTTGTCGAAACACGTGGAAGTTTGAAAACTCACGTTTCCCGATCTTTTTTTTCCATTAACGAACGAGGCGGAGGGATTCGTTTATATTTAATAGCGTCGATACAGACGGGACAGAACAGAATCATTACATTAGCACGATGTAAATTTAAATTCTGCACGAGGGTCGTTTCACGTTTCGCACTGCCGGGGGAGCGAGGCTCGCGATGCGTGAAATATTCAAACAAACCGTGAGCCTTTCCTCTGCCTTCGTCCATTGAATCCCGATTTATTTCGCTCGTTGCTTTCTCCGCCGAGTATCGAATTCTGTCCAACAGCGAGCGAGAGGGGAGGAGAAGTGGTAACAAGAAGGTTTTCCACGAGGAAAAGCGTTTCTCACGCGTCCGCGTAAATCCAGGGGAAACTAAACGTGTTTCGAAGGCAGCAAGGAGTCCAGAAAGCGTGAGAGGTAAATACATTGAGAAACTGTTTTACATCGATCGACAAAATGGACAACAGAGAGAGAGAGTGAGAGAGTGGAGAGTCTCTGACTCGAAAGCAATTAACCTGAATGTACATTATTAAACGCATACACGTTATAAATCACATCGTGGCCGCGACATTGGACCACAAATTAGGGTGAAACAGGCTGAAACGCGTGGACAAAGGGTGGACAGAGAAGGTTCGCCAGTGCCACGATACAAAGTGAACGTGTTTCAAAGGAATTCCGCTAATTCAATTTACCTGGTTCCCGGGGAACGGACAATTTCGATTTTCTACGACCCCTCCCCCTCTCCTCTTCCCGTGCGCGATGGCCAACCGACGGTGGAAAATTTGCGTGAGTGCAGCACACACGGGGGACGGGGGGGAAGAGAAGGGAAAGCGAAAGAGAGTCAAAGCGAGTTTCTCGGCGAGGTTTGGCTCGACCCGCAACAACTGGGTCGCAGCCTGCTGTCCTGACCCAGATGAATGTCGCGTGACGTCACGCAACCCCCTTGATCTTCTGGTAGCTTCAAGGTGTCGATTACCGAGAGGAGAACTCCTCTCTGCTTTGCCCTTCGACGAAGAACGGCTGTTTCGAGGCCGTTTTCGAGGCGGTGTTTCGCAATCGTGTCGGGCAGCCGTGTCACGTATGTATCGGTTGGCATGCTTTATGCACGATGCAAAAAACACACGATGCGCACGTGTCCGATAGACAGAGAAAAAGAGAGAGAGAGAGAGAGAAAAGAGACTAGAGAGTTCTCAGCAACTGTTCCACAGTTGTTTAAAGCGGAGCTCTATCCGGTTGTTCCTTTCTGCAGATTGTTCGCGCCTCTGTTTTATGGACCATCTCCACCATCATCGTGGTGGAGTGATTTCACGGTGCAAGGTTATGGAAGAGTGGCCGAAACGACGAGAAATATTCGCGCGGAACGCAAGTGCCCGGGAAACATTTCTCAGATTCTTCCGTCGATTCTCCTTTCGGCTCTCGTCCCTTCCGTCTGAATACCGAGCGGTATATAACTCCTTAAAGCGGATATCTCAAACGGAAGGAGAGACTTCTAGAATTCTTTCCTCGTGATAACGTGTCCTAGATCGACACCGGCTGAACCTGAATCGCCTTTTTTTAACTACGCGGCTGAAACTTCCAATTCTTCCACCGAGAGCGACATCTATTCTCGAATCTATTTCGCACTACTTTTCGCATTCCCGTACGCGCGACATTTTCCACTTTACGCGTTTGTCGATCAAACACACGGCGGAAATTGGCTTTAAATTTCGGCACGTTCGGATATTTATCGGAAAGAAATATCGGCTATCAATTCTTCGTTTCTGAAGAAACGGAAGGGACTTCATCGATCCACTATCGTTCAGTCTAACGTGCACAGTATTTTACATTTAATAATGTAAGTAAATATGAGAGCGATAAGTGAAAATATGCTCGACGCGTTTGTGAAAACGTTGACAAACGTTCATTAATTGTCTAAACTAACGTTGGTGATGAAAAAGTTTCTCAAACGCAATTTTTCTTGCCAATTTCCCGTCCGGCCGCGCGAGAAGAGGCAACGAGAAGTGTCCTAATTAAACGTTGTGTGCTCGGTAGGAGCAAGTTCGCGACGCGGACTCAGTGGCAGACATTCGCCGAGGATGCGGTCGAAAGATGCAATATTCGGAGAAGAGAGGACGCCTGCACACAGCGTGGTGCACGAAATTGATGTAACGTCTATGTTATATGGTACAGTGGTCGAGCATAATACGTTTAAACGCATCGATGGAAACAACGTTCGCGATGGCAGGAGTTACGGCTGCCATTATAACACAAGCGTTTGGAAATTTGGTCACGTCTCTACCTGTGTAAAATACACGTCTCAAACGAGGCCCCTTTGATCGAATTTCCGTTCCACGGTATTTAAGTACGTTAATGCAGCTCGAGCTGGAGCGACAGCGTCATAAAATATTGACAGAGAAGCGATAAATTGATATTTAATATTATCCGACATCAACACAGGAGAAATTAAAAATTCATACTATTCGAAAAGGTGAATGAACGAAGTCTTTCCCTGCAGAGGTATCCAAGTAGATCGATGACTACAGTAAATTTTTAACACTAGAACTACGACACCAGTCAAAATGACTGGTTTATACAATTTTATTTTAAAATTTCTACTTACAATTCGTTTTTCAATTTCTACTTAAAATTTCTACTTACTCTCTCGTGTTACAATTTTTTCCCAATTGCAACGATGCAATGATTTTTACAGTGATAACTAAAGAAATAATATAATGAACTTTTATTTTATTTTTATTTATTAGACATCAAAATTTTATTTATTAGACATCAAAATAATTTTCGTAGAAATAACTTCGTCTTAACTGTCGGTAGTTCTAGTGTTGAACGACACAACACGTTTAAAAAATTCCGGTAAGTCACTTTCAGAAATTTGCACGACGCAACGATCGTGTATTCCCCTGTCTCAGTTGCCGATTTTATGCGATCACTTGCGCCCGGTTGTCGCAAGAAACTTCACAACCGATGCAAAATATAATCGAAATATTAATCAAATTCCTACGAATAACGAATTCTTACTTAGAGCAGATAGTCTGTGCACGTGTCTTCGAGCATCTCCGCTCCTTAGATAATTAACTCAGATCGAGATCAACAATCGTAACGTCGATATTCGTCCTGCCAGCGTGCAGTTTGCTTTACGATTACATCTACGTGTTCCGGTTAAGTTCGCGGGGGGCAAGACGATCGCATCCGGCGATATGATTCACGTTTGGTACACGCGCGTACACCAACGATTCTCTCGGGGGAGGGTAGGAGAATCGATAATAAGCCGCCCTTAACTCCACGTAGATTAACCGTACACCACGAAACCGGTATTAAATGGCCGATTGCACGTTGTTACAGGAGATTTGTTATCCCTTGAATGAGATCGTAACCGGGCCACTGTAATTCCTAACGCGATATCGGTGGAAAATCGTCGGGCAATCAGTTAGAAATCTGTTGGACGCGACAATGAAAGGTAATTGTAATTTCGCATCGATCTCGGTCCGATTCAATATCGGTGTAAATTCCTACTGTTGTCGCCACTGTTATCGATTCAGCCAAGCTAACTATAATTTTATAAATCGAAGAGCGGGGCAACCTGACTTTTTATCGTGCTGAGTAGGTTCAGTTTATTTTCCAATCAATTTTCGCACGAAGGAGGAAAGAAGATGAAAAAAGTATAAGAATAATATACTTATTATATATACTCTTCGTCTCACTTATTTTATGGTCCATTTATATTATATATATATATATATATATATAATATAAATGGTCCATAAAATAATTATATATATAATATTAATATTATATATATAAAATTAATAATTATATATTATAATTATAATTAATAATTATATATATATAATATAAATGGACCATAAAATAAGTGAGACGAAGACGGATAGGTATGAGAAGTAAGATGGATTAATAGCAGTCGTAGAAGCAAGTGAAGAAAGAAACTTCACGAGATGGATGAAAAGTACAGCCACCACGGTGCATAACTGCGGTTTTATTGCAGTTGCTGTACCCCTCAAATTGAGCTGAAATGTCACCGACACTATCTTAAATCAAATTTATCCTCCACGTACGTATGATTGTTATCTCTTTCTAACAAGTGTCGGGGCACGAGGACTCTTAAATTGCCAAGTCGACTTGATTTGAAGAATTGAGACTGCCGCGCGAAGTTACCGTTTCGCAATGTGCCTCGATCTCGCTTGGAAGAAGAACGTTCCAAATTACGTAAAATAACCCGACTGCGGCGAAGTTACCTAACTCGCCGATCAATCTATCCGCGAAACTGAAAACTCGGGGGAAAAACGCAGTTCACCCGGGGAAACTAAAGAGAAAATGCAGAAAACTCCGGGAATTCGCCGGCTCTCCGTTATCCAGGTTACCAGTGTAATCCAGAATATCCGCGTGACACTGTTCCGGAGTGTCACGCGCGCGCGTTGCACGTCGGAAAAATAATAAATTACGGGCCGTTCCCTCCCTCTCCCTTTCTCTCTCTCTGTTTCTCTGTTTCGCCCTGGCGGATATGGAGGAGGTCGAGTGTCGACGCGCGTATATTTCGCGTGATCTCGAGTGTGTGCAGGTGGTGATAGCGGTTGAAAGTGGTCAGCCATAGAGAAGCCCCGGTTTACCTGCTGGCCGAGCCAGTTGTAGCGAAGCTATTGCGCTTTTCTTCGCCTTTATTTCACCCCTGGCGAGACCTCGAGACTCGCAAGATCGAACACACCCCCCGTTCGCTCGATACCGCTGGCACCGTTTTCGTTTTCTCCGAATTTCTTTCGATTGCACGATTTTTTTTATTGAAATTTGCCTTTCCATGGAATTTCCTCGTCTCTTACTCTACTCTCTTCGGGTTGGGGTGTTCGTTCGGTGTCAGCGTTTCGTGAGGATTGGTTCCTTGAGAAAGGCAAGATTACATACTGCATTCGGCGGATCGAACGGGGGAGGGTTGCTTGCTTGCTTGCTTAAGGAGCTTCTCTCGGGTTGGTTCAAGATGGAAGCACGATGCAGCGAAGAAAGTGAGATACATGTGTGTGGAATACGTGGACGGAAAGACGGTTAGTAGGGCGCAGTGTTGGCCAGTACAGTCAATTACTTTGTAGCCATTTCTCTAATCAATTATCTTGTAATCAAATATTTTTACAATCAATTATTCTGTAATCAATTACTTTGATATCATTTCTGTAATCAATTGTTTTACGATTATTTCTGTAATTAATTACTTTGTAATCATTTCTGTAGTCAATTACTTTGTAGTCATTTCTATAGTCAATTACTGTATGTGTAATAATTTTTATAATCATTTCTATAATCAATCACTTTGTAATCACTTCCGTAATCAATTACTTTGTAATCATTTCTGTAATCAATTACTTTGTAATCATTTAATCAGTCACTTTGTAATCATCTCTGTGATCAATTGCTAAATGTAATCACAGAAATTAACTGATCATTGTTAAGATAAATCAGTAATCTTGATTAACTTTTGTAATTTGTCATTATTACTCGATAATTTTTTTTTTTTGACAATTAACCGATTAATTTATATTTCATTAATGCATTGTTCCTTCACAATGCCATTCAGTCATATTAATAACGTAATGTTGTGCTATATTCTATAAATCTGAACTAAATGTTATTGTTGGAAACTGGAATTTTCAATTTCCAAGTAGTAAACTCAATAACAGAGTGAGAATATCTACGCGTATTGTTTGTCGCGTAATGTCGAATTCATAATAATTTGTTAAAGTTTATAATCGTCCGATATAAGAATGAAGACTCTCAAAATTTTGATCACTCGGCAAGTTTATCATCAAAGTCAAGAATTATACAGACGAAACTTTCAAAAACACTGTGGTCGATAAAAAATTTTTTTAAACATTTGCAACAGAGATCCTGATAAAATTATAGGGTTATCCAAAACAATGCAAATAATAAACGTGTAGTTTCCACAAAATATACACAGCGTTGTTGATAAATGTAATCACTATATGATTGATAATTATTTAATTAATCGTAATCGTTGATCACTTTTCTTATTCATTAATCAGCAATTATTTGACAATATTTGATAATTTGATAATTAGCAGTCTTAATTAATATCCTGATTTCGTATTAATCGTCGTCAATCATTAATCGGATTACATTTTGCTCGACTATGGCGGCAGACCACACGAGAGCATTTCGAGATTAAGTATTTCGATATATGTAGCTGCATTCGCATAATGGAAGAACAGACTGTACACTATGATCTTCGTCTCGATGAAAATGTTAATGTTCCAACAAGATTCGAGATTTATTTCTATGCCGGTGCTTTCAATTCTCTTTGTTAAACTATGGTTGCAACGGATGTAGTTCTAACAGATGGAAACACATTTAATTGTTCTAATATATTCGCCGGATCTATTTTTCACAATAATCTCACGAGACGTTATTTCGTCCTATATTGCAAACGCGATCATTTTACGAGACAATGTGTCCTTCGTGATTGCCCGAGAAAACGGAGCTATAACACTCTATCTTTTCCTCTGACCAATTTTCATAACGTAGTAAACACATTGCATAGGAATTAGTATTTAATTCTTCAATAATATTCCTCGTAGTTCCTTATTCCCGCTAACAAACATCAAGTGAAATATGACCGAAGCGAGAGAAAGCACCGCTTGATCGGATTGTCAACCGATTGCTCTAACCCGGTGCTGTCCAAGTTAAGTCCCTGGGCTTACGGTGCTTCCTTGTCTGCCTCGTTATTAAATTCTATCGACGTATATATTATATATATATTATATATACGTGTGTGTATGTATGTATGTATGTGTATCTAGTACCAACAACACCCACGTATATTCAACAATCTCACCATAATTAAAAAAAAAAAAAAAAAAAACGAGGAAAAGACCGCGAAAAGATGAGGGCACATATAACACATTTATCACAGGAGAAGAACATCTCCCGTTTCTAAATTACTTAGTTTCAACTTACCAATTAATTATCAATTTAATTTGATCCAATTACGGCGGACGTCATTCGCGTGGAAATGTTCCACTTGGTGAAGGAACGGACAGGACAGGACAGGGCAGGGCAGGGCAGGGGGTGGCTTCCAGGAAAATATATATATAACTTGCGAAACACACAATCGTCCTCGCGCCTCTGCCGATCCGATTGTAAACGACGGGCTGGGAAATTCTAGGGGAATGTTTATCCTCGAGCGACTCGGACAGGAATGCTCCATCGAAATCCCGTTAGCGCGGGCTGTAACCGGCGCAACCTTGAAACCGGCGGCGGCGGCGACGCGCCCTCTCTCTCTCTCTCTCCCACTCTGTCTCTCTCTCTCTCTCTCTCTGCCGGTGACGACCTCGAGAAAGTTTACCTGGGAGAGAGACCTGTGTGCTCCAGGTCCCGGTGTTTTCGTTCCATATTCTAACTCCGTGAGGGAGTAGCAGAGGAACGGAAAGAGAGAGATTTAATTAACGCCAAACGAACTGCGATAACAAGCTTCGCAGTATACAATAACCAAACTAAACGAGAGACGCGTATCATGCGCACCAACGCGTTCGAAGTTCAAGGAGAGCGCCGGGAATACACCTAGCGATATTTGAAGGCTGTCCGGGGATCTCCTCCAATGGCTGTCGCGATCGGAGTACTGCCAGCCTTTTTTCGCCTTTCGCTCTCATAACCTTGAGCGAGTACACCCTGTTTATCGTTGGACGACGACGTTGAGATCCACTCGGGATAGGATGATCTCGAGGGAACGCGGCGGTATTTTAATTCGTCGCTAATTAATTGTTCAGCTCGTCGTTAACTGCAGCAGCCGGCCGTGCAAAGATTTATATAATACGTATATACATTGCCTGCCACGTCTGTCTGTCTCTCTGGAAGTCACTCCCTTTCGTCCGTCGTTTTTTTTTTTTTTTAGGCATTTCCTAATATTTGATATCGCGTGGATTTATTACTTACGGCGGAAATTCTCTCATCGCCTCGAGGCGGTCTGAGGCGTTCAAAGTTCTTTTCTCGGTCGAAGCGAAAGCGACGTTTAAACGTGGAAAGATTAAGAGAGAGGGGGGGAAAAACCATACGCTCAAGTCAAGAAACTGTCCCGTGGAAGTATTATATACTTGCAAAGCGAATTGTTAATCTGAATCGATTACGAAAGTAATCACGTGTATATATCGAGGAAACGAAGATGGAAAACTGCGGGAGAAAATGATGTAACTCACAAAATGATATTTTGCTTCGGGGATATCAATAGTTCGTCTGATCCCATTTGCGGAAATTCTACTGGTTATAATTCAAGTCACAGTTGGATATTACTCGAATGAATATTCATATATAAATAATTATTCCTCAGTCGAATATTTTATTCGGGCAATAATCATTCACTGTTCGCAATAACTGATTCTCTCTTCGAAACGCTTTACTTCGATCGCGAGATTTTTCGAATGGTAACTTTCGAATATTAATTATTATTCTTGCTGTGAATTTTGCACAGTACGAAAAGAACTGCGCGATCGAAATGTGACAAAGTAAAAGACATATTAAACCCCAGTACTCATAAGTAATGTCTTTTTTTTTCTTCTTCAAATTTAATAAGCATTGCCATCTGGTGACGATAATTAAAAAAAAGATAACTTAAATAAAATAAAATTTTGTATAGTATGAAAACGACATCACTTATAAGTGATCCCTTCTCGCTCTTGAACTTCAATCGAGTACATCATTCAAAAAAAAAAAAAAAAAAAAAAGAGGCGAGTGAAACTTTATTTCTCATCCTTCATCCTTCATTCCTTGTCCGTTCTTCGGAACGAGATCTTTTTAGTTCAGCAAACGAGGTTCCTTTGATAGAACCCCCGTCTCTCTAGGGTGCAACAAATTAGACATTCGTATCACCATTCGTATTCGAAGAACGAGATACATGCATTTTTCTCTCTGGAATGAGATTCGTCGCAGCTGATCAGGGAGAAAAAGCTACGTGTAGCTGCGTCGATCGCGGGGCGTATAACACATATATACATATATATATATATATATCGGTCATCGAGAGGGAAACTGGGACGGTGGTTGTATTTGCTTTTAACGCCGAGGAATCGAGTGATGAATAAGGGGGTGAAAGAGGCGCGAGGAACGCGAGGAGAGACGAGACCTTAGCACACTTTCAATGCACCTTCTACTTGACTTCTTTCTTCTCTTCTAGCTAGCCTGAACCCCGCCGAGAAGCATGAAATTAAGCGACGGAGAGAAGACATCGCGAGCGAGCGTTGCGCGTTCGAAGGCTGCGGCGGAGAGGAAAAAGAAAAAGAAAAAAAAAAAAAGAAAAAGAAAGAAGAGAAAGAAAAAAAAAAGAAGGACGAAGGGAAAAGTGGGAAATAGGATGCGAAGTTTTCTCATCGCGAACGGCCGTGATACACGACACACACACACACACACACACACACACACACACACACAACCCTGAGAGCGTATCCCTTGATAAATAATTCATGAAACATTTCACGGACGCAATCAAACTACGGCGAGATCGCACGATTCGTGGATCATGCGCTTATGTTTTTTTATTCGCCCATCGACGAACAGCATCGAAGGACGCACGTTTCGCGCGAAATTTTCAGCTACGACACGCCATTTGTGGCAACTTGGGGCTCACGCGGATGTACACTCCCCCCCCTCCCTTCTCCGTAATCGGGGATAGAGTGCCTTCCTGTTTGCAGTCTATCGATCGGTTGACGCGGATACACGATTATCCGCTAATCCGGAATTAATTAAGTTCACACTCGGCGCGATCTCTCGATCTCTGTGTGCTCGAGGTGTCCGGATTCACGCGCGGCGTAGACAGAGAATCGTCACGTCCATCCGGTTCTCAGACGATCTCCGACCGGATACGCCGATTGATCGCCCAGCCGATAGGAATTAGGACGAACTGAATGGAACGAAGGATGGCTGAGAGATCGGATGCCTGGAGTACCAGATGCACCGGGCTGAAAACGAGGCTAAGGGTGAATATCAGGGAGGATATATATCGCCCCGCTGGCACGGCGCTCGTTGCGAGCTCGCGGTGGAAAAATGGCAATTTCGTGGTGGATTCTGTCAAGAATTTCATCTCGGTCGTAATGGGATTCCGGCTGCCCCCCCCTCCCCCCTCCCCCCGTGTTTCATCCTTAATCAGTCGTTTAATTGCCTTCGGTCATCGTTCGATCTTCCTTCCTCGGCGACGAGCTTCGAGAAACCGTGAAGAGAAAAAAGCGGGAAAAAAAGAAAACAAAGCAGACGAAGAAGAGATGATAGATAGGATAAGAGGTGAAAAAAAAGGAAAGATATTTCGAAGGAGCAAGAAGCTTCGAGCGAAGGGATCGGTTGAAAAGCGATGGAAAACGTCAACTTTTCAAGATCAGGTCTTCAAGGTAACAAGGAAACTTTTCATCTCCGAGCTTATCGTATAGGGGGCCAAAAGGAAAAGACACTAACTAAAGTTCTGTGTCAATTATATATCTTTCTCTATACGAGTGTTAAATATTACTCCCTCTGTCCGAAAATATGGCATACATTTGCGAAAAAAAATCAAATAAAATTAAAATTAAATGTAAAAGAAAAATATTAAATTCATTTTATTATCACAATATAACTAAATACAAATAGTTTTAGTGTAATCCAAATTTAGTTAAAGTGAGATTTAGCCTATGTTGAACGCATCTTCTGAACATATATATACTTTTCAGCTAATCGACCCTCACGACGAAGTTTTACCTTATTTATATAAGGTGTTTTATAAGAATTTCCCCCTCCTGTCAACATAATTGATTCCATACACGTTTGTAATGTTATAAAAACGTTATCAAGAGTTTTTCTCTCTAATTTATTATATGCATCTTGAACACATTCAATCAATTCATCAATTGTATTTGGCGAAGCTTCATGTTGTAGTGACTCCAAATCGAAAAACGTTTAAATCGAGACAGTTTGGTGGTTGTGATTTAAATTGAATATTCCAACCATCAGTAGAACCTGCAGCAATAATATCTTTATCAGAGGAATGTGATTTTGCATTATCTTGATTAATAGCACCGTGTTCTAATTTTTCTTTGTTCTTCATATACTGTAATAGCTGTTGCAAGATACCATGACGTTGTTCATTAGTCAATTGCTTCGATTTGGCAATCTCTTCTTTGTAAATTCACGTTGTTTGGGTGAGAATTTTCCATTTTGAAATTACAGCGGTGACTATTTTATTTTTCTTAAGAAAACCAACTTTTGGTCTTCAAATTCCAACTTAACTCAAAAGCAACGCCTGTCAAATGTGTTAGGTTATTTAGCTATCAATGTAAACAATACCAATATAACGAGTATTGCCAGTTACTTTCGAAACTCTAGATAATCTAAGATTTTCTTTTCAAATGTATACCACATTTTCGGACAGAGGGAGTAATATATATATTTCGTGTGGATAGGTGTCAATTGTTGCAAGAATTTTATTTACAGGCTCGATCGTAATACCGCATTTAGCAATTGAAGAGACAGAGAGGTAGCTTCCTAAAATTCAAATTGTGTTCGTTGAAAAAAAAGGGAGGAAAAGTTTACAAACTTATCGCTGCGAATAGCTTCGTTTCTCTGATTTAAATTCTGATTTCTTATTGCGACTCGATCATCGCGACAGGGACGTTGATTGCGTCGTTACAAAAGAGTTATAACCATGGATAAATAAAATTGAATTAATTGGCCGTGGAATTTGCAACATTTGCAATCTGATTTGTGATTTGCCTCGAATTAGCGATGAAGCACGATTAATATATAACAGGCATTTCGCGTTTGTCTCTCCTTCGGACTTTTAACGCGAAGAATACATTCGAGATCATCCAGGCAAATTACACGAGTCTCCTTTTCAAGTTCGCCGGAGGAGTCATCGGTGACCTTGACGCCTCGCGGATCTCGCATTTCGCTAACGAGGAAACTTTCGCGAAAACGCGAAAACGACAGGGGACAGCTCAACCGAGCGATACTAATTTTGCGTTAATTAACGCGTTCCGTGGAAAGAGAGAAAATTGGCGACAGCGAGAGAGAGAGAGAGAGAGAGAGAGAGAGATCTCTGGTTTCAATTTCGATGTGTGTCAACCGTATCCCGATTAGACGAGGGTGGTGAAACAAGATCGTTTTCACGGATATTTCCATCCAGCCATCATTTTCAGTGTCGTTCTCGATTTCTGCTCGCAGCTCGCACCGTGGAGGAACGCAACAGTTTACCTGGCTTTTCACGCAGCCGTGATCGCGATAACGCCTCGCCTGATTCCATATTCAACGCTCGCGCACGTGTCATTCTCGTCCATTATGGCAGCGGAACGTTTAATTAGAGGCGAACACGGTTTCGCCCCGGCTGCGAAACGACGATGATTTTCGCGAGACTTTTCGAACGATACACCCACCCTTGTTGAAAAATGAAACGAGCAAACGAGCTTCGTTTAGAGTCGGATTTCATTGGACAGAGGTGAACGAAGAAGTATCGAAGGATGTTAAGGGGGAGGGAGGTGGAAATACAGCGTGAAATTACAGCAGATTGTACAGCTTATGTTTGAAAAGGTGACTACGAGAACTTCGCCTCGATGCTGCGAGAATCTAGCTGCGCGAAGTATGAAATTTCAGAGGCACGATATGATTATAGGCGGACAGAGAGAGAGAGAGAGAGAGAGAGAGAGAGAGAGAAAGCGCCTAATGATTTATTTATACCACTTACCCCGGGCACGGTCCGGCTATAAGCAGAATAAAGGCTTCCCGAGAAGAAAGTGAAGAAAAGAGGCCCCTTATTTCACACGTAGATCGAAACAATATTTGATGAATCGTGAATGCTCGGTTGTTTTTATAATTTTATAATTCGCCAGCCCCGGCGAGAATTCGATCGAAATCATGCCGCGGTTAGGGCCGCGTGC
This sequence comes from Tetragonula carbonaria, assembly GCA_032399595.1. Taxonomy (NCBI): domain Eukaryota; kingdom Metazoa; phylum Arthropoda; class Insecta; order Hymenoptera; family Apidae; genus Tetragonula; species Tetragonula carbonaria. The sequence goes on from JAUCRC010000003.1 coordinate 8,182,593, forward strand.
AAATATTTGCCAGCTCCGATCGGCGAGAAAGGAACGACGAACGAGCGAAGAAAAGAGATATAAAGAGATATAAATATTCCATGCACAATAACCGGATAAATCCCGCGAATCGAACGCGGTTTGACGAGCCGCGTCCGATATGGGGCAACGCGTTCCTCCCTGTCGATATTCATTAGTGGACCGAGAAAATGAACACGCACGCGAGACAGCGAGCAGCGAGCAGCCCACGGGCCAATAAACGGGGCAAATAAAAACCGATTCGAAACGATCGCCGCGAGGGCAAAAATTTTTCCTCGACACGACCACCTGTCTTTCTTTTTCTTACATGCGAAACCAACTTCTTACAAGGAAACCAACTGCGAACAACTGACGAAAGATCGTCGATATCTCGAGGTATCGTGCAATAATTTACATACATGGTCTCGTTTTTAACACTAGAACTACCGACAGTTAACACTTTACCGACCGTGTATTAGCGGTGAATAGTTAGCCGATTAATAGGCTACCGGTCGGTAAAGTGTTAAGACGAAGTTATTTCTACCAAAATTATTCCGATTATTTTAATAAATAAAAATAAAATAAAATCCATTATATTATTTCTTTAGTTATCGCTGTAAAAGTCATTGCATCATTGCGGGGAAAAAAATTGCAACATGAAATAGAAATTTTAAAATAAAATTGTCGTGTAAAACCAGTCATTTTGACTGGTAGTTCTAGTGTTAAACACGTAAATTCTCTACTTTCGACGGTTCTGAGTTCGTTCCTCTTTTTTCTTTTTTTCTTTTTTGCGATAATTGCTCACACGATTATTCTCGAAAATCGTAAATTCAAATCGTAAATTCAAAGCCTCCGAGAAGACGAAGCAATTTCTTTCGCGATTACAAACACACCCTGATCTGGAAGATCAAAGCCTCTTGTTTGCAATTATCCTTCAGTACTTGCCTTATACTTACGAATTTTAGTTATTAGCCCTTTGCACTCCGTTGTGCAAAAAGAAACATTGTTTTTTTAATTTAAATACTTTATATGTTGAATTTAAATATTCTTCAGTTTCTCTTGGAAGTCTGTGCTGCTAGTTATCATTTTTTCACCGCGAAATGAAGAAATTCGAAAAGTAATTTTTTTACTTGTTGCATTTCCATATATTTTTTTCAATTACATCGTATTAATAAAACACATATTTTCAAAAATGTATCCACGCTTCTTTTTTAATGACAAAGCAAGATATTTTCAATATTCCACAATAGTCTGGAATAGCTGGAGTAGCTGGTAGCCGATAGTAAAAATGGCTCCGAGTTTGCTGATAGGTGATATTAAAAATTGCTCTGAGTGCAAAGGGTTAGAATTACGTGAGAAAAATTCGAGAAAATTCATTCTTGATGAAATGAAAATTGAGTAAAACGATGAAGAAAATCGTAATAGTAAGTTGTAAAGTGGAACACCGCGATAAATCTAGGTTAGAAAGATAATTTCCTGATGCTTTTGAAAGCCGAAACATCGACAATTTTCGAAGCCCTTATGCGCTTCCCACTGTTACACTGAGAGAGAGAGAGAGAGAGAGAGAAATTCAAGCAATCTGGCCTCGATATGAACTTAAACACGAAGAACGTGGCTCGTCTGTCACCGAGAGTCAATAGCACGGTCACCTCGGGTCGTAACCAAGACACATGATCGCCGAGAATCCACGTGAACCGGAGACACCAGACGAATTTAGGGTCAACGGATCTCGAATACGCTCGATGCTGACAGATAGTCGATATCCATGCAAATCCTCTATTGCACGTGATACCGAAGTTCGTCAGAAACATTTGATTAGGCGATACACGAACAGAGAGCCGATAGGTGTACACTCGGTCGTTTAAATCCGAATAACGCTTTGACGATCGATTTAACATGTTTACCATACTTGTCAAAAGTTCACACTCGTGCCTCGTTCTCGTTCTCGCGAGTGGTTGAGAAGACAGGATTTTTCAGAATTCCTTTCACTTTTCGATTCTATCGAGGCGAAGAAAATTTCCTCTAAGCGTTAATCATTGGATCTCGTTTAATAATAAAATCGATGGCCTATAGAGAGCCTACGGATTTCTGGAATTATTCGAGAAGATTGCGAAACATACTCGTAAAAAAGGGTATAAGATTCTTTCGATACGATGTGACTACGGGTTTTCTAAAAATTATAACATTATAAAAGTATACAAAAGCCACGAGCTTTCATCTAAAAATGTATCGTTATATACGAGATATCTACGAATTGGTCATTTCGATCACTTTGATAACTCCAATTTTAACATTCGTATATACGATTAATAATTCTCCAAAAAAAAAAAAAAAACTTCATAATAGTTCATTTTCTTCGAATTACTTTATCAAAATACACCTTTCTCGAGCAAGATAGAAACGACTGGAAATTTTTATCCAGCAGGAGCCTCGATACTTCGTATCGATTCGACCTCTTAAAATTAGCAAAGCTATAAATACTATTCAGATTTGAACAACGAAATCAGAAAAGAAAGAGAAAAGAAAACGCTCGCGCACGTATGTGTTTCACGAATTTTCTTATAGCGTCATTCAAAAAATGGCGGATGGGATTGGATTTCGGCTTTTCGGCGAAATTAGCGCTATCAGTAATGTGACGACCGGGCAATCTGCGGCCATCGATTCCTCGAGATCGTATAAACACGCATAAACACGGCTATTATCCGGAGGATCATTAACAATTCAGTTCACATTTAAGGGGGCGAACAATGCCTTGGCTTCACCGGAGGCGAATGATCCGCGTACAATATTTCCTGCATTACGGAAACGCAACACGGAATCGGATGCATAACAATCGGTTATTATTAATTTAAGAGAAACTACTTTAGGAGAGTTGTTCGATCGTTCGCGCGAAATACAAACTCGAATATCGAAATTGGAATTTCGGATGCTTTCTCGGCGGTGTTCGAACATTTTCAATATTCATACTTGAAACTTGAATTGAAAACAAACACCGATCTGTCGGAATGAATCTTATCGAATTTATACGTCTGATAGATATCTCGCCTCGTAGAAAAAGTGACGAATCAACGCTGGAACATTTGAACAATATTAATTCGGAAATTTTGCCTCCGACAATGTTTCCGACACACGAAATCGCGAAAGACGTTTCGGCCACGCGCCCGAAGAATTATATATTTGCATAAAGTGGAAAACTTAAATTGACGCTATTGAATATTCGAGCGTCGAAGTTTCGGCAACTTGAAGCTACTTTCGAGTCTCCGAGCCCGCGCTCTAATAAATTTCTAGTTTGAAAAACGCTTCAATCTCTCAAAATATACGGGACAACGAGCGAGACAGGTCCTCGATAAAAGCTATAATTAATTACTCATTAAAAACTTCGAAATTCGAAATCTCGAATATTTCGATGTTAAGTTTTAGACACGAGAAATTAAATTTCACCGGTAACTCTTGTCGCGCTTGTATAGCGTTAAATATAAAAAAAAAAAAAGAAAAAAAAATCCATTCAACACCGATATTAGGCTCTGTGATATTAGAGTTTAATTCCATTAAGCCTATCCACCGTGAAAATTAATAACAAACTAATCCAGCTCTTGGCCAAAGATGCATCGGCTGAGCTTAAAGAGAATGGAAAAGTTAGATCGAGATCAATCAACCCCGGCGGGGAACACGTTCTGGCCGCAATTACCGGCTGGTCAAAGAGCACAAAGGTATCGAGAAAACGAGGAATCCACGCTTTAGAAGAAGAAAAAGGCTCGAAGATCGTGCCTGTTGCACCGCTGGAAACGATCGAAAGCGGAATTTTCTACAAGGATTTCCTCTGGTTGAGAAAATGACAGTAACACCGTTTTCAGAAATAAAAAAAAAAAACACGAAACACACGATTAAACGTACGAATGTATTAAATGTATAACACAAACATGAAATATTCAATATACAGTGTAACAATATAAATGTAATATAATGAAAAATAAATTAAATATATTAATCAGATCAGTTATATTAAACATAAAATTATATATTATATATTATTTAATTAATATATATAATTATATTATTTAAATTATATATATATAAATTATATATAAATTATATATATATATTAATATATATAATTATTAATTATATATTATCAATCAGTTATATTAAACATAAAATACAATTCAAACGAATCACTTTTGATTTCACTTGATTCAATTTAATTTGATGGATACAATTAATAAAACAAGCTGGTATAAAAGTAAAAAAAAAATAAGCACTCGAAGACAGTATTAAACCGTACAGCGTGTTAAACATATAATAACAATATTATTGTAATTGCATATAAAATACAATTCGAGCTAATTATCCAGCTTAATTGTGACGCGTGCAGTTAGTAAAACGCACCTAATGTCAATTGTAATTGCATATAATTATTAACAGTCGTCAATTAGTGAAAAATTAATAATTGAATTGATTGTAATCATTGGCGCGGTGACGTATTAAGTTAAAATGACTCTAAGCGTTCAATATTAAATAGTCGCAGTCAAAATGTTTGCGTGCAAATTCGTCGAATTGTCGGTTCGAATTAATTCGAAATGAACATGATATTTCAATGATATGCGCATTATCCCTCGGATTAAATTTAACAAAGCATCTGATCTCAGTTAAACGTGGCAAATTAATGAGTGAGTGAGTGAGTGAGTGAGAGAGAGAGAGAGAGAGAGAGAGAGAGGAATATCCGCCGATTGTAACGCATGAAAACGAAACAAAGACATCAAGGCTCTCTGACGTAATTACACTAAGTGTCCGACGATTGTGCACAACGATAATTTCGCTGATTAATTGTTATTGGGATGGAAACCAGCGGATTTGGATTTCCTTGAACTACATTCGATTCTCGTATATGATGAAACGTAGGTACAGGTAACCACATAATAGACATAAATGAAAGGCATTTCGCTTGGTATATTAATTCACCAAGCGGTCCACCATGTTCGAAGAAGCACCGACATAATTTCGACTAGCGTTATTACATGCCGATGAAATTCCCAGATGTTGCACTTTGACTCGTTACTCTGTCAATGCACAACATTCCACACCTAATCGCTTGAACACTAGAACTAAATTGAAGAGGGCTAAAGTAATATATAAAAATTGAGTCGAAGAAATTCGTACGCAAGGAGAGGAAAAAAGGTTTATAACACGACAATAAACACGAACATATATCGTTCGTGTATATTTCGCAAAAATCATTCGGATTTCTGGAAAAAAAAAAAAAAACAAACGCAACGTCGCAAGCCTGAAAAATTATAAATTTTTAATTTCGACTACTTTGTGTAGTTCTAGTGTTAAGTGGGTATCAATTAATCGTACGTGTATTTGTTTTGTCGAGAATAATGCAACATTGCAGGAGCGAACTGTTTAAAAAATGCTCTTGAAAAATTATTTGTTGTCTGCGTAGCCTGCCTTTTAATGACGAAATTCTCACTTTTTTGGGCGAGAAACGAACGAACTCGAGCAAATATATCGCTCTTTTTCCAACGTATAGGAAAGAAATAAGAAAAAAATACGTCTGCTTATATTTTCAACCCTGCTGATCATTCCTTTGATCATTTTGGACTCACTCGCATTTCCCAGACATTGAGAGATATCTCAAGTTTAAACGGAATATGGCATTCTTATTAGTATGCACACTCTTCGATTAAAATATTATATTTCTAAAATATTATAAATTCTCCTTGTTTGTTAAAGTGTGTGTAAAATTGAAAATTCAAGAGCCGCAGCAGAATTAAGACAACGAATAATCAACAGACATTAATAGTAAGATTTCCCTCTTAATTTTAATTCGAAAACAGTTCACATATTTCTTCAATAATTTCTACGACTCGTGTTCATTTTCTCCTGATTTTATATATATTTCGTACACACTTTTCAGAAAATACTTCTGCTGGTCATCCCAAGGTCGTTCGGGAAAACTAATTTACTTTGAGGAAGTAGTATTGAGATAAATTGCCTTATCACGATTACTTGCTCCGATAGCACGTGCCAATATTTGGTCAATGAATAATCAAATGTATGCTACGTGATCGAATGAAACAGGAACTTATGGATTCGAACGTATCGTCGTTCTAACGTCGCGATAGATTAAATATTTCAGATTTTCGAACGTGGGCGTCAATGGGTTTAGAAAAAGGGATTGTAATTCAGTGGTTTTGTATTATCATGGCACCGAGTTGCCATAACGAAGTTAACATTAGTACTGTGCTTTGCGATATCTTGCGTTCATCGTGCACGAGGCAATAATAAAAATTATTGGAACGAACGAACGAGCAGTGGAACAAGTTTCATGCGAATTATATCGCACAAATAAAGCAAGCAGAAGGAAAATCCTATTTGATCGCGGGAAGCAAAAAGGAAAAAAAAAAGTGGGCAAGGAGAATGATTTCTTCGATTCGTTTTGCGACTTCATTTTAAAAAAGGAACTGTGTACACACGGCGGAGTTCAATCAAACGCGAGGGAGAAATAAATACGTGGGAAAGAGAGAGAAAGAGAGAGAGAAGGACGACGAAGGTGAAGGATAATATCATCTGCGATGACGTGCATGAATATTAGATATTAAATCTCGTCGAGTACCGATCGAGAAATAAATGAGACAAAGGGAACGACGAATAAAAATTAAAAAAAAAAAAAAAAAAAAAAAGAAAAAAACAAGATCATCGACTGGAACAGCAAAGAGGGGAATAATAAGGATTAAAAGGAAGTAATAATCTGAAAAAAAGGAGAAAAAAAAAAATAAGAGAAAACGGAGCGCGAAAGAGGGAAAACAAAGATTCAAAAGTGGTGAATCCTTGCGACTCTCGTCGCTCGAGACAGGCAAAGTGATATTAATCCAAGCTTGCAGGAGGGTCTCTATTTCCCGGGCATTAATTAATAATCCGGAGCAGACACAGCGGGGGATCGAACGATTTCGATGCGCAAAGCTTCGAAACAACGTTTCTCGCAGCTGGATATTAATCCGCGGCAGATCTCTCTATCTCTCTGGAGGAGGAGCACGAAGCTTCCTCTTGCTACCTTCGAGCGACGCATCGGGCCGGTCCTACGAAGGTCAAGGCTCGTTATCGATTAGTCCCGCTCAAGTGTCTGCTTTTACAGGGCTGGCACGCTCGCTCGCTCGCGGCTCCAAGAGGTTACGTACAATACGCCGGAGGCCACCTTTCACCCTCTCATAATGTCTGTCCCCGTGTATATTACGTGAACGACCGTACGAAGCCTTGTAAACTGATTTACAAGCCCGATTGTCAGGGATCGGCCACGCGCGTCCAACCTCGTCTCTCTCCACACGTCGATACACACGAGACACACGACGGACGGTTCGTATGGTATGGGGCATGATACGATTTCTCTTCTCCGTGTGCCTGTGCCTCCCTCTCCTCCCCCCCCCTACCGCTCACTAAATTCAATATGGTCGTACCAGCTGTGTCGTTAAATTGTGTCTCTCTTCTGGCCTCCGGAATATCCCTTTTACGCTTCCTGACCTAAACGATCCTTTGTACAACCCGATAACTTTATTTATTCGTCTCTCGCGATGGCGCTCCCGTTTGTAACGAAGATACTATATGCTATAACGAAAGTATATAGTATACTATACTAAAGCGGATGAGCGAATTTCTAAATTTCGAACAAATAACGAAATCTACCTCCCCCCCTTCCCACGGAATCGAATACTCTAATAATAACAACACGAGAGTTATCTTTCGTTCTTTTCTCTCGTTCACTGAAACAACCAACTGTCCCATTTGAACTACAGAAACAAGTGGCGCGAGAGACGGGCTGTTAAATATTAGAAACTTAACCCGACCGGTTTTTCATCTCCTCTCTAAAACTTGAATATAAACGATGAAGATGCGTTTGCAGCTTGCATTCAATTAGCCGCAATTACAACGCGCCACTTATCTATATCGATTCCTAACTAAATATTGCAAGTGTCCTCAAGCGGAAAATTCGTCGTCGATAAATCGCGATCGTCGATGAGAAAATAACCGCGAGAGTTCAACGCTATTCTTGTCGAGCCGTGGTTCTATGCTTGGATTATAAAACAAACCTCGGGGGGAAAATTTCGAACTCGAAACGCAAGCGGAATTTCAATGACCAATTTTTTTTTTCTTTTTTTTTTTTCATACACGTACACGTAATACACAGCACCGGTTGCGCTCGATCGCCGTGACGTATAGATAAAACTCGCCCCGCGAGCGAGAGAGAGGGGCGGAATCGTTTCGTTTCGCACGGACTCGCGATAACGGTAAATATTTGCCTGGATAATTCCTCATTCGAACTTCTCGTTCGGATAATTCGTCGCTCGAACTTCCTCCATTCGACGCGCTCCGTTTTTTCTACTCGCGTTAAGGCGCGATATTTGCCCTGATATACTAACTCGTTCGTTTTTTTTTTCTTTTTTTTTTTTGCCAAGCGACCGATTCCGATTTCTATTCTAGAAATCGCCGCGCGAAAAACGTCCCCGCGATCGACTGTCGTTTTATAAGCATCTGGACAGGTTCGACGAATTCAGAGCGTTTCGTAAATACAATTGACGATCGTGAAAGCAGAATTTAATACTCTCGGTGAAGTTGTTAGTCTGTGAAAGACGATCAACACTGGCGACTAAAGTACAATGTTTGTAGCGAAGAAATTAAAGTGCAAGGTACAAGAAAAAAAGTTTAACAATACAGTAAAGAACGCAATGTTTTATTAAAAATCACTCGACTATCTGAAAATATGTAACAGTGAAAGGTTATAAATTAGTCATTTTGATCGTTTTGGTAGTTCCAGTGTTAACCGACCGTGTATTAGCGGTGAATAATTAGCCAATTAATAGGCTACCGGTTGGTAAAGTGTCAAAATATATTAGCCGATTAATAGGCTACTGGTCGGTAAAATGTTAAAATATGTTAGCCGATTAATAGGCTGCCGGTCGGTAAAGAAAATCCCTTATTTCTGGTTCCTCGATTTTGGAATTGAATTTGAGCATCAAACGAAGAATAAACTTTATTAACGAGATCGATGTATTTAAAAAAAAAAAATTTCTTTTTTTTTGTTATGTATATATACGTGTGCTGAAAGACCATACTCCAGGATAATTTAACCTTGATTGAGTTTTGCGTCATTTGGTGGTTAAAAAGAAGCACTTCAACCGTATGAATAGAGTCCTACGAATAAATAATAAAACAACCAGTTCGCTTATTAGAGAAGTGCCTTGAATACAATACGTTTGAATACAATCCTACGAATAAATAGCAAAATAATTGCTTCATTTATTGGAGACTCGAAGACTATAACGTACTGTAATATATCGGACAAATACAGTTGATATATATACATATATATACATATAATACGAATGCTTTGTTAGCATTTCACATTCCTCGTTCAGTATTAAAATTGAAAATTTCTAGCAATCTTAAGCACCCGAAGCTTAAAATTTGAAGAGTACAAAGATACAAATCCTTTTGAATGATTCCGAGAAACATTGAGGGAAAAACACGCGAGAAGACCCGAAAACGAATAATTCCGAGAAACATTGAGAAACGGGAGATAAAATCACGAATTACGAAGAAACAAAGGATATTTAGTTTTAATCACCTCGTGAGTTTTAATTTAATTAACATTCAATGATCGAGATAGATGCAGACAAGTCCTGGGGCCGGGTCTGTTTTTAAAATCATTTCATTGCTACATATGTAAAAACACCGTGACAATACGTTGAATTTCTTAATTTCTTAATTTCGACGACGTTTTCGATATACAATCGTATATTTCGCTAAGAGATTTCGTCGAAACGTGCTAGGTTCATGTTTTTCTTGCTAGTTTCACGACGAAATCACGGGATAATACATTTAATTTCATCGTTTCGACGATGTTTTTGTGACATAATCGTATATTTCGCTGAGATTTCGTCTAATTTCGGTGTTTTCAGGGATATCTTGCTGTTTTTTTATTACGAAACGTGAAAAAACGTTGAATTTTATTGTTTCGAAAAATCGTGCCGAACACGTGAAGCGACACTTGAAGAAACAAGCATCAGTTTCTCTTTCGACCATGGAAGCAGAGTATGCAGTGTTATCAGAAATGTCAAGAGAGATTGAATACATATTAAAAGATTAATGAATCATACGGATTTTGAAAAGCAAGTTGGTTTTCCAGCAACAAGGTATTGTGACAATCAGGGCGCGATTGAACTATCAAAGAATTCCACAAACGTGGCAAACACATAGACACATAAGTTACCATTATAGACGTGAGTTGGTGGAAAAGGGACAGATAAAATGGTCCCAGATAAAATGTTAACACTAGAACTACCGACAGCTGAGACGAAGCTATTTCTACGAAAACCAGTCAAAGTGACTGGTCTTTAAAAAATACGTGATAATAGAATATTTTTATATTTACTGATTTATTACAATAGAAATCCCATGTTACGTGGTAGTACTACAGTTAATGCCAAATTTGTAGGGCTTGTTCGACAAATATTGAATAAATCTGCATCTGGGCTTTAGATGGGAAGAATTTGTCAATTGTAACATTTGCATCTAGTTTGTAGCAGCTCTGACTATTTTGAATAAACTTATCCCATACGGCTGATGTCAAAGTAAATTTATCACTTTGTAAACGTTGACTCGGTCACTTTTTTTTTTTTTTAATCAAAGCGAGTAAATCTCAATATTTCGGTAAAGTCATTTCGCAGTGTTGGAAAAGAAGTTTGGTCCACATTTTCTGTCCCATAAATATGAAAGTTCCAAATTTTTTTGTTTCGTTGTTCCCCGTGCATACAAAATTCCAAATTTTTTTACCCAAAAGCTCGAGAAGCTTCTAATTCCGTGCGAGATATTATACGTTCAAGCGTATGGTCGTCAATTAGTAAAGAAAATGCGCAATTTTCCTGACAGTTATCACCGCCATACCGAACGATGAGCAGTATAAATTCTAAAAACGTGCGAGAAGTTGTACGAAACTGATTAACTCGGGTTCGGTAAACAGATTGTAGGATCCTATTTGACAAATGGCACCAGCCATTTTGACTGGTATTGGTAAAAGTAGCCACGATGCAAAATTATTTTGATTTCTGATAAATAAAAATAAAATAAAATTCATTATATCACTTCTTTCGCAATCGCTGCAAAAGTCATTACATCATTGCGATAAAGAAAATGTAACGTGAAATAGAAATTTCAAAGTGGTAGTTCTAGTTTTAATATTAGACGCGCGTGATCCTCGCTGTTCGATCTATCTATCTATCTGTAATTTCACAATAATGGAAAGAAAAAGAAAAAAAGAAGAAGAAGAAACACATTAAGTTAAGAAGTAAGTTTCCTTTGACTCTTGTTAAATTTTTTCGAGCCTTGTGATCTAGCTACGTGTTGATCGCGTGTGAGAACGACGTCGAGGATTCACCGAGGTGCAATTCGCTCGGAGATGGAATAAACGTAAAGGGATAAACTGACCCACTTCGTGGCGAAACGTGCTTCTTGATATCGTTCGAGGTTGAAATTGAATATGAAAAGCGTTTCTTCCCGTTGAATGATTAAATATATAGGGATCCGCCGAGCGCGGTAAGAAAAAATGTGTTTGACCAACAAGATTAAGCTTCGAGAAATTATTTCGAAACAAGCTACTTTCAGCTAGCTTTGTACTTTGTTCTCCTTTCTCTATCAAACGAACGTTTGATAATGTTAATTTACTGCGGCATGACGATGAACAAACTGAAGTCGAACTGAACACGCTGAAGAATAAGCGGGTATATATATATATATATATATATATATATATATAAAGACAGTTTGAAAGCTCACGTCGGATAACAATTCACGTGACAATTGCATTCGAATTAGAATCCTGCGTCGCCGAGTCGCAGATACCTTTATTCGCGTGTAACGCGTGCGACGTCGCGTTTAATTCGGGATTAATTTCAGCGTTTCGACGTTAATTTAAACAGTCGGCATGCCTCTTGAGAGGCATATGGTATAAGCTCCTTAAAGATTCAGACTCTCATCCTGCATAATTGGCGCTAATATCTAGTAATTATTTCGAACGTTTCCCATATTGACCTAAATGTACTCTATTCCATCTTCATTTCTAAAACGACACTTTCAACTGTCATCAAACGGTTCAGACTCGCCGTATCAAACAAACGAAAAAAAAAAAAAAATTGATAATTTTCAAACTTCATATTCAAGCCAGAACGAATTAATTGAATTTAAAATGAACTGTCCATCATCCACCTGTCAATGCAACAGCCAGGCATAAAGGAAAACGAAAAAAAAAAAAAAACAATTTTCAAAAAGTTGTTAAACGCAAAGCGTGCTTCGAAAAGCGTTAAATGAAAATTGCGAGATAAACGTAACAATTTCAGACATTTGTGGACGTGTGACGGACATCGTCAATATCCGAAAACAGAAACAGTTCCTCTCGGTATCGTGTTCGAATGCGTACTCGCGACGAGCAAGCAAGGTGACAATCGAAATTCACGCGGAAGAGAAAAACAACTGTTGCCCACGACGCTAATCGTGATAATGAGAGGCTCGCGGATGCGGGAAAAAGTGCGTAAACAAAACTGCAAAACAAATACGTTATACGCTCGTGTTGGCAGACACGACGAGGAGCTCGTGTGCGAGGAGCTTGCACGTAAAAGGGGGAGGTTCGATAATCGACGAGAAAAGGAAGAGGTTTATCCCCCTAGGAGGCACGACAACAACAATGATCTCTGACCGAACATTACCGCTACGTTGTACAAGCTGGAGTCCATCAACGTCTCTTTGATCTTGCCATGGAAATCCTATTTTGGTGCCGTGGCCGATATCGGTGCGGTCACATTGCGACCACGCTACTTCAGACTGCGGAATTTTCACACTGTCGATGACCGGCAGAGAATGAGGAGAGACAGAGAGACGAAGAAAGAGGGAGAGAGGGTGGGAGCGGGTTTACCACAACAGAGGGAACCAGGGATCGGGGATTGCGGAAATTCAGCGATATCGATGGGTACTTTGACCCTATTGGGCCGATGAAACGTAACGCCTCGGATAAGATATCTCTCTCTCTCTCTCTCTCTTTCTCTCTCTCTCGCGGGAGAACAAGTGGACCTCCCGTTATTTTCCAATAATCGACCGAGCCACGAATTAACAAATTGAAACCATCGCCGCCGGGTTGCTACTCCGTTTTGCTCCCAGCTAAGCTTTCATACGTATTAATTTCTCTGAAGCCCCTTTGGCTTTCATGCGGTGAATTCGTTAAGAGACCGACAAGCCGATATGCCCGTACCTTCGCAGATTGAACGACGTTTTTACGAAATTAATCCTTTCGGTACGAGCGCTCCGAAAAATGCACACATAGCGCGTGGTCAGTCCTCTTTTGTACAAAGATATTTCCTAAGCGTTAAATAAGAACTGTGCTTAATGAAACAATGTTTCTTCTAACAAGTGTCGTTTATAGTTTTTAATGTTAAAAGACATTTATATAAAATTCTATTAATTATATAAGTAACACTAGAATTATATAAGTACATACAGGTCATCAGATGGATGCCGGATATATATATATATATAAATTTCAGTTTGCTCTCGCGAGTGTCGTAAGCGAATATTCGGCGTATGTCTCGGATCTTGAATTTCCCAAAGATGTTTCCGTTTCTCATTCAATGTAGCATGAATCGGATTCATGCTACTGAAACGTGTTAAATATTATATTTAAATTGCACAGATAAATTGCACGTATTTGCACATATTGTGATAAGTAAAGTATATATAATAAATATAACAAGTATATATAATAAAATATATATACATATATAATAAATTGCGCATATTGTGATAAGTATATATAATAAATATATATAATAAATATAACAAGTACATATAATAAAATATATATACATATTGTGATAAGTAAAGTACATTGCAATATACAGTAATGTAACAACTGCATACTGTAACAAGTAAAATGAGCATTAAGAATTTGATTTTGTAATCAGTGATGTTGCCACCCTCTTGAACATGTTAGAAATCCGCCGAATTTATAAATCTGCTATTCAAAAAGATCCGCGTTCGTATCTCTTCTGAGAATCGTTCGAATTTACCAATCGTAATGAAATTGGCTTTGCCTCGCGTTTCTAAGAGTATTTGTACTGATAAACCCGTATCATCGACTTTATTATAAAAATGCTTTACCGATACTTCGCGAAATACTTCGCGCAAACAAGCGGCTATAAAATCAGCGTAACTATGCACTATGTATCTCGGTAACACGATCTCTCGTTTGTAAAACGCACGAAGCTTTCGCCTTCTGACCTAGGGGCCTCTATTTCGGAATAATTCGCGGACACACAGGGTGAATACCGTGCGGCCACCTTTGATGTTTCGATTAATTTACGTTCTAGAGTGACCTTGGAGCATCCGAAAAGTTAAACACATGGCAGCTGCCGTGCTGCGAAAAGCTTTGGCATGCAGAGAAATGGTGAACCTACGGACAGTGGAGAGAGGAAAGGGGAAGAGAGATACAAACGAAAATCGATAACAGGGAATATCTAACGCGAATATCTCTAGCCAGCTTTCACGCTTTTGGCAATAAATTCGGGAAGATAATGACAGAGATGTTCATTTGATTGGCACGCGAATCCGTCCGAAAACCGTCCCCGGGGCATCAGCTGTTCGAGAGAACTTTGGGCTGTTAAACAGTTGAAATTCACTGAATGGATTCGACATACGATATACGCAAAATCAAATCCGTGCAAATAGCCCGGGTAGAGATACAGAGAGAGGCTTGCCAAAGCGGATGATAGAGTGACTGATTGCAAGGCTAGCGTAATATGGCTAACGATAGATAGAAACGAAAGAGAGAGAGAGAGAGAGAGAGAGGGAAGTAGAAATTTAAAGAGGATTAGAGACAGAGAGAAAGAGAGAGAGAGAGATAGGAAATTCTGGTATGTGCGTAGAGCAGCGAACGACAGGCCAGAGAAAGTTCAAGGCTCAAGGCATCGATTCTCGTTGCTGGTGAAACGTGGAAACACGCCAGCAAACGAGCAAAAGGGACAAACAGAGAGAGAAAGGAAGAAGGAAAGAGATTGGAAAGCGGGCAAACAAATCGAGGATACAATAGTGAAACAACGACGACGGAAGACAAGAAAAAAAAAAAAAGAAAAAAATATGAGAAGAAACGCGACGTAAGGATGAAAAACGCGAAGTAAGAGAAAAAGATTCTGTCGCCAATGTATCGGAAGGGCACCGTAAGTAAGAAAGACGGCAACGTAACGTAAATGTCATTGCCATATTTTTCTTTTTTTTTTTTTTTTTTTTTTTTGTTTCTTTTTCTCCCCGAAAAAGTCGATGCACAAACCGGGAAGATGGCCCGCTGGCCCGCGTCTAGTTGGATCTCGAATGAAAAGGGTGGCGTTTGGATCAATACCAACTGCCCCTATTCTTTGCCCGTGTATGCACGAGTGCTGTAATATTTCATCGCGTACCACACAATGATATTCACACGCGATTCTGTATAGTAAATAGATTCTGCTCGGCAAACACGTACACTGTCGGTCGAGAATTTGGAATCGCTTCATCGCAGGCTGTACACGCCGGACGGTTACATCTTCTCGTCTTTTCTTCTTATTAATTAAAAAAAAAGAGAGAATCGGTAACAGGAGCACGCGATAAGAAGAAGGCTCGTCTCGTCTTCGCTTTGTGTAAAAGCAGAGAAAAAAGAATTTATAATCCCACCGGGAGGGATCAATGTTCGCGTCACCGATGCACATCGACAGAAAGTCTATCTTCTTTCCCGATAAAACAGAAATATTCATATAAATTGGAAATTCGTTGAATTCGTGAAAATCGTGTAAATCATAATCGTCAACGGTAGGCCGATGTTAATCATTAAACGATAACGTAGCTTGCGTATGTTCTCAACTGACTGACTGACGCTACAAGTGTCCGTATCGCAGAATTTTTCGCAAAGTCCCGGTAAAACACGTAAAACGCGTGAAAATCATTTCAATTCCTTTCTCGAGAAACAGTGTATGCGTTTTATTTTTTGTAACATACACGTACTTACATAAAAGTGAAGACCGAGGCTGATGCTACGGAGGTGGCTTCACGATGGGGACCATGAGAGCAAGGCTTCGCGATCGTTTCTGTGCGCCTTGGCGATCGTTTCTGACGGAGCGCGTCTGATCAGACCCGGGCTTTACTACTGCGACGCGCACGCTTGAGTCCGGCATGTCGCGGATTGGATCCACTTGTTGGAACATTAACGATCATTATCACCGTGCTAGAGTGCTCCCGCGCAGGAGTCTATATATCGGAAATAGCACTTGCTTTGCTCGTTTCTATAGCGATGGCATGATATAGTTAGCGAAACATTGTTACAAATGAACACGTTCGTATCGGTATTGTTCCATCACGATCTGATAGCGTGTCGAACAATCGTTCGATCGAATCAGTACGAAACGACCATCTTTTCGACACGATTCATTCGTCTGTTTTATCGTTTCATTGAACGTACGATGCGTAATGTAAAAAATTGATGGAATCATTTACAGAGCGGCCCATGCAAAAATACATAAACACCGTATTTATCGAGACGATTGAAATCGACCTAATTAAAATATTCATATTTATTAATTCCCCTTTTAGTCAGGGGAGTTTTTGGTTAACAGGCAATCCGATTAACGGATTAACCCTGATACGGTTTTTGAGTTTTCTTACTCAGCTCTATATCTATATCTATATCGATAAAATGGGAAAATGTTCAATCGGCGCTTCGAATCGAAACGAAATTTAAAAACGAAAAAAATCACGCGTTTGTTTTTTTAATAACATCGGAAGAGATACAATCGAAAGAACGCGAACGAGTTCGATTGATTGAGCCAACGATTATTTCACACGTAAAAACGCGTATTTTTCGCCCCGTTCAATCCGCGTGAAATCGAGAGGATTCGGCACGGATCGGGCGCGGAGAATTTGCGAAAAATCATCTCTCCGCGTATATTCGCGCCGATACAACCATCCAGCGAGATGTATAGAAATTCGAAACGACAAACGCGCGAGAATTGCGAATCGGAGGGAAAAAGAAGAAATCGTCGCTTCCCTTTCCGCGCTTTTTCCCCCTTACCTGCACGACGGTGGCGAAAAGACGAGATTAAATTCAAGACGACGAAAAAACTTGTCGCGCACGCTTGTCGCCGTGAGAGAGGTGTGCGTTTCTCTCGCAACGCGCGCAAAAACGCGACGCGAGGCCAACGAGACGTCGAGTAACGTCAACGTCGATCAAACAACCGAGGTTTGGAAATCGGCCGAGTGTGAAACAGGCTTTGTTAGCTTTGTCGTCGACCGTGTTTGCGTGTCGTCGAAGCTGAAAGACTTCTTCAGGGTGGGGGGGAAAAATCGAAATTTTATACAGTTAGAGAGAGAGAGAGAGAGAGAGAGACGCATCGAGGGGGTGTGGCCAATGGCCGATGATCGACACTGCGAGTTTCGGATTAATTAACACGTTGGCCGTTTAAACCGGACGACACACGGAGGCGTTACGCGTTGTATTTCGCCAATGTTGTCAACTGCGACAGATTTCCGCGTAACAGGCCCGGGGATTTTCAATTTACCCCACCACCGGCCACTAGCAAAAAGCCTTGTTACCTTATCGTCGCGAGCGCGACGACAGGGTCCTAATGAGTTCGTGCGATTTATTTCTCGATTTTCTCCTTTCGTCGACTGTGCTGGAATTAATTAGCTGCGACTGAACACGTGAACGGTGACGTCGACAGAAAGAACAGAGACGTGATGAAAAAATAGCAAAGACGTCACTCACGCGTTTGTTTCGTCACAAGTGAGTGTTGTTTTTTTAGAGCGCTAGAAGACGTGTATGGAAAGAACGCGCGTGTGATTGACATGGCAGTGTGAAAAGAAGGGAACGCGACTGTTGAAGTTTCGCGTCAAACTGACGACGAGGATATCCGCGTAGTTTGTCAGCTGAAAAGCGAGCGAAAGAGCGTTGCAAAGCAAGGGAAACAGAGGGAACGCGTCCAGGATTTCGGAATATATTGCGTGGAAGATGTTACCAACGCCTGAGACAGTGGTTGCGTTGAATTGTCTTGCGTTATATATTACGCTTGTAGCGCGAGAAGATCTTAAAATCCACGTAACTGGCCTTAGAACGATGACCGGAATGTACTGTACAGAGATGTACGCGTTATTCTGTTATTTCAAAGACGAAGGTATTCATACGGTACTGGAGGAATGAAGATTCAATTTTTCAAAAAAAAAAAAAAAAAAGAAAAAAATAGGAGAATAGCAAAGCGAAGTCTTGAGAATCGGATGAAAATTTCGAAAAAAACAAGACGATCGAAGAAATAAAACGTTTCTGCCTTGATAAATCATCCGTCACTCGCTTTACTTACACATGTGGCATGATCCAAACCTACCCCAACGAAAATTTCTACGCCTCGCTGATTCTCGAGGGGAACGCGCGAACGTGAACATAAACGTGCGTGACGAGACGTATTTGTTCTGCTCGACGCAGTAAACGATTTTGTGCGATATGATACGAACGCCACTGACAACAATTCATGAAATTTAATATTGGAATTGCAGCGCGCGCCATTTGGCCGGAAGAACAGTTTCCACGTGATCCGACAACACCGTGGAAAGTATTGCTCTCTGCATTAATCGGCCCTTTCTCACTCCATTCTCTCTGGCGAGCTTGGTGCTTGACGGATTTTACCAGGTCGATGATCATACATCATGAGGGGAATGCACGATGGAGAAGTTGCACGACGCGCGCGTATCTCTGGACGTTATTAAGAATGACGTTTGTCAACCAGTTGCACGCCACGGTCTGATTTGTGTCGCATCTTGGCGTCGAGGATTGTTGTCAAGACCCCATTCAGATGATATTGAGACACTCGCGAGTAGTAACGAAGTAGATTTAAAAGACTTTAATGCTGCAGCTGACCAAAAATGGTCAGAATGGCCAATTTATGATTTCACAGACGTGTAAAACAGCGTGTTTGGATTAATTATATTGCAAAGTATACAAATGAATAATTTGTATATCATAAAGTTTCAGTATATCCTTTCTTTGACTTCGACGTATCTGATGGAAATTTTATTCTTCAATCGTCGGTAGTTCTAGCGTTAAAGATTTTTTTACATCGCGAGACGAGTCCACACTATCGAGAGCTGATTGATCTTGACACAACAATTATAAAGTTAATTTACTTTCGTATATCATCCCACTTTGTTACTATTTCACTCTACAAAATAGAGAATATGAACCATTCTCTACAATGTGAACCTCTAACTCAACAAGATATACAGAGATAATTCAGATTCGCGGGATTTTTGAATTTGCCTCAGATTCTTCAGCAGTAGAATCTAAAGTACGAAAGTCGTGCGACTATTTCATTTTATGTTGTTAATCGAGGATTCGACGAAGAGAGAGAGAGAGAGAGAGAGAGAGGTTTCGTCATTAGGAAACGGAACGTTCGACGATGTTCCTGCGGTTGTTTTTTTCTCGAAGATCTGCATCGCCTCTTCGAGCAGAGAGAGGGAATTTCTCATCGGAAGAGAGAAATTTCTCTGGGCTGTGGCGTGCGCGAGGAGCGTTCGACGTCCTGTAACTGCATTATGCGCTCGTCGACGGATCGTCAGCCAACCCTCTCGACGCGACAGTTGCAAATGTAATTCATTCGATCGTCGGAGGAACGGGGGGCACGGGGGGTGGGGGGGCAAAAGTGGCTCGCTCGAATTTACCGGTCGCGATGGCAATCTAATTTCGATCTGGCATCGCGTTATCCATTTGCGTATATCGGCCAGGTGCGTTAATTATTCGGCGATTGTACATGCACGTTAACGAGCAACATTTCCATAGGATGATGACCTGTCCGATGTGTTGTTACGGTGGAGGAATCCTTTTTACACGGGGAAATTGAGGCGCGGCCAATGCTTCGGCAACGCTGACAGGCTACCTGTCTCGCGTTTCTGAGAGATATGAACGTATTAATCTAATGAACCAGTCGGAGAAATTATACGGAAATTTATTACAAACTCTGAAGCTGTCGGAAAAACGTGAAACATTGAGATGTAATATGTGAGTGATGCAATTGTTCTTCCGTCCTCTCCGTAACAGATTTTTTGGACATTTCTGTGGTGTCAGGTGTGTTGAATCAAATGCAGTAGATTATTAGAAACTATAGGAACTATAGATTGTGAGAATATTATAGAATAATATATTATAGATTCTGAATATTATAAATTATGGGATATCATAGATTGCCATAGGAGGTTATTTATCGTGTATGAAACCTTGAAAATGTTAACAATAAAAGTCTCGTCAATTGTATACTGCATTAGATATTTCGTAACATCGAAAGATCCTATAGACAGGTCGATCGTGCAACGATTGATTAATTTTCTGACGATAGTTGGTTAGTTAGTTCGGAATTCTCTTTCCTAACACGTACTCCGAAACACTGTCTCGATAATTCCATTCAACTAGACTTTTCCTTCGCTAATTCGAATCAGTTGCCGCTCTCGTCGTCGAGTACAAAATTACCAAGTATCCGGCTATTTATCGGACAGTGTTGCGCGTGCATCGATCTCTATTTAATTTCATAAACGAAACTTCTCCGGAGCCGGTGAAATTCGAGAGTTCGACTTTGAGTAACGGTAAACCCCCGGATGGGTAACTCCTCGCGATCGAAATCCCGAAAACAAAGTTTGAAAACAACTGCGAACTGTCGGGACCACGTTAGGCGGACAATCGTCAGAGCTTTTCGACCCCCTTGAGAAATTGCACGTCACAGCCGAACCGCACGAAGAGCGCTCGATCGTGGTGAAACACGCGACAGACGAAAGAAGAAGAACGAGGAAAGAAGAAAGCCACGCTCGAGAATTTCTTTTTTTTTTTTTTTGTTTTCAAGGATCTGTCACGGCTAACAACTAAACAGGGTTTAAAATTCAATTCGCAGCTGGTTCGTTGATATTTGTCTGTGTATCTTCTTCTCCTCGTCAGTCGTTTCAAGTGCTTCCAGTCAGCAGAATTGAAGGAGAACGCGAAAAGTCTTGGTGAAAAAAGTGAAATGTTTTCTAAAAGTGAAATCGAACGCTCGAGCGGAAAACGATTGATAAATTTCGGCGACCTACATTTTACACAGTGGCCACTTGTCAGCCTATATTATCGGTTAGAGTTGAATCGTACGTGGCGTGTAAAGTGTTTCAGCATGCTCCAGATATGATTTCTTTCGGATCGAATTTCTTCCTCAATCCTTCCCCGAGTGTTGAATTTGAACGAGTCGATATCTCGAGTGTTAAACGCGGAAAATATCAAAAGCATTGATACTTGTCACGCAGATAATTCATGTAAATCTAAATTGAGAAAGGATGGTCTGGGGAAATTATCGTAACTAGATCTGTCTGCCTGTCAATTTTTCAATGCGTGAATTATGTCAATTATATCTTTGCCGTGTAATTTTCTGTGCAATTAGCATACGCAGATTATACTAGCAATCCTGAATATGCATGACATGTCACGTGCGTGTAAAATCTTTTAATAAAACTTCGAACAGGGACATTTCTCTGATTTGCCATTTTTTTCTTTTCGGCTGGTTTTGTCCCTCTTTGTTTATAACAATCTTGAAAGTCCACGCATCCATGTTTGTTTCAATTGCAAAAATGGATTATATTTATTTTTCATTTTATATTGTTTACTTGCACGGTCACAGCCTTTGGTACAGAAAAATACTATATAATAAGAGAGGAGTATATGGCACACGCGTGCAGTTAATAAGAGAGAGAGAGAGAAAAGAAAATCGAACTTTTATATCTTAAAATATTACTTGATTCTTCGTCGTTACTTGCGTCAATACAAGTACAGATGTTCGAGATCGGGGCCAAGGTGGAGTTTAAATCGAAAACGCTCGTGAATAAATGAAATTTGATGGGAATATCGGCGAACGCGAGTTACTACCACGCCTAACTTTCAAGTTGCACAATGTCAGAGGATTAACCAGGATGAGGAGAGTCCTTCCTATGAAACACTTGATAAACTTTGATTGGAAAAAAATTGGAGCAGCCAGGCTCCACGTGGAGGCGTGGGAAACGAAGGTCGAGTCGCTTTGTCGGTGCAAATTGCGAGAGACACGTTGCTTTGATACGATTCGCCGGCGTGAATCGTCGGCTGATCGAGCGCGAATCGAATAAATTGCCTTTCGCAACAGCCACGCGTGTGTTACGCGTCTGTGCTCGCTGCGCAAAAGGCACGGGAGATTCTCACCCTTTTCGATATTGACTCGACAGCGATCTTCGACGAGATACCGCGTTCGACGAGAGATCCTTTAACCAATTCAGTGGGCCAATTTGCCTCGAATAAAAGCTGCACGAGGCTGTTAGCGAAATTGAAAAAAAATTCCGACGCTGCGTCGAGAGAGAAAAAAAAAAAAAAAAAAGAAAGAGAGAAAGAAAGAAAAAATGTTGCGCGAAACATGCGAAATTTTCGTACGCCTGTACGTGGCCGTGCACCGGGAACTCGAGTATCGTACATTCGAGCGAATTTCGTTTCGATTCTACCGAAGAAACGATCTTTTACCGATGTAAAATGCACAAGAGAGAAAGTCGAAACGACAATGACGCTCCGAATATGAAATTGATAGATCTTACAAGTATATGTGCTCGTTCATTGGTAGGAAAATTGGAGATATGCGATAAAAATTTTACACGCCAATACCTGAATAAAATATCTATATCAGAGAGTGTTCTTCAGTTTTTTTTTGGCGACGTTCGTAAAAATTTAGCACTGTGACATGTTCGAAGATTTTTCTTAGTTCTCTTATATCAGTTGACGATACTGATTATATTTACCCAAGTTCTCCAATGTAAATATGTTGAGTCGTGACTCATTGCTTCCAACTGAAAGAACATAGAAAATGCGGGGAACGAAGTACTATTTTCTGCTATTTAACGATGAAATCTGCCAGATTTACCATGAGTTGGCATATACCTATTTCTACCAAATATTTCTCCGAAACCAGAAGACAGGAAAGATTAGATTTGCGATTATACGTTTTATGAATGTAAGTAGAAATTAATTAAAATGTTCTCATAAAACACGGCAAGAATTTTCTTGAAGAAAATTGACGAAAAAGTTCTCTCAGACGGGTCAAAATGACCCCTTGGTAAACCAAGTGTTACCTTCGTCCCTCGTCGCAGTGTTAACGAATGATCAAAAATGTCTCGCGTGTACACGTACATTCAAAATATGTATTCAAACGCTTCAACTATGTTGTTTCCGATTGTTCTCCGATTTCGAGCGCATTTCGCAACGTTTTCCCCCGATTGACTTTTAATATTTTTCAGAGCTTCAAACGAATATATCGAAAACAAGCTTGCCATTTTTATCGGTCAAACACTTTTGTATATGCATGCGTAAAAAAAAAAAGAAAAAAAAAGAAGAGAGACGGAAACGAGAGAATAATAAACATCGTTTCCCGTTTGATATTCCCGTTTCAAGTTAAAAACTGTTCGGAATAGCAACATATGCTGTTTCCGAGAGTAACTCTGGAAAAATATTTTCATTGTCCAAATTTATTTATTTATTTATTTATTTATTTATTTATTTATCTCCGCTATATTTTTCTGTGTTCTTGCGTATTTTCAGTGCAACGTTCTTTTTTCTTCTCGTCGTATTTTCATCGCATTGCATCGCATAACGCTATTATATATATATATATATATATATATATATATTAAAAAAAAATATGACGAGAGGAAAAGAAAACTTTTGCGCGTCAGTAATTGTTCTTAAACAGTGTAGGAAAACAGATGTTTCAAAGTTACGAAGTTTGCAACCCTTGAATTCTTGAGTGAAAAAAAGAATGCCTCAGATGACACTGTCAGTTGTTAAATTCGACATCTTTCCGAATATCGAAAAATTAACATGTCATTAATGAGACGAGAACAGCACCCTTAAGAAACTCAAACGTTCTACACTCTAAAATAAATGGTAACCTCTGTTTCACTTAACATTTTGAAAATTTCAAGTTGACGTTTGCAACAGCCTTGAGAAAAAAGAAAAAAAAAGAAAAAAAGAGAAAGTAGCTTTCGAGAGTCGATCAGTTCGGCTGCCGAATTTTCAAACGCAGAACTCGACAATGCTAAATTACGATAATTGGAGATAAAAATTCTGTAAAAAAAAAAAAAAAGAAATCTGGCGTGACTCACGTTCTCCTCGACGGTCTTCTTGATCTTCGCACCGGCCTCGGCCACGGTCTTTCCAGCCTTGTTCACTGCGCTGTACAGGAAACCACCCAGTGTCTTGGCGCCTGCCAGAGCTTTCGTGGAAACTGGCGAACAGAAAGAGAGAGAGAGAATGATGCTCGGTGATGCGTTGTCCAGCCGAGTGGGATTTAATGGGGACCGGCCGGCGGAAAAACGGTCGGAGGGCGGACTCCCACCCTCTCGCGCCTGTCATCCCACCCCTTAGTGCTCGCACAAGCGCGAGGAAACCCCGAATACGAATACGTCAGTCGAATTTCCCGCGAATTTCCTCGCCAGGATCTCTCGCCCGGGGATTCTGACGCTTATCAGCGGAGGGAAATTAAGCTCCACGCTCGCTGAGGGGGAGAGAGAGAGAGAGAGAGAGAGAGAGATAGTCCGATCGAGGAATATTATTTTGCCCGGTGAAACCCGCCCGGGAGATAAAGGATCGTAAAGAATTGTACGAAGTTGAAAGGAACTGACCGGAGTTCTCGGAAGCTTCGCTCTCCTTTGTCTTTTGTTTACTCCCCTCCCCTCTCACTCTCTCTCTCTTTGACAGTCTCCATTTAAGCGGAGATCAGAGAAGAAGCGTGGAAATCGTTGACGTGCTGGCAATTAACTATCAGAGAGATTAAACTGTCAGCGACTGACGTGAGAAGACGTCAAGCTACGGCCACGGTCTTCTTGTTAACATTCGAGCGTTAATTTTGTTGATTTTAGTTATTCAGAATCGTTTGGACATCAGCTGAATCGAGGATGTTTCGACGTTTCAGACTTACTCGCGTGAGAGGCCCCCCTCCCCCCTTCGAACGCGAATTCATAGCAACGATTAACAGTTTCAATTACCATTGCCGTGCGAATTTAGATGCTAAGCGTTCAAAAAAAATTTTCAAATTTTTAACATCTCGCAGGGCACGTCATCTGAACTGAAATTTCAGCGAAGATTGGTATCTGCAAGTTTGGTAAAAAAAAAAATATTAATCACGAGAACAACAGCGTACAGGGAGATTTAATTTGAAAAAAGTCAATATACCAACGCCGCACTAGGTCACTGGGAAGTAAAGAATCATCCGGAAACAAATCGAACGTTTCAATTAAATCACCTTATTGATGAACCAAACAGAGCTCTTAAAATATTCGATATCGTTTATTACGGCGTTGTTTTTATTAATCAAATCATATATCGAATTTTGTCCGATTGTTTTATTACCGCTGTTTTGCAAGCAAATTTCCAGCCGTATAATTTCGACGATTGTGTTTACCAATTTCAAAGTAATTGAACGTGAAATGAAAAAAAAAAAAAACAGAAAAAAAAACAGGAAACAACAGAAAAAAAGGTATCGAAACGAGGAATATCAAATATCATCGAGAAGAGCGTTGATTTATTGCCGGAAATTGTATGTATTCTGCTCTTCCTCGGGAAATTTGAGCAAATATCATGGTCAACACAGTTACTAATCAGAGGCTTCCGCTTGACAGATTCGGATTTCGGAATTAAGCGACCCTTTGTGATCAGTTTAAAGGTCGTACGTTCGAATATCAATCCCTATTCACTATGCGTCAATTCGCGGGATGACTTTAAATGATGTCCATTAGCGGACGTCATTTTGCCTGAGAATTTAATATTCGGCAATTTTAATATCGGTCTAATTTAACGTCGTTCCGGGCGTTCATCATATTTACCATTTACCGAGGGGTGAATAATCAGATATCAATTTGCGAAACGAAAGAGATAATAAGAACATGAATGAAAATGTAACGCGCGAAAATCACGAAAATGTCGAGCAAAGCGAATCAGCGGAGAGACAACGAGATCTGATGGTCATCGAATATTCACCAAAAATTTATGACAATGCGATTTAACATTTTCATGCGTATCACTGCGAATTTTATCATCGAAGTTCAAAGAACTTTATCGTTGAAATTCTACGATATCTAGTGACAATCTAAAATCAAGTTAAAGTTCAGTTACACTCGGAGTTTGATGTTTCGTCTTCGTTTACGCTTTTCTACAAATTATCACTAAATTCGCCACTTCCCATTTCCCAATCACTCTGCGATTAATTAATCGAAACGTTAATATATTCGTAATAAATAAACATTAATATTTCTTCTTTGCCACAATCGATGCCCGACAATTTCGACGGCGAAATTTCCCACCAGCGAAAATCTTAATATTAAATATCCCCGGCTATTTACCGTACCTCTGCGCACACCCCGGGGACAAAATCCCCTCGCACCACCGTCATCCTTGCCGAGTGTCTGGCGTCCAAATTGCCAGCTGACGGAATAGCTGACAGTCCGCAAGATCATATTACTCTAATCTCCACGGTTACCCGGAACATCTCTCGAAACACACTCCCCCGACGTGATTCTCCCTGTTTTCGGTACGTCCTCCTCCTGATGTGTCCCTGCAACGATCTAACTAAAATACGCGTATACCGCGTATACATGGCTTTGACCGTCGTTGGCTTTTGACTATCCGACGAGATACTCGTCGGCGGTAAATCCAGGAAAATGAAAAGAAAAAGAAAAAGGCCGCTCGACGGCGACGGAGAGAGAAATTAGTTTGACCGGCGAAAAAAAAAAAAAAAAGAAAAAAGAAAGAAAAGAGGAACGCGTTAACGCGAATAAACCATGGGAGCGTTGCCGAGGCATTAGAGCCGGAGAGGAACTCAACGA
This sequence comes from Tetragonula carbonaria, assembly GCA_032399595.1. NCBI lineage: Eukaryota > Metazoa > Arthropoda > Insecta > Hymenoptera > Apidae > Tetragonula > Tetragonula carbonaria. Next base: position 8,209,536 of record JAUCRC010000003.1, read on the forward strand.
CGGCACCACAACGACGGCACCACAACGACGTAAACCGAGGCCAATTTAATCAACCAAATTGAGCTACTTCGATTCACGTCGCTCCGTTTCTCCTCGTCGTCCGACGCTTCTGCCGTTTTCGCTTATTTTCTCTCTGCCCGTTTCTCTCGCCGGCTAAACGAAGCCTGAATGCAGGAAATTCAGAGGATCGGCGTGACTCGGTAAACCGAGTTTACGCAATAATTCCGGTGACGAAATTCACGGTCGAGCGGCTGGCTCTGCCCGGCGGATGAGACGAATGAGACGAGCGAAAAGAAAAGAAAAAAAAAGAAGGAGAGAGAGAAAATGAAAGGGAAGGAAAGAAAATTGAGAGTCATCTCTCTCTTTCTCTCTCTCTCTCTCTCTCGGCGCTTCTCGTCGCCGCTGGCGCGGTACCAACGATCGCCAAGTACACGGTTGCCAAGCGTCGTACGCGAGGGTTACATCGTGATTTGTTGGCCGATGAGAATCCAGCCCTCGTGCCCCCCCCCCTTGTGTCCCCGATAATTCACCACGGTCACGTATTTAACAACGCCAGTAAGAAGAAATACCGCGACACTGTAACACCGGCGCGTTGATCGGCGACAAATCGATAGAATGCAGCAGCCGCAGAGGTCACGCTGGTCGCAACATCGAGGCTGCCGAAAATTCTATCCCGCTGCAACCGATCGACATCGTGGGTCGTGCCCTTATCGTTCGGTCTTACGACGATTTCCACGATGTTCCTGCCATTTTTCGTTCGACAGCTTCACGTTTCTTTCTCTCTCTTTCTCTCTCTCTGTCTTGTTCGCGATGCAGGTCAAACTTCTTTTTCTCCGCGTTGAACGGAGAACGTGACGCGCGATCGTCCGCGAGATCGATGATCGACTGCGCCGCTCTCGAGAGCCGCCGACCGGGATCGAGGCTGTACGAGAGACCGAGGAGAGGGAAAAACCACGTCAAGATCAGCGATAATACGCGTCGTATAGACGGTTCGGTATAACTTCGATCGCGAGTGACAAGAGCCACGGGGAGGCTTATCGTGTTTAACCAGCGACATTCGATTTAAAGCCGCTCGAATTTCGGTGGGCGGAGGGGAGGAGAGGAACGAGGAACGTTGTTCGCGAGCGGAGGGAACGAAAGAAGCTTAATGGGAGAGACGAAAGTTTCGTTCGACGGCGAGGAGAGAACGCGGAGAGCTCGATAGGATTTGAGAGTTTTTCGAACCGCGAAAAGCGAAATTTTCAACGGGGCAAATTGTTTTCGAACTCGCCGACGATCGGCGAAGGAAGCTTTCAGCTGGATTATCGAACGGTTTCCCGGTTGGACGAACCGTTTTCACGGTTTCAGATGTTGATAATCTCTGTTTTTATTTTTCTTTTCTTTTCTTTTCTCGAAGAACGAAGATTCTTCTCTCGGAGAAAAGAGACCGCGAAGATGCAAATTAGATTCGCTGCTGCTGCTGCTGCTGCTGGCTGTTGTTGCTTTACGCTCTTCTCGAGATCGAGGAAAAGTTAAATGCTCGATGAAATAATCCAACCAGTGCTCGCTCGCTCTGCTGCATTCTCTCTTTTCGAAGACGAAACGATGGAACGCCGCGAGTATCCGCGAGTATCTGGAGAGCGAGCGATCTTAATTTAGATCCGCGGCAACAAGCCCCGCGGGCCATCCTCTTCCTTTCAACTCGTCCGCCTAACTCGTTCATTCATTCGCTACGTGGATTATCCTGCGCGTCATCGATCTTGTGCCCTCTTTATTCGTCAGAACCCATTCACGACCGAAAGCCGAAACTCGACTCGTGTAATTCCTTCGTCGGGCCATCTGCGACGCACGCAGGCGGAGAAATAAAAGGGACAAGGGTTGCGGAAATTATATGACGTGCCGACTGGCATTTAATCAAACGTCGACCTTGCGCCTCCAGCGTGTTAACCTCGTGCCAGTTTTCGTCGCCAGGAAATCAAAGAGCAACAAAAACAAAAAAAAGAGAGAGAGAAAGAGAAACGCGAGACAGAGAGGAATGCTGCGTTTGTCGGAGAGACAGAGAATATTTCGCAGAGAAAAAAGAGACCGTGTTAAACGGTGTTTTCTTTCTCTCTCTCTCTCTTTTTTTCTCTGATTGGTGAACACGCGTCCTGTTACGCGATCTGTGTCACGCGATCCTTTGGAAATACCATCGTAGGCTCGCGTTGCCGCGTTCGATCCTGAGGGACGCGAGAACATATGCCATATCCGCACAATCGGATCCAACGGTATATAAAATTACTCGGCTTCCTTATTCTCCTATGATGATTTCGTAATTGCGTACGACGATTTTACCCCAAGGCAGAAGTGGATCTCACGTTTGACCTCGCCAATCGTCGGCACAGCGTTTTCCTCATTTCCATGCCTCGTGATCGCGTTTCGATTTCCTACTAGACCAGAGAGAAACCACGTCATTGCGTCCTATATCTGATGCATCGAGTTTCGAATAATAGGAAAATCATCCATCCAGTCGTTGTGAAGAGCGGGCGCAAGCTCGTTCGATCTTTGCAAAATGTCGCCCGTTTCGTTCGCTTGCACGATCAACGTGAACCAAAGGGAGGCGGATGGAAAACTGGAAACGAGAATCCAGCGATTCTCAAATTTCAATTACTCGGCTGACTATGCTGACGAGCTGGCCTCGAAACACCTCTGCGGCAGCCTCGTCACGTTGTTGCCTCGTAAACTTTGGTGTCATCGAACCCTAAACGTTTTCCGGAACGTTGGTCAAAGAGCGGAGCCTGCTCCGCTGGCTCTCTCTCTCTCTCTCTCTCTCTGCCGCCCTTTTTCCTTCTTCTTCTTCTTCTTCTTTTTCTTCGTTTCGGGAATAATCGCACGATGACGACTCGACGTGCGGCGTGGTTTGAAGAGACGAGGTTAAATTTAAATTTTGGAGCGTGTTTTATTCACGCTTTTACGGCGGTTATATCACATACATGTATACTTGATTTTAGTTGTTTAACACTTTACCGACCGGTAGCCTATTAATCGTCTATTACTTACCGCTATCGGTCGGTAAAGTGTGGATATCGTGTAATAATATATTTATATATTTTAACACTTTACCGACCGGTAGCCTATTAATCGTCTATTACTTACCGCTATCGGTCGGTAAAGTGTTCAGGAAATTGTTGATACAAACAAGCAAATGAAAATTATCTAACATTGGAACAATCCAATCATTATTACAATTTAAATGACGATTGAAAATAAATCGACTTCAACAATTACTACGTTTGCTGTCCAAATGACGATGCTAATTTTGACAAGAATACCCGTAATCTTTTTAGTCGCTAGAAATTGTTACGGCACGTTCGATGACAAAACAATTCAATGATAAAATTGTACGATTATTTACGAAACTTCTACAACGATAGTTTTAATGAATAGTATATATGTATTTTTTTTTTACTGTCGTTTCAAATATCCCGCCGAGAAAGTTTTATTGAAATGTAAAAATTCGTTCTGCTTTCGCACTTATCGTTCGTTATATTATATCGCTCGTGAAAATAAGCAAACAAATTAGCTGATAGACCGTCCCTCAATTTGCGCGGCAAATTTACCTGAATTTACGCGGAATTGATTTACGCTGTCAGATATGTATATACATACAATATTTTCCTATAAGTTTTCAAATTGACAGTTTTATACAGTCAGTATTGTGAGATCGGTTGGCGGAACGCGTGACACAGAAACTTTGTTGCGTTTTAGGCGTTGTCTTTGACCATAGTGAGGAAGCGAACAGTGTGACTTTGGACGTTGAGAGGATAACGACATTGTTACTATACTGTTTAGATTTACAATTTATATCTTTTAATTTTAACCAAGTCGTGTCTGACAAACTTTCAATCACACGAAAGGAGAGACTGTCGATGTCTTTGGACATGAAAATGAAAAATTCTCAACCGACTTGAAGAACCTACAGCGATTGCTAAGGCACATGGAATATTTTATTTATTTTTATTTATTTCAATTTTGCACGATTCTTATTCGTGGAACGGATATTCGCGTAGATCGATGGATGTATTTACGAAAAATTCGAGCAAAGACTGAAAATGTATAAAACGTGTGACGCATAAGGATATACAATGGACGTAAAAGGGGCATCTTTGTTTTTGTTCTATGCCGCTAATTGCGTTCGCGAATGTACGAATTTCTATATAAGTATTCACCGCGTAGTTATTATCTCTGGTTACAGAGTATTATTCGATATTACGGTATTGTTCGCTGTTTGTTCGATTTGAAAGCCGCGCCCATCTCTCGGGAAGCAAAGACTGGCAAACAATCGAAAATAAAAAAAAACGAATCGAGAATAATTTCAATTCCCAATTCAATCGCGATATTTTTTCGACGTTCGAACAAAAGTCCAGCGAAATTTAAATCCGAGAAACGGACAAACGAAACCCGCGTCGATATTGTTGCAGAATACCTCGTATCTTAAAGTAATTAAATCGTCGATGTACCGCATAAAAATTTATTTTACTGCATTGAATGTCACAACTTTCAAACAGTTTGATATTCGATTAGCCTAGTATTTTATAAATTCTTTTCTCCTTCCATGTTCAAACGACTCCGTATATGTCCACAAAAATGTCCACGGTCTATTAATAACATGTTATTATCCCTTGCGCGCAAACCCCTCGTTGCTCGCGAACTCTTTCCTGAAATTTGACCTCAACTTTTTCGTACACCCTTTTACAAACACCCGTTAGAAAAGGGACGAAGCCGAGTAACGAGGGCAAAAATTCCTTTGCTCTGCCATTCATCGGTCGGGCGAGTTCGACGTTCCGACGTCGGTTTCCATCTCTCTTTGGAAGAGAGAAGTCCTCCTTTCTTCGTGGCTTAGCGGCCTTCAGAACATTATTCGGTCATACGCGTCACCGTATCCTATCGTAGCCAACCCCCCCGAAAAAGGGTGACTCCCCCGAGGGTGACCAACTCTGTTTGAACAGACCGACGAAACACGAAGCCGTGGCGTGGAAAAGTGCATCGACAGACTTGCAGGCGACTGTAATTAATTCCAGCGGTGGCTGTTGGAAACCAACTCGTTAGCATCTTCGATCTGACCGGTGAGACTCTCTATCTCTCTCACTCTCCCTTTTGATCTCTTTGCACGGAGACGAAGCGTAAAGAGGATCAAACAAGGGTAGCTAATTGCCACGTAGAAAGCGGAAAAGAAGGTCGGCCATCGACGGTCAATGTTCGAAGATTCTTACACGTGATGAGCTAGGAAATTCAACGAGAGAGAGAGAGAGAGAACCGAGAGAGGAAAGCTCGTGGAAAGCGCAAGGTCGAGATACGTTCTCGTTCGTTGGTAGCACGACGATAGGTAGGATTCCTCGGATGTATCATTTCGGGAGAGATTCAAAGACGCGAAATGTAACAACATTTAATGCAACAATATTTAAAATTATACCATCTATTTGGCTCGTTGAATTCTATGTCGCTTTTATTATCTTATTATATCACTATTATTTTACCGGGCAAATGTTACAAATTCGTGTGGAATAGAAATTCTATTTTTGTATTACGTAATAAGAAATTATAATAAATTATAATAAATTAATATACGTGTCTGTCGACAAGAAAATCGTCCACAGCACTGTATTTACTTTCGTCTTTCATTTCAACGAGGCAAATGCTTTGTTCGTTGAAACGCGAAATCTGATTATTAGCAAGCTTTTAACAGCTTCGAGAATTATTACTTAAGAGTTCGCTTCGCGAGAGATTTTTCGGGATAGAGATGCACGCGCAGTGGCAAACAGATTTAAATTTTTACGCGTTTAAAAGCCGCAGAGTGAAAATTTGATAGAGAGCAAGAACACGTGAACCGAGGAGAACTTTCCTTGCGCGGCCGTGAGTTAAAACCGTACGACCGGATTTCCACCTTTCTTCTCTCTCTGTCCCTCGCGCGAATCGGCCCGACGGAACAATTAGTGCGTGCAATTAGCCCATGAAAATTGCACGACTGTTTGTTAGAGCCTAACACAATTTTCCCGGCGCTGGGATTAATGTCTCCCCAAGGGGAGACCTTGTTCAAGTATGCAGGTTCCATTATAGAGAGAAGGATCGATGATGCCAGCTTCCATAGTCGAGCCCGCGCGCGCTAAGGATTCCCGAAATCTTTCTCTCATACTTTCCGAAAGTAGCGAACCCTCGCCTGAGAATCTCTTAAATTATTCCCTACTGAAGAAAATAAAAAAAAAAAAAAGAAAAAAAAACAGAATGAAAAACTAAATCCAATAAAATTAAAGAAAAAAAAGGGGGAAAGAGGAGAAAGGAAACAGAAAACCCGGCGACAAAGCCAATACGATGGTAATTCATCGCGACTCGCAGTTCGGAGTACAAAGGAGAGGCAAAGGCGACGACTGAAAAAAAAAAAAGAAAAATATGGGAGAGGCAACAGAGGGAGAAAAAAAAAAGGAGAAAAAGGAGAGAGAAGAGCGGGTGGAAAACGGTCGCGCGCCGTTCGTTATATTTCGGCGGTGTGCGCGCGTGTGTGTGTGTATGTGTGTGTGTGTGGTATCAGTCAGTCCCGGATTCACGGCGTTGAAAGCGCATCAGTCGGTGTGGTAACCTTGACCCAAGCCGGGGCGCGAACCACCAGCGGAAAAATTCGTGAAAGCAGCGGCGAGACTTGTGCACCGTTGTGCCCCCGCTGGTCTGCCAACGGAGATCCGTCACCGCAAATAATTTTAACGCGGTTTCCAGCGCTGCGTACGTGCGCGCGCGCCCCCGCTCTTCGTTTCAGAAATACGAGGGATACACACCACTTCGTAGCGAGAGAAAGAGAGAGACAGAGAGAGAGAGAGAGAGAGAGAGAGCCTCATTCGCCCACTTTGACTGGCACACACGATCGTTTTGGATTTGAATTTCGTCGGTGGAAATTTCATCCGTTGGAATTTCTGCTGGTTTTCAATCGTATCGTGTTGTCACTTTCTGGCCTGCCCATGACAAAACATAACCTTGACCGTTTATCCCGGGTTCCGGTGGCCGTTGGAAATCGGCGAAAAATCTCGAGTCGAGAAAGCATCGAGGACTGGCATCGACTGGCAGAGAAATCGTCGCCGTTCGAACTAAGCTCCCCGGGGCTTACCGAGCTTTTCTCGTTTGGCCTTCGTTTACCGTGGGTGTGTGTATGTGTGTGTGTGTGTGTGATTCTCGGACTTGCGGATGCGTCTCTCTCCTCTCTCTCTCTCTCTCTCTCTCTATTTATTTCCCTTTCACCTCTCGCTCTTATTTCTCCGTCTCCCGCTGTCTCTTTCGATTCCTACATACTGATGAGCGCGTTCCGTTTCATTCGGTCTAAGAAACTGAATTAGGCTCGGTGACAAACGAATAATTTCCCCCTGTCTCGCGGAGAGGAATTACGCGAACAACGTGTTCGGATTCGCGTCACGTTTTCTTCGCGGGTCTCGTCGATTTTTATACATTCCTCGCTCTGCCTGTCTCTGTCTCGATAAATTAAACATGACAAATACCTTCCGTCGGAAAGACTCTTCTTCCCTCGACTGTGTGCGCGTTCGTTCGGTAAACCAATAATATCGCTGTATATACAGCAATGAGAGAAAACACGATGCGAAACGACGATGCGAAAAGATGGTGCAAGAAGACGACGAGACGAGACGACGGGAGAGGGCAAAACTTGCGCGAGTGACGGCAACTTCCGGCGTACGAACCGTCGCGACCGGTGATTTCAGAGTCGTTTAGGCGGTCGTATTGATCGACGAAGATGGGGTCCACCCCCCCACCCACCCACTCCTCTGCGACGCGAAGGACGTTTACTTGCTGACTGAATCCGGTTATATTCGTAGCGAAATTTCGCGATGAAATCTCGCAGTGAAACTCGACTGGCGAACATTCAGCGAGGAATTCAGCCAGCCATCGTTGCTCGCCCACGCGCCAAATCTCCGCGGTTTATACACGCGCAAGTAGGAGAGAGCAACCGAGAAAAAGCGGGGAAAATCCGAAGAAGGAAAAGCCGCAGAATGTGTTTCAATTTCTTGGTTACGCTCTCTTTTCTGGGTGCTTTTATCGGGGTTCGACACAGTGTCCACTGACGTATCTACGTGCACCGCGTGCCACGGGCCAAGGACGAATCTGTCAACCCTCTGCTGCAACGGACCCCTATCTCTCTTACGATTATAGTTCTCGCCAGTCCCAGAGAGTTGCTCGTTACTTGGCTCTCCTCGGCTCTTTGGACGAGCTTTCTCGCAAACTTCTTACGTACTTTGGCTCCTTAATCCGTAGCCCGCGTTTTTGCCGTATAAACGCGCTGTATTTGAATACGAACGAACATGTTCAACGATGCAACGAACACGCGCAGCGTGCAAAAAGCGTGTGTATTGTTCGCTCGGTGGATTCAACGCTGTCGTTCGCTTCCACTACGTTACGACCCGAATTTGTACACAGAATAGCGCCGCGTTAACTGATGGTCGATATTTCTGCTTCGTTAACTGGAACTCGCATATTTGCAAGAATTTCTGTCCGATGGTTCGTCTCTGGAGGTTTTAGCTGGCATAAAATAAGCATCGTTAAGGGCTCTCAGCTATCAATTTTCCTAATCTCGAACAACTATCCCTCTTATTAGAAATTTGACTGCTGATAAAAAACCGATAAAAGTTGATTTTGTCTTGATAAAAGAAAAAGTTCTCGCAGTTTAAAATTTTTTATAAAATTCTGACTGGTAATTCGTGATTTGTGCTTTAATTTGTAATTTTATTTCATCTCAACGCTGTATCTATAGTCTTCTCGTATATAGTCAAAAAAGAGGAGAAGATAACCAGCGACTTTGCGGAATTATATCACTCTCGATAGTATACCCAAGCCAAGCATCCACCTGTGTTCAGTTAGCAAGGGGCCATTTCTACTTTGTTCTCTTCTTCCTGCTTTGTTACCATTTTCTCTATTTTCTTGTTTCTTATTTTTCTCCTTCGACCGAGAGAAAGAAGAAAAAGTTCCTCGCGGTGCGGTGGCGTAAAGCAACTTTCCAATTGTACCCGGCGACGTGCTTCATTTCTCAGCTCGAGAATAGATTCGCCGCGGGGACGCCCTAGCAACGGCATTATGCAACGGTTGTTTCGTTTCCGCGGCCAAGTTTCTCCGCTTCGACGTCAGAGAGATTGCTCGTGACGCGTCCATCGCGTTCTTCAACCACGCATCCTGTTCGACCAATCGAACGATACGTTTCCAACGATCGCAAGTACGATATTCGACGGAGACATCGCGCTTCTCCAGCAAACGTTCAACGAACACCGCGATGCAACGTTATCCGACGTTTTAGAATCGGAGTTAAAATGATTATTCTAGTTCAGAGGCGGCGAACTTCTTTCCGAGTCAGTCTGTGGATTCCTTCGTCGTAAAAATTAATTCCCACTTTGTTTATTAATTCACACCTATGTACAACCTATTTTCCCTATCTTCCTCTAACACTAGAACTACCAAAATGGTCAGAATTTGTAATTTTTGTTGGAAATTTTGTTGGATACGAAACAGTGAATTTCAAATGATTTTTTTCGTGAAATTATCTAAATAAAAGCTTGCGCAAGTTGCCAAGTATTGTTACCAGAAAACTTTTCCACTTTTTCACCTTAATTATGCCTCGGTCGTCGGTAGAACTAGTGTTTAACTTTAGCAGCTACGGTAAAGAAAACAATTTACATACATATGTATCCAACGCGAGTATTGTAGCCGCGTCAACTTTCAAGAGTGGGGAGATCGATGCGGGGGAGGGGATAGCGCTAGCGATGAGAAAAGTGGGGGCAACAAGGGCCACACGCGGCCCGCAGGCCGCCAGTTCGCCACCTCTGTTCCGTTCCAGTTCGTCGTGCCAATTAAATACGCCCTGCTAATGTTCAAAAGTTTCGCCTCTTTCGCCCTTTGACGTCGTCTGACGAGTCTGCGCCGTGCGACGAGAGAGGAGAGGGCCTTTCGTCTCGACGGAAACGTCGCGCGGCTCTTTGACACAATGACCTACTCTCTCTCTCTCTCTCTCCGTTTCCCTCGACGAGGGAGTTTCGGAAGGTCGATGTGACTGCAAACGCGCGACTCTCCTCCCCAGTTTACGCCTCGGTATCGAAATACTGGCCGCGGAAATTTTATGGAAAACATCACAGGCTCCCGCGATTATACAGCGATTATACGGCGAAAGTAAATGTTTGCGAGGATTGCTTTTAAATATCGTGTTTTCCGGTGGTTAATATTGTTATAGCAGGAAGCTCGATTACACTGCTTATCTAAATATTTGGTTAGCTAAATACCTCTTATCTAAATACACCGTGTTTCAGTCCCCCGTGTGTATCGGTGTTTCACTGCACGATCACGTTAATGGTCTTAATTTGCCGGTTGGAGGGAGTAGCTCGATAAGAAGAAATTAAAATCTGTCTCGGATTAGGAAGATGGCGTGCTACTCGTTTCGCTCGATTTCACTCGAACTCGAAAATAAATGTAAAGTAAAAGTACAACAAACTTTCCTTCGGACTAATACCATAGCAAAATAGTAATAAATAGACAAAACTGCGGTAGAAAGTCATTGAAAAGTAATCGTTATTACTTTTTCGATAATGCGACGGCCTTTAAAATTATCACGTCGGCTACCGTTAATACGTGATTTTAAAGTATTATATTATACGTCGACTCTCCTGGCTCAACCACGTCGTAAAGAAATCGATAAAACGAACGGTACAGTTGATGCACGTACAGACACACGTGCATGCACCATTCGAGAGGCAGTCGCAAAATGTAGATACGATAAATCGCTGCGGGATTAAATGCTGCTGCGAACGCGCGTTTTGTCCGGGAAATCAACGCGTGTACAAACGCCGCGAGAAATAGCGTTTGATTTTTTGATTGAACGCGAACGCGAAACCGCGTTTTCAGCCGGCGCGTTGTCGCTTCGCTTTCGAAACACGCGGACACACACAGAGAGAGAGAGAGAGAGAGAGAGAGAGAGAGAGAAAAGAAGTGAAAGGTTTTAAACTGCAGTTTCATAGCGTTTTCATTTCATTTCTGTCCTTGAAATCTAATATCGGAAAAACGTTGTATCACCCGCAGACGAGTCGATCGCCGTAACATTCAGCTGGTCTTCGAAAACCTCGTCGTGATCGAGATCGTCCGTGCAATAAAATAAAGATACGAAAGAGAGAAGCGTAAAGTTAAACGTCCAGAGGCAACTTTCTGGCATCGTTCACTCGCGAGTTTCCGTTCTTCGTGGGGAAAAACCTTTCGGCTTTCGATTCGAGTTGTGATCGGATGTGCTACGGGCAAAGATATCGTTCAAGTATCGAGGCGAAAAAATTTTTTTCCTATATTTTTCGCCAGCCGAGAAACAGTGGAAGAATTCAAGCACATGCTACGAGAATTTATTGCCTCTTGCGTTCTTCTGTCAATTTATTTGAACGACAGTGCGTTACACATCGATGAGAGAAACAATTACATTCCAAGTACAGTGCGCATGCAAATCGCTGAGAAAGAAGAGAAAGACCGATCGATGCAGAGGCAAAGAAACGGACGGTGTAATTTTCAAGTAATTTTCGCAGCTTCGTCCACCTTTGATAGAGAATTCGAGCAGTGGATACGAATAAATTCGAGAGACAGGGGAGATATGTTCTGCACGGTCGATACGGTTCTCGAGGAAATCTCACAATTTTCAGTCTGTGCCTGCGCAACCTCGTTACACAGAGACAAAAGTCCAAACGACACAGAGTTGCATTTTATAATGGGACGTACACATAGTGTTCCGAAACATGCTCAACTTCAGGATTGAATTCACGGTATCGAAAAATAAGAATAAACATAGCGTCTGTGGATTGGAGAATACACGCAGCATCATATTTTCATTCTGACGAGAATGTCAGACAATTCGGAGTGTATGTATATATACCCCGGTATCATCTACCGACGTGTTACAAATCGAAAACGATTATTGGAAAACGAAAGTAGCAAGTAACGCTGCTGTTGATAACGAAGTGAATAACATACACATTATCTCCAATGAACTCAATCCGCTGCGTATGATAAAACGTACGGGAAAGATATCGTGTTTGAGAAATTAATCGGGGAATAAATAAAGAAGATTGCTCATTCCATACAATCGAATGTAAACACATAATATTTATTACGAGCAGATTTTTCTCGATTTTCCGTGTCAAATTCATTTTAAACGTATATATAACAGACATGTACATATATATATATACATATATAAAGAGCGAGAGAGAGAATTTCATACACACATACAATAGAATATGGAATATAAAATAGAATATAGGACAAACGTAACAGGAAATCATCAACGACGAACCGGCATTTAAAGAAACGTGTCAACGGCCAATTCGATGCTCGGACACGATGCCGGATTTAAAGTGCACCAACATTTAATACAGATCCACGCAACACATGGGGAAACGTTGTTGACCGCGCGACAATGCTTTAATATATTTCGACGCGATAACAACGGCACAGAGGTGCATCATGAGTGGAGATTTTCATCAGCGACGCAATATTTCCATCGCAAAGTAACAAACAGTGGATGCATTCCACGCGTGCAAACAACAGTAACGACAATTACGCGTGGCTTTTTCCCTCTTTTCGTCGATGAATAACTGTGAGTTTCCTTTTTTTTCTTTTTTTTTTTTTTGCTTTACGTCCACTTTACGTTTAATTTGTTTTCTGCTCGAAATGAACGATAGATAGTTAAACACTTGAACGATCTTTCGCAGATCACAATAGAAATGAAAACTTTCGCACGTCTACTGGGCGTATTAGATTCGCGTTTTTGATAATCGGTGTTGAAACGCGGCAGTTGTTTCTCTCTTTCATTTTTAGAACGACGCACGTGATCGCGAGACAAACGAACGAATTATAAAAGCGCGAAAGAAAAAAAAAGAAAGAAGTGACCAACGACGAGAAATCATTGTCAATTGAGGGAGAGACAATGCTTCTTTTGTCTCCGACGGAAAAAGAACGGGGAAAAAAAATATACCACGACCGATCGCGTGGGACAGATTATGCGAATCGGCGACAGACAGTCGTGTGCACGTCGCTGTGTTTCACGCGAGGCTGCCAGATATATCGCGACGTTGAAAGATATCGCGATTCGCGCGTTCAGTTTATCGTTGCTCTCCTCTCGACGGCAATTTTTCTTTTTTCTTTTTTTTCCCCCTCTCTTTTTCCCAGAGAATGAAATGACACACGTGACAGAGCGAGACACCATGCAAATGGAAACGGAGAATACCGAAGAACGTGGCCCTATATATATATATATCGATGAGAAACGCGCGTGAAAAATTCGCCGATGCACACTATCGATGAGGGGAAATACATCGCACGCGTGCGATCCGTAGGGTGATAGAATTTTGTCGCGTGCGCGGAGAAAGAGAGAGAAAGCAGAGACGAAAGAGCGGCAAGGAAAAACCGGCACTCGGTTATGAAAGCTAATTTAATAGCTCGGCGCATCGGGTGCGGTGGCTCGGTTTTCAGATCGTTAAACTTCATCGATGGGCCACTGCATTATTAATCAGGCGAGCTGAACGACGGCGAGCCAAGAGATCGACAGACCAGGCGCCTAGAGTTTATCACCCCTTTGAATTTTTTACGAGATCTTCCTACTGTGTACGGCTACGTTTGGTGAAAATGAAATCTCGAGTACGCGAAATATCATCACACGCTCTCTTTTTCTCGCTTTCTCGCGGCAGATGCATAAATCCCTCTGCGAAACGTCGAGAGGGGCATGACATATACTGCTTTACGACCGATCGGTTTGCTTCGAAGGATTTAGATTCCGACCCGACGTGAAAAATAAGACCAAGGGCTCTCGAATTCGAATATTTTTTAATTTCCTGCCCCATTCCGAGCTTAAACGCCATTAACTTTAACTTTAACAACATTAGTCTTCGACCTCGTCTACGACTTTTGAACATCTAAAATTCTATAATATAAGGGTTCTACCGCTGTTTTATCAGGTTGTAAAATAACAACAACAGGCTTTTTTCGCAAAAAAAAAAAAAAAACGCGATCTTAGATCCCCCGCTCTACTCTAACCCTTCTCCTCTTAATTCTTCTTAATTAAAAGCACTTGGATCAATTTGTCAATCCATCTATCTATCGAGACACTCGTCGGGACTCGCGATCAGTGAAATCGAGACTGAGAGAGCAGAACTTATCGGCGAAGAAACGAACAAGAGGCTGACTGAATCAAATTTGATTCTCTCTTTCGTCCAAAAAGATAAACAGAATATTTTTCCTTGCATCCTCTTATTCCAAAGATTTACTAGCTCGCTCTTGTAACTCTTTCATCTTCGCGAAAACTCGGGTCTAATTAAAAGTTTCCCCGTCGCGGGTTTCTTTTCTCGCCATTCGTCGGCTTTGAAAATGATTAATTAGCGCGAAATGCTAAAGGGCAAAGTATCGAAAATGATTTCGCGTCGAACCACCGTCGGGGGACATTCGCGTTTTGCAACATCATTCAGAGTTGTTACGACGATTCTCAACAGTTTTTATTTACCAATGGGCCGTGAAATACTTCACGCCCGTTTCGAACACGAGGTCTTGGACGTCTTCGTGTTGTCGCGAAGATGACTGACAGACGACGAACAAGCGTTTCTATATAACGTTTCAAAAGTAGAAGAGACTAGCGACTTGAGATCAGTCGAGACTATATTCATCGAAATTTTGACCATTTTAAATGGTTTAAGCTTTTTCTCTGTTTATTCTGATCTTTTTTTTTTTTTTTTAGCATCGTGGGTAATTTCCTTGCGAGATACTTTGATATCGATATTAAGGCCGCGACTAGAGGGTTAATACGCGACCACCAATCTCGTTGCCATTGATACTCGTTCGCGATACACGAGCAGCAGAGAAAAGGAGAATTGGAGGAAAATTGGAAAAAACTCACCACCGCTGAACGCCTGCTGTCCTTCTTTATCTTCGGATGGGGAACCTTCTAAGCTTGCTGGGCCGCTATCAGCTCCGCCAGTTGCGCTGCAAATAACAACGGGAGAAACGCGTGAATAAAGTACGAAACATGTTGCACTATGTCGTGCAATTTACACTATGTAGTAACAGCGAGTTTTGAAAAAAGCGAGTTTCAGAACAACGTAAAATGCGGGTCGGATATATAGTAACGAAAGAGAAAATAAATTACAAGTGTGCATTAACGTGTCAAGTGAATTTCAGTGGCTTCTTGAAACAAGATATATATATATATATACACAAGCTACCTTATTTACTTTCGGTAACTACGCATACCCTCCTATCGATCGGTCGTTAAATCGAAAGAAAAAAAAAAAAAAAAAAGGGAAGAAAAGCGCTCTAGTAACAATGGAAGCCATCCCCAATGTGCCTATGTTAAATCTTCGACTAATTGATCCTTTGTAGTCCCCCTAACTCAGCTGGGACTCTCAACTTACTCTCTCTATGTCCACTTTTCATTTTCATTCGTGGATCTCCTCGTCCTCCCATTAAAAAAAAATGGGAACTAACTAAACACAGTTCTAGTGAAGCTTAAGTTTATGCATAAATTTCGGAGATATTGAAATTGTGCAGAAAAAAGATATAGAAAACATACGTGGCATATAAAAAAATGGAGGTTGTACTTGTCTGTATACTGTATGAAAGATGAAACAATATCTCTTTGCAAGCTGTTGGAAATAGCCTACAGAATACGGTTGCAATAGAATAGGTGAAATTCGACTTGAAACTGCGTCGTTGCCAAAACAAAACCTCACCGTGGCACGGTCGAACCTGCTTCTGTCATGTTTGCCCAACTATGGAGAAAGACAGTGTCAGTATGTTAAAACACAGTAGCAAAATGGCATACATAGCTCACTACGCTCGCTATCTTATATTAAAAAGCAGTAAACACTTCTATCTCGGTTAACTTTCTAGCTGCGTTTTTTTTTTCTTTCTTTCTTTCTTTAACTCTTTCATTTTTTGCATCTTTTTTTTTCTTTTTCGCACTTTGCAATTGCATCGAAACGAGATACAGCGCGGTGACACGCGACTGATTCGAGAGCTGCGAAGAAACTTGCATTACGCATTTTGCGATCGGCTAGCGTTTTCCATAGTTGGGCAGAGAGGAAACTTGCAAAATAAACTCTAAAAAGGAAGAAAAAGAAAACTCTCACCTGCTGGCGTCATCGTCCTTTATCGGTTCGGCAGTATTCTCAGTATTTTGAGCCACTTGAGCTCCGTTCACTGCTTTGCCTGCTGCCTGCTGCGTGTCCGCGTCATTTCCGTGATTAGCATTGCGGCTCAATTTCGGAACACTGCTGAACCAGCCCGTCATCTGTGATTTTACGCCACCCAGCATGCTACGGCTAGGGCTGCGGCAGAAAGAACGCGATTACTTAATTTTACGAATGAGTAAGAGTGCGAAATACGAATACGAAACGAAGAATTGTTCAGACAAGATTACAGAACGATAATTACTCGAAAAAAAAAAAAAATAAAAAAAAAACGAATCTATCTTTTCCCTTGTTTCTTCTATCCCCATTTTTTTCAACGTGTCTGCTATCGTCGTCGTCGTGCACATTATACCAACGTGGCAAAGTTCGAACCGCGAGCTTCCGATAATAACTCGAGCGAGAAAGTTGCGAAAGTGGATTATCAAGAGACGTTAACGTCGAACAATGCTCGCCAATATAATAATTACGGCGTGAACAGGCGGCACGAAACTTGTTAACTCGTCCGAGAGCTGTACAGAGAGCTGGACAAGAGTATTCGCACACGATCGACGAAACATCGCCCCGATGCTTTGAACTGTTTCGAAACTTTCGCGAAACAAAAATCGTACATCGATCACCAGTTGGTCTCAATTTTCAAGCGTGAAAGCCTCTCCTTCTGCTGCACCGATCCACAGAGTTTCTCTTTCCCGGAGACGTTTTCTACATCGTGCAGCAGGTGGAGCAAGCAAGCATGCGACACTTTCGTCGACGAAAATCATAGAAATTTAAACGCCTTGGAAATCTCCGTGAGAAAACGTTTTTCCTGAGTGGATATATACCATAATTTCAAAGATCGAGATCGTCTTGGTCCCTTTGCATCAAAAGTCCCTGAAACTCGCTGTACGATCTTCGGCCGCCATTTTGTTCGACGAAAAAATTCAAGAAGTCTGAAAATCTCTGTTCTCGCCGTTTAACTCTAACGAAATGGCGAGAAAGAAAATCGTACAGCAAGTTTCAAGAGATCGTTGTAAGGAATAGATCTTGATCTTCAAGATCTTTTTCAACGCTTTCAGAGGCATTTGAATTTTTACAATTTTCGAGAGCAAAAGTGTTTCTCCTTGCTTTTTTACTCGCTACATCTTCGGAAAACATGTTTGGGACCGGGCTCCGTCAAACTGGAGGCTTTATACTTTAAAATAGGGCCAACTGGATTGTTGTATCGATTACTTCTTTTTTTTCCTTTTTTTTTACAAAGTTACAACAGTTTCGTAGACAATTTTTCATCGAATGCTTTCGTCCGCTTCTGCTACAACAAACAGCATCGGTGCTTCTCTCATTTTTACTGTTTACCCCATTGCCATGGTTGACCAAGGTTCGAAACAGGCGAACGAAAGAGAGTGTACTCGAAAAGCGTGTTTCCGATTGCTGCAAATATGTCACAGCGAGGAAAACAGGTCAGTGTGGTGATCGAGTTCGGGCAGCAGCAACGGCGCAACTACGCCATCGCACAAAACTGTAACTCGTTTAAAACTAACCATAGCTTTTATAACTGATTTACCGACGTTATAATTGTGGTTATAATTCTGTTAAACCAATCAAAACGAGAATCGCCCGGCGAGGCTACGTGAAAAAAATTCCATCTCGTTCGTGCCGCTCTTTCCTTCCCTTGCCTCTCCGGCAAGTGGTTTTGAACAATGAACGACCTTTTCTCAAAGACGCGTGCATCATTCCTTTGCTCTAATTAATTTCTATCGAGAACAATGCCTTGGGCATCGATTTTCTGATACGATACTATTCTTGAGAAATTTGTCCTGCTCCATCGAGAGACAAGCGCGGGAAGCAGCGCGATTTCTCAATTTTCGTTATCTTCGCGCGTTAGAAAACAGAAATAAAGAATCATTTGTCAATCAGTTTTTTTTCTTTTTTTTCTCTCTCTCCTCCGTTTCCATACATAACTGACAGACTGAAAATCAGATTGACGTAGATCCAGAATTTTCAAGAATATCTGGAAACTCACACAATGGTGTTTTTCGTTCAATTTTTGTTCACCGATTCTCTTCTGTGGCAGTATGATTTCCATCAGCTTGGAAAAAAAAGTGACAAACACACGACACAGCGTTTTTGTAAAAAATAATAGCAGTTACTTACACGACTGTGATTCTCAGTCTTGCGATTGGTTACTATTTCCCTGTTAAATCCTCCTTTCCGTCCTTTTACGAAACGTTTACCGGCAGTTCATCGTTGGACATATATTTTGTTAAACATGTCTTTTACAATATATTTCGTTCGTACGTGTGTTTCGCGTTAAACACGAAAACTGCACGCCCCATGTACATCGATATATCGCGAGAATGTACGTCAGCGCTCCGTTAATGTTAACCGATATTAAATTCGCATCAAACCGTTGCAATTATTTAGAATTATCCGCCGCTACGCCGTGCTATTACATTACGTACACAAAATGTCGTTTAACGATCACTTTAACCAGTCGACAATTTACAACGATCGGCGAAAAATTGGAAAAAATCTCTGGTCGGGTTCGTCTCCGCTGTTGGAAAAAGAGGATAGAAAAATAATGTCTGCAAACATTGCAAAAATGAGAGAAAAAGCGGGGAAAAAGTGACAAGGTCTCGTTACTTTATTAGACGAAATTTAACAGTTTCTGTGGGAGGGCGACTGCGGTGGTATCGATTGCGACCTATATAAAAGATTACGACTGCCTCCCACCCCTTTATGGAAACATCGCTGTTTCTTCGTACGCGAATGGAGCTCGCTCGAATTCTCTCGGCTACTTCATCGTTCAATCTCACGTATGTACGATACGTAGCATTTTGCACAGGCCTCTTGAAAAAAACATTGTTTCCACGCCGCGAGCAGGAGAACAATCTTTTTTTCCGCCAGACGGAATTTTTTTCATCGACGAGAATTCTTCCGCGTCTTTGACGATGCTCGTACGGAATGTTTATCCAAAAAAACAGTCCGTGATCCTCGAGATAGGATCGACCCGAGCAATTGACCCGAGAATCGCTAAATTATGCGTTAGTCTAGAGATGTTTACTAGAGATCGACGTACCTTTGGAAAAATTGTTTCGGTTAAAAACTACCACACGACCATTCTATACTATTTTCTTTTCCCTTTTTCTCTCAATCTTCTTCATTTTTCTCTCTTCTCTTTCTTTCTCTATTTTTTTTTATTTTTTTATTTTTTTATTTTTTTTTTTTACCTTTCGTAGGAGATGAAGCGTACACTCGAATTAGAAAGCAGCTCGATAACGTATTTAGCGGGTTTACCAGCGTCGTGGTTTTTTTCGCCTCGTCCGGTCGTATAAATGAAAATACTCAGACGCGGTCGAATAAAGGGAATTAAATTAACGGGTGGCACAGTGGTTCTTTCGGGTGGGGAGGGAAAGAGAGAGAGAGAGAGAGAGAGAGAGAGAAATCACTCGACTCTCTCGTGACGCAGAGGAGGCGCAGAGATGAAAAAACAAAAATCGAATTCTCGTCGCGGAGGCGAAGAAAGGAAACTCACTTTCCATTGTGAGTCACTCGGCCACGCGAGGAGAATTATTTCGCGCTGTTCAGAATACGCTTTCGTACTTGTATGGAGAAGAAAAAAAAAAAAAAAAAAAAAAAAGGTATCGCGATGTATATTTTCGCGAATGGCACGGTTTAGCAACGATAAAAATCATCGAATAAAGAGAAGAAGGAGAAAGAGAGAGAGAGAACGGGAGAGAATGCGGCGCAGATTACATCAGCTGGAGATTACATTTTTCTAGGTTAGTGGGAAAAATCCATCGAATGGCGCATTGATTTCGGCGCAATTTCGGTACTGCCAACAACGAAAGTGCAAAATTCCAATCGGAGAAGCTGAGGCGAAGGACAGATGGAAAAGATATAGGTTACAAAACGAGGAAATCGTATATATTCGCACGTATATTTCACGCACGTATTATTCAAATTCTGCACTAGTTCTCGTCTGTATTACGGGTCAGCTGTTTCAGCTAGTCGATTTTAGCTATAACAGATAACGTGTACGTGAGAGAACGTGTTGGAAAATTTGCGACAACACAGTTTATGTCTTTCAATGGTTTCATCGGCCCATGGAATTCTATTTCCGAAATCCATTTCTCCTGACATAACTTTTAGGAAATGACCGTATAAACATCGTGTTTCATGCATAAAATCATCCGATAACGCCTACTGCAAACTGGCGAACGTTTTCTCGCCAGTATTCCGGGCGGAAAGTATGAAATATCTAGGTAGAAACGTTGGGGAAATCTACGGAAACGGGAGAACCATGATGTAATATTTAGACACCCGTAAAATAGAAATACGAGGCGTGTAGCTTATGAGAAATTTCAGTCTGAATTATGTGAAAGCAAGGGAAGGGAGTTCTCTTCAAGTTCGAAAAAAAAAAAAAAAATCATTAATGCTATTAAGTTAAATGCTTCAATGCTGTGTATTTGTTCGAGACACTGAATTTGTAACTGACGTAATTTTACATGAAAACGTAACGACGCAATTTTATCCAATGACGATAATGCCGTGTCGTTAATGCCACTGTCATTATTCGGCGCAATTTCGCGAATCGAGATGAATATATCTTTGTCTAGAAATCGTGCCAATCGTTGACAATTTCGATTACATGGAAAGGAAAGGTTATGTACATCTACGAGAGTTAAAAGACGCAATTCACTTTTGACTTTATCCGAAAATCGAGTATGCAAACATCGAAATGCATTTTCATCTCGGGAGTTGGGAGAACGAAAAGAAACTGCAGCCTCTGTTTCGTCCCAGTTTCGTTTTCAACGTTCTCCACACTGTGAAAATGTATGACGACCGTGTATGTTAACCTCAACTTCGATTCGCGAAATGTCGTATTTTATGTAAGCGAATGTTATCGATCCAATCTAAAAACTGCATTCAAAATCGTAATGCGAAATTTCCAACACGTCGTACAGATGCGTAGAAAGAGCGTGTACGCGCTTGACGTTTGATCACGGATTACGCATCTTTCATCGATGACAACTGCATTTGTATAAGACGAGTACAAGACGTATCTATATGACGATTACAACGTAATACGCAATTCGACACAAAAGGAGAAATACAGAAATACACTTAATTAAGAGATTAGCTTACCAGTGTCAACGCATTCGTCTCAAAAATAGTTATAACGTTTGATAGCAAGACAATTCTATAAGTTGATAAGTTACCTGTCTTTTCTATTCAGATCATCTCCTTCAACACTTGTGACAAGTTTTTCTTCGGCCGGCAATTCTGCACCGGCTTCGTCTCCTTTTTTCCCTATCCATGTGGACATTTGATTAGTTAATCCAGTGAACATTTTCAAATGATCCACCAGCAAATATAGATGTGATATCTCTATCTGCTGTCCGTGTACCACTCTCTCCGACAACACAAGATACACTGAACCGTTCGCGAGAATGGGTAACGACGAAAACTCGGCCGTCCGTTTCAACGGTCGCGCAACCACGAACTGCGCGCATTCAACTTATGACGGCGCACTTCACACTGCGCAGTATAGTCCGACCGATCGTGGCGCCGCGCCTCTCGAACGGAACCACGTGAAACTAATGTTGCAATCGATCCCTGCAGTGCGCAACGCGAACTATAACGTACGCAATCTAAATTATGATTTATACATTGCTCTATAAACAGTGTATGCAGCATCCAAATATTCCTAGATATTATAGGGACATTGCTCTAATTTTCTCTATAAATTCTCTAGTGATTTTCGGCGCCATAATTTAAACAGGGTAGGGCAACCAGCAACGAGAACACATGAAACAATTTACTTTCCTAATAGTACGATTAAATGTGAAGAGGATAATGATCAGGGACAGTCTTTAGAAAAATATATTACTTTATTATACAAGGCAATTATAACATTATCGAACTTGGTATACAATTTGTACATTTTCTACTTCTTCGAATGCTTCAGCATCAGTGTTGCGAATCGTTAAGATCAGTAAATTGTACATTATTATACTTAGAGGTAGGTATGTACATAAGCAAATTCACCTAAATCTAATATATTTGGTGTACTATCGATTGGTGTTTTAGTTTACAATATAGAATGCCTTTCAATGTTGTACTGCACATTGAAATTATACATATCTTATGTATTCTGTTGGTACATTTGTACTTAGTTTAGGATTTAGAATTTATGCGTTACTAAATGGAATAAAGATACGAACAGCACCTTACCTTCGATATCACAGCTTAATATGAATATTTTGTGTAGAATTTTATGCTATCAGTATCCCTTTCTTGGTATTTGAACATGATATAGTAATTGATATTGTTTACTTTCTGACTGTTAATGTCCTAAATTTTGAATTTTGGTGATTTACGACTAGTGTTTGAGTTACGAGTTTTATGTTAGTTTATCTAATCTAATTTCTCTGTATTGATACATTATAGTTTTCGACTTCTATTTCGTGATTGTTGATCTTTGAAATTTTATGATTGTTCATGTGATATATTCCTATTATATAACATGTAATATGTTTTTACTTGAATTCGTAGTATTTATAATTTATAATTTTATTATTTTTCATGGAATTTTCATGGAAGTTTATACTTAATGCTGATTATGAATTCGCGTCATTTCCCTAACTACCTAATTTGTGTTTTAGTTTTGTTAGAAATTGCCTAACAATCGGGTATATTCCGCAAGTCACTAAAATGGATCTAGTAGTATGCTAAATATATACATTTAAATATTTGGATCCCTAGGAATGTATATTATCTGGACGCAGTCGCTATTTTTCTTTCTCCGACGTTGTTTCAGTTGTTTGTTGACGTTGGTACCTGCAAAAAATATATCTCAATTAGATATTCGATAAAAATACGATAGAATCTTGTAACTTGACACGATCATTTTTAAAATACAATTACATCGCTTTATTATCCACGATATAATTACATTACGTTAATATTCATCGAGTGAACGGAAAATATATATCTAAATGGAAATATACGTATATACGTATATATGCATGTATTTGTACTTTGTGTCAACGTATCCGCTATAAATAACACATCACGCCACGAGAGACGGTTATTCAATAACTCAAAGATTTTAGCATAGTACAGACCAGAACGTAGACTTACATTACTCCTCGACTAACTTGGTATAAAGCTGTTATTGCGACGAATAGATTTACGCTAAAGAGGCTCCAGTTTTTCGGAGTGATCGCTAAGGCGTATCTGGTCCAGATCAAACCAGTAAAGCCTAACGCAGACGATTGGCTAATGGAGATTTGATTTGCTGGCCTCTGCAGATCACCGAGGCCAGCCATTACAAGTCCCTGTAATTTCCAAATTTTGATTTAAAATACACATATCGCGAAGAAAATGATAAAGGAAAACAAGGAACATGTCGCAACAGAATGGCGAATAGAACGATGTAGTTCATATTCAGATGGTTTACTTTAAAGGGTTGACCTATATTCAGCAAAATTGATCGTGATTTGTAATAAGACATGCACGCGCGTGCACACAAAACTTCAACCCCGGGAAAATTTTTTTATTTTTCAGTTAGAAAGTTGAAAACGTGTAACATTTACGCGAAATAATTCTCTTCTACTGCTCTTTAACATTTTGTTAGAAAATAGATATCGATGACGTATTATTGATTTCATATCTTCCGTTGAAGTACATATATATATATATATATATATATATATATATGTATATATGTATATATGTATATATATATAAAATGAATTATTAAAGGTGACAATGATGACATTAAGAATATTCATCGTTTCTTTCGTAACAAACGTTACCAGATCGCATTTGGATCAAGTCCATGCGGATACATTGACTAGAAATATTTCTGTAACACTGTTCACAGCGCAGTGAACGACCGTCTGTTTTACATTAAAATTTAAACTAGCAAGATTACCCTATATTTAGATGGCTGAAATTCTGAAAATACAATTGACAATTCCCTTCTTCTGACACGACGTCTTTATTTCAAAGTTTAATAATATAACCAGACGTTAAAACTTCAAAGATATTACTGACCCATTTAAAAGCTGGTGCCCAGAAGAATATAGTCTGCGGACCTGAAAGGGGAAAATAGGTCGATACTGCTGTTACGTATTTCTTTTAATAGTAGCGGTATATATGTACTAATATCTAATATGAAAAAAAATAAACGAAATATGAACAATTTGATAACGATTGTGCAATGCTTTCAAATTCACGTGAATTATATTTCATAAGATGGTCATGTTACTCAATCACGTTTCATTAAGTTTCAAACTCCACTTACAAAAAAAAAAAAAACTTTGAGATATTCATTCGGTGAATATCAATGCGTTATCATTAATACTTTGAACTCATTGATACTGATAATGAAAATTCACTATACGCAATAGTAATAATAGAAAAATTCTATAATAAAACTAACGAAAGTAACTAAATTTTAGTATGTAGGGCAATGTCACGAAGTGACATTGATTCACGGGTGTACAAAAATTAACAACGGTCGAGTTTACTCGAGCTTGTAGATACATGGGACGACAAAAAAGTAAAAGAATGCTTGTAAGACGTTGTGACAGCATATTTTTTGCCCATCCGACCGAACGAGAGCGGAGCACAGTGACACGGGCGCATATGTTGCACGCACGTGCTGCTATGTATTTCAGAGAACCGAAGAGAATAATCATTGATAACTTACTAACCAGCTGGGTGATTCCACAGTGGCTGGAACTTCTGAGGCACGTACTTGCCAATCGCGTTCATCGAATTTTTGTAGACGAGAGACATTGTGTTTCACACGTTCACACGCTGACAACTGACAAAAGTCAGAACAAACTCAAAGAAAGAATTATTTAAAGATCTGCCACAAAAACGAATGAACGTGGAAATTACAAACGGGAAGACGATCCGCACACTGAGGCTGAATATCGTGAAGTGCAACGATTGGGTAGCCGCGCTAGCGGCATAGGCTGTCCGCGCTTTCCTTGCCCCGCACAGATTTCCGGGACTCGAAGCGCTACGGTACGCTCTGTGTGCGTAGTTTATATTCGCACACACACACACACACACACACACACACACATTGTAGATTATTTAAGACTTAATTAAACATACATACATGCTCTTATGATCGATTAATGTTAACGCACAATAGCGATATAATAACGAATATGGGATTACTGGCACATGGAAGTATCCTTCAAGAATTACTGCCTGAAATCGATACTTAAAAATAACACAAAAATTAATTGCGTTATAAAAATTCTTTTTCAGCTACTTTTGATTAGATCTATCAAAATATAAAATCTATATCGTACAATATTTACGTTTCGTTTTCATCTAAAATTATTTACTTTATCATTTTATTATTAGATTAAATTCCTTGAATGATTATATTTGCAGGACAATATCGATCAAATCGTTACATTGTTAGAATTTAGAGATAAGATTACAATTGATATGATACTGTCTTTTCTGTTGAATCATCTGCAATTACTAGGAATTAATGAAATACCTATTCATAAACATCTATCATCTTGATAGAGGAAGATGACTCTTATACTTTCAGCGTTTCGCAAATATGAATTATTACATTGATAAAATTTTAATAGTGGAAACTTCCAACACGTGATAATGAAATTAATTCTCTAACTTCATCGATCATGTATTATCAATACATGTGCTTTAATATAGTGACTGACATTGGCCTAGAGTACAAAATTGAACGTAGTATAGAGTGCCAAGTTGTATGTTGCATGGTCATTCTACTCTATTAATATATTAACCACGTGTAGGATTAAGTATCGCAATGCGGCAATGTATTCTGCGAACATAATTCTGCTCTAGGTACATTGATCTCGTAGGAACAAAACAAAAATGCGTATTTACAAAGTTTTATTTACATTAAAATGTATAGAGTTTTTACAACGTCGAATAAAATACAAAATATCGCATATACAGTACAATAAATGCTATTAAAAATTGAGCTCGACGAGAGAATGCAAACTCTGTTTTGGCCGACCAGTATTGTAATTGGTCCACTCGTGAGCAACGGCATTGTTTAAATTGCACCACAGTTAATATGAATACATTGCTCATATGTATTCTCATATCACAAAATCCCTAAACATTTCAGAATATACATAGCTACACGTTTTTTATTACATGCACTGAATATTATTCTATATGTTATATTTTAAGTATTTATTTTATTGAAATATTATAATTATGCAGACTCGAACAAATTTGTTGAAACCAAATAAATCGAAATACTGAGACAAAATGCATTGCGTAAAATTAAGTATAATATTACGCACTATTTAATATGTAATAACTTGTGTTTGTTGAGATTATTTATGATTTTGTCGATTTTACTTGATACATAAAATAAATGTATAAATTGAATATAGATGTATTTATATATAAATGTATAAACGTATAAAATAAATGCATTATTCAAATGGAATTGTGCCATAAATTGATCGTTAATAATATAAATCATATAAATATACAAACACGTTAAAGTTTTATATTTTTACATATTATTCATTTAAGGCACACAGTATAAAATACTGTTTATTGTTCAATAAACAAACAAAAGTTAAAGATATGGAAGTTCTCCATAATTTATGAAACACCAACAATTTATATTCCTTAAAATAAAATTTTATCTTTTTAAGATATTATGAATATTATAATATAGTATTTAACAGAAATTAAAAAACCGAATCATTAATTGACAAATTTAATACTTGTGGTTTATTTAAACACAAAGTATTTTCTTTAAATAATAAGAAATGAATATCAAAACACAAATAATAAATTTTCTAATTATAATTTCTCCTAGTTTCATTATGTAATATAAATTTGTGTGATAAATTTTTATATTTACAATAAACTTTTTGATCATTAAAAATGAACAATTTTTTGCTATTTTTTTTTAACACAATTTCATTGATATTTACAAAAATTATGTATATAATATTAAAATATATTTCATATTGCAATAATACTTATGTAAAATTATGCTATATGTATGTATTTTACGAATTAAACTAGAATATAATTATTTAAAGTATACAAAAAGGACTATTTGTACAAAGAATAAGCAAAATAAAATTTTTAAACTATGTATAGCAATTTGAGCTTACATTTTAAATATCTATCCAAAAATTGTATTTTATATAAATTCAGTATAAAAAGTGCAGTTAAAACTATTGGAACTATTGTTTTCTTTGTATAATTGTACAAATAAGAGATCTTATAATTTTCTGATAAATGCAAATGGCAGTGGTAGTATTAGGACATTGTTAAACAGTTTACGTGTTTCCTATTTGTAGTCTTGAGCATCAGTCAATTAAATTGTATACTGTAATAGAAATTTAACGTAATCGCAATTATAATTACCAGCATTGTTCAAATTGTTTCCTGTAAATATGTCTTATTTCACTCATTTGTCATATCACTCGTTCATAAAACTCAATGCATTGAGCTTATATCAAATTTTTACTTGCACGCAAGTAAAATTTTTATATTATTTTAAGAAATTAATTAAAAATTTTTTTTAGATAAACTTAATATTATAAAAATATTGAATTAAAACAATTATTATTAATCGTACCCACATAATGTGAAAGTACTAATAGATCCATATATATCAACTGTGACAAATTTTGTAAAATCGGCAGATATGCATACTTTAGCGAAAAAATTTGAAGGTAACTCAACAACAGCTAATAATGCTGGCTTGTTGGAATCTTTACTCTCTTTGGATTTCCAGAACTTAGTTACTTTATCTATATCATAGTTAGTATCTTCACTTTCTACTTGATTTTGCATATTGCAAATACATGAGTCTATGCTTTGACTAGGAGTCATATATGGAGAAATATTTTCTCCTATACCAACGGAAGGAGTACTGATACTGCGGTTCATTCGTACTAATGGCCATTTCGGTTTACGTATATATAAAGCTAAAGTAACGTTCCACCAAACTAATTCGTCTGAACTTACAGACAGCAAAATTGGAACCTTAATTACAGATGGAGCCCAACATAATTGAGTGACGGAACTCATATGAAAGCATAATTTACTTATCTCGTCCAATGTTGATATATCAATTACCTGGAAATTAGTAACATTATAATTTCATCTACAACTTCATATATATATATATATATATATATATATATATATAACCATCGAAGTAGTTATAATAAAAACTTACAGAAATATCTCCGTTTTCGAAACCTATAGCTAAATATTTTTCATCTTGAGAAATTTCACAACACGATAATTTCTGGGTATATCTTTTTCTAAAATATTCCATTATTTTGATATGTGCTGGCAGTGATATTGTATTCTTTTGTAATTTAAATAAAACAACATCTCCATTTTCATTTAATACAGATAGAAAACTTCTGTGGTAACTTAAACAACTATAAGTACTAATTATGTCTGAACTTCCAATTGTTACTCTGTCTACTCGTAACCAATTTGGACTATTAATATTCCAAATTGTAATTACACCATTCTTAGTCACTGTTGCTATACTTTCTTGATCAAGCTTATGAATTGCAATAACATAACCTGCATTTTCAATTAAATATGTTAATTTTATATTTTCCCACACCTGTAAAACATCATATATAAATTAATTCAATAATGTTTATGAATGTTTTGTTAATATAATAAAATTTCTTGTACTTTTAAGTTATTATCTGTTCCTCTGCAAACAAGTATATTATTATTATTACTGTGATCTCTTTTTACGTCCAAAATTTTGATTAATTCCACGTTAGATGGAAAGTTCAACACACATATACTTTTTTTGTTTTCTAAATCAAATATATTAACAATGCCATTATCAGTGACATAAATTATTTTCTGTTCACGAAGGATTAAATTGTTTATCTTTCCATTAATTGGTTCAGTTTCTGCTATTTTCTTATCATTGACTAATGCAATAATAGTATTTGAAAGCGTTTCAGTAACAATGGTATCTGAAACACCACCAAAATTCTGTACTTTTGCATCAAATAAAGGTTTTCTTATTGAAATATTAGTTCCTTCCACTGGAAATTTCCATTTATGCAGTAATCGATTTTCACTGCCACAAATAATGTGATGTCCTTCTTCTTTTAGCCAATATGTATCCAAAGACGAGACACGGCTCTTATAAGTAGCTATTGGTTGAACTCCGACGTCTATATTCCATATATTTATAAAGCCGCCAGAATCAGCCAAAACTATGTACTGACCATCATTAGTTAAACTGGCACAAACATAATTAGTTTTTCTATTTTCAATGCTTGCTCTTATTTGCTTACTATAACTATGCATATGGTTATTACTTGATCTAAACCATTTCACATATACAGCTTTTTCTTCAGTGACAATGAATAAAGAATTAGTTTGTTCTGGCACACTGCGGAAGAAGATAATGTTCCTTTCTTGTAGGTCTGGATTGTATTGCGTAATATATTTATACTCTTTGCCATATTTACAATACGATACTAGAACACCATTTATTTCATCTATTATATGTAATAGATTGCTTCCCATTGTAAATACTATATTTTTAAGATTACTGAAAAAAATCAATATTTCTATTTTTTCAAATATCACGGTGTATAAACAATTAATTTTGCTAAACTTACATTTGACAATTATGATTATCATCTGATAATATGTTTCCATAGCGATCCCAAATCTAAAAAGGAAAATCATATTTTATTTAATAAAACTATATTAGTAAAGTTTAATTTAATTTTATTTATACCCTTATTCTTCTTTTATTTGTACAAGCTGCAACAGAACTACCATCATGTGCAAATGTCATGTCCAGTATAATTTCATCAGGAACAGAAAACGTTACTGAACTATCATCATGTGGAATTTTACTTGTGAAAATTCCACTCCAAAAGGATTGCTTTTGTCTTGGACTTAATGGAATATTTTCTTCTTCATAATTTTCATCAGTAAAAAATTTGAAAAGCTTTACTATACCATGATCATCTAGCGATAAAAAACAATCTTCTTTGTTAGACATAATAATTTTTTTTATACAACAATTCTTATCGTGTCCAGTAAAAATTCTTTGCCTTTTGTAGAAGCTATCCCATAAAAATATTTCGCCTGTTTCGTTTCCAATTAAAATTAGATTTGGGTCATGTGTAAAACATAACGTGTGCACTTCCGTTGTCATTTCTTCGCTCGATGGCATATCCATCTGCCTTAAATTTTTATTATGAAATATATACAGATATTTAGATCTTTCTTTTGCAAGTTGAATAGCAGTATCTTTAACATATCCCTCATAAGGATGACTCATAGCAATTTGTACTATATCCAGACACTTTTTACGTCTATGTTCTGCTATAATGCTTGATTGTTCTCCTAAAAATTTTTCCAAGTCTGTAAAATGCATTTCATATACTTGATCATTATTTTTGGTAATATATTTTTTATAATTGTTCAAGTCGATCAATAAATTATTTAAGCCACTATGAACGATCGCTTCCTGAATGAAATTAAAATCTAAATATATATTCGGAAATTCGTCATATAATTGTGCTTGTTCCAAGTGATATCCAATATACGAATATATATAATTATCTGCTGGTAATTTCGAAAAATTACCATTACAATATTTACGATATTTTTCAATCAGTGATCTGTGCATTTGAATTAATTCATCTTGTGAAAATTTTTTTCGCAAATGGCAAAGTAACAGATCATGAATGCCATAAATGTAACTACGTAGTTCACTATTCCATTGTTTTGCGGCAAGTGATTTATGACATAAATTAAGCATCATTTCTTCGACTTGAAATGGACATCCTCCCCACAAAATTTCTAATGTCTATAAAAAGTATAAAGTAAAATAATAACATGTACATACATACTTGAATATATTTCACAAATTTAAAATAATGTAAGTCTCGATAATTTATTACCTGTGGTGTTATGTTAACATCCTCTCTAAAAATAACTAATTCTTCATAACGTTCTTTCATATCGGAAGGTAACTGATTTATGCACATATTAAAAATAGCTTCTTGCTTTTCCCAGAATCTTTTAATTACTCTGAAAAGCACATGAAACATTTTTAGTAATTATTCCGACATAAAATTATTTAAATATATACACTCATATATATATTTGAAATATTACTGATTTTTTTCATCCTTATTTCTTAATGAATTCAAGTAATATTTCCATCTATTTGAATGCAATTTCATGTCATGTTTAAATTCCTCAAATTGTGCAGAAAACATTGCTATTAACAAAGGCATCCCTTTACATTCTTCATGAATTCGTTTTGCTTCTAAAGGAAGTTTTTCTACTTCCGTTTCTAATACTTTAGCAAATAGACCTAAAGTTTCTGCCTCAGTAAATCCATCATTCATCTGTAAAGAAATAGTCTCTACAATAATTAATTTATTAGAACATGTACATATTATACATAGTTAATATGATAGAAATAATAATTTACCTCTATGACAAGTGGTCTTTTTTCCCACACAACATCGAGATCCGCTGTAATTACTAATGTTTTACATTCAAAATCAAATGTTTCAATTATTTTTTTATGACAAACATCATCCAAAATTAACAGAGCATTACAATGCTTTCCTTTACTAAAGTAATTTTGCAAGAAATGAATTAATGAGTCTTTTAAAAATTCTGGTTTGTATGATTCTGGCAATATCTCCAAATTCCTAACAAGATGATAAAGTTTGTTAAGTTGAATTAATATGTCTTCATCGACTGAACGTTCATATCCAAATTTGATCCAATATACTTCATTCTGAAAGAAATATAATAACGTATTTATATCACAAATGAAAATTGCATTCACAATTTTCTGATATAACACAACTTACATAAAATATATTTTTTATAAATTTACAGTCCTTTAATGTACTAGCTGTCAAAGATGATTTACCAAAACCTTTCATACCGTGTAGTACAATATATTGATTTGGTTGTAATCGTTCCAAATAATTTTGTAACTGTTTCATCTAAAATTAAGATCCATTAATTATCTAGTCTGATTTCATGTAAGAACTATGCATAATTAATGACAGTAGTATTAACAATACTGATAAATCTTGCGTATGTAATAATTTTTGTTTCCAAACTTACATGATGGATTTCCATAAGTATGCATATATAATAAAAAAATATCACAATTATCAGCAAACCTTACGTCTAAAATTTTAATAATATATATACATACTTTTTTCTCTCTCACAACAGTTAATGGCGAAATTGGGGGAAGAGTGAGTGTATCCATATGCTTTATGTCGCAAAATGATTTCCCACAGTCTTCAAGTTTATCCATATATTCACTCAACCATTCATAATGATGGCTCAAAGCTTGTCGAAAAGCATCAAATGCATATGGGCCACAACTAAAAGAAAAGAAAATGGTAAGATAGAAGAAAAATTTAATTTCATATATATAAATATCATACCTTGGAAGTATATCCAATAAAATTTCAGCTTGTTGTTGTTTAGATGCACCATTTTCAATTAATGCTATTTGCTGCTCTGTTAATATATATTCAGATTGTAATGGCTTTATAATACCATTACGCACATCCATGTCATTAACTATATTTTTCCGCAACTTTCTAAGAATATGTTGATGTAATTCATCCATTTTTATATTTTTGATGTATGATATACCATATCACGTTTGTTTTGCATTTAATAAAATTATTATCTAAAAAAATTATAAAAAAAGAAAAAAATAAAACTTTCATTCCAATAAGAAAATTTTCATGTAATGAGCGTACACACAGAACATCATTTCTTGATTCTGAATGTGGAATTTCAAGGTTTGTATGCCAAATAAACCTTGTCAGATATATAAAAAATGTTTGTCACTTTTCTACTTTATATTTTGAATAATAAATATAATTAACAGAACAGATATTTAATTAGTCACTCTTAAAACGCTTTTGTACAGTAAATGTTTATACTTTATTCATGAAAATATCTCAAAAGAATTTACAAACGAGAAACTATATTATTATATACATGAAATATACACAAACATTACTACATGTACATATGTATACACTTAAAAATTTCTTTTTAAAAATTATCTCATTGTAAATTTATTCTTCTATATATCTTGTGAAACTGATGTTAAGAAATCAATTGTTTAACATTTGTAATCTTTTTAACTTTATAAAATACGGGAGCATTTAGGTCAATGACTCCAAAATTATATTAAAATACAAGCTCGTGATAATTTAAAAATTTTCAGAAATAACATCCCACTAAATGTTACCTTGTTAAAGTCGTTAGTGCTCAAAATATGCAATATTTCACCTTTTCGTGCAGCCTTTGTTCGATAAACTAAATAATTGTTCTATCAGTTAGCGTAAACTCATCTCACCACGTAGAATCAACTGACACAACTCCCGCTTGCCTGAGTCAAGTAGCGTTGTTGCCATTGTTACCACTTGTCACTATTGCCAAATCTACAAATTACAAATCACACTTGTATTTCATTGGTTGTTGGTATTATAAGATATCAATTCTACTGAAAGAAATCTCTCGAAAGAAGACTTTTCTAAACAAGAAAATATTACAATGTCAAAATATATAAATAATAAAATTATAAAAGAATTGTCAAGAACAACCAGTACTAGTGTTGTTTTCCTCTAAATTAAATACTGCAATACGTCATTTTACTCAGATATGAAAAATCACTAAATTAGATTAACTATTAAATACATAATTTTCATATTAGTGTAAAATAAATACAAGTAATAATCTAAGTATTACAAAATTTTCATTACTAACTAAAAGAAAAATTAGTACAAAAATGAAGCACTGCGATGGCCGGGAATCGAACCCGGATCAACTGCTTGGAAGGCAACTATGCTGACCATTACACCACCATCGCAGTTTGAACATTGATAATTTCAAATAGTACAAATAGCAGTTCGATTGTATAAAATAAATTTTCTTCGGAACCAAAAAATAAGCACTGCGATGGCCGGGAATCGAACCCGGATCAACTGCTTGGAAGGCAACTATGCTGACCATTACACCACCATCGCAGTTTGTAACTAACGGTTCTGAATATGAGAAACCATAAGTTTAGTTAAATTAAAATTTTATTTAAAAAGTAAAAATAATCGCCCTGCGATGGCCGGGAATCGAACCCGGATCAACTGCTTGGAAGGCAACTATGCTTACCATTACACCACCATCGCAGTTGAAATTTCACTATTCTAACAAAAAGACAACAATTGGACGAAGAAATTAAAATTTAAAGAAAAAATACAATAAATTTTGAAAATAAAAATAAAACCCCTGCGATGGCCGGGAATCGAACCCGGATCAACTGCTTGGAAGGCAACTATGCTCACCATTACACCACCATCGCAGTTGGTGTTCTAGTTTCACATAGAGAGATTCTAGTGTCGCCATGTTGGAAAGTTTCGTTAAATTTTTTGTTTTCTAAATTTTACAACTAAATAAACAACTATAATGATTTATATATTCTTTCAATTTCACTTTAACTTGTACTTTTTTTTATTATTATTATTATTATTATTATTATTATCATTATAGACAGCCGAAAACAATTTATAAAGAAACCACATTGACTATGCGTGTTGATGATAGTTTTAATAGTAACATGAAATCTCAAATGAAATAGCATCGATTGTATGTAATAATAAAAAGATGTAATAATTTAATCACACACCGTTTTTTCATTCAAAGTTTTTCGCGTAATTTCTTTAATTTCAACTTTCGTTAATACTCTCTTTGTCACGGATTCTTCACTAACACGACTCTTAACTCTGACTGATTCCTATACGCATCTTCTTCAACCTTTTCTCTTGTACACGTCTCTTTTTCTTTCTTTATTTTTTTCCTCTCGCTCCATGCAGGCGTTCCCAAAAGCATTCAAGCGCATTCAGCCAAAACCTTGGATGGCTGTGAATATTTTGTTCATTCGATAATTGAAGTACTCTTCAACAGACTTCTTCATGTCTGGCTCTCTAGATTCTGGATCAAGTATCCTTCTTCCACATCTATTCATCTGTACCTTAATCGGCCTTAATTCGCTCCATATAAATACACGCTATCGTTTCTGCAACATAAACATCAGGTTGCGTGTCTGGAAATTTCGTTTTTGACATATTAATTTCATCAATTTTAATCTGCTGACAATATATTTCAACATGTACGGTCATTTTTTACTGAAAAAAATTTAAATCATCGATTCAGTTTCAAAGATTGAACATTGTATATCGTTTACTTCCATCGGAAGTGTTTACGGATCTATAGGAGTTTGCTCGGCGAAACAAAATACTTGCTCAGTTTATAACTGAGGACACAGACGTAGACCTGCGGTATATAGAGCAAACAATACTACTGAATTTATTTCTAATCTTTCCAAGAAGTAAAGATCCACCATTAACTATATACGTGAGATTTTCTACCTGCGCTTCACACACCGTACTAACGGAGAAAAAATGCAGTTTATAAAAGTCAAGATGCAGAGAATGAGAAAAGACACGTAGAGAGTACAAAAAACACACGACGTAAAAAGTTATTTCGGTATTCAAATCTCATTCGCAACACAATATTGCAATTAATTTCGTATAAATCGTCTTGAAATCATCGCTCGGTGAACGTAGTGAGATTTATAGCGCGAAATTCAAAAGCAACGGA
Source organism: Tetragonula carbonaria (assembly GCA_032399595.1). Taxonomy (NCBI): domain Eukaryota; kingdom Metazoa; phylum Arthropoda; class Insecta; order Hymenoptera; family Apidae; genus Tetragonula; species Tetragonula carbonaria. The sequence continues at coordinate 8,245,442 of JAUCRC010000003.1, forward strand.
TTGTAGTGTAAGTATATCGGATATCATTATACGCAGAATGATATATAATCATAGGTTTCGATCTTTTCAAAGTACGTGAATGCATCGAAGCGAACGATTAGTTAGTTATATAAAAAGAAAAAAAAAACGAAATCTCCACGATTAATATTGGCGCGTATAATATTTGAATGCTATCGCTTAACAAGCAGACGTGCAGCCATTGTTCGTAAATTAAACAACAGCGTTACCTTTTCAGAACGATGCGTCTGTTCTTAAACCACGAGAGACAGAGAGAACAAACCTTGCTTTATCCCTAAAAATGAAAAAAGTTTAAAATCTGTCGATAGCGGGAAATGGCTCTCGGTCGTGCGCCTCAGCTGCTTCGTTAAGTCAACCTCATCGTTACACATACACGATCGAAACGAAAGTTTTTTCGAACGTGTGCCGAGCGGCATTAATTCGTCGACGCATACGATGAACGAAAGTTTCCGGTACTTGCGATTAAACTACTTAAACAGTTAAACGACACGCGCACACATCCACGCGTCGAGAATATTCCGAGTGGTATTTTCAATTTGTGCAGCTCTCATCGGTGCAGCTCTTACGCGTGACTGCGATGCAAACTCGGAACTCGATATCAGCGTTACCAGCGAGATATCAAACCGGTGCGAACGATCGTTGGTTCGTTAAAAGATTAAATCATTCTTGAATAATCCGAGTCCGTTGGCGTAACCGGTGCCGTTATTGTCCCGCGATACGAGATTGCGAAAATGAATTATTCGATTACTATAGCCGTCCATTGGACGCTGACGCGTATAGGTGAGCGTCGGGCAGTGCCGGTGCATGCGAGACAAGCTGCAAATTCGATTACGTTAGAAACAGCATTTGGCGCTCAGCCCGCATTAGCCGTGCATTGGTTACTTGCCCGATTAATTTGTCGCCCGATTCACTGTTGCAACACCGTTGTCATTCGAAGATACGCATCGCGTCGCTGCCATTTTCCGGCCACGCGAAAACGTGGACGCCGATGCGGCGGGAAGATCGATAGACCTTCCAGTTGTTAAGGTGGCGGGTATCTAATTAAAGAGAGAAACACGAGCGTTCAAAGGGATACGACGCCATCAGGCGCTATTACGGCGCATAGTGCACAACTTCAATAACAATTTAAACCGACCACGACCGTACACGATCATGGGAACTAACGGCAGCAAAGGATGCAAGCTTGACGAAAATATTTCTCATCACCTGTGGCAAACTAATGACAGAGGCGGGTCCGGTGCACAAAGTAACGTCGATTACGTTACTAAAACCCCTCCCCCGCGCACGATCGTCGCGATAAAATTACCGATCCATTAAGATACCGTGGGCAACCGGCTTTGTACTTTAATTACAGAAAGATCTCGTTAGAAAAACGGTCGTAAGGTTGTGTGATTTACGGCGCGTTTATCCGCGAATATTTGCATATCGCGTGTATAAGATCGTGTATGACTCGCGCGACGAGCCAGTTGCCTAAGCGGAGGCGCAAACACGCCGGCGAAGAATTATACAGGTCGATTATTTGCTTACCTCTGGTGCTCGATCCACACACTGCTGGCGATCAAACGACGGAGTTTCCACGGGAAAAGAAGGAGAGACACTTACGTTCTTCCTTTTTCCCGGCCACGAATTTATATCCCGTCCGGACAACGCCAGATTACTCGGAAGTTATACGACGTATCTAACGCTCGTTCGTTCCTTTCCGGTTCGGCCGCGATAGCTTCGCGCACCAGTTTTCGCAAAACTTGCGAGAAACGGGAGTCCGTTGCCCCCGTTGCTGTCGTTATTTATTTACGTTTTGTTTGCCCGCCGGCGGGAAAGGAATTCGCGTTCAAATATCGCGAAGCGAGCGGGAGGATGGGAGAAAATGAAGACACGAGAGAGAGAGAGAGAGAGAGAGAGAGAGAGAGAGAGATACATGCGAACAAACTGAAATAAATATCGTTCGAGTTAATAGGACATTCAATTGCGGGAGAGCTGCTCGCCTATTGTCTGACCCCTCTCCCTCTTCCTCATTCTCTCTCTCTCTCTCTCTCTCTCTGCTTGCCAATTATGTCACCACCCTCCACCCCCCGGCCGTTCCATCTCTTCAAAGAGCAAACCGATTGTGCCGAGGGTAAATTCGAACCTCTTAGAGGTTGATCGATCGCCACTAGTCTAAGCACTTCAAATAGTGTGATCGTGGTATGCGACCAGGAATGGCAATAACGTTGATAGGATGGTAATATGATTATCACCTGCGCAAGAGGACTCGCGGCGGGTGTTATACGTATAATTAGAGATGGGATTGAAGAGGTGCCGGATAAGGGGGTCGGTAGGGGAGGGAAAGGCGCAAGTATAATGCCATGCAAATACACCTCATCGCTTGGTCCGGCAGGAATAGAGTGCATTAATCCGCTAATGCACATGGGTCCCGTAAAATTAGATTCGGCCAGATTTAGTTGGGAACGCGATATTTCAGTGTCGACTGAATTTCGAACGACTCTCCGCTCCGCTCTGCTCTGCTCTGCTCTGCTCTGCGTCGACTCTCTGCGCGGAACAGGTCGTTCCTGGCAGGCATCGCGACCGAACCGTGAAACGTTGTTATTCGATACACGCGCGTGAATCGCGTAACCGCGTTCTCGATCGATGAAACGCGCGTCGTTGATGCGGCGTTAATTCAAAAATTCATACGATCATTTTACAACGCACGGATTTTTCGCGTTGTTTTCATGGGATCAACGTTTACGCTCGTAAATTCACAGCTCTAATGTGATCAGCTTACGTTTCTTTTAGCAAAAAAAAAAAAAAAAAGAATTTTATTCGACGAAATCGCCATCGGTCGTCGAGTGTTGCCATCTGTCAAGAAGAACGAAGACGACGAAAAGAAACAAACGATATACGCGCAAATATAATGGGAAAATTATCTGCCGTCGGACGGTGGCGGGGCTTTTTCTCTCTCGTCTTTCCTGTTTCGATAAGACTCGTTTCCCAGTCACTTTGCCAGAGTCGATGCATTTTACGATCCTCGAATTCCAAGCCGCCGCGCGACTTGACCTCTTCTCACCCCGTTCACCGCAACGGTACACTGAATTTCCTTGACCGCTCGTTAAAGGATTTCTTCCATTTCGATGCTCGTTTCAACGCGCGTCGTTCCGCACGTAGGTGTACGTACGTGTCCTCGTCCAATTCAAGGGAAGATCCCCCTCTTTCTTCGTTGCATTGCAGCATCGAATCCCTTTGGACTTCGATCGCATCGTCCGTCCGACGCGCTTTCCCGTGGGACACGCGCGCGTTTTCTCCCTCGTCGTCGCTGCGCGTACCCTTTTCTTTCGACTATCGACGATTAGTTGCGTCCAATTAAATTTAACGAATTTCCACGGGCGCACGGACGCTGCTTGATTGGTTTCATTAATTACGCATGCACCGTGTCCTGTCCGTCAGGACAGAGGCCAAGCCTGGCATCGAGCGGCACCGAAATGCAGCCTCGTTCGACCGATGTTCGCGCCCGACCGGGGTTGCGATCGGCGTCTCTGCCCCACAGTGTCCATTCCTCTCGCGTTTCGTTCGCAGCCGTTCGCGCTCGTCGCGTTGTGCTCCACTCTGTTTCGCGAAATCGAGATAGCGTACGATTGAAGCCCGATTGCTCGAGCCGCTATGCCCTCCGGCGATCGGCAGAGCCAGCTGGGTCGTCCATTGCACGAACCCGCTGCGTGCCTGCATACAGAATTTGGTAATTAAATCTTGCACTCGCCACCACCGCCACCCCTCCCCCCACCCCCAACGATTTACTATTTCGCTAAAATATTGTCACGCAGCGTGAAATTTCTCGTTTCTCGTCGCCGATCGTTGTAACACGTCATCGTTTGTGTCGCTTGTTTGTTCAGTGGCGATGCGAACGCGGAGGAAAAAGGAGAAAGTAGAGCTTAAAATTCGCGCGTTGGGAGCCGCTCGTTCGAGCGGGATGTAATCTCGACGTGTGTGTGTGTTTGTGTGTGTGTGTGTGTGTGGGACAAGGACAACGACGGCGACAACGACGGGAGAAAACGAGGTGGAACGCGGCGCGAAAACACGACGATGAAAAAAGATGTTGTCGATGTTGACAAGGGAACGGCGGATAGTTAGGCAGGAAATTAGATGCAAAATGGCCGGGGTGAAGGCAGGAAAAAGATGTTTCCTGGTAGGATGGTTCGGAGGCGCCGGCAGAAGTGCACGACGAGCGGCTGACATGCAAGATCCCTATATACGCCTATCGACACGAATATGCTAATGTTCCTGTGCCGCGTTAGTTATGCTAATTCCTCTATGATTCACCGGGGGCAAACATATGCTGTCTTGCATTTTATGCTGACCACCTGCGGAGCTCTAATTGTCCAAATGAATTATTAATTTACCGGCGAGTTACTCTTTTGCGAGTTCGCTCTTTTTCTTTCTTTTTTTTTTTACGCTTTCATTTTTTTCCTTCAAATGTGCTCTGATGTCCGTTTCACGGGTCACGGGTGTATGTATTTTTAAACAACGGTCGTACGTCGTTATTATACCCGTTTGCATTCACTATCAGTGAAAATATACCATCCGTATTTTCTCACATTTTTTACCGTGTTATTACAACGACGACAACTCTTCAACGCTTCGATCACTTTACGTCGCGTTGTGTAATTATCGGCGCATGATTGCACCCGCACGTTGCCATGTGTTCGATGTACGTACACTCCCATTTACAACTACTAGCACACTTGCAGAGAATAATGTTATTCTTAGATAGACGATATGAGGAAATTATTAATAGATTTAAAAATAAATCGTTTGAAATCTCAACAGCTACACTTGATGTAGATACATAGTATCTATCGATTATTGCTTCTTATCGGTCATTTCAATGAAATTTCTCATATCGTTTTATCTTAATCCTTATGAACAGCTTTCATAGATGATTCTAAAGAATCTTGCTCTCGTGCTCGATCCCTCCTTTGACAGTTTGAATGAAAAATACCACAGTTTATTCTGTAAACTCGGAATACATTTTCACAAATCGAGGTTTTTTGTGACACGAATCCTTCGAGGCATTCCATTGTTTTTATGCTTTTTTTCTGTTTTTTTTTTATTCTTTTCTCTTATGCTTTTGTGTTTTTATTCTTAACTCGTTCGTCAAATTAGAAGTTTTTACACAATTTCTGCGTCCCTCAAGTGTGACTAGAAATTTAGAGAATTTCCAACATGATCCTTAAATCCCATAATGTTTTCGTCAATATATCAAAAGTAACTATTACAATATTACGTAATGTACTTTCATGTAAATAACGCAATTATGACTACTTCGAAATAATTCATAAATTCGCTATATTATCGTTACATCGCTATTTGATATCGGGCTTAATTTAAAAATGATTTACCATTAAAAAATTCATTTTTCTACTAAATATTTCTTCTGTTATTTAGTAAATATTCCTTGATTTTAAACATTGAAAATAAGGATCATCACCGAATGGAAACTTGACCGTCACTCAAATACGGATAACGCGGCGATCAATGTGTCAACGCTTACAAACATACATGCACACGTTCGTGCATCGAGAAGGCAACGAAAGGCGTACGCTGCAAATAAAAGCGGATACACGTTCGTCCCGCGTTTGGCGTAACTCTAGCGCGTAAATCTCCCCCGGAGTACATCCTCGACTAGACACCCTCTCGGGGGCTCGGTCTTCCTCGGGCTGCTCGCGAGAATGCTAATTAACAATTGGGCAATTCGCAGTCGGTGCAGGGCGAAACCGTAAAACGGTACGTTGCCGCGGCTTAACAAGGCGTGAAGGGTGATTTAGCCGAGGCTGACGTCACGGGAGACGTAGCGAGGAGAATATTCGAGGAACCGACGTCGAGGAACCGACCTTAGCTGTCGAACAACGAACGAACGAACACGGACGATCGGGGAACAGCGTGTTCCGCGCGCGGGGAGACGAGCCTACCAGCTTCGGCGAGAAGGGCGGAAAGAGAGACAGATCCCCGCAGGCTCGTAAACAGGGCGCAATGGCCCTGAGAGAGGAAAGGGGAGGTTCTCGCCGGGGCCAAAAAGCGGACGGAGGTCGTCAATGTTGATGATGCGTGGATCACGATGTACTGACGGCTCCATCATAGCTCGCAGTTCTGCCCACCCCTGAGAACGTCGATCGAGCCTCCGCTTTGCCATTCTATCGGCGAACATATACCACCGCCGCGAAAGCCTATTCCATTTGCTTTATTGAAATAACTCGGAGAGCTATTCGTCGACACGTCGCGGACAGAAGGGGGGAAAGACGTCACCGATATCCCGATTAGAGCGATTTTCGACCATCCACTTTCCGCGGATTGTCTCTCGCTCGCCGAAAATACCGAGCGAATATTCATCTTGCAAGGAGCGTTCGTCCTCGCCATCCGGATGGAATTCTGATCGATCACGCGTGAACACTTTGCCGGTTTATTAACCTCGGTTGTGATCGTCGATTTTTTTCTTTTTTTCTTTTACGGTTCAATACGTTGCTCCCATCTTGGGAAACAGAAGAAATCTTTAATGCTTCACGCGCGGTGAAAACTCGATGAGATATGAGAAGTTGCGTATAAATCAGCGGGGTCAAGAATCAAGCAGGAGAATCGTAAGTGAGATTAACGTAACAGTTGCGTAACGTGTAAAACGACTTGCGCGCTGTCTCACGAAGGTGCAAAAAGTGTGTTGGAACAACAGATACCTCGTAGCGGCTCATTACGCAAATCAGAGATGCAAAAAGCGTTCGACGACACGAGGAAGAGGTACTTTATCACTTCGTCGTGTTTATAAAGTCGTAAAACCTAACTGGAGGATGAAATAAAAAATAGGAAGATGATAGGTAGTGACCAAATACGGCTACCATATTTCAACAAGTACAGATAGCGTACTTTGCAGCTGTAGTTAAAAAAAAAAAAAAAAAGAAAAGAAAACAGAGTTCGTCGATATAACTGGATCGCGAAACAAGCGTCGATTTCTAACGGGATAACGCGAGACGAGTAATTTGTTCGATCCGTCGTAAACTTGCGTCTCGCGGGACGAACGAGCTTGAAAGTAAAGGCATCTCCTCTGGTTAAGCGTTGATAACTTTATCGAGAAGTAAAAAGACAGGCTAGCTTTTCTATCGAGCGTGTGTCTGTACGTTTGCTTTTTCTCGACGAAACCAGGTGACACATAGGGGACTAGCGAACTACGGTAAGAGAGTTCTACCCGTACATCCCGTGTCCCCCGTCGCTCGTCGTACGGCTATTTACGGGCTGACGATGGAAACGAGTTTCACCGCATTACGATCAACCTGGACGCAATTATAATTAACCTTGAGCGAGTATCGGCGAGCTTCCGCGGTCTAGGAGGTACAGCTGCCGTCTCGTTGCATACATATGTATATATATATATATATATATATACACATGCAAAAAGTCGTTAACATCCAGCAGCAGCAGCAGCACCGACCGAGACCGGAAATGTCGTCGAGCGCGTGTCAGCCAAGGATCGTTGGAAAAAAAAAGGAGGAACTAGCCCCGTGCAAACAAACTGCGATAGTTCGCAGACGTGGTAACGTTGCACATCGCAGGTAATGATATTTGTACGACTCATTGTCGGGCTGTTCGCTGTTCGTGAAATATACCCCCCGTGTTATAGAAATGGCGGTCGTCTGTCGAAGATTACCCCGCCGTGCAAATATACCATGCACTCGAAACTTTGTCGATCGTCTGTATAAATACGGTGCAGCCAGTCGTTTCCTCAATTCTGTTATTATTATTTGTATTCTAAACAAACATTCGACACTTCATCGAGTCGAGCAGCATCGAAGAAGAGAGCATGAAGAATTTGTTTGTAAATCAAATTGGGGTGGGTGTTCCTGGGGAAAAGTATGCGCGGTTGCGACGAAGAAAAGGAAGAGGAGGAAGCGTCCGCTGTTGCAGAGGATCTAATCGATAGGCTTCTAATCCAGAGGCTTTCTCTCGCCGACCGAGAGAAGCGATATCCGACTGCCGTCACATATTGACGCCTTCGTTTTATTCAATTGCTCATCCAACACTCCAGCTCCAACAGGGGAGAGGAAGGGGGGGGCAAACACGTTTTTTCGCTTTGTTCATTTCCGGGGTCGAACGAGCGGCATTCTACCGCCGGTTCCGGCGTTGTTTCGTGCAAAGTCGTATGTCGTTTCGACGGCGCGTCCGGGCGTCGGCGGTGCCGTTTAGTCTTTGACCACGCCACGAGGGTGAAAATGCCTCGGGAAGAACGCGGCAGTCGGGATTGAAAAAAAGAAAAAAAGGAAGAAAGGCAACAGGGACGGGCGAGAGAGGGAAAAAAGGAGAGAAAACAGGAGGGGAGAAAAAAAAGGAAAAAGAAGGAAGGAATCGATCTAACAGAAGGGTAAAGCGTGCTTCGGTAATTTTTCCCTCATCAGGCACCGTTCAGGGATTTTATTGGTAATTAAAAGTCACCGGGCTGTGTGATTGGAATTAATGGTCAAACGGTCAATCCGCCAGAAGGGAAATACTGAGCTGTAAAATCGCGTTCGCCGATCCGTTCGACCGAATCGGCACTTCGATGGGGCGAGTTTTCCATCGCGAGGCGATGAAACGGCACTTCATTTATTTCTCTTTTTTTTTTTTTTTTCTTTATTCGTTTGCGCCTTTGCCGATATATATATATATATATATATATATATATTTGCGAAAAACGTCCTGCGAAAAAATAACGAACCAATTAACGTCGATTGAGAGAATTGAACGACGTTGAGAATTGAGGAAAAATGGAAATGGAGGGGGGAGCTGTAAATTCCGAGGTAAAAACGAACGTCTTTGTTTGTCGGCGAAATCAGTATCGACGAAACACGAAACACTTGGCGGTTTCGTGCTGCGAATTTATATAAAGAAGGCTCTCGATACTTTCGTCGAGTATCGTCGTGAAAGAAAATTTACTTTGGGAGGGGAGGAGGGGGAGAAGGTCGTCGCGAGACTAGGACGACCTTTTAGGGCACGGTAATGGTTATGGAAGCTTCTTTTGCCGCGACAGATTTCCTCGTGAGCCACCGAGCGAGCTCCGCTCGGCTCCCGTAATCGCACAGACGAAACTATGTATATAACAATTCCAAAGGCATAACCGAAAGAGAAATACGAAGGCATAAACGCTGCGAGCCACGGCCCGGAAATGGAGAGAGCAAAGCGGAGACGATATATATCGAGGAAACTCGGAAGAAGCGCGATCGCCGTCTCGTAAGTGCCGCTCGACGAACGTCCGGGACCATATGGAATTGTTTATGAACCATGCAACTTTATTCTCTTCCACCCCCCTCTCGATATTTCCTCTTTGTCATTCCCTCGCCGTGCTATTGGCGCGTGACGGCTGCCTCGTACATTAACTCTGTATCGTGCTCTTTTCTTTCGTGAAACGACCCCGGGGGCCACCAACTTTGCGAAAATATTTTGCGAAATAAAACGGTGAAACGGGCGAGCAACTCTTCTCGAAACACGCGGAACGAAGAATTTTTGCATTTCGCTTCGAAACACGAAATAACTTTCTGTATTGTCACATAGAAAGAGGAATAATTAAAAAATGAATTACGAGTCGACGTATGCATTACGGATCGTATTGAAATTTAATAAACCGTCAGTATATATACGTACATGAGATGCGGCAGGACGATGTGATCTGAAATTAGAAAGCCGGAGTTAAGAGATACGAAGGAGACACCGCTTATCAATTTCCTTCGGAACGACGGTGTCCATAACGATACTGAAAAATGAACGATAACAGGTTAACGAGCCCCGAGTTGACGTAATCGCGTTTCGAAGAAATTTCCATCGAGCTGCGTGGCAAGGGGTGGAAAGAACGCCAAGGAACGAGGAAAGTAGATAACTTACTTTCATCGTCAAATTCACTCTTGTCAGGGTAAAGTGAGTGAGTTCGACTGTTCGGCAGGGCGAAGGGAATATGCACATAATATTGATGGACAGTGACTCGGCTGTTATCCGAGGCCGAGGGTAGTTTATCATCCGGGAACGAGCGCATTATGGCTCGATTAATCTTCGATATTTATATTAGCGCTTCATTAAATAAAATATTCGAACCAGGGTGGGACCCCGTTGAGTCTGTTTCTTTTTTTTTCCTACTTTTTTTTTTTCTTGAAAAGACTCGATCGTTAAGCAACTTTTCATTACCTTCGGTCGCCAGCTTCTTTCACGGATGTTTTTTTTTTATTTTTTTATCGAATTCGCGTTACGATTCTTCTCTACTTACAAACTTTTTCTTACCCTTTTTATCTTAGTTTCTTTTATACGTCTTATAGCCGGAACGTTATACGTCACTTTTATCTCTCGCGCAGGAGAAAGAGATCCGCTCGGCTCGCGTAATTTCGGAGCATACTCGATGCAATCTCTCGTCAGGAGAAAATAGAATCTTCTCCAAGGATGCAGGGAAATAAAGTCGGAGTTTTTTGAGTTATTCGCGGAAATTTTTGAAAACTTACCGCGGGAAACTTTTATCTAGATACGTATATAAAAGTGTACAAAACATTCGCTGAAGCACAACTAACGTTACTATCAACGGTAAATATATCGAGACTTAATCATTGTAACGATTGGGAATAATTTTCGTTCAAATATCTACTTGCATAATCTCTATGAAATACATACTAACACTGAATACTTTGTACTATCGGCGTACATTTTCAGACTGTAGAATTGTATCGAACGTAGAATTGTATCGAAGCGAAATGTCATTAAAGTATTAAAAAGAAATTTCGAAATATGTCGCGCAAACGGGAAACGACGTTCACAAAAGGTTTCGACAAGTGTTGGTTATATTTTCGCGAGCCACCGTAGTCGCGGAATACGATGAAGAGACCGGCAAAGGCAGCGGCAGCGATAAGCGTTATCAATAAACTACGCGCACATGAAAAGTTGGAATAGCGTCGGTGGTGGCTGCCACGTCCCAATTTCCCTCTCTCTCTCTCTCTTTCTTTCTTTCTTTTTTTTTGAAAAACCTTCTCCCACCCCGACCGAGAGATTCGAACTCGAATATATATCCCATTGATATGCAAACTAAGTCCCGGATCGTAAAATTCGCGTAATATCGCCAAGACTTTGCGACGCGAACTCCCTGTTCGCTTCTCGCCCCCTTTTCTTCCCCAGTCGACCGAAACTACGCTCGTTGAAGAGAAGCGTCTTCCAAGTTACCGGCCGATCGTAGGACGCGATTTTATCCCGCGTTTATCCTGAATGATACGCCAGTTTAAACTTCAACTTAGCCATAATCACGGTGTAAAGGTAAAATACAAATGCGCTCTCCGGCTCTGTTGTAATGTCGTTTTGCTCGGATTCCTGCTCGGCTAAAAAGAGATCGATAGATCGTTACGTTGCGTTTACGTGTCTCTCGTGTTTTTCACTTAAAGCCTGTTAGAAATCCATAACGAGATTTCCGTGTTTACCGGATGGTGCCGTGTCGTCGTCGTCGTCGTCGTCGTCGTCGTCGTTGTTGTGGCCGCGCGCGACTACTACTAGACGTATAGCGTAGATTTTAAAAGGCGAGCCGAGTCGTCGTCGCGTATCTCCCGCGGAGGATCGGTCTTGAAACGATCGCGTCGCGAGTAATGCAAAAGATACCGTCGCGATAACGGACGGCCATAATAAAGTCGTTTTCCGTCCCGTTTTCCCGACGATTTTTATCGCTTTATTTGCCAGCCGGCAAAGTGCTCGCTCGCATTAAATATCTGGAAATAAAATTTATTCTCTCTGCTCGTCGGGATTACGTTACGCGGATATACACAGGTGTTCGAAACTGTGTTTCGGCCAGTAGGTAAGATCTTTAACGGTCAGCAAATTCGAATGGAATCGTTGCACGACGAAGAAACACCGTCGAATGTAGAGAGCCCAGACTGTTTTTTCCTGCAGGAGGATTCGCTCTCGTGCAACGAGATTCTCACCATTCCTATGCAAATGAACGAGGACGCCGAGATGTCGCGCGCGGTGTTTCTACCTGCGACGTCTGCGAACACGGGTCGAGAAATCACGACCGCAATTGCGCGACCTTTGACCGTGGAAAGAGTTATCAGCGCCGCCGCGGCGATCGAGCTATTGTTCGTCGTTCACTATTGTTTGTTCCTACCCTGTTCTACGAATTTACACGCGTGGTCGTGTGGAGAAGCAGAAGCAAGAAGCAAATAGACAAAGAGAAAGAGAGGACGAAAGTACGAAAAAGAGAAAGAAAAGAGGCGAGCGAGCTAGAACGACGAGGAGGGGGAGGTGTAGAGGAAACGGTCTCTACAAGAGAATCTGTTTTGCATATCGACGAATTTACGAGCCGGTCGGACCCGTCCCTCTGTCACTCAACCTACTTCTTCCTCTTCTTCTGTCCGTTTCGCTCGCAAGGAAGTTTCAACCCCCCCCGGACGTTGTTTTATGATATCGACGAGAAAAGTCGTGTCTCTCTCTCTCTTTCTCTCTCTCTCTCTCTTTCTCTGTTGCTTCTCTGTCCCCCGTACGGCCAATCGGCGCCCTCGACGTAATACCATCCCTCTTGCTCCGGTCTGCTTTCCACAGCGAGAGTCTCTCCACCACCTTTCCCCATCTCGTATCGACGAATTTATTGCCGGCACCGCTCGGTCCATTGTAACGAAGATTGTTTATGATATTGACTCTTCCTTTTATGTTAATCCCGTGTCCGAACGGTTATGGTTGACGCACTTCGCACACCGAAACGAAACACTCGACGTGTACACGTTGCGAACAATGCTCGCGCGTTTCTGTATGTTACGGACCGCACGTAAATTCGTGTGTGCGAAACTTCGTGTGTGCATCGCCACATGCAGGCAGGGGGGGGGGTTCGCGGGGGGAAATACGAGCCTACGTATCGACGAATTTACGAGGAAACGGACGGTCCCTGAAACTCACGTCGCGTTATGTCGCCGCTATGCTAATTGGTACAATTAGCATAGAAAGTATCGGCAAACGAATAGTCGAGCTACCGCGACGTACGCGGTGACGTACGATATTGGCGAGGGGTGGAACAACGATATTTGTCGTGACATCGACCGCAATTAGGCCTCGCTACAACCCGACAAAAAGAACCGTTTCTTTCTTTTGCTCTTTGTCGCGTTTCTGACTAACGGCGTACGCGCCGTGTAATCCTTGCCTTTTTGAGAAGGGAAAGAGAGAGAGAAAGAAAGAAAGAAAAAAAAAAAGAAAAATAGTGGTGACGAAGACCACCGTACCGTTTGTTATAATTTCTACCAGTGTGTATATACGTCAGAGGCACTCGTAACGGTGTATATTTTAAATACGAGAAAGAGAACGAAATTAAAAGAGAAAGAAAAAAAAAGACAGAAAAGAAAGAAGATGAAACTGCCATCTGGCTGAAACGCAACGAGGAGGTACGAAACGTTTTCGCCCCGTTGTAATCCCTCGTCTCTCGTAAGTCTCTCGTAATTTCGCGATAAGTGAGACACGGTGTTCTGCTCGGCAGGGAGAGATTCTGTTCGCGGCCCTTTGTTTGAAAATCCACTCAGGAACAGCGTCGAGCGCCTCGTCAGGATTTTCGGCTGGTCGACATTAGGCAAACTCCACCCAGCCCTGATTTACCTAATTGGCAGGGATAATTAGCGCGGCAACTGGCACGATAGCACGTCACATTCAGTCGCGAACGATATTAGAGCCGGCCCCTCCTCGATTTTCCCTGGTGGGCGCGTTACGCCCGAAATCAGGCATTCGTATGTAAACTTCCGCTGCGATCTTGCCGCTCCATGAGCTTCGCTCGCCGATTTCGTCGATGGTCCGGTCTCGATGGTGCATCGAGAGCCATCCTACTCTCTCGATGGCTGAGAAACGGTGGCCCCGCCGAGGGACTTTCCCGAGTAGTTTACGAGGTATACGGTCGCTCGAACCGCAGCACGAGGCCAACATAGATTGCATCGTGGAATATAGATGGGAGAATAACTTCTCTCCCGGAGAGAGAGAGAGAGAGAGAGAGACGGGAACGGAGACGAAAAGGGACTCCGAAAGAGAGAGAGAGAGAGAGAGATGACAGGGCGAGACCCAGGGAGAGAGCCAGGGGTTCGCGACGATTCGATACGGAACGTTTTCGGGCCACGAGCGCGTTTAGTTAAGTCATTCGCGGGGATTATGAATCCGACACGGATCGTGATCTCGACGAGCTTTTTCCGTCTCGCGGGGACCCTAAGAGTGAGTAGAGAACTGAGCGAACGCGATTGCGCACGATGACTCGTGAAATATCTCGATATAGCGGGATATCCATTTAAAACGATCGAACGATAGAGAGACCGGCGAGCGCGAGTTGTTGTTGTCTTGCGCTACAAAGCAAGTGTCCTCGACACGCGTCAGCTCCACGGGAGCGGAGGTTCCCCGAGACGAGACGAGACGTTCTCGAGGAATTTCATAAAAATAACGAAGGCAAACGCGACGGGAGATTACGCTCGGCTTCCGTTACTACAGGGGAAGTGCTTCTAAATTTTACATATCCCACCACCCTCGTCGCAACTTCGCGACCACGAAGCTTCCAGTTCATATTACATCCGCGTTTTTTCCTAGATTACACGACAATATATATATATATATATACAGATTGGTTAATTATCCTTGGCCGTACGCGTCATACAGGTGCGGGGCGCGCGTACATCACGCGGAATTAGCTATTAAAATTTCATCGTTTACACCGGCGGGCTTTTACGAAAAGTGCGCGGGAAAGTCGACGGTTGTGAAATTCCATTTCTCACGGGCGGGGTGAAACGCAGCCGTCATGCAGCTCGTTACCGTTTTACAACGAGTCTCTCCCCCCCCCTTGCCGCAAAAAGAGGCGTCGCGTATCGAAAGAGGAAAGACAGAGAGAGAGAGAGAGAGAGAGAGAGAGAGAAAAAAGAGAAAAACGAAATGGCCGTAATAATTTTCAGTATTGCCATTCGGCTGTGCACGGTAATGCGTTTCGTGGATGCCCGCGCGAGGACAAATTGCAGCGACACCACCCCCAGTTGTGAATAAACAACGAACTGTAACTGAAAAATAAAATCTGTGTAAAGCAGCACGCGCGGAAGGCGGGAGGCGGAGCGCGTGCCATATTCGCGGAGCGTGATGCCTTGATGGACGGCGGCGAGAGCGGATCGGTGCGCGATCGGCAGGCCGCCGCTCCGATTACAAGGGAGACACTTAACAGCGAAGTACCGGTCGAAACAGCGGTTGTTTCATTGCGAAACGCGGTACACCGGTATGCGGCTGCATGCGCGTTACATTGACTGATTGAGTGGCATTGAATTGAATCGAGGGTGGACGTAGGGAAGGGAAACTGGCAAATGCCTGCCCGTTGCAGCGTTGCATCGACCTACAGCTACTATCCGATCCCCTGGACCACGGGATCGCTGTCTCTCTCCTTCTTGTTTCGTGTGATCGCGCGCTCGTGCGTGCGCCCTGCGTGCGTGTGTGTGTGACACGTACCGCCGGTACACTTCTTTTTTTTTCGCGCGAGTTCGTGTAAGCCAGTATTGGGGCGGTCGGAACGCAATTACACCTGAGTAATTGCGGAAGCGAAAGAGAAAAAGCGGCGGACTACGAGAGGAACGGAGAGGGAGAGAGGAAGGGCGAGTTCGCGGTTACAACACGGGTGCTCTCCTGTGCTTTCGAGTTGACGCGTTATCCACGGGTTTGCCGCCGCAGGGACGAAATTCGCCCTTCACGTAACGCTTTCGTAACGCTGGTTGATGGAAAAATGAGGGGCTGAGTCCGCCAGTGGGATGTTTTTGTCGGCACGACGCATTGATCTTTGACGAAAGACGTGCTTGATCGAAGGTAGGTGTAGCACATCCGGTGTCTGGTACTTTATAACGTACCACGTTACGGTACAAATAAGAAGATGTTAGATTAGCTGTGCGTGTAGAAATTCGTTTTGGATGTACAATCAAATCGATAGGTGTACGAAACGAATCAGTTAGCATCGCGTCCTCGATACTCCTTTCCGTAAGAATCACCCGGTTTATCAGCTACGAAACGAGCCGATATTTCAAATGATTACGGTCGCTCGTAGGCTCCGCGCGAGCAACGGCACAAAGCTGTGGTAATTAATCACAGCGTTCCGGTGAATACCGTCTAAAATTCAGCGAAACAATCGAGGGAAGTTGCGTCCCCGCACATATATGCACAAGTGCCATCCACAGGCGAGTGGGGCTTTCCGGCGGCCTTCCAATCCATCTGTAAACTGTCCACTTTGATGGGACGACAATCACACCCTGTTGTAACGAAGCTCCGCCGCGGTATTGTCTCGTTTGCGCGAAATTGTAGTACCTGTAGCCCCGTTCGAACGGGGTATCGGGAGGGGGCGTAGCCGCTGCTGCTCGTTGAAAATAAAGATCACTCGGCGTTGATTGCACCATTGCGAAGTAATCGAGGCACCGAGGCCGGCGATGGATACGCCACCTCTTCGGTCCGCCACCCCATCACCCTATTTACTCCCGTTACTCATCGGCGTCGCTGTTTTTTTCTCCTCTCCCTCTGCCCCCTGCCTGTCTCTCCTCCTCATCTTCCTTTACCCCTTGTTGTTGTTGTTGTTGTTGTTGTTGCCGTTGTTTCAGTTTTTCATTTACTTTGTTTCAACCCTTCTCGTCCCGTCGCCGCGGAAGAACGTAGGCGTGGAGCAGATTTTCCCCGGTACGTCGATTAACGGCGATAAGCTACGAAAATTGCATCAACGGGCGGAACAGACGAGCGTCGATGGGATGGATGGATGGATGGATGGATGGATGGATAGATGGATGGATGAGTGGATGGAGAGCGTCGTCGCCCCGAGAGGGTGAGAGAGCCAGCGTCCAATAATGAAAAAAGATTTTCGAAGGGGCATCGGACGCAGAGATCAATTTTAACGCGCACTTATCGGCGCGTTTCCCGTAATTAGAATAATTCAGGCGGGGGCGTAATTAAAATGCTTCTGCACGCACGATCGAGTAATAGGGAAGCGAACGGCCGATCTCGTTCGAGCCCGGGCTATATACATATATATGTATATATGTATATATATATATATATATATCTACGCCTCTATTATTTCGTCGGTTGTTCGCTGGCTGGTTCAGCCGTCCGTCGGTCCGTCCGTCTCTGCCGGTCGAATTCATTTAATTAAAGAGAGAATTAATATGAATACCGGGGTTGGTCCGGGTTTTTAGCCTGAAACGAACGGAAATAAACGATATATATCGCTCGTTAACCACGAGCACCACCACGGGACTTCATAATCGTATCGGGTTCCTAATGAACGGAAAAACAGCGTTTGCGCGATTTACTTCCGGCCAGACTCTATTTCAATAACCAAGTTCCGGATATAACAATAATTTCGTCCACTTGTCGGGGCGGCGCTCGATATCCCGTTAACTCGATTCTGATACGAAAGAGAGCGGCGACGGGAATGGTGCGCAGGTGTCCACGACCGTGTGCCACGATAATGCAACGCGCATCGCCGGACACGTGATGGCGGGTGATCGGTAAATCAGAATGATCGATACGGCCGATCAGACGAGGCTAGGATTACGGCGACGCGATTTGTTCGGCAAATTATACCGGCAATCACCGACTGTCCCGCTTAATCGAGTCGTTATGGCTTCCTATATAACGCTGAAAGCCAATAAAATCGCGGCCATTCGTTTCGGGGATGTATCGTCCGCGCGCGGAACGCGGCAGAGGCAGGAAGAAAAAAAAAAAAAGGCTCTTGCCGATCGAACGACCGACGGACACGAGAGCCGGTGGTATAGAAATATATTTTTAATTGCGAGCCCTTGGTATCGCGTTAAACGTTAAACTCGCTCGCTCGCGTTCCGCTTGAAAATTCGATTCGATCGACAGCGTCGCGCGTTAGAGAAGTCCGGGTAGAAACTGATGCCGAAAATATTTTACACGATCGACTCTCTCTCTCTCTCTGCCGAGAGAGTTATTGAGATTAGCTGCGATCGAGCCCTTCTCCGAGCGTCTTGAACCGATGCCAGCGAGCAACGGGAGCAACGAGTTTTTCCCGACGGGAGCAACAAGTGTCGTATTCCTCTTATTTTTCGCGTCGCGAATATATAAGAATATATACGTAGCCAGCTAGAGGAGCTAGTTGAAATTTAGTGGGCAGTAAAACTTTCGGCGTATATCTCGCAAAGTGGCGGCATCCATCTTGGAAATGGCCGGGACGGTACTACGCTTGCCACCGGGAGGGAAAATGCAAATTGTCGAATATTTATATGCGACGCCTGTTCGGGAATGATTTGCGTGCCGGCACGAATTTCTCTTGTCCTCTTTCTCTCTCTCTCTCTCTCTCTCTTTATTCCTCGAATATCGAGTGCTATCCGATCATCGAACCGCGAAACATCTTTACACCATAGATTCCCTCTGTTTGTCGTTGAACGGAATTTTTTTTCTCGAAATGAACAAGCACGTTCATGTGTAGAATCAACAAGTGATCCTAATTAAAACTGTCGTAGATATTGGCTACATTGTTCCGCTTTTTGCTATTCTCCCTTCTTCTCTTGAGATTACGCTATCTTCACGACGATAAGTTATCAGGCTTTCAATGTACCAGTTCCAGATTAATATCTTTTTACTTCGACGTCTGAAGTGCTCGCAGTACTTGAAAGGTTCTAAACGTTCGAAACAACGTTGAGAAATTATCGCATGAGCGCCGCAAAAAAAAAAAAAAAACTGTTTTAGACTTACAACTAGCGCGAGGTCCTTCGAAGATTACGGAAAGTCAGAAAAGTACCGAAGGATATTAATAGACGAAGAGGTGTGCAACGATATCGTATCAAAGCCAAGGACGCGTAACACTTGACAGATATGCATATCGCATGATCGATAAAGGCTACGTGGCACCACTCGCGCGTTATATTGAAATTCTACCCTCGAACATTGTTTGTTCCGAGGTATCGGGGAAAAATTTTGTATCAAACGCGCGAGAGTGAACAGTTCTCGAGATTCGAAAGGACCGGCGAGTTTTCCGATAGATTCGTGCTCTTTCAAAGCAAAATCGATTTAAAAAAACACACACACACACAGAGAACTAACACGGCAACAGTTGCGCAGACCGAGCAGAGCAGAGCAGAGCAGAGGGCAACAAGCGGTAAGCAGCGAAAGCAACGACAGCACCGGTGTTGTACAGCAGCCGCGGCTTTTCCCATTTTCCGCGACACCATTTCCGCCGCGATATCGCGCGGCCGCGCACGTCCCATGCATTATGCAACGAATGATATACGCACGATATCGCGCATTATGCGAGCGACAGATGTAACAGTCTGTCGCGCTCGTTGCCCGCGACTTACATTTTCACCGAAACGCGTACCACTTGCTTCGAGTTTTACTCAAGCGTCTGTTCTTTCGCGTTTCCTCCAAACAGTCGACGAAAGAGTCGCGAATCTTCGAGGGGGAGGGGGGGGGGAAGAGTACGAGTGCTTTCCGATCGAAGTGATTCGAATTCGCAGCACCGGTTCGAAAAGCGTGGAAAGAGAGGATTCACGAAAATTTGCATCGACTCGCATGACGTCGCGTATCGCCCGGTGCAAACAGGTTTGCATATGCAATCGTACCGTATGTCGCGACAGATACATACATACATACATACATACATACATACATACATATATATATATATATATACACAACCGTTACATGTGTACATACGTATGTACATATATACATGTATAATATATACAGATTTATATATATATATATATATATATATATATATACACGTATACGTACATGTACAAACAGGAGGTCAGCTTGTACATAATTATGGCCGGTACCGGCTGTCAATGTCTGCGCATAATGTATGTACATATGTATAAATATATAGACAGGAATCGGCACACACGGCCGCGTGGGCGTGTGTGTTATATATGCATAACGATTATATGCCTATTAGAGGAATACGGGGGATGTATACATACATACAATATAGACACAGGAAGGAAGTGGAGGATCACGGGGGATAGTACCATTACTGGTATTGATGAGCAGCTGACCAGAGGAATTGGTTCAGCGTGTGTGATCGATCTAGCTAATCTCCCTTTGCGGCCGGCCAGATGCTAATCTTCGATCGATATCTGCCTTGCGACGTGCATATTACGCTAGCGCAGCGAGAAAAGAAACGAAGGGAAAGAATTTGCTGCAGACTGCTAGAAAACTATCGTCTAACGTATCCGGCGACCTATCCCACCTATCCTATCCCATCCGGCGAGGTATTGATCGATCTAAGACGTGGCTTTCGTCGCCACGCTGCAAACATTTCGAACGTACTCGCGAGCGGCTGGCAAGCCGTTTTCGCCGCAGTTATTAACGACATTCAGGAAACAATCGTGCCGAGCAGGAGATGAACCCGACGAGGGTTCAGAACCTCGTTTTCAAAGGGACGATCGCGAATTGACAAAGCGCGCTATATAACGCTCTATATTAGCGCGCTCTTCTTCGTACAACCGTGACACGTTCCACGGTAGAAATTAGGCGGAAAATTAAACGGGCGTTGGGCAGTCCGCTTTCGTCGACGTGATGGTGTGAAACAGAACGTGTGCCCATTACACCGTTAATATCCCAGCGACGACTAACATCCTCGAATTACCGCTGTCAATTAACGTATCTTTGATACCAACCAACTCGTTCGCCTTCCTCGCACCGCTAGCGTTTCATATAACAATTTTGCGACAGTTTACCGGTTTCTCTACCTTGCCGGCGGCGCACAGCGTTCCCTCCTCTGCGGAAAAAAAAAAAAAAATTCGAGATCACGGATGCATGGAAATTCATCGTGAGCGTCGAACCGAAACTGACTTTGCAAATTCGCGGCAGAAGGCGAGCAAACTCGCCTTCGTCGCGTGCCAGGAATTCTCGTTAGTTTCTAACGATCGTCGCCCCGGTAGTCCGGCAGCGAACCGTGTCAACGAAGACGGTGGCCCCGTCTAGGAAGTCATTAAGCTCACGGTTCCACGTCCTTCGTGGGTCGGCGAACGCGTTCTCACCTGGATATACACTGGGACACGCGGAAGCTTATTATGCAATAAGGCGAGCGAAGGACCGCGTCCATTCCGCGTAGGGTGCATCCCCTCGCACTTTCGCCGAGCGGAACGGACGAGGTACTTTGCTAAATTAAAGCGCGAATCTCACGCAATTCAGGCTCGCGCATATGCACGCACGCGCCAGACGCACGCACGCCTTCTGTACGTTTCAACACGCTGCTCAACACACTCCTCTGCCGTGCTACGCGACCTACCTCGCTCACCTACCGAGAGAAATTTCCAGCTACCGTCGCGTGCTCGTGCTCGTGCCTCGACGAATTACGCGGAACGGTCTTCACCTTCTGATCGTCGAGTTGGCGGCTGCACGATCGTCGGATAGCGCGAGGGACGTGGATGCTCGTCGGAGTAATTGCCGCGTGAAAAATAGGATTGTTAGCGCAAGAGTATTAAACATCGAATCATGGTACTTGCGTTACAAACATCTTTGGACTCGTTCTCTTTACTTTTTAACGTTTACTGGATCAGGACTCAGAAGTACTCGCGAGCTTATTATGCTCGGTGTTCTCTAGATAGATGCTTTAATTTCACAGTTTTTAGACGGCCCGCGGCAGGTCAATCAAACGAATATGACTGAACTGGTCCTAGTTCTAACAAAACAGGCATCTCTGCGCATAGTTTTCATCGAAGAAGAATCGTACGACGTACAGAATCTCAGAAACATTGATCAAACGCGAAGTAAGTAAGTTAAAATTATTACGCTCAGTTGGACAAGACTAGATCACACAGGTCCATTGCTGCAAAATTCAGTACACTTTGGTATATCAAACTCGGCGGTACCGAGCAAGTCGCAATAAGGATCGTTAATTATATCAAAAAAAGAAGAACCGCTTTCTTTTTTTTTTTTAAATCTCGCTTTCGTTCGTTCGTTCGTCGGTGATTTCGTCGAGCGAATTGATCGTGTAATTGGGCGCGGAGTGACCGAGTTACGGGTCAACTCGCTACGAGAGGCCGTTCTTGAATAATTCGTTCGTAACGGAGCGTCGATTTATTCAAAAATTCATGTATGCGGATCGTTCGTTAGCGTGTCATCGATCGCGCTTTTATCGTCGGCTAATGCGGTGTGTGAGATCGTCGGTGGTCGGTGAGCACCGAACGAGGGGCGGCCGCGGAACAATGAAATGAAAAGCTAGATTTACTTTATTGCGCGCAGGTGTCGTTGTTCGTGAATTATCCTTGGTGTATATAATGCCTATGAACGTTGTATAGGCGGCGCGCATCCCCGAAAATAAATAGTCGACTTTCCGCGCCGTCGTCGTTCATTCGACAATTATCATAATTTTACGGCCGAGTGCGGACGGGTGAATCTCTCTCTCTCTCTCTCTTTCTCTGAATCGTCACCGAACGACAACGACAACGCGTCGCGCAGCGCTCCTCCAGGACAAATAACGCTATCGTTTAAACGGTAATTCGGCGTAATCGGGTTTTGTCGTTCGGCATTTAAATCGAAATGCAGTTTGTTGTCTTTGTGGACATTTAATCGAATATCAGGCGCTTACTCCACGCTCCCCTTTATAAATTCTATCCGGGCCTGCTACGAATTTTCGAACGGACGAGAGAGAGACAACGAACTTGGCAATTGTGCACGGCGATTAAAATATTTTCATTAGGGAGGGGGGAGGGGGCGCTTGCAGTTGTGGACGTCGTATAACGAATGATTCGAATCAGGTCTGATTGTAAATTAAGCGCGAAACCGCCGTTGATTGGTTTGAAATCAGATCACTACGATTCCGTTCGTCGGTCAGTTGGCTGCATCTATCGTTTGTGTGCATCGACCAGGAGCAGAAGAGTGGCAGGAGTGCATCGCGCGCGAGGGTGAGTGCAATAGAGGGTGGTTGCATACAGAGAAACTTCCCTAAAATGAATTACACGGGCGTGGATCCGGTTGCCAGGCAACCTTCCACTCTCTCTCACTCTTTCTCTTCTTCCCGTTCTCTCTTCCACCCTGCCGTGCGATGCACTCTGTACCGCCATGGTTTTTGTTTGTATTACAAAATCACCCCGTCACGGGCGCACCGCGGCCGACGATCGGGAAATTTGTAAATTCTGGGTCGGGCCGCGCGGGTCAATTGACCCATACCTAAAGCAATCACCGATGTTGAAAAAAAAAGAAAAAAAAAAAGAAAAAGGGAAGCGCGGTGGGTTTTTACATCGACGCGTATTACATCGGAGCTCGGGGCGGGTGCCCCGCGTGACACCAGGAATTTACCACTTGTCGTTCGCATATCGCGCACGATGACGTTACGCAATTAGCGTAAAAAACGAAATTTATCTCGAGCAAAATCTCGCGGCGACAACGGTTTTTCATTCTGTTCGACGAGTTACAGTGTACGTATTAACGGACGATAAACTGAACGCGGCAAACTCAATCCTCCCCTCTTTGTACGTCGATTTTGTCGTTCTTAACCGCAGCAGGTATGTTGATTTTTCCCTTTGCAGAAAGATTGTCATTGATCTCGAACGAGCGACGCGCGACGGTAAAAAAAAAAAAAAAAAAAAAGAAAGGACACATTGGAACTCGAGGTTCGAAGGGTTCGAAACGAATCGTCCTTCTCCAAGTTCCGGCTGCACTCGACAACGCCGGGTTCCCACAACCCGCTCCCACCCTCCCCCGAGTTTCACGGTTGTAACTGCGATTTGCTCTTTCGCGAGCTGCGGCCTTTAAAGTTTCAACCCTAAAAGTGTTTCACGCTTCGTGTCACCCATTGATCGAATTTAAAACTGATGCGTAGCCGGGCCACCCGTTCGGGTGACATCGCTTTGACACCCGGATATACTGATTTTACAAGCAGGCACGCGGCGGAAACGGATTCTACCAATGAGAATTTAGGGTCGGAAAAAGAAGAAAGAGTAGAGAGAGAGAGAGAGAGAGAGAGAGAGAGACTGCACGAGCGAAAGAGTTTGGGCGATCGAGGGTCGTTCGTATTTATCTATTCGTCCAGTGTCTCTCGACGGTGATAAGCGTGACTAAATTCCTGGAAATCGTTTTTCACGGTGCAACGGCGCTGCGTCAATTAGTCACGTCGATGTTAATGATGAAACATTGCGAACAACGAACGATATAATCGAGATAACGAACGCATACTTTAAAACGCATCATCTCCGAACAAAAGCGCGGGATAATTGCGTTGCACCGATCGGATCAACGACTCGATTTCGAGACAATGAATCCAACCGAGCTAACGAACGATGAGCCAAGAGATAACGATCCGGTTTAGAAGGTCGATACGTGGAATGGAACACAAGCTCGAAAGGGGTTAGTTCAGGGACTTCCTTTGAAAGAGTAGAACTGGGTTTCCAGGTAAATGAGCGATAGAATTCCGCAGTGGCGGACGCGTTCCTAGGCTCGCGCCGATTTCGGTGAATCGTGCCGATTTTCGAGAAACGCGAAAACCTAGTAGAAGGGTGACGGTGTTGCCTTTCACGCCGCGCTCTTCGCTCGTCCAAGAATTCTGCCGAAGCACACCGATATGTCGGATTCATCGCGCAATTCGACGAACCGAGCCGCCGAGCCGTTCTACCGATCGATGTCGCATCGACAATAATTCCACCGGATATCCATTTCCCGGTTCCTTTTCTGGGCTCGTTCCAAGACTATTCCTTTCCTCCACCAAGTGAGTCTTCGTACAAAATCGTCCACATGGAAATCGTGGAGAAATTGAAACAGTGAACACGTCGATGTGAGACAAGAGACGAGATCGTACTGGTTTACGCAATGAGCACAGAGCGCTCAGGCCAAGCCCCCGCGTGTCGATAAAACCACGCCGCTCTCGTATAAAACGAAACGTATAAAATGAAACGATCATAGCGTGTCGACGATTATTCACGCTCTCGCCATTTGTTATCGGCAGATTACCCGCGCGGCCCGTAATATTGACGAATGGATTAACGTCGTGGGTTTGCTTAACGCGACCGATAAGGAGCCGATAAGGGACACGTAATTGCGACGAGGCGGCTGCCGACACTTGTCGCGGCAGGAGGTCTTCACGCACACAGCCATCGTTGTCGTGTTTCTATCGAACGCGGCGTCGAATATGTGAAAAGCGTCGACAGCCGCTGCTTTGCATACGGCACGTCCAATCGCGCGAAATCGGATGTCACGTTTCCACGTTTCTCGTTCCAGCGTAGTTCCCTTATCATCATCGGGGCTGTTCCGGTTGTTAGACGTTTTTCGTCTCTTTCATTCGCCGCGTTTTTTTTTTCGTTCGCTCCGTGCGATACGTACATCCTCGGGTTTCCCATCCCCGAGGATCGAGTAAATCTGGTCACGTCGAAGCCGAATGCGGAGAGCGGAATGTGCGCGACGCTCGCGCGACATTCCGCGAGGGATACGGAGTGTTATCTCGCGTCCCAAGCCGATTCATCGCCGCTTTATCTTCCGTGTGCAAAGAAACGACCGGTTCCCCCCGGTATGCCTGATACCGCATGAAAACTCGAAGACTGGCCGTATTTACAGAGAACTTTTCTCGAAGAGAGGCACCGTGGCGTACAAAGGATCCTCTCACCGCTTGGCCGGCCGGCTGCTACAGGTTACTTTCGTGTAAACAGCCAACTCCTCCCGAGCGAGTCTCGGCCCTGTTATCGCCGGATTATTTCTTTCATTCGTTCTCGACTTAGGGATACTAAGAATAAAATATGCACGGACCCGTTTCTTCAGGACCCCTCGCGTTTTCCTCACCGCCCCTCGGCCGTTCTTCGATAATTAGACCCGTTAATTGCGAAACATCGTCCCTCTTTCAGCTTCCCAGCCACGCTGTACACTCTGATCTCGACGAGAGAAAGAGAGAGAGAAACGGTATTAAAAGAATGTTTACGAGAGGCCGGTTCTGGTGTTAAAGTGTAATATGACGTATGCCTCTGGGCGTCTTTCTTTCTTCTGTTAGGCTGCCGGGATTAATATCGCTAATTGTTAGTCTCAAAGGATGCGAAGAAGTATGTTAGGCTCGGAAAGTCTGCAGGGGGCTCGGGCAACGACTTGGAAAATTAAGGATTAAGACTTCGGGGCTAATATTGCCTCGTCTTGCATGAAACATGGACGAGCTCGTTCCTGTGGTACAAGGTGGTAATTCGGAGAACAAAGGGTGTTTTGTGTCTCGAAGCTTAAGAACGCGAGCTCTCTCTCCGATCGCGAGAAACAGAAGATCTCGCGTTCGAACGAGGTTGATACGAGGTTGAACGTTGCACGCATTAGCGGACGAGTTGGCCGTGTATCTCGACGTTTGTGCTTCTTAAAAAATAAAAAGCGACGAGAGAGGCACAACCGACGGATACGAATACGTACGTACGTTTTCATAACGCGAGAGAGAGAAACGGACGGAATATCGGGAGAGCGCGAGACGCTTCGCGAGGTACATGTCATGCGTTTTCAAGATGCGCTCGGACGGTATTGTTTTAAAAACACCGCGCTATCATTCTCACATTACTGTTTGCTTTGCCTTTGGACTTCCAAAGAGGGAGATTCTCGGATTCATACGATAAGAATCCTCGTTTCTTATTCGTCCGCCTGTAAAAATATCGCATTACGCGTGTCGGGTTACGATTTATCAAGTTTTCAGGCATACAGAAAATTTAAAAGGGGGATATCGGATTGCCAGTCGCTGGCGTTGTCAAAAGAATATTGACTTTGTCGAGCGTGTGCGCGCGTGTGTGTGCGTGTGTGTTGTCGAGGGGACAGCATCCGATCGTTTCGAAATTTGCGTTATTTCACAAACATTAAACGTTGACGCTGTACCGTCAAATATTGGCCAATGTCCGTAAATATTAACACCGTAATGATGATGATAATAATAATAATAATAATGATAATAATAATGATAACAATAATGATAATAATAATGATAATAATAATGATAATAATAATGATAATAATGATAATAATAATAATGATAATGATAATGATGATGATAATAATAATAATAATAATGATAATAATGATAATAATGATAATAATGATAATAATTCAACCGCTCTGCTGCGTTACGCACCGACTGGGAAAATATAATACCGATCATTAAGACGTATCCTGTTCGCTCACCTGTGAGCGAAGTCAAGTGTTAAACAGACTGGTTTAACAACACGTCTACAGACATAATTAAGAATGTATTAACGCGTAATGGATGGTAAGAGTTATCAAGTTCTTTCAGCTTCGGTCGAACTCTCGTAGAGCTCTGCTCTCATATGGTCTGGTATCAAAGACACCTTCGTCCGTCCTTCTTTCTTTCTTTCTTTCGCGGTAAAACCAGCGTCATTTATTATAATGTTTCCATTCTATGCGTATAAACACTTCTTGGCCTTTAGAAAGCACAGAGAACGGTTTACTTTCACTTTTACCTATTCTGTGTATCCGCGCGTGTACCATATCGCCAGCGTAATGCATGGATCTATTCAAAAGGTGTCGGTGAATCTGAGCGAGCGTTAGTCTCCACGGTCACTTTCGTAGGAAAGTTTTCTATATTGCCCTATCTTTAAAAGGAAGGACTCTATTGTACCAGAGTCTGATGGGATTTGTGGCATCTTCCCCGTTGTAAATCTATCATTTCTTTTCCGACGAAGGTTACAACCTCTGCCGCCTGTCAACTTCCCTACGTGTTGTCGACCAAAATTATTGGCCCATGGATCCCTCGGACACTTTTCACGAACAAAAGAAACCAACGTAAGAAACAATATATTTCTGATAAATAGACGTATCTATAAAATTATGACAGACCATATCGGAATTTAATTTCACAAATAATAAGTATCAAAGTGAAAAGCGAGTATACACACTTTTCGTAGAAGGATTTACAAGATCATTACATGCTTGTTACGACAGCTTTGTACGCGAGACGCGGTTTTTCGAACGAAAAAAAGGAAAAGGAGGCGAAAAAAAAAAAATGCGGGCGAAAGATAAAAACGACGGGTGATAGATCTTCATTAGAGGTCGCCGGTGCATAAGTCACGCAACAGGGTGAAAGGGGATGACTTTTAGCCACCCTCGTAATTCTTCGGCACGTACTCGAATCCCCCGCGCGGATGCATAGCAATAATGGGCCGCAATTGCGATAAATGACTATCGATTTTACCTCGAGACCACTCATAATTCGTGTAATAGGTCTTTGAAAGCTATAGTAGCATTGCCACAGTAATAAATGATATGTTACTCTCCGTGAGCTGACGTTTTATTTTTATTGCTAACACATGTTTTGGAAAAATATGTCGTAGTACGGCAGAAACATGTAATTCGGTCGATCGTCAAATTACATGGATAATTCTGTCAGCATATAGGTTATAGAATGTCTCGCACAAATTTTTTTTTGAGTTGTGCCTTTATAATGCTCGCTCAGTCCACTGTATGACGACGTATAAATGGTATGCTACGTTTTCGAATGCGATGCATCTGTTAATAATATCGGTAATACATATTTGTAGAATTAACTCTGGAAGAGACACCTGGTTCCCGCGTTCACAGTAATCTATAATCGGAAAGTATACACGATTTCAACATCTGTTTCGATAACTTTAAACAATTATTACGCATTCAAGAGGAATTTGTTGCAAATATATTATAATAATTATTTACATATTGCTCTAAACGTGTAACCAGCTATTCTGAGGTATAAAATTCTCTAAAAGTATAAAGGGGATGTAGCTCAGTGGTAGAGCGTTCGCTTTGCATGTGAAAGGCCCCGGGTTCGATCCCCGGCATCTCCAATTTTTTTCTTTTTCTTTTCTTCCGCCGTATTTCACGTTTCTCACCATCGCACTTTCTATTAAAATGTCGTACGCTATAGTTTTGCATTATAAACGTACGTACAGAGCAAGTCGGAAGTAAAGTAAATTATTGTAGTTCTCCGCTGTGTAACACTAAACGTACCGACATTTTACATATACCTATCTTACCATAAGAGGTCCATTTGACCCCTTATGAATGAACGTTGATTTTTAGAAATTAATTTCTAATTTATTAAAGGAAATAATTCGCAATATAACTTCTGATTTCTAATAAAATAATCAAACTTATATTTTTATTTAAATAAAAAAGAAATAATCAATTAATTGCACTTTTTTATATATGACTGGTTTCTCCTTCATACATTTGTCCGCAGACAAATTTTTTGCAAATTATGCAAGTTCGAGTGGTTTTATTACCCGTGCACAATCTTATTTGACATTTTCTTCGTGATTGGGAAATATTGCTTGGGCTGCTTGATGTTCCTTGTTGTAGGTTTTCCTTTCCTTTTTCAAGAAATTCGTGATACTCTGTGACTAGTTCGTCTGCTAATTGTAACAGGAAACGCTGTTCTTGATATCTTTCATTCCAGTTGTTTCCCGATCGAGATATCCATGCATTGATTCCAGCTAAATCCAGGATACTGAAGAATACGTGCACAGGCCATCTATTGCATTTGGATTTGACGCTGTATTTTCGCGCCATTTGATGCAACCACATCGACGCCAAATTTAGTCTTATTATAATAACTAATTGTTTCGGGTATTCGCTTTCCATTGTTTTTGGTTTTGATTTATGTTTCGAACTTAGTATCGTAATTTTTTTCGTTGGTTTTGATTTATAAATTCAGTCAGAAAAATGCGTAAATTTCGTAAGGAGTCAAATAACCCCTCGCGGTACATAAGGTATGCAAAGAATGTTTCTCTATTAAAAAATGAGAGACAGCGAGAAATTGAACAATCAGATAATGTAAGAATCTACAGAAACGAAAGATTAGCGAACGAAATAACAATGAATGTACGATTTTCAAGTAAATTTTGACCCCGCTTGGTACGTTTAGTGACAAACACGCATTATCAGACTGATGACAGAGCACGACTATTGACACAAATGTCGCGCGCAGAGAAATAACCTACAATTACGATAATATAAACGATTTCGGGAATAAACAAATACCGCACGAGCTATATTTCGAACCTCGCGCTTGCACCCAAGGTCGGTTTTTGCGCAATTTCACTTTGATTGCAGCTAAATCAATGGATGAAATAAGTGGAAGACGGCGATTTATGCAGTGAAATCTGATATTCGTGTAAAATAAAAAAAAAGGAAGAAAAAAGAAAATAAAAAAAAAGCGCGGAGGCAAATTGAAATAACAGGAAGCTGCGGAGTATAATCATCGATTCCCCTCGAGCGTGCGGTCGTCCGGTATCAGCAATCAAAAGTTTCCTCCTCGTTTTCCCCTCTATTTTTTTTCCTCCTTTTGGTCGCTTCCTCCTTCTTCCTTTTTTTTCCAGAAACCTCGCAACTGTCGTCCATCAACCGGACGGGTATTTTACGTTTCGCGAAGCCAGAAAATCGCGAAATTCGCGAAGATTTTATTAAGGTTTCACCGTGTTTAATTTTCCAGGAGGATACCGGGCGTTTCTATTATACCGACCGGAACTGACGTCGTGTCAGCGCGAGCCAGGGCAACAGCAACAACAACGCGGCCGTTGTCGCGTTGACAGAGAGAGGCATTTTCAGGCTTTCAGCCAACGAGAGAGAGAGAGAAAGAGAGTTTCGAGGGTAGCTCGTGCGATACGCGACGAACTCTATGTTCTCCACGTGTTTATAACTAAATTTTAATTACCGGACGTCGCAATAACTCGATTGGTTTCGGGCAACGAAACTGACCGTGCCGACGCTGGCTAGCTCGCCCGATGTTGAAGGAAAATTCTTTTCTGCCCCCGAGTTGAATTAAATACCGAGAGCGAATCGTTCCGCGTGTCACGTTTCTTTCCTCGGCACGGTGAAAAACAAAGGCGAAAACGTTGGCACGGAAATATATATCGTAAGGTAAACGGGTTGAGGGAACGCGGAGAATGAACGCGCCGATCGAGCGTGTGTCGACACGGCCCGAAGGGGTTGCAGCTCGCTTCGTCCGTTCGTTCGCTTGTCTGTTCGTCTCGAGCGGGAGACTCCGACCGCGATAATACAGTCGGGACTGAAATCGCAAAACAGAGGAAGAATGGCAAAAAAAAAAAGAAAAAAGAAAAAAGAGAAAAAGAAGAGAGAAAAAAAGAAGCGTAATAAAAGAAGAGAAAGAGGGGAGAAGCAGAAACTGCACGTAACTGCAGAAATCGTGTCGACTGCAGCGGAATAACACGGTTTCCAACTGGCGTTCAGCGTTCTCTAATCCGATTAGCGCAAAAACTGCATCCGATTGCAACGGAGCGTTGACATTAGGAACCGCGTGGCGTCTCTCTCTCTCTCTCTCTCTCTCTCTCTTTTCTCTCTGCGAGAAACCGCGGGTGCTGCACGCGGGCCGAAAACTCGACTGCAGCCAGACTGCGCGCAAACAAGCCACGCGGTTCGCTTCTCTCTCGAGCTAAATGCATTTATCGGTGATGCATCGAGGGAGAAAATCAGAGCCCTCCGGCTCTCGCCGCCGACGTCGCAAACGCCATTGTCCTCGCGTACGCGTCGCCGTTGTGTTAGAGGATGCCGTGGCGAGGTGGCGAGCAAGGGGTTGCGTCGGAGGGTTCGGAGTAGAAGGACAGGGAGTAGAGGGTTGCACGCCATTCCTTCGGCGTTACGTCATACGTCGATTCTCCGGGGATTCCCACGGCGTCAACCGACGCCGAGAAACTTCGCCGGCCGTTTTCAGCAGGTAATATTCTGCCGTTTCACACTTATCGCTGTTATTAGCGATATTAGCCAGCTGGTAATGCCTCTACTTTTCACAGTATATACCCAGCGGAGAGTGCTCTATTAGTTTTCTGTGTTCTCGACTCGCTCATTAAAAGACAGAAGAGCTCGTGATACTCGTGCTCGCGAGGCTTGTTCATTCTCTGTAACATGCATCGAGAGACTAGATAGCTACGGTATTTATTAAACCGGTTGAACCGGGGGAGGAGGGAAGGGAGGGGGGGGGGGGGAATGGAATAGATCGAACGAACGAGTTTCACGCGCTCGATCGCGTGGCAATCGTCCAATAAAAACCACCCTTCTGTAATCGTTTTTTTCGCGTTCCGACCGAATCACTCCTGGGTGAAAAACTTTAACTAACGAAAAAAACGGGAGAGAGAGAGAGAGAGAGAGAGAGAGAGAAGGGAAACCGTGAAAAAGGGAACAAATAATGAAAATGGTGTCTCGCTTAGGGGTAATTGTCGTTGCGTGCTTGCAGGGTAAAATGGGGCTGCCGGCGCTGATTAATCATCGGTAATCTCGCGAAAGCACGTCGAAAGGACGCGGCCATTAAAGGAAAATAACGAAAACTTCGTCACCGGTCCAGCGATCGTGATTCGGATGCTGTTTTTTTTCTTTCTTTCTTTTTTTTTTTTCTCGTTTCTCCCTACGTGCAAGGATGCGCGACGAGGAAGGAGGCGAACGTGTAATTTAATTGAAATTCCCCGACCGCGTCTCCACTAGCATAGCGGTGGCGCAGAAATTGTGGAAAAATCGAGTCACACGATCGTCGGGGCTGCGTGAAAATGGAATTAGAACGGAGAAACGAAGTTTGCCCGATGACGCAGGTGAGTGCCAGTTTTTCGCGAGGGATCGTAGCAACAGACACGGCGGAAAGAGTTGAAAGAGGGGAGGGGGAGTTGGGGGCAGGTTCGTCAGTCTGCGATCCGAACTCCGGGAAAGAGAGACGAGGGTTTGTCGGGATGAAATTTTTTGGCTTGAAATTTCCGCGCAAATTGGCATTGCAATTACTTTCAATTATAGCGCATGCGGTAGTGCATGCGCGAGTGATAGAGAGCCATCTCGTTCGATACCGGCGCGTACCGGCGCGTTTTCATTGCTTGGCCTCGAGCAGCCCTGTGCAACTCAACTGAAAAATATCCTATCTCCAGCGTACGTACGAGTTTAGTATACGCACATAGACGTGCGTATACCTGTAGGTACATGCGTGCACGCAGGTATGTACGGTGTACAAATAGCTCGAGTGCACAAATCGATCGATAATCCGGCCGGTAATCGAGGAGTTTTCCCGAAGCGTTGCGTCGATGGCTCGTGCAGCTGGAAAATATTATAGCCGGGCGGAGAATCAACCTCGAAATACCGACGGGACGCCGATCCGAGGGATCGCCACTTATAACGCAATTTGTTTTAATTAAAAATCGACCGTGCCCACGCGGGTAAAATAAAATTATACGCGTCGATGCGCGGCGATATGCGAATTTTCGTTTAGGAAAATCCTACGTGAGATTGATAGCGATACTGTATGTATGTAGTGGTATATAGTGGCGTACGCGGTATATATATATCGTCTCGTGAGCCAGTGAGTCGCGATATTAAACGTACCGGCTCGGTGTTAATTATGAATCGATTGGTGCATACGCGTTCTCGGCTGATCGTACTCGGGGCCTCATTTCGATATGCACATTTTAATTAGCGCACCGCCGGAGAAAGAGCGATATCTCGGCGACGAGACAAACAGAAACACGGTAATTCGATTCGGAAGGTGCAAATATTTGAGAAGGTTGTAACAGGTTGTGTTACCAGAGGTTAACCAGAGGCGCGGTGGCTCGTTGCCCGGAATCGGTGCAATGAAGTGCATATAGACACTTCATCACCGCGCATCCGGAATCGCCGGAGGTCAGTTACGCGAAAATATTCCCCGTTGTAACGCATGATGTTTCGGGAAACGGGAAGGCTGCCTTCAGCCCGGAAACATGCAAACTCTGGCCACGGCCTGCTTGTTTTGCCCATCTGGACCGTCTATTTCGAGTTTACAGCGCCCGAATCGAAACGGAGGTCAGTTACGAGAAAATATTGACTGATCGCGCGTAATGGCACTTCCGAACGTCAACAATAGAATCGTGCCGTACGTGTACGTACGTACGTACCTACCTACCTATCACGATGCCAAGCACGCGCACCTGTACACGCGTACATCCATTTACATGCATGCTATATCCACGGCATGCTATGCTATACCTAGAGGCATGCACGCGTATCCATACGTTGAAACATCCACCGCGTTATCGCGTACGAATCACGGACAGAGAGGTCGGCTAAGCACAGAGACAGAACGGCCTGATGTTAAAGCACGGACATTTCCCGGTCCTCATCAATTGTCATTAAACGACATGATTATTGCGCGTGTTGACGATTATTGCGGCGATAGGCCGTTACCGGAATATCCAGCGAAGCCCGCGGTCTCATAATGATCGATGCTCGATACGTGCTCATCGAGTATTTCGTTAATGGCCGGCACATTGTGTCGAGCCGGTGTGCACGGCCTCGCGAAAATGTCAAAAGCCCTCTCCCGCGTGTTTGGCCGTTAACGAGCCGTTTCGAGGAGCAGAGCGCGTTTTATCCAAAGAGAATCCCTTTTGCTCGCGTTTTCCACGAGTGACGTGGTTATCATGGCGGTTATCAGGGCATAGGCCTGAGCTGCGCGCACATCGATCAGCAAAGCCGCCATGTCGATAAATCGCCAACGCGGTAACGTCCAATCGGATTATTGTTTCCGCGGTTCGCTGATCATTTGAATTTTTTTTTCCCCCACGTGATTCTTGCACGGGTTCGCTAATGACGTCAATTGTCCTGGGAACGATCGTTTGACGTGAGAGATGATCGTATTATCCGGTTAATCGTTACTCGGACGGAGAGATGATTTTGCGCTATCGATAAACGGACGAGCCTGGAGGAGTCACGAAACACAGGGCACCTGTACCTACGCGCATATTACGTCGAGTGTATTACGTCGGCCACTAGAGCGTTTTCCCTTCCCTTCGCTAAGATGATCCGATGATTCGCCGAAAATAATAGATTTATCATCCCCAATTGGCCTCTAGCAGTTTATTTCATGGGAGAAACCGTGGACGAACGAACGCGCCCCCCGCGTACGCCCTTAACGTAACGTAACCACGTTGATATATACGCGCAAGGATTTTCTCTATGATATGCAACATGCGGGACGTAATTCAGTCGGTGCAAGTCATCGGGATCATCTACGCACGGCTACGGACCACGCGGCTAACGATCCATCATTTACCGCGACAGCCACGAGTATTAGGCCAAAGTGGCGGCGTGATTCTGCTAAACGCGATGCTAAACAGGTACTGCTCCTGTCGCGGGCCTTTTCACCGTCAGTCTGAAAGGCACAATATTGCGTGCAGTGTATATATGTGTTCGCCGAACGATAGCACACATACGTCGATATTTTCAATATTGGCGTCTCTACTGTGACGTCCAGCAACGTTTTCCTTTTCCGTTCACGTATATTTAGATATCGTAGAAATTTCTAAAGTTCCAGCAGTTTAATAAGCGAATGGAAATTTTAGAGAGATAAAAAAAAAGAAACAGACGAGGCTGGTGGAACATGGACGGAAAGAATACGAGATTTATCTTCTATTTTCCAGCATGGTCGTATCTGCGTTATCCCGCAACGAGGGGATCCTCACTTGCAAAGACCGATTTCGGCTTATCTGGCTGGCTTATCAGCGACACGAATATTCACGCGAATTTATCGATCTGTCTGCAATCGTTTCGCCACGGTCGGTATTCTCTCTCTCTCTTTCTCTCTTTCTCTCTTTCTCTCCAAAGCGTCAGTTTTACGCTCGTCGTCCCCGAGGAACGTGATAAGAAAAGAGAAAAGAAAGAAACGAAGGAAAGGACTCACTTGGAGTCGCGTTATGAGCATGAATTTTTATATTGAGATTTTATCGTACAGCTACCGAGAAGGGAGAACAAGAACGAAAAGATTTCCGACCATAATGACCATCGCCGATTTTTTTTTTTTTTCTTTCGACATAGAATATGT
The DNA here is from genome assembly GCA_032399595.1 of Tetragonula carbonaria. NCBI lineage: Eukaryota > Metazoa > Arthropoda > Insecta > Hymenoptera > Apidae > Tetragonula > Tetragonula carbonaria. The sequence continues at coordinate 8,281,173 of JAUCRC010000003.1, forward strand.
TTTACCGGGGGTGTTCGGGCAAGAAATGTAACGAAATGTGCAACGAAAACGCGTCACGCTCTCGATCAGGAACTTGGAGGAGGGAGAGGGGGAGGGTGTCACATGATTAAGGAGAGAGATAAGTTTACGAGCGATGTGTCATCGGTTGCTGATGCTGTAAAGGAGTGAGGTGTTAAAGTTGTCGAGACACAGATGATGGGCAAGCGGGATTGCAAGGAAAATAAAAGTAGTTAATAAAATTATAGATATCACCAATCAATTCTGTCCGTAAAAAATTAACAGGAATAAAAATAAAGCAAACATACATGAAAGGGTGTCAAGTTTTATCTTCTTACAGAAATGAAGTCAGACATATTCTATGTGACAGGCTTTAACGCCGTTAAATTTTTTCGTTTTTCTCTGGTCGAATCGACAATCGAAATTCACACGCGAGGGTAACGGCCGTCGAAATCGACGGTCAAAAACTTTCTGATTGCTGGTGAATGGAATTTCTACTTCGAAATTAAACAGAGGAGATTAGAGCCGTATTACGCGAAAGACGATTCTTCGTTGGATTATGCAATCCGTTTGGCAAGAATAGACGAGCCATGTGTATGCTTTTACGCGTGCAGTACACACAGTGTCGGCTGAAAGCGAGACCACCTCTTTATCATGATGATAACCTGCGACGATCATCTGCTCGTCGCGATGAAAGCATTCAATCATTACAACAGGATGGCAACTTCCTGCCTTAATTGCTCGTTTGTTGACTTAATTAATTGTTCCTAGCGTGCGAGAAGTAATTCCTGACGTATGAGAGATAGGTCATATCGCGTATACGATATAGATATTGTATCGCGAATGATGTTTCACGAAATATAGGAATTTTAATATACGTATACTTTTAACACAAGTTTGCGAAAGAACCAACGTAAAAATGTAATGTAAATAACATTCTTAAGAAAATGCATTTGTAAAATTAGATCTTAGATTAAGGTTAGGAGAAAAGTAGAATAGCGGAATTCTTTGTGGAAGTCGGCGAGGAAAACAATTTATAGAACTTGTCTCCTCACCTAGTCAAGTATATTACAAATAAATTTTATAAATTTATCAATTTAAGTACATATTAGAAATAAATTTCATAAGTCTCAAAGAAGGATCACGTTTTCCACTTTCGTGTTAAATTTAAGTTTCTCAGTAGACGAAGAAGTGAATGAGCAACCGTGATCAGAAAATACCTTATTGTTTGCTTATATATAAAAATATATTTCGCACTTTCACTAACGATATATTCTGACGTTACGTGAATTTCTATTTTGCAAAATCGGGGAAAAAAATCATGAGAAATTAAAAATTACAATCAAAGCAGTAAACGTGATAGCGCGTGCTGTTTAAATACGGTGTAGTAGGAAAATATTCATTGCACGATAAAATAACATGCGTTACATAATATATATAGCTGCGAACTATTTAACTAGACAGATAGAGAGGGACATTTCCGAAGGCAGCGTGGCCGAGCGGTCTAAGGCGCTGGTTTTAGGCACCAGTCCGTAAGGGCGTGGGTTCGAATCCCACCGCTGTCAATTTCTTTTTTTCTTTTTTTTTTTTTCTTTTCACACTTAAGATCATTAATAGTCATCAAAATCCGACAATCGACAATATGCGTGTACAAAACCGCCGATTCTTCTCGATAAGAATATTCGATACTATAGACAAATACAGCGATAAAAATTTTGTTGAATCCAGAGAGATGATGCGAATTTCTTGAACAAAAGGATTATAACGACAATTAATGAAATTTTACGTTATTTACATTCTATGTTGTAGAAATTAGCGAATGCAATGCACACAATGCAAGTTAGTATAAGTGATATTGTGTAATAACCGTGTGATAGAATAAATAGAAACGAATATCCTATTGATTTTGTTGGTATTCTTATGTTAAAAACATTTTGAATGATAAATTATAAACTTGTACGTATTGCAAAATGTAACTTGCTGTCTGTACAAAGTTGAACTGAAGTTCAGGAGAAAAGCTCACGTAAATCTTAGCAGTAAGTTAAACAAAATGTCGAAGACGTGACTTGTTTTTATATGCGTGTGATTAAAAATTTTGTTTAAAAAAAGTCAAAATTCAAAGGTCCCACCGAGATTTGAACTCGGATCGCTGGATTCAGAGTCCAGAGTGCTAACCATTACACCATGAGACCCTTGGTAATGTTTGATAAATATCTAGATGAAATGTGACCTTGAAAGTGCATGTCATTGCTATAAATAGAGAAATATCACTGTGACAAGGTCAAGAATCGATTCAATTGTAAAGCCGTACATAAAACTACAAGACTTCTATCGTGTATCTATGTTTTCTTTTTTTTCAAAAAGACTAAACGAAGAAACAATTTGGATAAATGAAATTGTTAAAAAGCGATCTTAATCAGAAGAAGTCGATGTACGATCTATAGTGAGCTGTATGACTGTCAATCAATTCATCAACGCGATCTACAATAAATATCACAAGTGAATTTACTAACGTGTTATTAAATCTTGATATATATGTATGTATACACGTGCAATTATTCGAAATGAAAATAAAAGGTATTTAAAGAAAATCAATAATAATCATAACGAGGTCTTCTTGAATTAGTGCGACTCCATTAAAAAACGGGGATGTAGCTCAGTGGTAGAGCGTTCGCTTTGCATGTGAAAGGCCCCGGGTTCGATCCCCGGCATCTCCAATTTTTTTCTTTTTTTTTTTTTCTGTTCAAAATTTGTCACTCATTATTTATTATTGATTCGAATTACTTGTAGCAACGCACGTTCAAGTGAATTAATATGAAATACCGTTCTAATTATATTTTAATTTATATTGTGATCAAAACAAGCTATTACAAAATAATTTATTGTAATTCATATCGATTAACAATATCATTAATATCGTTCGGTGAATAGTTGTTGCTGTTACTTACTGAAAGTATGCTAAGTAATGTTCCATTCAATGTTACAACGTGCGCACCCCATAATACGAGTCCCATATAAATTGAACCGATCAACTCCATCAAGATCAACTCCGTCGTTTAATTCTCGACGAGTTAAATGCCAATCACACGCTCTGCTACTAAAATCGAAGAGAAATTTACAAAAAAATGCAATTGATCGGATTAACTGGAGTGCGGTTCATATAACGCGCGTCTTTTTTCCCTATTATCTCGCACGCACGTAGCCACAGTTACGCGAAGCTATATAATCAAAGTGTACACGCATCGCGTCGCGCTTCGAAAATGTGCAGCAACTGCGCACTTACGGCACGTGATTGACTTCGCGATTGCAAACACGTGCAGTGGGATTATCGACGCGGTTCGGCGTACACCGATCGCGAGGCGAGCGACACGTCAAATGAAAATATACACATACGAATAGCACAAGTACGAGATAACGAGAGAGAGAGAGAGAGAGAGAGAGAGGGAGCGAAAAGAAGAGTGAAAAAATTCGAGAGATAAAGGAGTCGACATAAGAGGAGCACAATGTAGAAGAGTCACGAGTCGACGTATTCAATTCGATGGCCATGGCCATGGGTATGTGTAAAGCGAGAGGCATTGGGGAGATGATGGGATGCAAACGAAGCCGAGCGAAGGAGATTGAATGGTAATAGTTGCCGATTCGTCATATGCAAAAGTTTCGTATAAACGAGTGAAAAGCGGTCCCAGCGGTCGTGGACGGAGAAAGATTGTATCATTTGAATTGCCGTGCTCATCGCGCGGTCGGATACTTCGTATCTGTTCGCGACGATAAACGCGAAGAGAATAATCGCGCGAAATATACTGTGACAGGTTCTTTTTTTTTTCTTTTCCTCCTTTCTCTCTCTCTCTCTCTCTCTCTCTCTATCCAGTGTGTCTTTATTATTTTTTCCCTCGTACTCCCTTCTCCCCTTTCTTCCTCCCATAGGGTATACACGCAACGTCACGAGCCGGAGAGAATTAATCATCGTACCGCGGAGAAACGACGCAGTAAGGCAGAAACATAGCTCGATTGTAACGTAATAGAACCCGCCGATGAGTTGGTACGACGCAAGAAATGCACACCGATGCGGGAATAAAAGGCCTTGATTGATCGGAGGTAAACGTGACCGTTTAAATGTTGCGGCAGCCGGCTAGGAAAGAGGGAAAAGACGCGGTCGATCGCGAAAAAAGATACGACCGTCGCGGCACCAGCTCGTTTCTTTTTCCATTGTTCCGAGCAAACCGTTATCCACCATGTATAAATTCATCGACGTCCACTTTGCCACTCATCTCCGTTACATAAATCTATTTTACACTGGTGGACAGCCGGTGCATCTCGATGAAGGAAAAAGAAGCGCGACGTCGCCGCGAAACGGTGACGTTTTGTAACTTGTCTCTTGTGAAACAAGGCAGAACTTTGAACGGGAATTCTAGAGATAAAGAGAGGGAGAGGGAGAGAGAGAGAAAACAGTGGAAAATTAGAGAGTAGCTCGTGTCGGATCGTGAACGAGATACGGGACACGCGAAGAAATCTAATAGACTCGCCTAAATCAGCCGGCATTCCTCGCGTTATTCCCTCGAGAGGGAAAGAAGCGAATCCCCCTTGTCGTTCGACCGTTATAATATTCTGTCCGGTAATCCCGCATCTCTTTTATTCCGTCGCCGAGTCGCGGCGTAACTACGTGAAAACAACATAAAGAAAAGGAAGAAAATCACGTCGCGTAGAGATATCGAATTTTGACCCCGATAGGGTCAGCACTGGAGCGTGTGACCATTTTGTCACCCTCGCGAAGATTTTATTTACGAATATCCGCTGTATTCGATGTCCGAGAGCCGTGTAGATCAGCATAAAAGTGTCCTGCTCATATCGAGGATCGTTCCTTCTCGCGTCGGAGAGAATGCTGCAAACTTCCGGCTGAATTTAAATGTCCAATTGAACGAGACGAGGATTTCTCGTCCCTCGATTTGCAGTTATGCGTTGGAGGGGTATTCGACGGCAACAGACACCGTCCTCCTCGTTGTTTCTAGGGTCGTTGTTTCGTGAGAACTCGCGTCAACACGAAGCAAACGAGAATTCGCGTCACGTAGGTGTCTCCACTTCGCGTGATAAGTCTCCTCGAAGAAATTACGCGTTAATTCGATGCTCTCGTCCCGCTGTTTGCCACGGTGTTCGCAACAACGAACAGGGAGGGTGCGAGACTGTTGGAGCCTCGGTTGAATGGGCGAGGACGCACAGAGAGGCGAACAGAGAGAGAGAGAGAGAGAGAGAGAGAGAGAAAGAGGTAAGAGAAGAAAAAAAGAAGAGGAAAAGAATTTAAAACAAAAAGTCAGTCGGGTGTCCAATGGCACGAAGCGCAACGGGAAGTGACGAGCCTGGTGGTTAGAGGTGACTGCAGTAGAAATCCATCAGATGGAAGAGATCACGCCTGTCTCCATGCCCGGGACAATGACGCGGCCCGCAGACGCTTGTTTTTTGTATATTCCCGCTCTTCCTCGCTCTCCTTTCTCGCTCGTCTTTTCTTCTCCTCCTTTTCTTTCCTGTATTTTCCTCTTCGTCTTCTTCATTTTTCCGTTTTCTTCTTTTTTTCTATTTTCTTTTTTTTTTCTTTCTTTCTTTCTTTCTTTCTCTTCCTTCCATCCCCGACTCCATCGCCACTCCCGCGCGCCCGATTCGACGCGGCACTGTGTTCCAAGCTGCGCGACGAACGGCCGAATGGTTAGGGGAGCTTTAAATATTTAGGCGGCTAATTTTCACGGAGGATTTTTAAGCCGACGAAGAAAAGTGAGGAATTGAAAAGAAACGCGGTGACGCGGAGCAAGAAGAGGACTATGGGCGAAATGTCCTCCAGACTGAAATAATAATGAGAGGCGCCAGCGCCTTTAATCACGATATTAAACATTTACGATTGCCATGGCGTCCTGCTCTTAAGACGACGATTTTTTTTCTTCCTTTTTTTAACGCGGCCCCGATCCGATCTTCCCTTCTGCACAAAGACCACCACCTATACTCCACCCTCCAACCGTCAACGCCTTACCTCTTGTTTATGTTTACGTACCTTCTGATAACCTTACGCGAAGATCAAGCCCGTGGTTCACCACGGCGGTTCCTTCAAGATATACCATACAACCCGTGAACGGTGCAACCATGCGACCAACGCTCGAGATTATTGCCACAGAGAGACCAAGAGAAACAAGCAAAAGAGGGGTGAGTTTTGCCTGCTATCGCGGTTGCAACAGAGGGTCGCGGGAAACAGAAACGAGAATCAGAAGCTCAAAGGAAGCGTCGCTCGCTCGGACGTTCGAGGAACGGATTCATTTTTCTTGACTGTTACACCATGAGCCACAACGGAAGATTATGTCCAGGCTGATTCTGGGCTGTATCGATAACAATGGCGAAAGGCAGCGGAGAATCGAACAGACGAGCAGCTTAATCCAGTCCTCGGTTTGTTTTGCTTTGCCGCGCGATTTGTCATCCATTGTCCTGACCGAGCACGCTCAACCCGCCGCCATGGAACCGTTATTTATGGTTTTCGCTTGATTAATTTTTGCCTCATCTTCGTGATATCTCGAAAATTGTTCGCGTCAAGCGCAGCCTTTCGTTCGTTGACACTCGATTTACGATTTACAAGCGTTGCCCCCATTGTCACTGGGAACGCTGTCCGCGAGAGTAACGCGGTTTGATTGAAAAAAATTCCGACGAATGGAAAAATTCTGTATCAAGCTTGTTTACCGAGACCGCGGGTATTCGTCGGAACTGATTGTCGGAATAAAATCTCGCTGAGACTTGGCCGGAGGGTTATTCCCAGGCCAGGATCTCCCTGTTGGGGTGAAATCACATTTTTAAGGTTCGATTAAGGTGACGATAACGCGGGGCGATAGCATGGGAAGACAGAGATGAATTTAATATTCCGAATCCGGATAACGCGATTTCACCGGACGTCAAGCTTGAAATGCGTGAGCATTATGAATACGATTTCCCTTTCCGATATTCTCGCCGAGGGATGCTGGAGTTCGCTTCGCAGTTTAGCCGTTTTCGTTCCAACTGTTTTCCAATTTCTTTCTATCTCACTTTCACGCTTCGACGTGCCGGAATTGAATTATCATGACACCGGTTGAAACGAACGAAGTGACGAACGAGCGAAAAACGAGCGAAAAATGAGCGAAAAACGAGCGAGAAACTAGCAACGAACCCTCGACAATCCTCGAGACACCGATAAGAGTATGCTTCTGACTGATAATTCAAATCACATAATGCAAAGTGATCGTCGATTGATCGGAGTTGATTATGGAACGATGGAAGATGGAAGAAAAGAAGAATCGAACGACTCAGAAGGGCAACAGGAAAAAAATAATGCGAAGTACCCAGGATTCGCGAACACCTACCCTGCTGCTCCATTCCTCCCCTGTCGTTTACTCCTTCTCCCCTCCCCCTCCCCCCTCTTTCCCCTTTTTTTCATAGCAGAAGACCCTTTATACGTCGGCCACAGTATCGACAGGAACGGCACCCCTTAGCTTAAAGGGGGGGACTTTCGAGGCTGCTCCATTGTGCAACGTTCGCGCAAGGGTTGCTTGAAATACGCGCGCCTGATTTTTTTTCCCTTTCTTTTCTAACGCGACCACCTCTTGTTCTCTTCCTTTCCTTTTCTCGGCGGTCCTGCAATCGTGCAAGTAACGAAGAAAATCGAGATATTCGTGCGGTAACGTGAGAATGACAACAGATGCGGTGGAATGAAATTACAAGTGTGCCGGGTTCATTGTACGCCGGCAAGCACACACAAGAGTTGTGCTTTTTTAGCGAAATTGTTGTGACAAGCATTTCAACGGGCGACTCTTGGCGCTTCCTTTCTTCTCGATGCCGGTACACGGGCCTCCCCTTTCTGAATAAGGGTGGTCTCGTGACACTTTTACGGTGTCAAGTCCTGGTCTTCTGGGAAAACGGCTGGCCCACCGGTTTCGGTAATCCGATTTAATCGGCTCTTTTTCCTTCCCGGTACGGCGATTCGCATGAAACTGTTGGCGAGACTTGGAAACGTCGATAAAACGTTTGACGAGTCTCCAACATTTAAAGAAGGGGATGAACAATGCGTTCGTAGGGTCTCCGAATGCGTTTCGAATTATAGTGTGTGTGAAACGAACGATACCATCGTGCAAACGATTGGTCAGTGGTTGAATTCGCGACTCTAAGAAACCAGTTCGTACATTCGTATGATTATGTAAATACATGGAGGCGAAAACGGTTGATGCGCGACTCTCGGCTAACAGGATTAACGGGCTAAAGTTGTTCCGCGTATAGTTTGCTGTCTTATCTCAGCTTCCCTAATTGTCTATGACTATTCATCAAGTCATTTATACTCAACTCAATTACCGCTGCCATCCATTACGAGACTCGAGTCACTTCAAATCCAGCCTCAACGAAAGCTCCTATCATTTATCTTTAACGCGGAGATACCCCGTAATTGCAAATCAGCTACTGCAAACCCGTCAATTAATGATTTGTTAATGAAACCATTTTCTTTCTCATTTAAAGATCATTTTCTCGATAAGGAAGCATTTAAGAGTTTTAAACGAGAGACTGGATATAATGTATAATTTATACGATGTGTATTAAATACATTTTTGTATTTGTTTATGTTTGATTAATATTGGTATATCATGTTTTACGAGAAAATAAAAAAAATAAAAGAATGAAAAAAAAACATTTGCTAAGTGTGGGGTTCGAACCCACGCTCCCAGAGGGAACCAGAACTTAAGTCTGGCGCCTTAGACCGCTCGGCCAACCTAGCATTGTTGAAATGCGTTATATTATTTAGAAACATATAGTTAGCACACCATATAACTAGCAATATCTTTAAAAAAATTATATGCTAAAAAGATTATTTAACATTCGCATTTATGACCTACTAGTTTCATTTGTATTCAGATTACTTGTTAATTCATGTAAATTTATCAAACGACGCAAATTCATCGTGAAGCGATAACGAACTTTCCTTTGTTAGAAAAATTACGGAAGTTATAAAACGCGAACGACGATTTGAATAATACAATCATTCACCCTTATTGTTTCCAGTGTTAACTAATGATCGACTTAATGAGATAGTCGGTGCTTGTAAAATTAGATATAAAAAAACACTGTTTCTCTATTATACGAAAACGTACGCTGTGCTTTCGTGCACGCTTTCCTCAGGGAATACGATTGAAATAAAACTGATGATTTAAATCACTTACCGAAATGATGAATAATCTTGGTTTCAATATTTAGTCCGATAGTCGTCTATCTTTTCTTGTTCTTTAACGTTCCTTCGAGGCCTTCTTCACAAATTTTGGAAGTAACTTCATAGGAGAATTTAATTGCGGCCATTACTGTACTAGATCGATAACGTCGTGTTCGATATTGATACATGTTTGAATCGATATATATACATATATATATATTACGAAAATGGCGGGGAAGTCAGGTGACTCATGAAACGGTGGGCGCCAAAAATCATGGTAAGTCAGATTTGTCTTTATTCAAACAGTCAGTGTCTCAGTACAGACTTATACGCGTATTATCTACGATATTTGTACTGATATAAAAGTCAGGAACTGTGTACATAATGCGGTTATGTGTTGCATAACTCATGGTGTCACATTTATACACACACACTTACACGTTGGCGTCATGATAAAACCGAATTGTACTGTCTAGACTATATTTCGCGTCGTAAAAATACGGCAACTCTCTTGAAAGCAGTCGTTCGTCGTTTCTAGTCGTTGTAATATACTACGTATATTTAGGATAAGGTTTGACGTAGTGGCTGATGTTAGGATCGCGTGCCATTACTGTCGTACCAGTCTGCACCTATCCCATCGTTAAGGCGTACTCCGCCATGTCATTAACGTAATCACTCTCCGTCACTTTGGGAACTCGATAAAACACTCGATATTTTAAGTAGTCAAAACTTTTCGCCTCACTTTCAACGTGATCGCTCGTGAATTTCCACTTGCACTCGTTTTAAAAAATACACAATGAATCGTTTTACGGTCTCAGATGTGTATCACGTATCAATATATCGCGCGTTTAGGAACACCCAATGTATGTTTGAAAAATGCGCGAACTGCAGAGACGCCATTGATTATTGTGCGTTCGTTAGGACGCCACGCTTCCGAATGATGTGAAAAACAGAAAAGTGATTAGTCGAGGCACGAATTTCTACAAAAACACGTATGTCTCCGGTGTAAACTCGAAGGACAGAAATACGTTTTGAATTTACGTTGTGTATATCAACCTCAACTTTTCTTCGAAGGATTTGAGATTCTAAAGGTATTTATTCCGATTGTGTATATAGATGTTCAGATCGTGCGTAATTGATATTAGAATTTCGATGATTTAGACCGAGCTCGATTGCATTTCGTGTGAAACAAAAAGAGTTAACACAAAGAGTCACGTTAAAGTGCATTCACCTAATAAGAGTAATTAATCACGAAAAGCACTTATGATGCATATCGATAAAATAGGTTATGATTAATTCAACATCCTTTCGAACTCTATAGCAGGGAAGGCAAAGGGACGTTGCGTTTTCTTTTTATTAGAAGGCATTGACCGAGTTCATAATACTTTCCTTTGTAAGCAAAGATTTACGTAAGCTATAGAAGTGAATTTCGTGTCGTGGTTAACGTTCAAGATATTTTTGTGTGGAAACGTAATTGACAGGTTAAGTTATCGGGGGAATAATCGCGGGATAAGAAACCACAAACGTTGATAAGTGAACGAAGGGCTTTGTATGTTAAGATTAGGAATTATAATGTTAATAAACACTGATTATAAGTATCAACGACATATAATCGTCTTCGACCTGTTAGGTTATCGTACGAAAGTAACAGCGTCCCTTTGTGTGATTTTTTTATCCATCTCAATTTTATCGCACTTCGTAAACACTTTCTTATAGTACTTTTAAAAACACGTAATAGAGCATACTCGTTATCGATATTTGATATACAGTTGGTTTTTTTTTTAATATTACCACATGAATACTAATAGGAATAAAGTATGACCAGTCTAACAATCGATCGATAATAGCTCGAAATAGCGGTTTTACTCTGACCGTGACAATCGATAAAATTCAATGTTGGTATTACTTTAAATCCTTGAAGATGGTATTACTGTAAGCCGTTGAAATTCAAATGGTTGCTGCACGTTTTAAATTTCGAAGCATTGTTCTGGTGGCTTTTCAGCGTTCGCAGACTGCAGTGGTGAATGTAAAGTGTATGGTTGAAAGTACGATGGGATTTCCGCTTTCTAGAAAATGCAGACGAAGCTCCATAATGATGTAGGTATGTAATCCTTTGACTTTGTGTATGGTCACAGAAAAAAAATTAGCTTTTTGAAATAATCCACGTGTGTTATTGGCTAGTAAGGGTCGTTTCATGTTCACCGCTCATTGTTTCTGCCGTAGCACGAGGGACTGCTTTTATGCCTATACTTCAAAGTGCCATAACCTAACGTGGTGGTATCGTACGAGGCAAAAGTTACGTGAACCAGAATCGACCATCTTCATTATCATCTTCAGGTGTCTTCTTACGGTGACGTACAACTTACAATCATTATCGTTTTAATAGTATCAGCTTTTTTATCATGCGCACAGATATACTGACTAATGTTTTTATCTCTTTATTAGATACATGTGAATTAAATATAATGAAATAACAATAAATTTCGAACGTAAATCAAGATATTTACGTATAAAAAATATACGTAGATTTCACTTTCATCATAAACAAGCTTATATCTCGTTTCTTATCTCTCAAATGTTGCATTTTTATACGTTAATTCAGAATATATAATAAATAGAAAGATAACAGGATTTTATCGAAATTTCGCGAAGCATTTGTCGTGCTTTCTATTTCATTTTTTATTTAGTCTGTATATCTCTGCTTATTACAATGTACCATGTTGAGAGAAGCGGAACTTTGTGATGGATACGCGTACCGAACTGAGCATCGGCGGAGAGGAGTACTGTCGATTGCATTCGCCGACAGGAACACTAATCACGGGACTCGCTGTCTTTTAAGATTATTAAAATCGTCAAAGCTTCAAAGTCCTCAAAGGGTTAATTACCCTACGGGATATTTATGGCTGGGTTACTCTCTTCCCTCGCTCGCCAGGGAGCAGAGGCAAATAAAGGAGGAGCACGCGGACAGAGAAGAGGTAGACTGCGAACTACCGTGGAAAAGTCTTTCTTTTCGTGTGTCATTGTCAGGGCTTGTAGATAGATTGCTCAGACGGAAATTGATTTCCTCCGCCGCGTTGAATAATTGAACTGCTAACGTTATACATTTTTGTCTAAAGAGATAATATTTGATTTATGCCTGCCTTCCGTTCGATGAATGATTTTTCAACGCGTGTCCATGTAATTTGAATTTACGAGCGCGTAGACGTGTGTTTTGTCTCTTCGAAACGACTTTTTCTTCTTGGAAATCACTTCCTGGACTCTGGTTTATATATTCAAGGCGTTTCGAATTAGGCAAATTTCTTTTGGAATTGGAAGCACGCAATTTCAATTATATTTCATTAAAATATCAACTTTAACAGGAGAAAAGTTTAAATCTCAATATTCATTAATTTACAATTAGTTCGTTCGCTCGTATACTTCTATCGAAACAGAAAGAAAGAAAAAGAAAAGGAGAGAAGAGAAAGAGTCACGATATCGATTCGATAAAACCGGTAAATGGGCCCCAGGGTGTAAGCAGACGCAACATGTAGAAAACAGATACGAAATGTAATGTCGCGACGATGATATATACAACGTTTATACTTTATAGCAAGCGTACTTGTAGACAAAGTGAGTACTTACTCGCAATCGCTTTAAGAGCAAGGGTATGCCAACTATGAAAGGTGTTAAGGGGAACCGTGAGCGAGCTAGCCGCGATAATACGCTCGTATAAACGTCTGTGTGTCTCGATGTGGATTAATGCTCGAAGAAAAACGATCGTCTGCTGATGGGCACCATCGTCACATTTTAAAATATTACTGCCATACTGTTCCGCGGCCGGTGATATGATTCGTTTGCATTAAGCATTTTCATACGTGTTCGTATCCGTAAATTGCGGGAAAAAATAACGGAGTACTAAATGCACGAGATTTGAGCTACCAGCGAATGGTTTTAGTTGTCCGTGAAGATTATTGTATATCGTTCTTGGAATGTCATATCGTTTCTCGAAAAGCCCTTTAGTAAATGGACTGAAATAACGCGGTTGCTTTTAGTCGAGTTCACTATCGCGCGGTTTCATGAATTTGCGATTTTTACAAATTTTATATTACGTGTGCAAAATTTTGGTCATACGTTATATTTTTCATATTTTTTTATTTGGCATATTTTCCACATTAGGAATACGTCAGTATAAACTTTAACTTTTACTTGCTATCATCGAGAATCGTCCTGTTTCTTTGCTCGTTTATATAGCACTTTTGTATATTAATTTATGCGTTCAGTTAATCGATTCTTGGTTTAATTTCGCAGCAGACCAAGTTATACGACTTTGCGCGATGACATTAACGAGACGACGAATTGTCTCCTATTCTGTAGACGCGTTTCAGTATGTTTAACGCGCCACTAACTTCGAAATGACGTGAATTACACGGGTGGCATTCGTCTATACAGGATCGTTCACAACCGAAGCTAATTTTTGGTCAAGAAGAGTATGAAACATCTATGAAATAACAGAAATGAAAACGTACATTTAACGCTCGAATTAAAGAATACGAAATTCAAATTTTCGAGTTCGAAAGTCAACTTGAATTAAGTTTAGAAGTATAATTATTTCAACAGTTTTCGGATCGTTAAACAATCACTAAACGAATGTGAAATAGCATGGTACCATTTTGCAGTGGAAAATCATTGAATAGAGATATGTAATGTTAATATGCGATATTAATTAACGTGCAGATGAATGCACAATGAAAATGTAATTAATGACAAACAAAAGCAATATTGTACACAATATTACAATATACAATATTATGATACAATATTATATTTAATACAATATTACTAACTTTATCCTCTTACGTTTATCTGTTTGTCGAAAAGGTAAAAAGTACTTCCACGCGATCGTGCCGCGCTTTGCAACAACCTGTAAACGCAAATTCAAACTTGCTATTTCGAAGAAAGGTTTCCCTTATCGCAGCATGCAAGAGACGCTGGTCGACATAACATTCGGAACCCCTCGTTCGTCGTACTAAACGCTCCTAAATGAATCGTTAATCGTTAACGGCGTGGCGTTACGACTCTCAGGCTCGCTTATAAACCGGAAATTCGTCGGTCGAATGTCCAACTGTCCAAATCGTTCAGCAGTGAAGCTCTTCCGGTCAATAAAGCCGAGCTTGTTTTATTGCTAAAAGAGACCTGGCAGGTCCTGGTTGTTTCTGACCCGTCATTAAAGCGCGCATTAAACGCACTGTTTTTTTTTTTTCATTTCGTTAAATTGTTTCGCCCTTTGCTCCTCTCGACACCGGTTCTCTCATTCTCTCGCTCTCTCACTCCCCTGTATAATTGTTTTCTAGTTCCCAGTGCCGCGAAACGAGACTCGTAGGATCGTCGAAAGGTTGTAAACGGTCTCTCATTCAATACGGAATGTCGACTGCGAACCGAATAATCCGGATTCCTGGCTTTATTAAGCTTTTCGGTTTATGCGGGACATTCTGAACGTTGACCCACGCGCAGCATCGGAAACAAAGCCTAAGCGGCTCGAGAGAAACTCGAGAGTTAGTTCGACTCTTTGGGTTTTCACGAGTAGCGTAAAAGCGTACGCGTGTTCGGGCAGCAATGATAAAAACGATTACGGCCGAGCAAACGGTCTGCTCATTTAATCGTCGTAGTTAATGCGGCTCATGCCATGGTTTTACGGTCGAAATTCGCCGTGACAGAGCTAACGTTCGTCGGTTAATTTTTTTCTTTTTTTTTTTTTTTTTTTTACACTACACGACATACATACCACTATACTATATACACGGGCAAAAAAGGGAAGGTAGAATTAGGAAATTGCAGAGTTGAATCACAAGGCGTGACAATTTCGATTCATTTGTAACGTTCGCGCGACGAAGAAGGGAGTTTTAATGCTATTTATGGGAAACGGAAGTCTCGCAGATTTATAGTATTCCATGATCGCGCATGATGTTTTATGCAGCGGAGGACAATACGAGCGTATTGTCCGACAGGTTTATAGCCTTATTAACTCTTTTGTACGTTCGAAGAAAATTCTAATTCGTTTTTTGCGTCCTTGAACCCCTTGGTCTTCTTTCTTTCTTTCTTTCTTTTTTTTTTCTTTTTCGCTGTCCCGTTAATGCGAACGTATCCGACCCGGTCGCGCCCCAAACAATCGTAAAATTTGATAATTAAATTTAATCGCACTTCTTTAATGGGCTGCTGGCCGTTGCTATTGTGTGTTCGTCTACGTAGCGCGTTTACTGCGATGCTCGATTACACCGAAGCTTTAAAACGATGATATACCATTACGATTCTGACACGTCATTAACTTCGTTAGTGCTTACGGCAGCCTAGGCTGTTCGAGCATCGTAAGTTCCACGAAATTCGAAACGCTTGTTTTCTCGCGGAAAAAATTTTCCGTAGTGCTCGTAATGCTGGAATACTTCCGTTTTCCGTTTCATTTTTTCTTTCTTTCTTTTTTTCCAAAAAATTCAAAGCGAAAAATAAAGGCTTGAACTAATATCGCTCGAAACAGGAGTCGTCAGAAAGGCGCGCCGTTATTAATGTATCATGTTATACGCTGGTATTCCATTAGACGGTCTGCGTTGATACAGCAAGAACGTATATTTTCCACGCTATTGGTCATCCGTCTTGAAACCACGCGGTCATCGCGGTTGTCGCGGCTCGAGGCAGCTTTCGATTAACCGACGACGCGACGTCTCGCTGAAAATGATGCTCGCGAAAAACACGCGATTGAAACGACGTGTACGTTTTCTCGCACGCCGTTCTCGTAACGTTGGCTGTTTTTTTCAACGGTAAAACAGAGTAGCCGAGAGAAGAATCCATTTTAAGCTTGTTGGCGGCGAACGAGGAAAATAAAAGAAAGAGAGAAAAGCGAGAACGGGAAGAAAGACAAGAAGAGAGAGAGAGAGAGAGAGAGAGAGAGAGAGAAAGAAAAGAAAGAAAGAAGTAACGATACGTCTGGAACGCAATTTGTATTCTGTCATACGGTCGGGGTGGGAAGGGGAGGGGGGTCGTTGTATTAGCAACGCGACAGAAAACTTATCGCGGTGCTTAAAAGCACTAGCCCGGGTATTAAGCGTGGCGATACTACTCGAGCAATCTTGTCTTGCTAAATGCTAGAGTGCACGTAATTCCACGGAAGATATTGGATAACCCTCGAGTGCATCGTCGACCGTGAACGGGCTACGGGAGGGTTAACTACGTGGAATATATATCTTTATCGTCGGTGGAAACGTGCGTATCACGGTGATAGTTCATTTTCGACGTGGAGGAGTGCTTCATCCATCGGGGATCGCCAATTAAAACGTCGTACTGCCAACAATGCCGTAGAATGGAGCCCGCAATTCCGCGCTTCATCGACGTGGGTTTTTGATGGCGAAGGTCTGGTGCTCGCGACCGCGTCGAGGCCTCTGCTCCGCAACAACGGCCCACGAGATTCCCCCATCCGTATGTGTGTGTATACGCACACCGATATGGAAATGCAGCGTGTACAACCACCCCGCGCGCGCGATGTGGTTGTAAGAGTCGGTACAATGGAGCAGAAAACAAGAGACGGTCGGGGACATCAAAGTGCCGGATGTTATGGAGTGAGAACGCTGCTGGATCCGGCAGAGTCTGATAATCATCTCTACCAAATACTTTGTAATCGTTAATTACGGCGCAACATCGACCACGCTTTGGGCAAAAGATCAGTCACTCGGGAGAGAGGTGCAGAGGATGGTGGTGGTGGTGGTACGCAGGCGAAAGAATGAAGGGTTTTTATGGTCTTTTATATCGTAAAGAACGGCACAGATATACGTATATATATATATATTTCAAAGTCCTCTGTAGGCCTCGGATTCGGATCCTTTTGAGTCGGGCAACCCCTTAGTCAGCACTTCGCCTTCTTCGTCACAGACGGGTATTACCGATTATTTCTCGTGAGTCTACTTTCCTTTACTGAACGATGCGCGTTTTCCATTCCGCGACTCGTAATAAGATGCGCTTTGCGCCTAAGGGCGCTCCTCGCGACGTGGCAGCGACTTTTACGCCGGCCAGTAGGAAAGTTAAGTAACGTTCAACGTTCCGGTGCGATGATAATAATTCTTCGCGTTTCCAACCTTTTTGTCGTTGACGCGCCTCGCCTTGTCTGCTTTCGAAGAGAAGCAGAATCTTTACTCGAAATTTATTTTAACAAATCACAAATAGAAAGACAGAAGGAGAGTTATTTAAAGTTGAACTCCACTTTAAAGGAGCAACCATCGAATGATATTTAACGAATGCTTTCTTCGGCGTAAGCATTCGTAAGACGAATTACGAAAGCAATCAATCACTACTTCAAGATATATCTCGTTTATTTCGAACGCATAAATCTTCGTTCGAGCAGAAGACGGTGGTGATTCGGAAAGGAAATGGTCGAATTTATCGTGGACGTTTAAATCGTTGGAGCTGTCAGGTCGCGGCAGTACACGGTACGTCAAACTGCGAGCCAGGATCAAATGAGGCGTCGGAAGATTTCGCGAAAATTTCTCTGGAACACCCCAGCCATGAAAACTCTTCCTCCTTCCTTTTCTTTTTTTTTTTCTTTTTTTTTTCCTGCCGAAGGGGCGTAACGCTCGGGTAAATGAAGCGCACTGGGAAAGGAATCGCCGGAGGAGAGAAAGGCTCTGCTAAATATTCGAATGCTCGAGTGCATTCAAAGTGGTGCTCAGACTCGGTACGCTGTATTCACTCTTCCTTATATTTTCAACTTTTATGTGTCTGCATTGTTTCCTTTTTCTTTTTCTTTTTTTTCTTTTTTATCACGCGCATATTCCAAGCTATTCCTTTGACTCATATGCGTCATGAAACGCGAGGAGAAGATATATATATATATATATATATATATATATATATATACACACATATATCGTTCGTTTCTCAAACGAGATGAATCATTTTGTCAAATTAGTCCATTTAATTAGCACTTATTAAACGGTCAACGTTCATTACGCTGCTACAAAGCGCGAATAATTACATGTAAATATTACACAGTAGTTCGAGAAGTAATTCAATTACTTTTCTAACTATTAACCAGCTTCGTTACTCCAAATTTCTAAAAATTATTTGAATATTGAAAGGTTCTTGCGAAAATTAAGTTTCTTAGAATGGAGAAAGAAGTGAAAATTGAAAAATTGTTATAACGGAGGAAAATCGAAATTCCGCACGGCAACAATTTAGGCGAAATAGAGGTGGGCCTTTGATCTCTCTGAAACGCTAAACTAATGATTTTGGAAATTTGAAAGCTGTATAATTAAGCACTTCTACTACTTTAAATTATAAATTCTTTTGAAGCTTTTTCATCGTCAACGTTCCGTCCGACAATCGAGAATAGGACAGAATTAAAAGTGAAACTACACTTTCGAAAAAAAACCTCGTCTCAGTCGAATGTATTCTTCGTATAATTTCAAAGCGAGAGTTTTTCCTTGGAAAAGGTACTTATATTCGTACGACGTATATTCGGTCAGAGGAAAACGAACCTACCAACCGGGGTAATCCGTGGCGTTTTCTTATTTGCCTTCCACCTCGGTTATTACTTTACCGGCAAGGATAATAATTATGGGCAGGCCTTGGGTGTAACTTGCGGTCGAAAGCTTCTGAGTTTCGCGCGTGCGTTAATCGTAATCGCTTCTCGGAAGATTTCGCCCTATGGCCAAGGCGTGTCGTGTTTTCGTTCCTCCTCGTTTCTTTGTTTCGTATCGTCCATTAACCGCGAGCAGGCTCGTGCCGTGCTGACCGCACCAGGAAATGAAGACGAGTTATCATTATCGTCTGTGGAAATTACCGTGGCGCGGTGTGTACAACCCTGTCGTTAATAAGAGCAACGTAAAACGTACGGGACGAGGGAAGGGGGGAGGGGAGGGGAGGGAGGGAGGGGTCGAATAGACCGAAGAAACGTTGTAAAATCTGAACAGGCCGCAAAAACCGCAGGTGTTGCATCACGGTTTTCCTAGGTTCAAGTAGCAAGTTCAGTGGCCTTGATAGGCGTTGCATCGACTCCGGGCACTCTCAGCGGACTTTCAGTACTCCTTCTCGAACGTGGTGTACAAATCGCAGGTGTGTTAGTTGATCGTTTGGAAAAATATTGGACGTTTCTCCTTAATTCATAGAAGACCATTGGAAGCGTATTGCGGCAATAAAGTTTGCAGTTTATTTCGCGTTTGCCAGTTAAAAATGAGCTGCCATAGAAAGAGAGAGAGAGAGAGAGAGAGAGAAAGACGCACGCAGATTCGAAGCGTGTTCGATGTTACATAGTAAAATTGAGGGAAAAAAAACGAAACGAAACGAGTGGATCGATATTTAATGAAGGCGTTATTTAATGAATGAAAATGTTACGAGGTTGAGCATTCGACTCTCGTCGTTACTCTTACGACCCTGACGACGGCATTAAGTAACGATGCGTGTCCGGAAGGTGGTTGATAACCACCGTACAGGTGTGTTCCGTATACGTGTTCCATTCGTTAGGGAAATAGAAAGTATATGGTATAACCGGGTAACTGTGAATTGGTAAACGAGATAACACCGATTACCCCGTGGTCACAAAGTGCACGTTTTTCCAAGCTCCCGTAGATACGATCGGGATCGATCGATTCGATCGCGATTGTTGTTCGGTCCCGCACGAGTGACGCTGATTGCGTTCTAAAGCGTGTATCTAGCGCGAGGAAAGAAACTGAGGGGAGGGGGGGAAGAAAAAAGATGCCGGTGCCCCGGTGATTACCGTCTCTTGTAACAGAGAACGCCCCCGGAGGCTGTAGGTCGCTAGATGATTTATTGCGCTCGGTCCTCGAATTCTCTTTGTTCAGATTACATTTTCGATACTCGCGCACGTCCGCCCACAGAGGCCGGCCAAGTTGTTTCTCAGTGGTTTTCACGCGAATCAGGTCGCAGGTAATTTCCCCTTTTCGATCGGCGCGCGGTGCCGCGAGCGGCGCTATGTTTTCTCGTGATCGCGATACTAGACTCGACGCGACTCGGTTTGCCGCGCGTAATTAAGTTACCGTCTACTACGCGTACGAATCGAGAGAGAGAGAGAGAGAGAGAGTTTCAGATATAGAGGATCGGATATCTAGACGCGTTTAGTGGACGTTAACGGGCGTCAGGTGGATCGAGAGACGCATCATCAACGGGCGTGCATCCTCTACGGGCTGCGTGTGCACCGCAGGATGCACGTGCACATTCGCATGCACGTTCGACCTGTCGGACCGGTACTACGACGTACTACGGCCCGCTCCGTAGGCTTCCGTGAGGCACTGCGAGCCGTGCTATGGGTTTGCCCGTGAATTAGGGGTGGCTTGCTTCGGATTATTACGTCATAACAGTACGACCACCTGGATGCAATTGCCCGTACCGATGCGGCCGAACCTGTCGTTCTATTTACTGGCTTGTCTGCGAGAGCACGCCCAGACGTATCAGACGAGTTCTCTCGCGGATTGAAATCCCGCGTAACTGCTTGTCTATATCGGCATCGCCATTTGCATTCGCGTATTTGCCTCTCTTTCGCGTGTGTTGTTTGTCGTCCCTCGAGCCCCTCGTCAATTTCCTACTCTTGTACATCGATCCGTAATGATAGTAATGACAGCTCGAAAAATTTTCTCCAACATTTCTGATCGCGATAATGACGATCGTTTCATGCATAGCTCGAGACATATCGTGACAACCGTGATGTTTGACGCGAGACGCGTAATCGTCGTCTAGGAAGTTCTCTCGCGACACGACGCGCGACGTCAACCCTGCAACTTGTGTAACAGGCGTCACGCAGTCGCGGTGTTCCACGCACCAAAGTGCGTCGACCCGCGAGCGCGAATTCTTCTTCCGTGCTTTCAACGACTGATTCATCGTCTCTTCGAGTTCGAAACCGAAACTACTCGACAGTGTAGATACGTGCGGGCATTCGACGCGTCGAATTAACGTAAAACGCGGGAGTTATACGCGCCCGTAAAGAGCGTGGCCTGCGTCATTTCGAAAAAGGAACCATAAAATATGAAGTATATTAGATTGATAAGGCTTTGCGGGAGTTTTAGGATGGAGGAACGCGCGCGCGCGGACAGAGATAGAGAGAAAGAGAAAGAGAGAAAAGCAAAGAGGAAGAAGGGGGACGGAAGGAGAGAAGCGAAGAACATAAACGTATTTACTCTGGCTCAGCATAATATCGCGAGCTTTTATAACCGATAAAAGTTACAGCTGACACTTTTCTCTCTCTCTCTCTCTCTTTCTCTTTCTCTCTGCAGCGGCTGAGATACGCGGACAAATGCACGGACACGCTCCTTCTTTTTTCACGTACATATAATAATACGCGTACGTATTCTCGCGCGTAGAGACTGGCACGCGTGTGCGTACGTATACTCAGTTAGGGCTGAAGGAACGAGGCGATTTATGAGCAACGAGAGACATGGTAACGAGAGAGTCCCGCGACCATCGAAACAATCGCGGCATTGTGCTTCGAGATCTCTTTGTGCCTTCCGACCGGTACAGCCGCGCGTAGCTCGTGACCTACCACTTCTAACGCCTCTCGGTCTTAATTAAATTAAGCCTGATACGCTGAAAGCCTGATGCGCGCGTGTCGACCAACCGGGAGACTCACTAATGACAAGTTCCTTTATGCGACGCCGGAGTTTTGACGCGAGCCGTCTTTAACTACTTCGAAGAGGCATGTTCTTTGATAGAGAGTCGGTCGAACTCACGCCGAGCGGGATCACACACCGTCTTGCGTGCTTACACAATCTTTGCAACTGTGGGTTTTATGTCACGGTATAAAAAAGTAAACGCGACGGGTGTGCTACGAGAGACGTCTCTCTCGTATCTTTATAATTAATAATATTGGATGGTGTTTCGAGGCAGCGGGTAGCTTGTTCCACGCACGAATACTCGGAAGTCCGAGTTACGATCGTTTCTACGATCCCCACTATCGGCAGTCGAATTCTAAATACCACGATAGTAAAGATTTTATGAAAGTCTTGTGGGAAGACTAGCCAGGCAATTAGAAATATTCACTCCCGGGGACAGTCTTAATATCTTCGTTTCGCCGGGCAAACGGCGTCACGACAACGTGTCCACGAGCGAGAAGGATTTTATCGCCGTGAAAGAAAAAATGGGGGGGGGGGAGGGGACGAAACAGGATCGTCTTGAAATCCAGGCGAACATCCGTGATGCGAGTCGTGTGGCTCCGTTAAAATTACGACTTTCTCCTCCTGGTTGTTGGGCTCTTCTTGCTTCCTGTTTCTTGGAGAAAGAAATCGCGACGAGATTCCATTCCGTCGTTACAATGTACGTCGAAACGACAAACGGTAGTGACCGGAAAACGATCACCATTCTCTCTCTGTCTCTCTCTCTCTTTCTCTCTTCGTTGCGCAGACACGAGGGGTTAGCGTAAAACTATCGTGACGAAAACACGAGAGAAAGAGAGATCAGAGTCCGATAATCCGTCGCGCTTTTATGGCACTTTTACTGCTCGGAATTAATCAAATGAAATACTCTAACGAGAATGAGTCACGTAGTCGAGCTTAGAATCGGATTTATCGTCGCGCGAAGCACCTTCTGTTTAATATATAATTACACCGAATGAAGCTCTTTACTCTTCGGTTAATGTCTCGCGTGAAATTGCGATCGATCGATTTGCCGATGTACGTACGTACGTACGGTGTTCAGCTAAACAGGCCGGTCGATATCTCGCGACGTGATTCTCCTCCTTGCCGTTTTATTGGCGATAGCGTTGCCTTATAGCGCCTGTAATAATAATACAGGTGGCTCTCGGCGGCTAAAATGGCCGGCATTATGATCGATAAAACGTCCACCCGACAAGAAACCTGATTTTCTGATAAATATTAATGCCGCGTTGGTACATCGATGCTCGGTGGTTTTCAGGTGAGAGATACCAGGCTCGACGTTTTACTATTATCTAATACCGGGCGAAATTATCGAACACGCTTCCGGTCGGTTGTAACGATGTAACAGCGATGAATCGTTCCAGTCAATTGCAAATGAAATCGTGTTTGATCGCCTGTCATTGGCGATTGCACGAAGAAATCAATTAACGTGCACAGGTTATTGGCGATTGAGTTGGTATACGAAAGAGGGAATCGAGCCGGTACACTATCATCCACAAGTAATCGAACAACCGGCCAGTTTTCATACCGAAAGATCGATATTCTCTTTACTCTTGATTCTCGACGAGAACCAGAGATCTTCACAAGGCTCTCCAATTTTTCACCTTTAAATAAAAAATATCTCACGTTCGTTAAAGCGTTCTGGAAATGAAAATATTTATCAATCTTAATGTATATATTGGACCGAATGTATACTTGAAATCAGACGCACGGGGATGTCTGTGTGAGAAAGTTAAAAATCAAAAATCAGTTTCATACGTGTTTCGCATGTGTTGCACACGCAAGCATCGAAATATTTATGGACGATAGTGTACTTTACTTTCCTCTTGGAATGCTCCGCAGCAGTTACGTCCACTGACTTACGGATATTTCCCGTACTAGCAGAGACTATTAACGACGTTCTTTCGTTCCGAAGGTAATTAAACCGTGAAACAACCTTGGCACAGAGTAATGCCAGCGAAGTAACGATAGGAAACGCCCGTTGAAGGGTTGATAAAGGCCGGTGTCGTAGCCGGTTAACGGGAAACGCTTTATACATCCTATACCCTGGAGAATATCCGAAGAAGATAGCGTTTGATATACGATTGCGCGCCGGTATAAATTAACTCCTGGTGACATTTAGATTAATTGTTCGAGTTCGCGTTGCCCGGGGGCTCGTTCCTTTCTTTTTAGGGCAAAGGCAATCGTAATCATTATCGCAGCTGCTTTCTGTTGGCCATTAATATCGGTTGCGAAGGATCGTCTAGCGTTCGCCACGCGGCCACGAATGAATTATAAATTGGTCGAAAACTTTCGGTCGTCCGTGCGTTTCCTCGCGTCGAGCTCGCTTCGTGTATGCCTTGATTCGACCATTTATGTAACCCACGACGTAACGCACGATGGGAGGGTGGTATCGTGTCGGACACTGCTATTTCGTTTTCGACGTTTCTCCTCTCGTTCCGGAGATTCTCGATTTAATTTCTCGGGCTGACAACCGGGGACGGATGACAACGTACCCCGTGGCTTTTCCGACGGCGCGCAAGTGTGCAAGACGGTCATTAGGGCAAAACGTTCTCTTTGATCTCGTCACGATCCACGTTGTCCCGCAGCAGCAACTTTTTCCCAAACGACGTCCACGAACGCTCTCCGCTCTCGACTCTTCTTCCTTTTTTTCTTCTTCTTCTGGTTCGCGTTCGCTCTTCGTCCGTATCTTTATTGATATTCGACGGTCTTAGGCACGAATAGGGCTGCGGTAAGGCGCCCGCATTGTGTCAACAACCCTCGACAGAGAACCAGAAGCTGCGAATTATGATAGGGGCTGAAGCACCCCGGCGTTGTCATTAGTGGTGGGCGAAGGACAGAAGACGGGGCAGCTACGTAACGAATCTCATCGAGCACGTTTTCAAACTTGCGCCACGATTCGGATAATTGTATCCATCCTCTCTCTCTCTCTCTCTTTCTGTCTCTCTCTCTCTCGTGGTTGAACTTTCGATCTTGTTCTCGTCGCCGACGTTCGCCGCGACGAATTTAAGGGCTGACTTTCGGTCTTCTTTCTTTCTTTTTTTTTCCTATTTTTATTTTAACGTTATTGTTATGACGAAACAACTGCCACTCTCAATAAGCTCTTCAGTTATACTCGCGACGTTTCGACGTTACACTCTCCTCGCGAGTACTATTCAATTACCGTTCGATTCGCTGAGAAAGTATGTTTCAAAGGACGTCTCGTCTCGAGCGACCTTCGTCGCTAGAGATTGCTTCTCGTTTTTGTTTTCTTTCTTTCTGACGAGAGAATTCGGAGCCAAGCGACGCCGGGGAATGGCAATTTCCTCCGGCATATCCGGATTTACGGTACTCCTCGAGGATATCGAACAAATTTAGCGCGAAACACATAACGAACGACGTTCGTGGCGCTGCCAGGGAGGTGGGAGCCGGCATATATATCGCGGCGGCAGTTGAAAACTTTAACTACCTCACAGCTCATAACCCCGTTATGACCTCTCCGTACCCACCATACAGACGCGCGCGCGTACGCGTATCTTTCTCTCATCGGTTATTATTTTCTTGCCCGGGTCAAGACAAATATTGTCTAGACATTAGTGCCCCGGGAGCTCGAACCATCATCGTTCCGTGTTATTTCAAGCGAAATACTTTCTGGTTCCAACGGTTGCACGGTGATTGTGTACGACGGACAGCAGGGGTAAGCGGAGGGAGGGAGGGAGGGTTTAAGCTGAATCTCGAGGGCAGGCCAATTTCGCTGGCCTGTGTATCGCTTTCACCAGACACGATGGTCACTTTTGCGTCGATTTCACGTGTCGCGTCCTCTCGCTGGCAATCTCTGATCCTTTCTGTAAGCCTCAAAAAGGAGGCTGTTGGATGTTGCGTCAGGGGGTTGGAGGGTGCTTCCCTTTCTTCTTCTCCTTCTTTCTCCTTACATCCACTCGCTGGATGTATCTCCTCTCTCAATGGATTTCTTCTCTGATCTCGGCTCGGGCGCCGCGCAGATTCTCTCCGCTCGGAAATAACAAGCTTCCAGCAGCCGGGAATATCTTCCGTAAATTTATCGACCGGCAGGGTGGAACGGGAACGATGCGTTTATTGTGCACGCCGTGAGATGATCTCTCTCTCTCTCTCTCTTTCTCGCCGAGAGTCTATCGGTGTACACGTATTATTGCACGACGAACGAATGTATTCATGAGTTGGACGCGGAACGTTTACGATCCATGTAGTACGAGCCATAACATGGTTATGCATAGATAACGTGGTAAATTTTGACGCGGAAGACGCCGGTGTGTTTGCTTAGTTTCGTTTGTTTTCGGTTGACACGATATCCATTAATCTCCTAAAAGGGATCGGTTCGTTGGATTCGCGTTTGAATGGCGTTTTACGCGACAGCTTTTCCATCCGGTCTACTACGGGGCTCAGTCGGGCGAGACAAAACGTTTTAAACGATGATTCAGCTTGAGACTATCTACTGGGAGAAAGAGGGAGAGAGCGAGCGAGCAAGAGAGAGAGAGAGAGAGAGAGACACCCTCCGTCAGTCAAGAAAGCGTCAAAAGCCTACGATCACCCCTTGACAGCCACTTTAAAATTATACCGATAATGAAATCCAGCCACGGCCCCTAATTCCTAAGCTAAACCCTGCGGACAGACCGAGGAACAGATGCGGGGACAATGGCGAGTCGATCGTCGGTACGAAATGAATTTAAAGTCGGGATTTAAAGGCCCCGGAAACACAAAACATTTCCCCCTTTTAGTGTACCACCGTACAGTCGCAATTATTACAAGCCGATCAGCCGAAAGAGATATTGTTAGTTCTTCGATGGGGTCGCCGATCCTTGGCAATGGATCGAAAGCGTTAAACGGTGATTCGTTACATGCTTGTTGCTCGGCAGAGATCGCGCTGAAGTTTCACAGGTCGTAGCGTAACATCGAGCTTGTAAACGCGCATCCTTTGTGACTGCGAGTAGTCACTTTTTCTTTTCTCTCTTCTTTTGTCAGACTATTCTTACAATCCGCTCCGTAATAAAATCGTGTCCAAATCTGAGATATATGGTACCATCCACCTGTAGATTCGTGAAATTCGATAGAATTCGTGGCCATATTCGTAGGATTCGTTGGGAGTACTTATTGTTAGAAAGATCACGGTCGCAAAATTTTTGAAGCTAGAAAACCTTCAACTTTGAATTTTGGCGATTCCAAGAACGGTCGCAGATTCTAAGAACTTCGACGACTCTTATTCCGAGTTCCAGGGATCATTGAAATATAACATATTTACTGTCATTCGTATCAAAGCCTGCGTATCAATTCCAATTAAATTCTAATCTATACCTAATCTTCAGTCCGCTCTGAACAGAAACGAAACTTGCATCGCTCTTTCTGAAAATCTTTTTTACGTCTTCTCTCGCGAGTTCACGCCGATTGACGTTCCATCGTTGCTTACCTTCGTGCTATAGACTGTTCAAGCGTCCCTAGGCTGTTCTACGTCAGTGTCGTGATTGCGTAAACGGGCCATTAGGTAGTTTTTGCGAGCACGTGCATAAAGCCGAACACGCATGCAGCTATGAACGGGGCGCCGGAAGCATCGCGATTTCCCAAGTTTCCGCGTAAGTTTGTCCTCTCCCATTTGGCGCGCAAGATTTAACACTTCCACTACGTAGTTTACGATATACAGATATATGTATAGTACCTGCACTGGTTACGAGTGGGTGGAGGCCGGTGGTATACTGGCTGTTGTAGCCGCGTATATATACGTGCAAGCGAGAAGCGTTATGCATGGGGTGCCATTCCGGCGCGCTTTAACACCCGTATATAAGGGTGAAATTACACCTCCGGCCATTCCTGTATTTTCGGAACTTGATTAACGTCGCCGTCCGAGACGATTATGGCACTACGTGATGGGATTAGTTGCGACCGCCGCGAAGTTCACTTCTTCTCTGGTTGGAAACGACCTCGCTTGGTACTCCCGCGTACATCCATCTTTTTTTCCCCCCCGAAATTGACGTCGTCTCGCCTTGGTACGAGGTTCGTCGATGAAAATCTGCGAGAAACGAGCGTTTGTGAATTCTGGAGGGCATCTGTCAATCGTGAATCGATTGCTTCTACTCGTCAGACGATTGATTAACTACGTACGACGAAATGTGACTAAAGATAACACGGTTCGTTGATAAAGATACAAACGAGAGTGTGAATTTCAAGTCACGAGGAGGCAATTTGTCTCTCGAATAGCGGCGGCAACAGTATCGCGCCGATCGGTAATGTCGGATTGTAGTTCGTTAAATCTTCCGATACACAGCTGTCGAAGTGTCGAGGCAGCAGCCACTGGGTGAAAAGAACGAGCGCCAGCAGTTGACGATCCCTCACGACACAGCATAAAAATCTTCCATTTCCATTGGAAAATTCGAACGCGCGTAAACGGCGGCGTGTGCCGCGCGGCAAGTTTTTTAGCGTTGAGGGGGCGATAAAAATCGCGAAACATTATACAGATTTGTCGGTCGGATTGGTTTTACGATTTTTCTTCACGCCGTCTGCCACCACGGCGTTCCAACGTCACTTTTTACTCCCATAATTTAATTATCTCTGGCTTTACGGCCGGAGACTAGCTCCTAGTGGGTTAGTCCCGTAACCGAGCCATAACGCCCCGCATAAATCCAGCCGCGAGAGATATCGCGTTCGCCTCGAATCTCCTCGCGGATGTTCCTCGGTAAAGTATATATACGTTCTTGAATCGAGAGAGTAGTGCGCTGCGGTTCAATCTGTTGGCCCGGCGCGTCGTACGAACGAAACCGCCGTTTCGACTACTCAATTACGAAGTTATCGTGCAGTGCTCTCGCACCCCGAACGCGTCATGGCTCGCCATTAACCCCCGGATGTATCGATTCTCGGGAATTTCGTTTAGATTAATACCCCGATAATCGAATTTGTCCTCGGCGTTCACTTCTGCGAGTTCAAACTCGAAGGATAGATTTCTCTCTACGCTAGAACACACTAGACACTTAGGTTGGGAATGGATTCTCATCGATGGGAAAGAAATAGTATTCCGGCGCACGTCGGTCGTGCTGATTAAACAGTGTCAAATAATGTTATTGGAAAGTTTCGCGAACGTGATATTAGAAGGAAGAGATGAATCAAATTATTAGAAAGAATAATGGTTATGTTGCGCGAATTGAAGATACAGGAAGTACTCTCTACAGTTTGAAAAGAATAGCTTGTCAAAGTGATGCGAGAGGAATCTCGATTTCTTCAGGTTTTATAAAATTGCGGTACAGGTAACCCTCCTATAACACGGTAGATAGGTACCTAGAAAATGCCGTGTTGTGTGAGACCCAGAGCCAGTACAAAAACGGGGGTTACGTTCTGAAAACTTATTAAAAACAAACATTTTTTTTTTTAAATCCATATAAGCAACTTAATTTTTATGAAAAATATAAATGTATGTATAGCACAAAACGAAGAGAAACAAATAAAAAATTATTTTCATTTAATTTAATAAATTTCTTCCTCATCACTGCTCAATACATCAAACGAGAACGTTTTTGCACTTTATCCTTTGCGCGGCAAGCCTCGCCGCGGATGGCGTGTAAACTGTACATGACGTTTTCCGCTATGACATCGGAATAGAGTTACAAATGAATAAATTATAATTTGTTTATACATTTTCATGTAAAGCCACTACAATTCATTGTTCCTTCCCGTCATTGTTTTAAGGTAATTTAGTTTTTAAATGTGTTAAACAAAAATCATGTTATCTAGACTGCTGTTGAAGTACAGTGTTGTACAAAGGTTTTCGCAATTTTTTTTATCGTGTTGGAGCGAAACCGTGTTGTAGGATGCCGTGCTGTAGGAGGGCTACCTGTACTTAGGTGGAAAAATATATCAATACCACATTCTTGAAAATATGAAACGTTGCGTTGACGTGAACGCTTGGTGCTTGACGAGTGAAGAACCGACTGGCGGCGAATAATTAAACGCTACGTCGACGATTAATGATCGCAACACGTGTTTCGTACCGTAAAAAAAAGAGAAAGGATAGTTCACGTGTGAACGTTTCGCACGCGAGTGGTCCGATTTCGTGTGCGAACCTCCGGTAACAGCGTGGTAACGACGGTCATCGGTTGCCAGGTGGTCGTCCCGCGCCGGAAGTAGGATTCTGATATCTCGATGAGAGAGCCTTCCTTTCGGGGTGCGTAAACGTTATGGAAATAAGGTCAAACCACCGAGCGCGTCCGCGTGGGGTCAGGCTAAAGATCGAGGGTGAATAGCCGGGGTGGAGAAAGGTGAGCGTGGAGAAGACCGTGAACCGCATAATGGGGAATCACCCTGGATGCAATCTTTATACACGCAGCACGCATTTATACATATACACGCGGATGTTGACGGAGGTAAGGTAGATTTTTGTCGAGTGTGAGCGGAGGGTGCGACTGCAGGTACACAATAAGCACACAAGGGACACAGAAGGAAAGAGGAAAAAGAAAAAAAAAAGCTAACAACGTAACGCGACACAATGCTCAGGTCAGGTTCTACGTCGCAATTTCTTGGGGATCAGGAACAGCAGGGTGGTTCTCGAGCAAACGTTCGTTGGGCAATTAGACGGAAGGCAGAAAGGTCGGCGAGCGAGGGAAAACACGTTCCACCTCTTTTCTCTCCGATGTGGGTTTTTCTATATGGAATCGTCACGGCAGTAAAAAAGAAAAAAAAAAAAGAAAAAAGAGAGATCGATGAACGTTGCCCCGTGGTCAAGCATTATTCGACGATCGAATTCATTCGTCATGCGGTTTTTTCGTTCTTTGTTCCGGGAAATCGGAGGAGACTCGTTAGCGGAGGTAGCAGTTCCTTTTAGATTAAGCGATGTTGCGCGACGCCATGGTTCACTGTCAGCGTATCCGCGCAGACCAATTTGTTAATTTGAAGCGGATAAGCATCGGCTATTCCCAAAGGGGAAACCGGCTAGCATTCGGGGTGAAATTGCGTATTTATGTCGCGCATAATCCGACCATTCTCCAAATGGTGGCGAATCTATCAATGCCGTCGCATTACCGGTTTCATTTTCCTACGTCGATGGAGACACACAAAAGCCCCGTAAAAAATAGATTCCGTCCGGACATTTTCGTCGGTCACCCCTCCCGACCCTCCTGTTTCACCAGGATGTCGCTCAATTTTTTTTACTTTCGTCTCGCGTCCGAAGCCAGCGACGTCCGACGACGTTTATTCACGTTTTTCTCTTCTCCTTCGCTTCCGATCATCGGCGTACGAAAATATAACGGACGTGAGACGATTAAGCTTCCGATCGAGTCAGTTCGAGGAAAGAATCTGTCGAACAAATTCATAAAATTAAAAAAGTACTAATTTAGTATATTGTACTTAGTATAAAGGTGCAATTAAAGATATTTATAGTAGGAGGAAACAAGTGATAGAACTTTATGGACCGATAGAATTTCCTTCAAACAACGAATGAAATTCAACTGTGACGAAAACACGAAAAATGCAAAAGGTGTGGATATTGAGTATTTCACTGTTGAAAGTGCAAGAGTCGCGATCCATTTCCCCCGCCGAAGAACACGCTGGAGATAATACGGAAACTCTCGTGGAATTTCGTTTCCGAGCCAACAGAATGGCATCGCGATTCGTCGCCGAACGCGCGGCTCGCCGTTTAAATTTTATTCGACGATTACCACCGGTTGGTTGCCGCTAGACCCCGGCACGGAGATACGATTTCCTTTCAATCAGCAGTCGAATCCTTACGAGGCGAAGTTTACGTTACGCAATAAAATTCTCTGCGTCTCTCGGTTCTTCGGGAACGTCAGCCAGGAAACGAAGCTGTATGTATCGTCGTCGAGGTAGAGGAACCGAAGGAAGAGAGGGAGAGAGAGAGAGAGAGAGTGTGTGTGTGTAGCGCGACGAGTAGGCCTGCGAGACGCGGATGATTGCGAGAAATAAAAGTCGCAGGGTGTGACTGATCGTTTATCTTGCGACAGGGGCGGAAGGTTAGGTTAGGCAACGCGTACGTGCGAGAGGAAACTCGCCAGGATGAGGATGAGGAGGAGGAGGAAGAGGGCTGAGGGTGAAATGAAACCGTTACGCGTCGAGAGATATTAGGGTGCTGCGAAGCAGCCGACCCTCTCTCTATCGCGCACGTACTTACACCAGCAAGAGAAAAACGTGGAATTTGTACTTCTATGATACTCGTTTCGCGATAACGTTCTCGAGTGCCCGTCCCCGCGTTCCTGTCCTCGTTTCATTTGAACCTTCACGGAACGACTCGCACGAACGATATATCGATACATTGCAACTACTCGCAGGAATTTAATCCTCTTCGAATATTATCCCTTGATTTCTCTCGTTTTCTTCTTTTTCGTTAATCGAACCGTCGAGAATATACCATTTATACACTGTTTTTTTTTTCTTCTGAAATGTGTGATTTCCCGGTATCTCTAGCGTGTGTTGCAGCAAACTGTATCTAGACATTTTTCTCTCGCTGCAATTTCGCTTAATAAAATCCTCGTACGCCACGTGTTAAATCGTCACTCACTCAAGTCAAGTCCGCGCGCAGTTGCAGCTAGAGCGATGATTATTCCCGGTTGTTATTAAATTTTCTCGGTTCCCTGTGTTTTTTTCCCTCCTTTTCGCGTGCATTCGACGAGCGGCGGAATCTCTCGTAATTAGCGGCCGTGACAGCCTGAGAGCAACCGGGAGCGTTTCGAAATCCTTGCGGAAGACAAGAACTGTCGGCGCTCTGTAATTACCTAATGAGCTAATTGGATTAGCATTCGCAGTTGTCACGGAGTTTCCCACCGCCGCGGCACGAACATATCGAGCATCGGGAACGCTCTTCGTTCTTATCGGGATGGAGTCGCGCGCCGCGCGTAATTACACCATCGCCGGGCGAGAGAGATAATATGCTAACGAGTTGAACAGTTCTAACGATACGTGTGAATCCCACAATAAACGAGTTCTCGCGACGGCTGACTGAATAGAGACTATTTCGTATCGCTGTCCGATGATCAAGGACGAATCGCGGCCACTTTATCGGCATTATCGTACGTTCTCTGTGCATTGAAAAACTAAATGGATCGGGTTTTCTTATCGCTAATTTTCTCATATTTGTTTGTATTATAATTTATAATTACAATTTGATTATAGTGTAATTTATAATTTTAGATTTGATCACATATGCAGTCGCGGCTGGACTTAATTTGCGTGCTTTTGAGTATAATTATTAAGAGTTGATAACTTTAAAGCGTTGTAAACTTGATTCTTTCTCTTTGGTACGTCTTGCATCTGTAAATTATCGAATTTTACATCGTCAATAATTATGTGTACTGAATCTCGGAATTCAATGGGTGCCCAATTTTGATGGATCAGCGATACCAGGCCATACTGAATTAGAAATTAGGCTAATTAAATCCTCTGATTAGGGAATTACCAGTGGCAAGCCTGCCGAGTTGGAAATTAACACCGAAACTACCGATGATTAACTCTGGAACCTTAGTGTCTCGAATCATTACTACACACACGCACACACACGTACATCATTAGATTTATGTAAATTCGAGCCCGAGTTAAGTACGTCGAGCAATCGAGCGGAATTCCGCGCGGCGTTCGCGAAATATTCGAGAGATCCACCCCGCCGGTAGAAAGTAAGCTAATAAAAGTATCTCCGTGATAATTAGCTTTGGCTCGAGAACGGTGGTCCTTTTTAATTGTTATCGTTAAACCGACGAGAGAAGCTACCGTCGACGGAAAGACGGAGAGGGAGAAAAAAAGAAAGGATACGAGGGTCGAAATAATAGCGAGAGATAAAAGGAGGGCTGCTCTTACTTAAGGGACGTCCGTTTATGATTGAGGTTGTTCGTGCTTTAGTGGCTATTTAAAAACTCTGCTTTATTACGTCCCACCCGCTGCCGTAGGAGATTTTTATAATCATTATCGTTCGTGCGCTCCGGGAGAGAAAGATAGAGAGAGAGAGAGAGAGAGAGAGAGAGAGAAACCTGGATTCTCTGGTCTGGTATTCGTCGTGTATCCCCCCTCCGCCTTTGTCTCGTAATTTTATGCGTCGTTCGAGCAAATGCTTCATTCGAAAATATCCTGATACCGCGATTATTTAGATTATTCCCTTGTATCTCGTTCAGTTTGAGAAAATTTCACGAAACGACACGCGGAACCGGCAGCATAGCAGATAGCAGACCGACGTAAATTGCCCGCGTGTTCGCTCGATGTTAGTCGTAATCGAGGAAAGAATATAGTCCAGGGTTTACCAAACTTTTTTCACACAGTGGGCCACATAGCTGACAAAATGACGAGCGCGGGCCGCGCATAATCACTAAACTAAGTTCAGCATTCCGTGTTAATCATGGGTGAGTGGCATGCAATGCACGAAAAACAAGGACAACCGACATATTTATTTACTAAAAAAGTTATCAAAGAAACGGACGTTAGCAAAAAGATAGTTACATCAGACACCTAGTGTGCACATATCCGAATTTCACGCAAATTCAAGTACCGTCGGCGGGCCGTAGTTTGGTGATCCCTGATATAGTCGGTTATTTTTTTTTTTTTCTTCTTTCGACGAGGTCGCGCCAGATATCGAGGTATTTAAAAGTAAAAACGATAATTCCGCGGAGAGGAATTCCTTCCTTACGGAGGTCGTCACTCGACGTACAATAAGGAAGCGACCTCGTGCCCGTGACCCTTGCCGATCTGAAGGTGCACGACGTCAACGACGTCACGGCAACTTTACATACGTTTGAACTCGACAATGCTCGGGTTAAACGATATTACGTACGCGTTCAAAAGCCGCGAGGAACGCGCGAGAGCCCGCGTCGGCTTAAAGCGGAGATAAATCAGCGTAACGTTATTACGTTAGCTCATAGAAATCATAGCCACTTCTGAATCCATTAAGGGCGCCGCGTTATTTCGCTGTGGAATCCTGCGGGCCAGGTGTAAAGAGGAGAGGTACTAGGTCTAGCTTTAGCGGGCAAAAGGTATGGTCGGATGAAGCAGAGAATGAGGAGGAGGAGGAGAAGGAGATAGAGGCGAAAGAGGTCAGCGAAGATGGGAGAAGGTTGACTGATCGTGGACGATTCGTTAGAAGATTCCCATGAACAACGTGTCTGGGCAGCCAGCTTGGATCTCTCCTTCCTTGCTCCGAGTCTCTTTATGCTTGTTCTGTCGACGATTTAAGATGATTTTCACGGGCGTGCGTGGTACGGGAATGAGAAGGGCCTTTGTCGTAAAGGTGAGTCAACCTGCACGGAATCGGGTCGTTCTTGACAATGGATTGATTTAGTGCACTTGTGTTTGAGGCGGCCTAGGAATGCCTTGGACAGATCTTAGCCAACCCTCGAACCACGCGTGTCTCCTCGCGCGTGTGTGTGTGTATACGTCGGTACATATACGTGGCTTCCTCGTACATGCGTCGGTGAAACATACGTAAGTGCGTTTAACCGAGCACGTGTGCATTAAACGCGGCACATTATTTCGTTCTATTTGTCTATTATGTGCGATAGAGCATCGCACATCGTATCGCATCGTGTCGCGTCGTGTCGCGTCGCGTCGTCGTCCGACGTGCCTGTGTGTGCCTTCATTCCACCCACGTTTCTCTTTTCCGAGAGCTACGCTCCGAAGCTCCGAGGGATTATCGCGCTATCGGATGCACGGTCACGCATGTGCGTTTATGACGCGCCTCTCGCATGACTCCACCTGCAAATCCGCGCCTCGCTCGGATTTGAAACGCGCCCGTACCTATCGTTCACGGCTGAACCAAATGGAATCGATTAGCGCCGCGTAACTGCGAGGGTTTTGTAAGTTACTCTCAATCCGTAAGCCGATTTTAGGAGTTACTAGATTGTTGCCTGGCTTGAACCCGATTGCGTTGATCCGTGCATTGTTTTCGATAAAAAAAGGGGAGGGGGAAAGAAAAGACAAAAAAAAAAGAAAGAAATGAAAAAAATCAACATTCAGCTTTCGTTCGTTGCACTCTCGTTTTGTTGTAAAACTATAAACGCGAAGCGTGACGTTTTTGTTCGATTTGACGCCTCTATACGACGACTCTATTCGACGCTTTCAATGGCCAGTTCATCCGACGTTGTTTTTCAGTCGCGCGTATCTTTTCTGTCGATTTTTCGCTCCAGTCCTTTTGTTCGACGGTGACACTTACAATTTCTCGTCAACGCCGCGCCGACGAATTATTAATCGCCATTTCGACGTTGTCAACGAACGCCGTCTTCTTTTTTGCTTTTTTCTTTTTTTTCTTTCTTTTTTTTTTTTTGTATCTCGGCCTCGGATTTTCGACGAACTCGGGACGAAACGCGCTCCGAGCCATCGCATTCCGCGAACTCGATGGACCGGCGCGAATGAAACTCGGCCATTTGCACCGGCCGTGACGTTTGGAGAACCGGCGTTGACGGAGGGACCGGCTGCAAAATTACATCGACGGAAACGCGGACGCTGGATAGATGCCTACGCAACCACTGTGTCTACGCGCCATGTTTCACGGGAAATTAAATCGAGTTCAATTTAAATCAAAGCCAGGAACAAAAAATAGAGAGAGAGAGAGAGAGAGAGAAATGAAAAGAGAGAGAGGGAATGTGAAGATGGCGAGGGAAGAACGCGATAGGTCATATTTCCTGTTTTTCTTTTTTTTATGGGACAGCAGTTTGAAAATCCAATATGTCGTCACTCAATTTCATTCTTTTGTATATTTAAAAAGATATGGACAGCCAACCTTGTTTTCTTTCTTTTTTTTCCATTTGATTTCGAGATACGTGAACTTTGTTGAATATTTATAAGATATAGATAATACGAATTAATATCGCTTCTTCACTCAACTGTTATTGATCTCAAAAGTATGAAACCTATTTCTGGCATTGAATTAACAACACTGAAGTAATCTGTAGTCTTCAAAATTATAAAAATTCTTCCTAAAAGATTTTTCACTTCAATTCGACCTGATTCGTCGTTGGGGTTCGTACGTGAAAGTATCAATGGTCGCGATCGCTACGCAAAAAGTATGTAACTCGGGCTTGAATGGATATTTCAAACGATGCGATTCCGCGGCAGATTTTTCCCCTCCCTCCCTTGATTTTCAAGTCGCCCACGATGCGATGCACGTTCGTTTAAGCAAAAGCAGGAAGCTAAGGGCGGTCGAGGCGGATTATAAGGGGCCGGTGAAGTGGTGCAACTTACGATCAGATTTCACGAATGAGCGCACCGTGGCTCCGGCTGACAGCTGGCGAAAAGTCTGTGCACTTTGCCGCGCGGAGAGGAGTGGAAAGGAGAGGAGAGGAGAGGAGAGGAGGCAGGTTGCACGAAGTTAATCCGTGTTTCGATTCTAAGCAGGGACCCTCCTCCGGATCGAGGTCGATGATATTATCCGCCTTGGCTTTATTTCGGGACACGCTGCTGCCGATTAAAATTCACGTTACGAAGTGCCCTTGACTTTTAACGAAGCACTTTGTTGCCTCTTCACCGGATCCGGACGTAACCGAGAACCACGGCGATGTGTCGTCTGGCTGTCGAATTTCTTCGAATATATATATATATATATATATATATATACCTATCCATCTTGACGTTCGTCGATGGTTTCGTTGAAAAATTCATTCCCGCTTCTCTCGGGGTTCTTTCTTATTCCTCTCGAGCTTTTTCATCTCGTTCTCCGCTTTTCGGAATCGTTCGGCGAATTATTTATGAACGAGCCAACTTCGGATCAATTTCGGAGGAGTTTCACTCGTTTATCGTGCTTCAAGTTGATTCGACACGATAGATTTCCGCTTCTAATTCAATAAATGCTAGTGATAGAAAAGCGATCGAGAGACGACTAACGATCGCGGATTCTCGTTTGTTCTCGTTTTTCGAAATTCCATCGCGATGAGGAAGCGGTAATTCCTCGTCGAATTACATCTGACAATTATGTCGCACAATCGCACGAATAGAATATTTTACACAACGCAGGTTTCGGGTGGTTAAATAGACGAACGATCGTTCGCCATTTCGAATCGTGGAATGAGCAACGCGAGCGGACAGCGGATCGTACATCACCCAGTGACAAAACTCGCCTGTTTTTGGGCGAGTGCCGCGCCCCATGAGGGATGATCTTGCTTGCCCCTAGCTATTGAAAAATGAATGGTTCATCGGTGCACTCAGCCGATCGGCTCGAAACCAGCGGATTCGTGTTGTTTTATCAACACGAATTGCTGCTCTTTCGCCATCAGTCGCCATTGTACTGCACGTTACGCGCGCGGTAACAGCGTTGTCGAGCTCGTTGATACGGTTGCTCTTCGGGCATTAGTCCGAAAGAAACGAACGTAAGCCATTAGGCGTGCGAGTGTCCGCGTGAATACGTTGGAACGTTGGACAGAGAGAAAGAAAGAGAGAGAGAGAGAGAGAGAGAGAGAAAGAGAGATAAAGAGATAGAGAGTGGAATAATTTCGCGAATAAATACGAAAAGATACACGGCGTATTCCCGTTTAACGACGGCGCGAAAGTACCGCGGAGCTGTCAGCTCGCAACGCGCGAGAAACCAGCCAATTTTCCGCGCAGTAAAAAAATCTCTTTTCAGCCAATGGACGGGGGATAAAAATCGGAGACAGAGCGTACGGCACGGCAAGGCGATGTGATTAGCGGGGGAGAGAAAAATGCAGCAGTACGCCGATCCGCGCCGAGCCGCGACGATTATGCACACATGCGAGCGCGCGTCAATACCACGGTGTGCACGCTCGGTGTGAAGCATAAACCGAAGCATAAACCGGCCGGGCGAGCGTAAAGCATAAAACACGAAATGCAACGCAATGCTCGGTGACAGATGCCGTTTATTAACACTGTGCATCGTGAACGTATCTCTCTCTCTCTCTCTCTCTCTCTCGAGCGTATGTGTCGAGTCGAGACACATACGCTCTCACGTACGTACGTATTTTCTCGCTGGATATATCCGACAAGTCGGCTCCGAAGTTGTATCTCGTTTAGCGCCGGCTATGAATTTCGTCGCTGGCTCGTATCTCGTCGTCGCATCGTTTCTTTTTTTTTTTTTTTTTTTATTTTCATTTCTATTCTTCGCCGGTGATTTCGTTTATTCATTGTCGAATGAGACGAAAACGTTTAGCCTCGTGGGGGCAGAGGATATCGAGGATTTTTTTCGAGTCGTTCAACGATCGTACAGTGATTCGTGTTGTCGTCTTCGTTGATCGATCAGTCGGATCGACAGCTGTTGTCACGCTCCTGTGTGTCTTCCTTTCTTTTCTTCGCTGTTCAGACGTAGATTAAGGGCTGGATGGAAAAGCATGACTGGACGCTTTTATAAGCCTTGGGGCCCGCTTAGAACGCGACATTTCGAAAGAATTGAGACGGATCACCTCACCGAATTTACGTTTTCGTTCGTCCAACTTTCGTTGCAGGTCGAGCAATCTCGAAGGAACAGCTCCTCTCCTTTCTTTTAGATTAGTCCTCCACCGATAAGTACGAACGGTCTCTTAATGACAGGAATTTATGTTTCTTCTTTATGGATCAGCCCATAAACTTCTTTTCCATCTATTTCGACACGCTTGACTTTTCCATTGAAATATAGAAACACGGTTCGTTTCTCTTGCACTTTCACGGACGTTTCCGAGTTTTCGAGTTCCGAGTTTATTGAGTTATACTTCTTTCCGTGCTTTGGAACGAGCAAGTTCCCGTATCTCCGAGGCGTTAATCGCGCCATTACCGTGAAAGCTCTCATTATCGTTGACACGAATTAGCTCTCGAGCTGTTCAACTATGCAGAAGGGCAACTATACTAAGACTAAAGTGCGTCTGATACGGAGCTTGCTGCTTGATCAAAAATTGATTTGTATTTCTTCCAATCGGTTCACGTCTTTCGCTTGTCCACTCAAGAAATTTCTCCTGTCTTCTTTGATTATGGTTACGGTGCATGAGTGTACTTCAGTACATTGTCATTCACAATGATCGGGACATTAACTTTCGTATTTGATAATTTATCCAAATATTGCGTGTTTAAGATACTTTTATTGTTAATATTGATAAGTACTTATTATGGATTAAAATATAGAATGCAATATATTAGGGGAAACCATAGGTAAATTTTTTCAAATTCAATAAACATTGCCATCTAGCGACAATAATTTAAATAAAATAAAATTTTGTATAGTATCAAAAAAACGGCATTAATAATATAATACAGTACATTACTGTATCAACAGAGTCTTTATTACATAAAGTGTGTATATGTATTGCATTTATTGTAAATACAGCAATTTATATTGCGTATGTAACTTGTAACATATTTGTTTTTCATATTGTGCAATTTATATTGTGAATGCATTCATTGTATGTAGCTTCTAATTTATATTTATTGTACAAATATAGTAGTTGTTTTAAATCTCTGAGCTTTGACACTCTCGTATCACTGCAATATATAATCGCGTTTCGTTACAGTGTTCACGAAATTGTTGAAACGCGAGAACACTGTGTACAATATTTTCTGCGATAAATGTTTCTCCCGAAGTCATTCGTTGTATACAGTATACACGAGTGTCCATCGTTGAAAACGTTAAAACGATTCAGCTCGTCGAAACATACGTGCCATACAGCCACCGTAATTATATCGCGATTGTACTCGACGTTGAATAAACGCGGCAGGGCAGAACGATTCGATCGGATATTACCTCGCAGCGAAGAATCGGTCAGCGACGTGTATCACTCGTAATGGGCACAGCGAAGCGAGTAATAGAATAACGGGGAAATTGTGTTTTAGATAGGAACGATGAACCCGACGTTCGAATTTGCGAGTGTGAAATCATGGCTGGCCGGTGCCGCCACTCGGAGGGAAGATCTTCGCGGCGTTGTCGAGGGAAGTTGCTTCCACCCTCGTTCCTGCGACACGTGAATTAAATGCATTTTACACTCTGTTTCTTCGCCACCCTTCGAGAGAGAGAGAGAGAGAGGGCCGCCGACCCTCTAATGTCCGGTGACTTGGCAAAGTGCTAAGATGACCGGGACATCAATCTTCACGCTTTCTCACTTTTTTGTCAAAAGTCGCAGTTAACTCTCGGGCATGAGTTCTCGCTTCTTCTCTCGTGCTCGCGCGAAAGACGCCGTGTTGGCTCCTCTGGCTTCCTGAAGTGGCGTCGAGCAGGGGAAAGGAAAAAAAAAAAAGAAAAGAAAAGAAAAGAAAAGAAAAGAAAAGGAAAGAAAAAAATGAGAGTATAGCTACTCACGCCGCGAGAAGAACTCGTCGTTCTCGTGGTTTTCGAGCGTCCTCCAGGCGTTTCCGGTTTCGAGACGTTGAAAAATCATTCGCTTCCCATCTCTCTCGTTCTGCGCGAAGGCGCGGCGAGCGAGAAAATAGTAGGTAGACACGCTTCACGCGAATGTTTCTCAATGGCGTAAACGGGGTAAATATCTACGCGGAGGTTTGTTATCCGAGCGAGTCTCGAGTTCAGTTTCGACGATTTCATTTTCGCAGTTGTTTCCTCGAAACGAAACTGCGCGAAACGAAACTGCGCCAGCAGTCTACGTGATGAAATTCCGCCGCGCCGTCTCCGGATTCGCATTCGTTCCTTCGGATTTCCATAGAGCGAAAGCACAGCGGAGGAGACGCCGCACTCTATTTCGCGGGAGAACGAGTGCCGCGACGCCCGGAGCTTCTTATTCCCGCTGCTTTCTCGCGCGGTGTCGCGCATAAAATAAGTATTATGCAGAACACAGCCGAGGGTTTTCGAGCTTTCTACCCTTGGCGCGCCTTGGCTGCCGACTCGCCTCCCGCCAGCCGCTCCGGCCAAAAACTAATAAGATCGAGTGAAATACGCGAGTCTTCCGGGCAATAGCCCCCGAAAGGGCGACGCTAGTAATCGTGAGCCAAGACGATCTTTTCGAATTCCTCTGCACCAAGATCTTTCTCTTCACCACTTTCTTCGGTTCCTGTGTACTTGTCGTCTCGTCCCTTTTTCATACATGCCATTCATACGTGCACACAGAGCAAGATACACGCACGAGAAGGTTTGCAGCGTGCGCGGCACCAAACAGGCGACCACATCGTTCATCGGCGCTGTTTGTAGCGGCAAAGTCGCCTTGGTAAGGTCGTTTCGCTAAGGTCGCGAGTTACGTCGATACGGGCGAAGGTATTGCGTTCCTTCATTTTTTTTTTTCTTCGACTTTTTTTTAGCAGCGTGAAAAATCGCTCCACCGACCGAGCCGCGAGTGAGCCGGGTGCAATAAGTTTCGTTGGTTTATCGTCGTCGCTTCCCTGAAAACAGCAACGTCGAATCGTTGCAGGCGACCGCAGGTTCACGGTTCACAGGCAACCACCACCGTGTCGCCCCCACCGTGTGGCGTAGGTGCGAAAGACCGCGTGGTACACGAGGGGGACACGGGAGGGAAGAAACACGTCGCGCTCCGCGTTCGACTGCATATATCACTTTTGCGTTACGCGTTATTTGTAGGGGCCGACGGGAGGATCGACGGATGTTTTTCAAAGTGCGCGACATCGACGGCGAAAGGAGTAAAGGACGTGGGGGGAGGGGGGGGGGAGGTGCTGCAAATCGTACCACTTCGGGATACGTTCCCTGACGTTTTTATGGCCCTACTTT
Organism: Tetragonula carbonaria; assembly: GCA_032399595.1. Lineage (NCBI taxonomy): Eukaryota > Metazoa > Arthropoda > Insecta > Hymenoptera > Apidae > Tetragonula > Tetragonula carbonaria. The sequence goes on from JAUCRC010000003.1 coordinate 8,323,531, forward strand.
CGGGACAGAGAGAAAGAGAGAGAGAGAGAGAGAGAGAAAGTGAGTCTGTACGTGTCCTGGGTACCGGCCGCGCGAAAGTAACGGCTGTAAATTGAAAATTGCTCTCTTTGGCCCTGGCGAATCCTGGGAATTGGTTTTTGCGGCCGCATCGGATCGAAACGGGAGGGGTACAAATATTTGCTCTGGCGAGAGACGGAGCTCCGGCGAAGGTGAACGATAAATCTCGCAACGATACGAAATGTTTCGCGCGGAGAGAACCGAAACGTTCGAGAAACCGGCCGGCCACCGCGCGACCCGGCAAGAATCAAATATGCTTCGTTCGCTGACGACCGATGCGCGGCGAGAAAGTCCTTCTCCTTCGCTATATCCTCCCATCGGGAGGAGGAGAGATCGGTTAGTCCGGCGGGGTGTTTCGCAGAGCAAATATTTTTCTCGCTTTATTACCGACGGTCGCGTCACCTCGCTCTCGCGAGAGCTACCGACCCGTTCGTTCGAGGAATGAGGAGCAATATCGTAGAAACTGTGTAGCCAACAGTTTCTGGTCTGCACGCATTTCGTCTTGACGGAAGATTTATCTCGAGTCCTTCCGGCTGGGATCGCGGGGTCGAATCGTAAAACGCCGAAATTGCGGCTTTCAGCCTTTATTGCGAGCCGTATATTAAAATCTTTCTAATTAATTCTATGGACCCAAAGAGAGAGAAAAAGAGAGAGAGAGAGAGACAGAGGAATATATTTCATCGACGACACGCGAATAATAATCCATAATTCTCTCTCGTGACGACCAAACTAAGCTCCGTCATCCTTGGACAAAAGGATGAGCGCACCTGATGAAATATTCATTTCAATTCGAAAATTGTTTCAAATCGTTCGCCGAGTCGAAATGAAATCTTCGATTCTGTCTGAATTCGGTGAACTCGATACGTTGCGATAAATCGTTCCCCGTGGTAAGGAATTTTTCTACAAGTATTATACCTACGTGTCGAAGTTCTTTGAAATACGAGGAAAAAACATGTCATTGGTTTGTCCGTGATTTTACATGATCTTCAAATGCTGTCTGATTATTCGTTCTTGTTTCAATTTGAGACACACTCTTCTCTTTTAATTAAATTCATTTTGCGTTACTGAAAAAAATATTATTTTTATTCACCTGTAATTAGAAAACGCCACGGGTTATTCGCTCGTTGGTCGTTTGCGCGCGGCGTCGCAAGAAAGAAAAGTATTTGTCGAATAATTAATCGTCGCACGGTCAGAGAGAGAGAGAGAGAGAGAGAGAGAGAGAGAGAAAGAGAGAGAGGAGGTGGTGGTGGCGCAAGTATGGCGGCCAGGTTGAAACTTACGGTAGCCGGTAATGCCGGTAGTCCTGACGGGAAGACTCGAGGCGAGTCCTAACCGCAAATTAATCCTCGAGAAAAATTCCGGCTGCCTGTAATAATATTCCCTTTCGGCGGTGCACTCGGCGGCAGGGAGGAGCGTGTGTGCGAGCGAGACGACGGGAAGTTCACAGAGAGACGCCGACGGAGAGGCGCGAGGCTTAATCGAAGTCTCGACCTTTAAAGGTGGCGAACGTAGTCCCGCGCCTTCTGCGACATTATTTATTTATTTACGCCACATTCAATTATGACCGCGAGACCGCAAAACTGATTGCGCCGACGCGCCGGGATTCGCGACGCTATTTGCATGCAAATTCCTCCGAGACGCGATTCCACGCGCGGAAGAATCCGGACCATGACGAATCGGGAGTGTATGCGAGAGCGAGGCACCGAGAGTGGACACATCGTCTCTCGGTCGGTGAGTCGCGACGTTTTAGAGTTCTCTCACCTTCGACCCCCCACGTTTTTTCGTCACCTTCTCCTACGTTCGCGTTGTCCTTTATCGCCGACACTCTTACACCCTCGAGTCGCGTCTTTTTGCATTGTTAACACCCGACTCTTCGCTTTACGTACCGTAACTCTGGCCTCATGCTGCAACGCGCCGCGATAATGTGAGAGTTCGTCACTTCCGACCGTGGAAATAATTCTCTCTCTCTCTCTCGGTACTCTTCTCTTCTCGCTCTCGCTACGCTGTCGTTAAGCGACGCAACGAACCGTACGCACGTATCACCTGGTGTTCCTCTCCGAGTCTGAAATTCTCTCGATTTCTCGCTTGGAGAATCTCTCGTGGTTGCGCGATCGAGGCTAAAAGGGAGAAGACTTTAAACGAACAAGGAAGCGTATCTATCACCGGTGGTACGTGGAGTGTATCAACCCCTGGAGAAGAAGCGGATCGGAAGGTATTTGGAGAAACGTAAAAGTGATACGTGCTCGGAAGCTGGTTTTCGTATACTAACGTAACATTCGCCTACAAAAGGCACGCCGTAGGCGTACTCTGAAAGGGAGGGGGGGGGTGTCCCTTTCGCGTCGAATAAAATTGATAATACGAGAAAGATCTGGCTGGACGGGCCACCACCCGGGGCGCAAGATGCCGCTGACAATAATCTCGTTGTAAACATTTCGTAACAACATAATTGCTTGTTCGGGATCGGGCGTGCGCTCTCCTATGCTCGCTCTCTGTTCATCGTTGCGCGTTGGCCGACGAAGAAGCGCCGGGGGTCCTTTTAAATTGGCGACTTTTTCGGTCAACAATCGACCCTTCCGGAAGGTCGGTGGCAACCGCCCGCCTCGTCTGCTCGATTCTCGGCCGTGAACAACCCTATAGACACCCTACGGCTACGCTATAATGGTCACGGAGTAAGGGGCTGAAAAGAAACCGCCCTCCGCAAACCTCTCTCTACCTATATACATTGTACCGACTCGATTTCGGTGTATAGGCGGTGCGCGTCTCTCCCAATAGAATTTAACTTTCACCGAATCTTCAAAGGGAATCTTCTCGGATCTCTCCGTGGTTTAAGGTGAGATTTTGCGTTTCTCCGGCTCCCTTTTGTACCGGCCTTCTTTTTTTTTCTTTTTTCCCTCTTTGCCGAAGCGAGGATTCTCTGAGAGAGAGAGAGAGAGAGAGAGAGAGCTGGCTGCTTGTTTGCTACAAATGTACGGCCGCTGACTCGACGCTTCTCCCTTCTCGCCACTGCGAGACAATATTAAAGCTCCTTTGCCGAGAGAGAAAGCTTTCTCACTTGCGGCCCCGCACTTGCGCTTCCTGTTACGTTCCTACGTATCCTTTCTTTCCTTCTTTCTTCTCTCTCTCTCTCTTTCTCCCTCTGTATTCTTCTTTGTTCCTTTGATATTTCGCGACACTCGACGAAGCACGGGACACGTTCGACAAACGATCGTGTTCGTTCGATTCGCGGCATCGTGCCGTTGCTCGCTCGCCTATGCATGACCCGCACCGCAGGCCTGTCGATTTTTGACAGATGGAAGATGGCCAACGCCCTGACTGCAGCACGTGCACTCAACACGTGTCTGTCCGAGGGTGTGAAAGTGAATTTCCATTAACTGCACTGTCACGCGTAATGCCCGATGCTCGTACACGAGCATACCAGGGTAAATACATCGGTTCGAATCGCGCACGCTCTAGCGATACACTGGCAACGTCACGAGACTCTAGAGGTTCAATGTATCTGCGTAGGATACGTACGTGCGTACACGCAGTGAGACACTCTTCTGTAAAGAACGTCGGTAGTAAGATAACATTTGCATCGAAGGAAAAATATGAAACATAAAACAGACGCAAAGGATCCTTGGAACTTTCTAGGAACTGCGAAATCATCAGAGTGCTACCTGAAGACTGTAAATGACACTCGAAAGTAAATATGCAAGTCACTACACGCTAACTACTGCAAACATCTAAAATATCCAAGAATACATCAGTAACTCTTTATCAATAGCATATCATCCAAAATTACTAGAAAATACAACGTATCACTGAAAATCAGGACCAGAGTCCCAAAACAAGCAAAGTAACTCACAGATAGCCAATCAGTTTCAAGAATAAGCATCGCAGGTTTTTCTAAAACTTTTTTCCTGCAGTCACAACCAACAAGAAACACGCGTACAACAACACCTCTCAATTACTAAACAAACTGAATTAATTCATGTTAAATGCAAGTTACAGAGTAACGCTATTCCAGGGACTGCAATAAACCGACTTAACCTCTTGATCGCCGCATTTTTTTAAGGATCAGCTTGCCGCGTATTTTCAATTTTAAGAAAAATGTACTTTTACTAATAAATAAATAATTTAAATATTTTTTACTTACGTAATTGGCGAGCCACGATCAATTAGGATATAATTTGCACAAAAAGAAAAACACTTGAGTTTCACTAGGGTTGCCACACGATAGATCAAATACTAAATATTGAAAAAATTAAAACAATTATATGTATGTTTGTTAAATTTGAAATGTTATAAATTTATAGTCTGAAAAATACACATATATTATACACAATGAAACTAATATTTATTTATGGTGTGGTATGCTTCGAAGTAGATAGTTGGGCCGAATTGGAATTTTACAGTTTTCGCTCTTCCAAAATTAAGGAAGAATATATATATATATTTTTCGATTTTTTTTAGCGATAGAAAATGATTTTATAAGTTACTGTTAAGAAATCGAAATGAATCTCGCTTTTATTTAGGGTATAGGGATTGGCGCGTACTGATGACGCGCACGGCGATCAAGAGTTTAATGAAATCCAAAGAAAAAAAAAAAAATAAGTCATTTTGGATTCTGTGCGAGCTATCGAACTGCAGCGCTTTTGAACAAACGTCGAATTGTACGTTTCGAATGTTTTTTACGCTTCAAACAAACGTCGCTGTCGACGGGAACGATAACGGGAATTGCCGTGGATCAATTTTCATTTTACGTTAGACGAATCTCATGGAGGGAAGTTCATTTTCCATTCTGCGAGTGGCTCGCAGATCGGTCAAACCTTAGGATCTCGTCCGCTCTCGTTTCTCTTGTCGTTTTCCATCGTGCACGTGCCCGCGACGTGAACGTCTTATCGCGTTCTCGATAAGAGGAGAAGACTCTCTCTCTCTTCGAAAGTCTCTCGTTCTTTCGTCCATTCCGTGGGAGTCTCGGTGGGATTCACAGTGGCACGTACGCGGTACGTCAAATTTCAAAATTTAAATCTCTCTCGTCGGGAAAGAGAAGGATCGAGATGGTCGATAAAAGGAGAGAAAGAGAGAGAGAGAGAGAGAGAGAGAAGGGAGCAAGGTCCAGTTCGATATTATTATGGCCACTCTTTCGTTCTCTCTCTCCCTTTCTCTCCGTATTACTTTTAAACTTCCGACGATATATCACGAGTGGGAGAACGGGCAGCGGTCAGTTTCTGCATGGATATCGCACGGACAGGGGGGCTCCCTATAAAATACGTCCGAGCCATTAATCCCGAATAGAAGGAAAATATTCAGCTCGACGCTGAACGACCACGGATGCGGACCTTAATATGAATACAAAAGCAATATAATTCCGTGTCTATTATTTATCGTCGTGTCGTTCGCGGGCGCAAAAGCACTCGAAGCGAGACGAGATAGGAGAGAGAAAAGTAGACAGACAAAGTACAGTGACAAAGCGAGAGAGAAAGAGAGAGACAGAGAGAGAGAGAGAGAAAGAGAGAAAGGCTAGGTTTTTTTTCAATCCGCGTGGCGCATTTCGAATGCGTCAAAAGGCTGTTTTGGTAGTAGCCACTTTGGCGCTTGGTGATGTCGCGCTGTCGCCAGCTGTAAAAGGGATTAACACCTTGCTCGTGTAATCGTCGATCGACCCTTTGTTTCGTGTTTTATCGCGCTACTAGCCGCGAGCGTTCGTTCGTTCGTAACCCCGTTGTTTATGCATTCTTTTGGCAAATTTGTTTGCGCCTCGTCGCGCTGTATACGTACGGTTACATCAAAGTGCGCGCGCGGATTGATCGACGCGCGAAAAATTGTTCGCGCTCTTTCCCCCGCGATGTGTTTATTTGTCAACGTGCGGCCGCCAATAAAATTTTCAAGGCCCTTCGCCTCCCCCCTCCGGGCGCGCGATGTGGTGACAAATTCCGCCCGGATGCATAATGCAGACGGGTTTTACAACGTGACGGGCACGGCCGGTTACGTTAAAAACGTTACACACACACACACACAGAGACATGAATTCGAGCGGCGGCGCTTCCCGCAAATTGACGGCAATTCGACGCGAATCAATCTGAAATAATCAGCAGGGACAGAAGGGTTACAGTTCGATTCATTATCCCGAGCGTTTCTCGTTCCACCGCTCTCCTCCTCCTCTCCCGCTGAGAATTAACGTATTATCATAATTTAACAGCGGGCGTTGCGCGCCGCCGGTCGCGCTCTACAATTATCACCTCGTACATTTTCAAATTTGTAACTGGCTAACACGTTCGTTAATAAAGCGGCCTGGGATAATAAAACTAACGGGCCTGTGATGGGCGTCCGTGATAATAGATAACGCGATAGCCGGCACGAAACGTGAGAGTGATCGAATCACGCGTTTCTCGAATTTCGAAACTTCGTTGTTTAGACGAACGTTTCGAGCTCGCGGAAACGAATTATTTTATATAACAGGTGAATTTAACGGGTGATACTAATACGCCGAAGCGTAGCTTCCAAATATATTGATCGACGTGACCTGTTATCATTACTGTCACGTACTTGTGGCTGTGTACCGTTCGTACGATCGAGTTTACAACTGCACACGTGTCTGTGATCACGCTGTGATAAATTCCACTACTTGATTACTTGATTCAACGACGGAGATTTTATTTCGACGAAAACTTTCGAGATTCTACCTTGATTAGAAGCTGAGATTCTAACGCAAGCCTGTTTTGTTGTGCGAATTTTGGCTAGGCAATGGTAATGTTTCTGGACTGGCTGTTTCGATGATATTGAAAAACAGACTGGCGACCGTGTCAGTGCTTAACGATCAGAGTCTTCGAAAATTGTCAGAAGAACGCTAATAAAAATATGGACTATAAACCATAACTGAGCGCTCGCGAATGTTTAACGATCGTTATTGTTTCAGTTGTTAAGTCACGATGTCTCTTAAACGCTTCCTCTACTTTCGCCTGGTGGAAAAGTTTCTCGCACGAGTCGACCAGCGAGTCGATCGTTCTCGGCAAACGACGTCGTTACCCCCGAATTATCGGGTATCGACAGTATCTCGTCAGTATCTGGGCAATAACCATCTCGAGCCATTGTTGGCCACCGATTTTCGTCGGCCAGCAGTTTCCTCCTCTGTCTAGCGCCTCGGTTATTCGCGCAATTTTCTTCGCGCAATTACTAGAAGACCGGTCGACGATTTCGTGTAACCTCCGCCACCCCTTTTCCCCGCCTGTCGTCCCTAAATACCCCGGCTGTACGTACCTCCCGCGGCAAGCTACGAGGGTGCTGAAGATAACTAATCCCTGTTACCGTCGGCGTTACGTTTTACGTTGATTGCGTCAACCCTTTCCCCTGAAACGGTGTCGTTGGACAGGTCGTCACACTTATCTCCCACAGAGCGGGAGAGCGTCAGCCAGACAACCCGCACTCTCCCGGTGTAGCTTTCAGCCTGTCGGATATTCGCGCGCCCAGTGGTACACTGGGATCGTCGTCGCGTCGACGTGCCTGTTAACAACGTTGTTAATTTTCCGAGCCGAGGCCGCCGCTGTAAACGGCCGATTTCGATTAGGAGGCTCGCGCTTGATTAGAATTACCAATTTCGCCGCTCGGTCGGTTCGACGCCAAAACATCGAGAAGAGAGACGAGACGAGACGAGACGAAAAGAATGCTGTTTGATTCTCTGTTTCTGTCGTTAAGGAGTATTAAGCGACATTAAGGGGAGATTGGCTGGTTTGTCAATCGATCCTGTACCTAGTTTATGCATCTCCGTCGAGTGTGTTGTTTAGCTTGCGCGCGGTCGATCGGGTTTTTGGGATTAATTGCGGGGAATTAGACGGGTCGATCGTCGATCGTCAAACAGAGAGAGAGAGAGGAGCCTTTGTTCTCCAATCGCCGAAGGCTGTTCCGTGTATCCGGTGTAGTATCGCCCGTGTATGCGAACGGACGCACGTCGTGCCCGAAGGGCGAGCCTGTTTCTGTCACCGGTGTCCAGGTTAATTACCATTTCCATGCTCGAATAAATTAATAAAGTCCAGAGTCGGCTGTCGTCGACACGTTCGTCGATCGCAGCGGTATTACGGATCGTGCGTGCGGATTTAAAAAAAAGAAAAAAAAGAAAAAAAAACGCAACCTGGTTTCCATATAGGTGTATCTCTCTCTCTCTTCCTCTCTTTCTCCGTCCCTGTCCCTCTGAAATTGCCGTGCAGAGACGGTCACGTGGCCGTGGCTAATGCGACGGGCCACAATATTGGCAGCATTGATCATGTTAATATGCAAAGCAAATGCACCGACAGCTCGATTCTCGCGGATCGCATTAACATTGAAATCGTTGGTCGGATCGTCCGCGATCTAGCGAAATTATCGCAGTCTCGATCCGATGGAATTCAATCGGGAATAGTGGAGAGCGGGTGAAAAATGGCTCGGAGAGGGGCCTCGTCGGAGAGAATACGGAAAAGTCGATCGCGACGAGACGAAACGAGACGAGGCGCGTGTTCGCCCTTCCAGCCATGTCGAGACATTAATTGGATGGCAATTAATCCGGGAGAGAAAGACAGCCACACGTTGTAAGCCAGCCAACGTAACGTTACAAATGATACGTCATTGAGCCACGAGGACGATCCATTAACCTTTTTCTTAAGCGTCGTCGTTAGTTCCAACGCCGGCCTTTATCCGGCAGTGCCGCTCCTTTTTGCCCCGCGCGTATTACCGCGCTTACCCTCAAATCGCCCGAAAACCCGGAAAACCTCCATCCCGAAAGACAGCGAGAACCTTTGGCTCGTTTCCCTATCTCACGCGCTCCCTTTTGTTCCTTCTGTGTACAGAACGTGAATCGTAAATGGTGGCACAAATGGGGTGAGCACGACGAATAATGGTGTTTCTATGGTTCAGAATGGGAACGATCGAATTGCGTCGAGAGCTACGTTTTCGGCGAGCGTGGATATTTCCAAGCGTGAATCGAATACTTGACCGACAATTGACTGTATTTTTTGTTAGCTTTTGTGTTTGCTGCGTTAATAAATAAATCTATCTGTGAGTAACAATCTTTGTTGAAATCTGCGAGACCAGTTGTCAGTCTAGTACACGCGCGTTCAATTGGATTTTTAATCAGGTAAATTTGGTGATTTTTCCCAATTTTCGGCTATTTCGCTGCAGATTTTTTTCCTCTCTTTTCCTTGAGAAGCTTCGTTTCGTTTTTAAAACGATTACGTTGAAAAAAATCTTTCTTTTCGCGTCACAAAATATTTCATCGTATCAGTAATATAATTTATCTCGCATCAACCGTAAACTATACTTACCTTCGGCTTGTATACGTCTGTAACTCTTTTCGACCATCCCCGATTAGTTTCTTGTTTTAGCGATAAAACGAACCTCTCGTTAATGAAACGAGCAGCGAAATTGGGAAAAGGTCGCTAAACTAGAAACTTACCTAAATTTCAAAGTATCAAAAAGATTCAAGCTCTAGCGAATGCTTATTCACTCGTGAATTCTTATTACAAGCGAGCTATCACGATCAACTCCCCCTCTCTGCGTTTTATAAACTACAACTGCCGAGCTGATAAATATTCTCGCTATTCGAGAACAACTGTAGTCTACGTCGTGAAACAAAGTGTCGACGTCATCTTGCTCCGTTTCATTTCTCGGTTAAATTTCGCCTTCGCAGATAGAGCGACGGTGGTGCGTCGTTTATTCACGGATGAGCTGGCTCGAAAAGCCGGCGAACGGTATCCTCCTCGCCGCGTCTTCTCGCCCTTCTGTTCACCCTTCCGGTTCACCGTTTAAGTTTTATTTCGCGGCGACACCGTTCCCGCTTGTTTACTCGCGCGCGTGTAAACTCCCTCTCGGAGGCACGCCGCTCTTCCGGTTGCGTCGAAATGCATTTCGTCTATCGCTCTCCTCCCTCCCCTCCTTCTTCCGGCGGTGCTTCCGCCGGTTCTCCAAGCTGAAAAGCGTCTCGCGCGCCTTCTCAATCTACTCTCTCTCGAACGCTGTGGACAAGTCGAGAGAGAGAAGTCTCGAGCGCCGCGAGAATACGAGAATATGTAGGTAGGAAGGCGAGAGTTTCGCCGAAGGCGGTGCCACGGCAATCCTTTCAAATCCTTTTAACTCCGTTTTTCTAATTTTATGCTTACCAGCGCGGATGCGTCTTTTACGAGTGTCGCGCCAGCCTCCATCAAATTTCTCGAATATATATTTCTTTCTCTCTCGTCCACGCCATTCGCTCTCATAACTTAAGCGCGTGGAAAGCGAACCATAGAAAAATGTTCGCGTTGGGATTTTTGTTGTTACGAAACCTAGCGATAATACGTGCTCGTCTAATCGTAAATGATTTACAATTACGAGTCTTTCTTAACTGGTCACGCTTTCACATTTAGTGCAGTAAAAATGTACCCAAGTATCGCGTACACATTCGATACTCGTAAAAGACGTAACCTGTATCTCCATCTCACGAAACTGCTGATACATATTTTGAGAAACAAAATTTCAGTCAGCTAAAATTTTAGTAGAAGATATACCTACGTTATATTTATATATATACGATATACCTACGATGTAATACATCTCACAGAGTTGCTGATATATTTTCGAGAAGGGAAATAAAATTTCAGTCAACGGCAGATTTAATCGATAAACAGAAAAACAATCGAGAGAGTCTTCTTGACTGGTCATATTTTCACATTTGGTACATTTTAGTAGAAGATATACCTACGATATATTTATATACCTACGATATAATACATCTCACAGAGTTGCTGATATATTTTCGAGAAGGGAAATCAAATTTCAGTCAACGGAAGATTTAATTGATAAACAGAAAAACAATCGACGTATTTCACAGTCTTCGTAGCACAGTGAAAATTTTAATTCCACCAAAGAATACTTTACTTTGGACTCTGAATTTCAAAGGATAAATGAGTTTTGATGTAACGAAATGTATCGACAGATCAAGTCAGATCTTTACGATCCTCTAAAGATCGTCTAAGATGACATGAGTGTTCAATCTTTTAAATCTTCCGAGCCAACATAGTTTACATATCTTTTTATCAGTTCATTGTAACCTATATTATTAAATATTAAGGATATTAAAACAACTTTTATAGTGAAACAATACATTGATTAGAAAAATATATGTGAAAATTTTCAACGAGAACGCTTAGTTCTTTTAGATACCAGTTCTATAACAGGTAGTGGCACGAAGAATATTTTCAAGATGCTCGTCTAAAATTTTTGTTCTTATTTTAGTTTTTGTACGCTTCGTATAGGAGCTCGCAAATACAAATGCTCAAAACATTCATGATAATAAAATTTTTATTCGATTATTTCAATTTTGATTACGTATTTGGGTCGTGGATTGAACGCGCCTGATCTAAGTGATCTACAATACACACGATACGTGTCTTCTCCTCTCTTTGCGCAATAATCGTCGTCACTGGAGAACTCCACGCTGTTTCGCGACGCGTTTGTCAAAAGATTCGTTCTTCACTCGAACGCTCCGTTTCGATCGTAAACGTCCAGAGAGCGCGCGTTAATCCGGTTTATCGGTAATTCGGTTCCAGATATCACGGGAAAAGTTGCACCCGTTACATTAACGGGCGCCGCCGTGGTGTAAAGGGCGTAACGGCGTTACACACCGAGGTATATGCACACGACACAACCTCTGGGGGGAGAGGGATATTGGCTTTTACACCTGGTGGGCCCCTTCTCTCCTGGTGGGTATCGGTCGAATTATTAAATTGATACACGGGTAACGGCGGTGTAATTCACGTGCATCGGCCCGGCGTCGAATGTAATCGACACCCGGCCCCGGGTTTGAAATTGTACCCGCGGCCCACTCGGCATCGAGTGCACGTCGAAGGTAATCCAATTAAAGCGAAATTCGCCCAAGTAACACCGATAAAATTTTCATCCTGCCGCGGACCTCTGTGTAACCCTGGCGGCGGCCGATGGACCAGTCGGTGAACCTGGATTCCTCCCCACCCGTGATACTTTAATAGGTATTTAGTTTCGCTCGCGCGTTCCCTCGCGTTGGATTTTCGCGAAAAATCCTGGCTCGTCGTATCTGTTCGCCGCCCCCCTTGCTCGTCAATGCACGCCGGCGAACGCAGCGAATGAATTCGTCATTAGATTCATGGATACCGGACAGGTTTTACTTTAACGCACTTTCCCATCCGTCTCTCTCTCTCTCTCTCTCTCTCTCTCTCTCTCTCTCTCTGTCTGTCTCTCTGTCTGTCAGTCTAGCCCCTGTTTCGGGCTAGGATTAGACCGGGTCCATTGGATTTGCCGAGTTTTTCCAGCAGTCCGGCAAATCCCGCGTCCCGGGCTAACGATGATTCGATACAGCCCCTGCGTCGCCAGGCTTCGACAGACTACGACAGACCGGTCAATCGCGTTATCGTAATATCCACTCGATTATCCAAGTTCTTCCTCTCTGTGTCGTAGCCTGTCCCCCCCTCTCTCTCTCTCTCTCTCTCTATTCGAACCGATCATTTCCTAGTAAAAACGATCCCGACAGGCCGTGAAACTCGCGCCAGATCGTCGTGTTGTACGAGAGAATCGCGCGTTCTCTGCGCGCTCGTCCGCAGGAAAACAAAAGCGAATCAAGCAGGTGGCGTAGTGGAAGCAGCAGCTCGTTACAAGTTTATCTCGTTTGTCGAATTAAAACTCGGATAATTGACGAGTAGAGGCAACGGTTACGTGATGCGTGGTACGGGATTGGCAATCAAGGCGTCGCGTGGAAATTTATTTTCCAGTTTCAGCGAGCCGGGATCAGTTCCACGGAGGAAATTGTTTTACCGTCCACGTTGACTACAGCTGTTTGTTTACCAGCGGTTTGCACGTTGCAGCTCGCGAGTGCAGTGCGAGCGAGACAGAGATTAATTCTTTTGGAATATAACAATCACGGTTTCGTGGCAACGTTTCTTACGAAGTAAACGAGAATCATCGGGGCAATTCGTTTATTGAAAAAAGTCAGCGTGTCAATGGATTGCAATCTGTCAGAATCAAGTCCCAATTTTTTCATCATATTTCGTATATTTTTTCCTGCACGTTTCAAGTTAGCACACCTTGCAATATTTGTTGCAACACCATGCTGCTTTTTTTAACGATTTGGAATATAATAATTGTGGTTCAATGGCAAAATTTCTTACGAAGTACATGGAAACATACATGGGGCAATTTATTTATTGATAGAACCAGTATGTCAATGGAATTATACTCTGTCAAACTTCCCGAATCAAGTCTTGATTTTTCGCATCTCATATTTTCATCGTATTATATATCTTTTCCTGCACGTCTCAAGTTAGAATATCTTGCAATATTTCTCTCATTATCATGCTGCTTTCTGAATGCTAACGATTTGGAATGTAATAATTGAACGGATACACATTTATTGAGAATACCAGCCAATCGATTAATCTGTCAAACTTGCCGAATCAAGTCTTGATGCTTTCGTCTTTTCCTGCGTATCTCAAGTCGATATATCTTGCAATATTTCTCTCAGTGTCGTGCTGCTTTTCTTTTGAAACGTTTTGTTTCGAAGCGAGCGACCAGCATTGTTCGACCCTTACGCAAGGGTGCACGAGCAACGAAGAACGTGCATGCACGCGAACGCGACGCGTTGATAATGACTCGAGAGATAACGATCTGGCTGCGGGCCGACGTTCGACGGGCTGTTTAAAACATTTTCACACGACGACGACGCCAGTAGTCGGCGGAGTAGTCGGCGGTGGCGTTTTGAATTCCTCGAGGGATGATCGCGCTTTGATGAGGGTGAGAACGCCCCGGGGGTTAACTCGTATTTCACGTGAGGCTTGTTGTCGGGTGATAGGCATTAAAATGGCGAACGGCGCATCGATCAAAGGCCTGACAGATTTTAGATTGCTCTCGCGCGCGCACGCCGTGGGGCCGCCTCGTCGCGTCGTTTCGACGGTTTTTCGTGGCTCCGAGCGCGCGCTACAACGGCACGCTGCTGGCACAGGCCAAAACAAGAACGAGATCGGGCGTTACGAAAAATTTCATTGCTCGGCCGAGAAATTTTCTCTGTCGTGTCCGCAGTATCGCCAGAGATACTCGTGTGACGGATCGTCGTTCGGCTATTTAAATTCGAGAGAGCCGGGAATGGTTTTGCAGTCGCGTTGCGCGCGATATCGAGTGGATGAAACTGTCACGATACCGTCGACCGCGCGTCATTTGGAGGGTGAGAGAGAGGAGAAAAAAAGAAGAAAAGAGGGGACAAATAAAGGAACACAAACGAACACGAGGATAGGCGTTTGTTCGAAGCTGACTGGAGTTGATAGGATGTGAATTTTCCACCTCTTTGTTTGATTGCTCCTGCCAGTGGGAATTGGCTCGCGTGTTCCCTTCTGGAAATGGAGCACGCGAGTTTTTTCTTGTTAATTGGAAATGTCCGATATAGAACGAGAGAATGAAGCTCGAGTTGGCTGGCTCTACTTGCACGTCAAGTTTTGTATCGTCATCGCGTTAATTTTGTGTTATTAGACGCTTTGACGGTCGCGTAGATTTTTCTCATCGTCTTTAGGGTGTCGTGTAGGCCCGTCATCGATGATATTTACGCAATCGTTCGTGACATGATTAGTAATCACGCGATATTTATTGATAAAAGTTAGTTTGTCGAATTGGTGATTTTTACATTTCTACATCTGTCACATCTCTCACGTGTAGATAAATTAGCGAATTTAGAGAATTTTTGAACGTCCTCCATGAATCTCAGTCAATTTTGGAGTTCTTTCCAAAAAATAACAATTGCTATATCATAACTCAAGTGCATACCAAAAGTATCGTGCAGGTAACTGGATAATTTCCAAAAGTATGTATTACACGAGACAAAATATACGCGATAGATATATATATATACATATATATACATATATATATATATATATATATATATATATATATATATTTGTACGTATCACATAATCAACATAAGCAAATGTTCATTTCACATCGAATGTCTCCTTCAGCTTAATACTTAAATTTCTACGACGCAACTAGAACGATGTACGAAGAAATGTAAACGCATGTTGATCTTGGTGGGAATTCAAAATCATGTAGAAAGTTTGATGTGTTTTCAATTCTCACGTCCTCTGAACAGTTGTTATTCAGTACTCGATAGAGATGGAAGTGAATATTGTACGTATTACATTCTTACAAATGTTAACATTGAATCGAGAATGATATTTGAACAAGAGAGAAATTGAACAGATCTGGAATACGTACATGAAATTCGAAGCTTGCGATCATTTTTATACGTCTTCGAGAATAGTGTTGTAAAGTCACATTATCCTGAGGCAAATCGATAATCCCTGGCGAAAAGAAAAGAAGCCACACGTACGTGAGTAGGTAATCAATTTAAACACCGTACTTGTATCTATAAAGATACGTACCGTACCGTACCGTATCTTTCAGGAAATATACTAGTTTCGTACGTAATTTCGAGAACTCGAGTGTGTGATAAAATTTAAATACCACGTTTTGGTAAAGAACATTGGTAGTGGAAGAAACTGACTCGTTTAACCTACAACAGAGCCATCTTTCTCGACACGATCTTAAAAAAAAAAAAAGGAACTCGGCGGCTGAGTTAACGAAATTCAATGTTGAGAGGCAATTGCCAGCGTTGGAATCGATATGAGAATTCGGAACTGCGTGTTCGTAGCGACGGTGCGGCCGAATCAATTCACCGATTTGGTATTTACTCCTTCCAGACGACCGGCCGAGTCTGACCGAGGGGTCCGGATGGCATGCTATTATCATGCGTGACTATTGTTGGACAGAGAGTTACCTCAGTCCTTTGAGTGCTGGTTCGATATGAGCATATTTGAACTCACGCATACGGCTGCCGGTCTCTATCGACGCGGCACGCTCTGGCATTCTGCCTACGAGGTGTTTGAATTTAATCAACTCGCTCATGCGTTCGAGATACGTTCGACGCGCCAACTCGTACTCAAAGCCCGATTAACATCAAATACCATTATGCCGGTAAATGTCATAGATCACTGTTCGAGCTCACTGTCGGAAAGCCAGCCCCGATAGAAGAAGAAGAAGAAGAAGAAGAAGAAGAAGAAGAATGATCCAACCTTTCTTGCGATCTCGCAGCGAAAATGTACGCTTTTATTCGTTACGTTTTGTTAGAAATTTGTACATTTCATAGAATCTACTTCAATTAATATCATCTCATACCAGAGTTAGAGAAACTTATCATTAGTCTTTTGCGTAAAATTCATAAATTGCAAGTCGATTCGAGATCTCGGTGTAGAGATTTCTAGCTCCTAGCGTCCAAGTTCCTCGGCGCGAGCAAAGTTTAAACGACTCGCAAGGATTCCATTTGGCAACGAAACCCAAGTTGTTCCTCTTGCTTAATTTTTCATTGCCAGGACCGGTAATCGCAGCGCGAATTAAAAGTCTCTTGGCTCTTCTCTCCCCTAAGGAAGTATCGCGCACGGTGACAGATAAGCTTTTTCTATCTTTGCTCCATTGTCGGAGAGCTGCGGCGGAAACATTGACTGATCGGCGAGACACCCTTGGAATATATAATTATCAACCTCTCTCTCTCTCCCCTTCCCTTCCCTTCGACCTCCTCCCCCGACATCGAACAGTCAGCCTTCTCTTTTCCTTCGTCTCTTGCTCTGCGCAACCCGCGCCCAGCCACAGTTTCAACTTCTGCCACTCGCTCTGCTGGTTGCTGCTGCAACGCCCCACTAATAGGGGATGACTGTAGCGTGACGTCATCAGGAGGAAGAGAAGGAGAAAGAACGGACGGGGGCGAGAAAATGAGAGAGAAAGAGAGAGAGAGGAGACGCGTGATTGATTGGCCCATTCAAATGCTTATGAACGGGCACGGTAAGAGAGTCAGAAGTTCGTTGGTAGCTGATTGGTCTTGGCGAACCTACGCCGAGAAGGATCGCCGCGCGATCAGTCTTTCGATTGTCATCTCGCCGAGATAAATAAATTATTGTCCGAAGATGTCGATCCTAATGGGAGGTGGTTGGGACGCGACATACGTCATTTCTGCCGCGCCACAATGGGAACGTTTCTGGTTCGACACGGCGCACGTGGTGGTGGTGGGTTTCGAAACGCCGCAGAAGAAATAAAATTCAACACTTTAGGGGGGAAATTCGAAATTTTTGTTAATCGTTAATTGTTCAGTTGTTTGATATCGAAATTAGCAGACTGATATCGCCAAGGTTGAAAATTCTGTCTTCGAAACGCATCGTTTTAACGCATCGACGTCGGAAAATCAGTTTCAGAAGATCATCAGCTACGTTGTTTTCCAACGGGTAACACAGGAGCGGTAATACCATTCAATCGTTATTTATCGACACGGATGTTATCAGTCGGATTTTAGTACCGTGGCTGTCATAAGATGCGATCGAGGATATCAGTTTTCCACGCGTTGTCCCGCGTTAATGTATATCGTATGTGCGTACCCGTTCGCGTAGCGGGTGAATATTATCTGAAAAAGCGGGAAGCGGTTATTTTCACGGATTTGCAATCGTTCATCAGTGTCGATCATGGACGTCAGATAGTTTTTTCGAACGTGCTCGCGCGCGCGCGTGGTGGCAGATTTCGACGGTGGTAGGGGTTTTGATTAATTAATCCATCTCACAGAGTGAGAAACGAGACCGGGCGAAACGCGGCTCTCGGGCTGTGTGCATGGAATTTCGGTTTGAATGCATATTGGTTGCAGCCAAACAGTGGGGGTCTTCGGCTTTCATGAAGGGGAATCAATATTCCGTGTCCGTGGATTGACGTGAAATATTTTTTGATATTAGCGCTTATTACCTGCAGCCGAACAGGTTTAACCATCAGTGGAAAATGGAAGAGTCTCATTCTCGTTCGCGCGCCGCGCACCCCTTTTTTCCCCCCTCCGCGGACGCGCGCGCGCGGGGGCTTTTAACGTGTCTGATCCGGCCATTTATCTGGGCCTCGATTATTCTTCTTGTATTATACGACGGAGGAACATCCATTGCTACTATCAGTGACATTCGGAATAACGAAGAGTATTTTTATTCTCAATGGGTTGATACGACTGCCGGCGAGAATACTAATTAGCTGCTGAAAATTTGTATCCGTCGAATAGGAGCGTTATTGTGGCTACAATGATGCAATACTACTACTGTGCGGCAATATTCGTATATATAGTTATAAATCAACGTCGACGGATTGAAATGTAAATGATATTCATTGCGCTAATGGAGTTTCTGTTTTCTACGCTACGATATCATCCCTATTGCGCTGTCTTTCGACGGTTTCACGGTTAATTTTGTCAAATTTAGGATTAAAAATTTATTTTATTATTTATTCCAATTGTTCCGAGAGATGATACTACGAGATAAACCTGCAACGAGAAGGAACTGTTTCAACTTGTTCGAGTCTCTCCCAAGTCCACGGTTTCCTCGAGTTAAAAAATTTCGCCGCTCACAAGCAATCTCCTCTTCGAGCCGTTCAAATATTATGCTACCCGATTGGTACTTTGCGCCGATCTGTCACCGAGCTGTTCGCAATTTCTGCCGGATTAATCCGGCCGTCGGATAAATCAAGCGTGGCCCCGACGAAACGAAACGAAACGAAACGAAACGAAAAAAAACTGTCCCTCTCTCTCTCTCTCTCTCTCTGGCACGAAGTCACCTTATCGACTTCTCGAACCCCAGGGCTCGCCGTGCGGACGATAATCTATCTAATCCTTCAAGCGGTTTCCCGAGCAGAAAAAGCTTTCTTTTTTCTTTTTTTTTCGTTCCTTGTTCCGGTTGTTTCATAAACGGCGTGAAGTTTTCCCGTGAAATTGGGTCTTCTCGGCCGGGACTCCCCGTCAAAGGGGGACAAGGAGGGGGTACAGTATTTCATTGCTCGTCCCTCGTCCGCTTCTTCTCGTCGTGTTTTCTCTTCCTGCGATCGTGTAAAAAATGCAATGGACATTAAGCAGTCGTGTCGGGAGGAGCCGATGGCCCGCGAACGATGGTCGGCGAATGCTCACGGAACCGTGAATGATGGAGGACCGATGCGAACGATCCAACCGGGATCCACGTCCGACGATTATTCCGAAATTTGGTTACGCGCAATACGATTTTCTCTGGTTCTTTCTCCGTCGTTGTTTCGCCATCGGAGGAGACCGATAGAGATCCTGTTATTTACTCGGGTAATCTCGTATGACGGATCGGCCAGCCCCGTGTCTCCTTTCTTCTGTCTGTCTACCGGTGGGGGGAGGGGTTGATACGAATTTACTTAGAGGGCTGATTTTCCCGCCAGTAGTTTTCCGTCTCTCCCGACTGACCGGTCATTTGTCCGGACCTTATCGCACCCCGGGGACTGGCCGGGAACCACCAACGTCTCCGCTTCCCCCCTGTTTTCTTCGTGGCTTGTAGCCTGGATGTTAGACGCACGGGGTTTCCAAGTGGCTGTTCTTTCGTCTCGCCTCGAGCAGGGCCGAATAAAACCGACCGGCCAGGAGAAAACCAGACGGCGTTTTGCCACATCGAATCTGTCGCGTTTCGACGAATCGTAAAGTCGCTTTATGGACTTGCAGCGTGAAACAGCGTATCGGTTTACGGTCAATTAGCCTGAACCGTACCGTGAGGTTCCATTTCTGTCTATTCTGCCCTGCGCCTGTCGTCTTGCTTTTACTACAATTTTTTGACAAATGTCAACGCTGCAATAGTGAACTGTATCGTAGTTTGCGCGACTTGCTTCTCGACTCGCTCGTCGCGCCACGCGAAACAACGTTTCGAAAAGGGGCAATGTTGCTCGTAAATAGGTGTTAATGCGAAGCATCTTGAACAGAGGGCGAGATTCGGACGAGTGCGGAGTGTGCCCTACGAGGACGAGAGATTGTAAAGGACAGCCATCAGGGCGGACAATGTATTAAGTACCAAAGGGACACACCATTCACGGGGGATTACCTTAAACGCACGAGCAGGTCCCATTGTCTAAACTGATGGTGCAATCCAACTGGCGGAGCACTAACTGAATTCGCTGCCACCTCGTCGACTGGAAGACCTATCTTGACCGATTGGATACTCCACACCTCTCTCTCTCTCTCTCTCTCTCTCTCTCTCCCCCTCTATGTCTTGGTCTATCCATCTCTATCTGTTCGGGTGAAATGTTTCTCCTTGAGATCGCCGAGCTCTTCACCAACATCAACATAGCTAGCTCTGCGCTGTTGGCAATCTAGCTTAATGGCGACTCGCAAATAGTTTGCGGATTTAACTGGAATTTTATCGCGTGCAATAATTACCGCTGTCGCCTCTAACGACCAGGGCGAGCAAAACGTGAAACGTTTCCGTAGAGTCGCAGCCGAAGAATGTCGTTCGTTCGTTCGAAGAATTTCGACAGGAACTGCTGCCGCAACGGTGACGTAACGAACGCGCGATGGCCGGACAATAAATTTATCGGCGATTACCGATCGAGCGTGTAGCCAACGATGACGCAGATTATCAATGTAATTCATTATGCGTCGATGCTCGAAGGTTGTAGCCGCTTAAAATAGCTCCGAGGCCAGGAATACTATGTTGTTTACGCGTTACGACCTACTAATTGCTCGTAAAGGAGGATTTTTGTCGCGCTGCGACTTCAGCGTGTCTGTTTTCCACGCGCAAAGTACGAGATTATCTCCCTTCTTTTAAGCGTGAGTGAGACGATAGTGAAACGAGATATTTTTGTCGCAATTTAATTTTTATCTCAAATGGTTCGATCTACACGCGATTATTTTCTCTCTGCTTGTATCTTCGCACGAGATCCAGCTCATTTTTCAATGTTTAACGAGACAACATTTTTTCTCGGACTCGAATCTCAACTCACGACTTCAAGAGGCCGTTTTTTTTTTTTTTTTGCGAAACGTGAAAACGCGAACACGTTTTTTGACAATAGTTTTTTAGACAGTACCAGTGGAATAAAGGGGAATTTAGACGAAGCGGTACACTGATCGGTTCTGTCGCCAGTCTCGCTGCGATCGCGAGAAGATCTCCGATCTGCAGACTCACTCGTTGAACTTGAAACGTTCTGATTAATTCAGTTTATCCGCGCGCGCGCGAGAGAGAGAGAGAGAGAGAGAGAGAGAGAGAGAGATACAAAGTCGGCGCAAAGTCAATAACATCCTCCGGGTTGAGAACGTGCCGATCGAAGCGGCCGTAACCGGACGGTTAAATAATTACGTACACTCGATTGGAGTTGGTCATTGTCGATTCTTCGTGCAAACAGGGAGAGTTGTCTCTCTCCCTGCCTCACTGCTCCTGTTTCAAACACGACGAGGCCTCTATCCGGCCTCGAGAATCTAATCAAACATTTATGCTAAATCACGAAACAATCCGCACGGAATCAGCAAATAAAAGGGCCCCATTTCGTAGCCCCATTTCGCCGCCCTTAAAGCCCTCGTCCTGGTCATTTGACTCTCCTATTTACTCGTGCTCGGACGGACAAAAAGTTGATGGACATTCCGCGCCGGACAAAAGGCTCTGGATTGAGCAAGAGAGAGGAGAGGGTGGCCACTGGCCAGGAGGAGAGAGAGCAGAGAGGAAGAGAGAGGGAGGCAGAGCCGTATGTAAATTCTTAGGGTTAGCAGAGACAGAGCTGGCTTTCGCAGCGAATTTGCATGGGCCACGCATTTGCGGCCGGCAACTACCTTCGCCAACGTCCTCCTGATTGCCCTCGTTTATTAAGATTAACTTTTCTCTTCGCTACGTAATCTCGGCTACGCTCGGATCTCCGCTTGGTTAATGCCTGCGTTCTACCATTGTTTCTCCAAGATTCCGATTACGCTGGAAATTGTCCTCGGTCTTGCACCTTTTCGGGCCGCGTCCCATTTTTCCCCTCCCTCCCCTTGTTAGATAAGTGCCTACTTATCGTCGAGCGAGATTAAAGCATATCAGATCCGTGTGTGTGTTCTTTGACAATGTTTGCTTTAACAATGTTTAAATTGACTCATTTCGAAGAAGCAGCAATTGTAATATGCGTTGCTGTTGCTTGTTCAAAAGCAACGGGAACCAAAAAGTTATCGTACGATGATTTAATTTCTTAAACATGATTGATTAGAGCGTAAATGAATAACACGTGTCAAATACATCGTTATCTCCTCTGAAATTCTAAAATCCTCGAACAGAAGCGTAAGCCAGACGATTAATCGCACTTTAGGCATAAAAGAATATGCAACGCGACGTGTCGGATATTTATTCAATTTGAAATCCTAAAGTGTTTCGAATCTTCGAACGAGAGTGTAAGCCAGACAGTTCAAGCATGCGCTAAAAGAATATGTAGTGTCAGATGTGTCAGATTGTTTTGTTGTCTCTGTTGAAATCCCAAAATGTTTCAAATCTTGACTCGCAAGAGTATTACGAGAGAGTATTACGTTACCAAAAAAAAAGAAAAAAAAATAAAGCGAAGAAATTGGGCGGGCTCCAAAAAACGTTCGACCTCGCTCTGGAT
Source organism: Tetragonula carbonaria (assembly GCA_032399595.1). Taxonomy (NCBI): domain Eukaryota; kingdom Metazoa; phylum Arthropoda; class Insecta; order Hymenoptera; family Apidae; genus Tetragonula; species Tetragonula carbonaria. Next base: position 8,345,995 of record JAUCRC010000003.1, read on the forward strand.
TTTCAATCTACTTTCGCCACGATTGACCGGATATCTTATCTCGTAGATACGCGATCGATCGGAACACGTTCACCTTATTTAACGAGCAATAATTATCCGCCGACGAGGGATAACAATTTTACTGCCGTAGTCGCCGGTATCAACTTAAAAATAATATACCAAATAAATTAGTAATTATAAAATAAATATAAATTTTATTATATATATAATTCGTAAAATTCCATATCTTCGTAATTTTAATATAACAGCTTTTAATAAGCTTTTAATAATCATCCATGAATTATACATATAGGAATTTTAAAACTAAAAAAAGATATAATAAATAAAGATAAAATAAATAAATTCGAAATTATTAATATATAAAATATTTATTATTTCTAAAATATAAAATAAATTCATCAAATCAAATAATAAATACAATAATGGTAATGAATAAATTAGAGCGTAAAATATTAAATAAAATGAAGAGTTAAATCGAAATTTAAATCACCATAGTCTGATTTTATAATTATATAAAAAATTATTAACAATCTTGATTCAAATGTAAAATAAAATAATAACGAATTTATTGGAAATAAATACGGCGAGATACGGAACGATCGAGCAAAAAGTGATACGGTTCTAGCGCAGTGCGACCCGAATGAGGCACGATACTACTGTGAGGCATTAAGCGTTGTACGTAATAGCGTCCCGTTGTTGTAATAGCTGGTTTTAACGCGTATCTGCATCGGCGGTTTGTCGGGACTTTCTTGCATCATTAACGGGTAATAAGAAAATTGTGCGCAGGTAACCGTACACGCAGCGTGACTGAAAGCAACGATTAAATTGCCCGGCATTATTGGTCCTCCTTTTCAATAACTGCGCGCACGACCGCGCAGGCAGAAGTGTGTGTTGCGCGCCACACGAACCCGCCACAGTTCCTCCTCCCATGCGCGCGATTCACGCTCTTTCTTGGAAGCTTGGAAATTCGCTACTCAACGTAATTGGCACACGTATGCAGGCTCGATTGCGTTATCGCCTTTCTTCCCGCTAATCGCTCACGATACCGTGTCGAAGATACACGTGCAACGTTTACGTTTTCCTTCGAACGGTATTATTCAGAGCCGTGCTATTAGGATAGGTTGCGGTAAATTGCAATAAAAAGCGCGAGAAAAGAGAAATGTAACTTTGGAATTTAGCATATGAACGACTAGACTGAAAAATTCGTGCTTAGCATTGAATCAAAGACGTGGAAATTTATTTCATTTAACCGATACAAGTTATTGTACGAAACTTGGATCCATATTAAATTTCCCGCAATTATGCATCGCTAATGACATAAAAGAATCGCCATTGAAAGCGGAAAATTTCAGTCTCGCTGTGTATAATAACCCGCGTTGTAGAATTACTTCTTCGAACGAAGAAGAAGCTTCCATTTTAACAGTGTCGTCTGTTTCCAGTTTAATTGCGAATGGCGCAACGAGAGGCATCGCGAGACGAACGACAGTATCGAACGAGGCGGGGCGACCCTCTTAATCTGGCGAGTCATTTTGTTATATAATACAACGGTTGATTGCATCGGGCATAATCGTACCACCCCCCCCCCCGTCCGGCAGAAATGGAGCCCGCGTCATTTATCAAACTGGATGCTCGCGCCCCATTCGCTTTTTCTCTCCTTTCGCTAATCTCGTCGCGAACGTGAGCTGCAATTTGCGTTTTCGCGAGTTGCAATTTATATTACGCGGCTCTCCTCCTCTGTTCTTGATCAGACTCCTGCCGACAGTTCCGATACACGATACACCGGTGACAGAATCGAGGCAACTCCTGCTTTCGTGCAATCTTTCGATCGTCATTCTATTTTCGTGCCGGCTTCTTCGTTTCTCTTCTGTCAGTCAGAATGTCTCTGCGCTCAGAATTCGATCGAACCCTCGTTCTCTCGCGACGATACACCGACGACCTATCGCGTCGCGAGAGAATGGAGATTACGTGCGTGGTTAGCCATTCGTTCCTTCGGCTTTCCTTGTGACTTCTTCGATTCCACCGAGAGGGGGGAGGGGTGGCTCTCCCTCTTGTCTAACGATCTGTCAACGATGATGTATGAATCGTTTCGCTTCTGCGACCCACACGGACGGACACGGTCGTTTCTGATTTTGGTCACCTGATACGTCGAGTGATTTTGAGTGATACTCTCTTTTGGGATTCCACGATCGTCGCTGATGATTTATGCTCGTTCACGTATCACGTTATTGGAATTTATGGGAGATAGAATTTGAATGTGCGCCACGGACACGCGGAGTGTCCGTAAATACGCGAATTTTCCTCGGGTTTTTAGAACTGGGAACGTGTAAACAACAAGCAAAGTTACTTTTACATACACATATATACACTCGTGTCAGTGTGACGCGTTTCAACCAGAAGTTGCAACAAGCACACACTTTTGACGAGGAGATGTATGTTAATTTAAAAAAGAGGGGTGCCCTGTATCGGAAAGAATGAGTGCTTCTACGAAATCAAGGAAATAATTACCACTGTTAGGATACGAGTCCGAGGATGTCTCTGTCCAACTTAGCGCTGCAACCAGCTAATGGACTGTTCGCCCAACATATCGTCCAACACCCTCGTCTTATATTCTAATGGAACGTCGCTTAATAATACCGGTAGTTTACTCGTTAAGAAGCCCGCATAGTTTTCTCCTGTTTGATGTGCCCTCAATAAAAAATGCACCGATAACAATAACCGTGGCTTTTCAGCCATTTGTCTTCTCCTCCAAACACGAACCGTGAAATTCCACGTGATTAACTCGAGAATCGATGACGAGATGTTCTTCGTTATTACATCCGCAGATATACATAAACACTGTAACTCGCGATTTTTATTTTTATTTCGCAGTTTTAAATTTACTTTTGGAGCGACAATGTTGGTGAAAATAATCAATTTATAATTTTTGTTAGACATTTTGTAGACAGTGTATTTTTAAAGATTTAAATAATTTTTCGTAAAACATATGAATAAAAACTTGTATTATAAAGCTTCTCTATTTTTTTGTTTTCAATATCTCTGACGGAAATTTTATAATTTAATCGTTGATCGTTTATTCTGTACCAATCTTACAGGTTTATTCCTGTTTTACGTTCGCGCTTTTTTTGTTTTCATTTCTTATTTTTTTGTTCCTGTGCTTTTGTGTTTCTTTCCTTTTTTTCCTGTTAAGTTTGTGGATGTGCTTTTCAGTATTAGCTTGTCAAATTCGGAGTTTCTACATATTTTTTTGCATCCCTCAAGTGTGGATTACTTAGAGAATTTACAACAAGTCTCAATATATATGACTCAAATGATTATAGTATTATGTGAATAAAATGTGACCTCTTTAAAATAATTTAATATAAAAATTCAAAGTAATTTATTACATTATCGTTACGTTGTTATTTCGTAGTTTAATTCGTTTAATTTGAAAATAACTTGCCATTTGTCTACAAAATACTGTTATATTCCTGCCTTGAAAGTTTACAAATAAGACCGTCACGTGTGAGTGATGCGGCCTCGATGAAAATTCGACTGTCATCCAGATATGGATGAATCGCGGCCAATTGCTCTCGAAAAAGACTTCGAATTTCAACGGATTGCTCTTACCGCCAGATTCAAATCGCAAAGAATCCGCGATCTCGGTGCAAAACCTGAAAGAGGTGTCCCGATATAATTGCGGACGGTGGGGGAGCCGTGCTTGCACTGCATTAACGCAAAGTCGACGATGGTTAAGCGATGAACAAGCAACGCATGCCACTTGATCGTCCATTCTTGCAGCAGGGAGGACTGTCCCCTTCCCCTGTTCTCGTTCTCCATCGACCATAGGACCACACGGCTACGTGAATATCGCGCGTCTGAGTTTTCGACGGCGGCGGGCGGCGAGTGAGTGAGTCCCGTAAGCGCATGAAACGACGGAGCGGTGCATCCGAATGCGCGTTTTAGCGCGGATCAAATGCATTACGCGTACGCGTACTGCGTGTGCGGAGACCGCAGAGGCGAGGCGTACATGCACAGAGCTTACCAGGCTGCATGCGGAAAGGATTACGCGCCGGTCGGGAAATTATTGACGCGGTGGCGCGGTGAAAATCTAAACGAACCGCGACAGCGGCTCTACCGTCGCCGATGAAACGATTTAAACTGTCATTACCTGTCGATCAAAGAAAGGGATCCGATCGATGATCGCACTCGTACGTCAGATTTGTCAGGAACAATAGGACCGGTGGCCGGAGGAGAGTGGGGGAGGGGAGGGGAGGGAATTGAACACGCGCGAGACTCACACACAGACGACGGATCAAGACTTAATAACGACTTGACGCCGGATTTCGGCTCTACAACGAAATTTAGGAATACCATCATCGGCCGCCTTTGTACACGGGGAAACAATGGCCCCCGCGTTTTTTGTGATCCGTGCCGCTCAATTTTTCGTCAAGCTCTCCGCCGCGGCGCTAGCGCAGTCAGGCAGGCTACAATGGCCCCGGCGCCATGAAAGCTCCGATGCGCCGCTTTTGTTGCGCTTTAATTGTTTCGTATTTTCTAGCCCTCCCACCCCCCTCCCTCTTTTGTTTGCCTTTTTCATAGTATTTTTTTGATTGAACTCTTTTCTCCTTTTCTCTTTTTTTCTTTCTTTTTCCCAATCGGGAGCGAGTTTTCTCACATATTTTTTTTTCTTTTTTTTTTTTTTTCTTTTGTCGTCGCGGTCGTATCCCTGTCGGATCTCGATAATAACGATGCGTGGAATCGCGCGACAGGTTGCCACCCCCCCCCCCCTTTTTACCTTTGACAGTGAAGTTTATTCGCGAAACTGGGCGTTGTTCGATTCCGTCTGGATGGAGTTTCATTGCAAACTGATGTCTCATATTTGTAGCTTAATATTTTAATGCGTGTCAATTTTCGTATGTATTTCTTGTGCTACGCTGTACAACGATGGACATAGTATTAACTCATTTGCATCGCAACTCAGACTCGCTGCGTTACTTAAATCATGTCCACGTGTGTTATGATCTGTCGAATCTCGATTGAAATATTTACTATTCTCTATTTAGTATTAACCAATTACACGAAGAGCTTGTATCAGTGCAAATTATTTTTGAGAACAATTCTTCCCTTTTTTTTTTGTTTACAAAACCATTTTTAAACTACTAGAAATAGTATTCGAGTAGTTTCACTGTTTAAAATATTATTAAAAATAATAATCAAATTGTTCCATCGATTTTTCACCTTGAACCTTCCGTATATTTTTAATCACTGTTTAATCATTTCCGCATTCTACGTTCACTCGTTTCGTGATGAAAGCAAACGGGTTAAATATTCTAAGGAAGAAAACCACTATCGATATTAAAAGTTTCGCTAATATTACAAGATTTTTTTTTTTCTTTTCATATACAGATACTCTCATTTTTAGTCAGTGGTGTATGCATACAATGACTGGTGTTAGACGATAATAAGATAATTCGTCGTTCAGCATCAGATCGAGAGATATTCCACTAAAGAGTTTCGTTCGTAAGAGAGTCAAAGATGATATGAGCAGAAAGTTCGGTGAGAAAGAGAAGGGAAGAAGAGGGAGGAGGGGAGGTAGGTCATAAAAATTGGTGAGCTCTCAACAGGGAGGAATCTCAAACGCCCTCGGGTAGGTGCTAAAATCTGGGGCATAAACACTGACCGCGACATAAAATGGGACTGGAAGTATTGAATCGTCCTCTCGGCCTTCCTTCCTTTCGTTTTTTTATTCTTTTTCTTTTCTTTTCTTTTTTCATTTTTTTCTCCTTTTCCCCTTCATCTCGCCACTCGTACTCTCGCTGGTCGGCATAAATCACTGCCGCCTTCGTATTTATATTCATAGGCGCGTTGAGGAAGATTGAAGAGCTGCGGCACCGCTGGGAATTGCTCGTAAAATCCGTTAGATTGTAAAATATTGTTGCGACGATCCGAAAAGGCCGCGACCATCTTCCGCTGGTTTCGGATGTAGAAGGTTACGCGGCGAAAGTATCGGCTTCGCTGTTCATACATCCCCGTTCATAAGTACGTATACTATCTTGACAGATGATCAGAGAATCGTTAGAATGTTTGAATCGATTCTTGCGATTCAGTAATTTTTGATAAATGAAAGCTACGTAAATAAAAATCTCATCTTTAACATCAAATAACTAGACTACGGACTGATATCTTTTATGAAAATAACTCAAGAGAGCAGGATCTGGGCAAACATTGGATTTCTTCATTTCATTCATTCGTGACGTTCGTGTTATTATTTATCAATACTTTGATCAATTATGACATTTGTGTTATTAGAGAAAACGGGGTACATTCGTTGCTTTAACCAGTTCAGTCGTATTAACAGGTGACAAAAAAAAAAATTCATTCACCGAAATTTGGAGCCACGATTCTTGATTGATCAGTTTCCTCTTGTCGGTGGTTCTAATAAATATTCTTCGCAAATTTTTCGCTAAATTATTGTCATCCGCGATTGAAACCAATTATTGTCGTTCCCTTGCGCGAAGCGATACTAGGCGTGCCGATACTACTTCTGAACGAGAATGTACAACTCGGTGGTATAGCCGGTCTTTCTTCGAACGACACTTCTCGAAACTAATAACTCGAGCCGGGAACGATTACAGAGAGATATATGGTACACTTTAAAGGACATTTTGACACGAAATTTTTACAACTGGCGGTTGCCGCGCGACGTATTAAATACTTCATAAAGTACACGTGCGCATCCGCGTTTTGCGGTGAGCCGCTTTTACGTGACCTGGCCATCCATGCCGGCCGCTAAATATTTATCCTCTTCACGGACTTGCGGTGAAGATACGTATTCGGCGTAACGATCTCGGGGAATGTCGATTATCGAGAAGGAGAGAAACGAGAGAACGGTATGTATTCCGCCAATGAAACGAGGACTTTCGTATCGCGCGGCGCGTAACGTTGGAACGAGAGTTCTCGGGACCAGCTCGTTGTTGTTCGATGGTAACTGAAACCGCAGAATCGCAAGTAGACGCCCGCGTCTGGCGGAAGTCTACGAGCAACATCGATGAGTAATGCGACGTGAATGGCTAGTTATTAATCACCGTGCTGCGCCAAGTCAAGACGAAGGAGAGAACGCGCGAGAAGCTAACGGATACACGGATACGTCTAGTAGGACGATAGCAATGTGCTGGCGGAATATCGATCGATGATTTAGTAGACATCGCTAGACGAGCTTGTGCGTCGGTAGTTCTACGTTTGCGCAAGCGCGTAATAAACGCGTTGACAATTACGTAAGATTACATGAGCTCGCACGCAGCACGATGGAAAATCGTCGGTTGACCAAGAAAAGAGTCTTTGATCGACACTGTGTCAACAGTCAGCGCGAATCATGGATCAGTTAGCGAAGCGTTAACGCGCTCAAATATTGTACCAATATGGAGGGAGGGGAGGGGTGGTTGGATGCACCGTGTTGCTTCAATTAAGTCGTATTTCCTAATGTTGCGTGTACGCAGTGCACTGCGGATATACAGTCGGTATTATAATCAGGGAGCTAGATGTGTTGGCACAGACACGCCACACAATACGCGACATCAATGTTTGCAGAGACGTATATTAGACGTTCGTATGGCCCGTGTAAACCGACTGTACAGAGATATCAATTCATTAACCCTGTATTCGATCAATGAACGCCGTGTAGAACGATAATGTTAACAATTTACGGTAAATTAATTCCGTCTTAATTGCGTTTTACGTTCCGTCGAAACGGTAACACATTCGGCCGGGACAATTCGTCCTCGAGGAAAGCGTTGCACTCTCTCTCAGGATAAATACGCGCCTACTTAGCGGACCGCAATTACACACGGATCCCTTCGATTATTTTGAGACGAAGCGATGTCACGTTGGACGACAGATCGGTCGATCGCAATTAACGCAGTATGGCGCTTTATTTATACTGCCTATATTATGTAGCTCGCGTTGCCTTCACGGTCATACATATATCTATATATAATATATATATATATATATATATATATATGTATATATTATAGGTGTACATATGTAGCCACGGATGGAGCACACACGTGCACGTATAAGGACATACAGACATCGACACGTGCTACCAGGGATGCGAGGGGGTGTCGGAGTTCGATCCTCCCTTGGTCGTCCTCCTCACTGACGCTGGCCCTAGCAGAAGAGGAGGACAAGGGTGGGGAAGGGGGTGGGGGAACGGTTGACAGTGACAGATGACCGCTGTCCAGAGTCCAATACGTATACCCATTGGACTGGCAGGCAGTCCATAGTGTCCTCGAAGCACCTACGTAACATTCCCCCCCGATACAGGCGCGCACCCGCACCCGCACCCGCGTGCTGCACGACAGTAATTCGAGGTTGCACCGAACGGTCACGGATACGCCGCGAAATGTCACGTAGCTATCTTCCGGTGTCATAGGTCGCACCATTCATCGCCACTGACATTTCGGCACTCTTTGCCCGAAGGGGCCTTCAAATGCTAGCGTTCTTTATGAAAACGTCGAGTAACAGAGGGACAGCAGAGACAATGATTATTAGCCGAACGTTCGCGATTCGTGGTTGAGTGGAGAAGATCTATCGTTGCCGCGTGCGGATATTTCACATCGACGTGCGGGGATGTTCGAAGGTATTTTCGAACGTGAAATGGGGTTGGTTGATAGGTTGACTGTCGCGAGGGTTAATGGCGATTGGATGGACAGATTTGCCAGGGAATTGGTAATTGGATACGAATTAAAGTGCTTGAAGTAGAGAGATAGTTGGAAATACTTTGACAATAGTAACTGATATGTACCCGTAAGAGACTTGATGACGAAATGTCTAAATTTCAACAAATCACACTTCACCAAGAAAGCCGTGAAAGAATACGACAAAATTAAGAAATTAGAATCGTATAGATTCGAAAGAATGAAGGTATTTATTAAAAGAAATTAATTATTAATAAAAGATTTGTATGTATATAAATTTTATCCAACATTTTAGAGATTTTCTGAAAAAACAGAAAAAAAGACATTCGCGCGAGTTAGATTCGTCCTCTTGTCTCCCATCAAAACAAGATACATCTCGCAGAAGGACAGTTGTAATTTTTGTATTGACCATTTCCATCAATCTTGCACGCTCGTCCGAGCGGACTAGACTGCCGGAGCTTATGTATCGGTAACAATCGCGACACTTCATTCGTCCAGCGACTAATCAATCAAATCCAACAGAGACGCGAAAACTTCTCTCGACGATATCAGCGCGCTTAGATCCGAGGGCTTATCCTCCTCGGTCCAAGAAACAACCCCCAACTTTCGTCCATTCGCGGGGATGATGCCAGCCAGATTCGGAATTCCGAGCGGCACTCGGCCGACCCTTGACTAATTACCAGGGGATGACTGGCATCTTCTCTCACTTATCTCTATAGCTTGCTCCCTTTCAATCGAATTACTTTTTCTAGGTATTCACTCGTGCCACTCGGTCCCAATTTTTTGGCTAATTGACCCGTGGCTTTCACTGGTAGCCATCGGGAGGAAGAAGTGCACCAAGACATTAGTCTTGTCACTTTAGACAGATTGAATTCGGAGCACCGACCCTTAACCTCTCGGAGCTCGCCTCTTCTATCTCAACTCGCTTCTTTCTCAACTTTTTTTTTTCGTCCTGTCTGGAGAACAATTCCTTGGGTAGAAACGGATAGATAGGGAAAGTTCGGATTGTTCGAGTCGTGGCAAGAAAACTCGCATCGTAATTCATCGAATTCGCTTGCGTTTCACGCGACCTTTGGTGACCTGCGGTCAGTTGCTCGACTAAACTGTGAAATAAGTCCATCATGTTCATCATGTCGAGAGATCAATGAATTACAAGGACGTAACATTTCACTAATGTCTACTCGTCTATCGTAGGATCGTTTGAATCATTTCCCGATTTTTTAATATTATTCCTTACTCTTTCTTTCGTTCTTTCGTTACCGAACGTACGTGTACGTTAAAGATTAATAACGTCTCGTGCAACGAGATTTCGCTTAGCTGCCTCGAACGCAAGCCCTCCTTTATTACATCGATCGTGAAACGTGTAACGGAACGTGTCGTGACCATTCTAATCCTTCATATTTTCTCATAAAAATGCGTGTTACAAAGGCGAAAGGGGCGTGGTTTGGAAAATCAGGTTTCTCGACGAGTCCCGCTTTCCAGTGGCGCAATTTGCCTTATACCGGTTATTTCGTGCTCTCCTCCTCCCCGAAGCTTTCCTCGCGCCCTCCTTATTCTTCCCGAGGACTTTCAATTTAGCATTTTACGATTGTTGATAATAAGGGCGGGGAGGACCCAGGTGGTGAGTTTCGCAGAGACGAGGCCGTAGGACGGTTAGTCGGCCTACCGGCCTGACGATTTTCGTACGCGACTCGGTATCGAACGGCCTTTTGTAAACAGCCCTAATGCCTGGTTACGACTCCGGGCTGGCTCGTCCCGCGGCCGCGCCTCGCACCGACGCTCGTTCTTTATGATATTGCTGGATTAGACTGAAATATTTCACACTTGGAAATATCTGCCTGTGCTTACGTTTTACGACGCGGTGCTCGCCCTGCCTCTGGTTCCATACCCACGTTCCTCGCGAACTCTCGTAAACGTACTAACTAGACGCGCTCTCGTTTCACAGAATACCGCCTTTCAAAGTGGCTCCGCGTGTCTCTCTCTCTCTCTCTCTTCGCTAATCTCCTCGCGCAATTACATTTCCATTCGTTTTCAAAGTGCAGTCGCGCCCTCCGAGTGGTTGCCTGGCAACTTTACCCTGGTGAAAAATTCCTAGTTAAACTATTATTATTAGGTATCGCGAGTTTTGTTACCGATTTCGTTGAAGGAAAGCGTCACCGCGTCAACTTTTTCTGTCATTCACTCGCAAAAAATTTGTACGACTCACAATTTCATTGAAATTCATTTTTTTTTAAATCTCTTAGCTGTGCGAACGAGCGAGTGAATTTATGTATACTCGTCGCGAAAAAAAAAACGGCAGTTTTTAACGACGACGAGAAAAGTTACAATTTGTTACTTGAATGAAATTTTGTTGTGGAAAGTAAAACGTATTTGTCAGTTTTCAGACATTTTGAGACTAGACTCGACTGGTTCTTTTTACATACATTACATTGTTTTCTAAATATTTTCTTGTTATTAATATTAATTATTGTTAATTAAACTAGTTTATCAATAACACTAGTTTTTTTTAATAATTAATGTTAATCAAGTTACACAATAAAATTATTGACTTTTCTAAAGAAAACCTAATGTTATTTCCTGGTAATTTAATACAATTTTACAGCAGCTGCACGTCTGTGTTTCACGGGTACAATCATCATCGCGTGTTTATCACCGATAACAATGTCGCATAAGTACATACTTTTAAAAGCGGCAAAGAGTCTCGGTTTAATCTCTCGCTTCTTGAAATTTACATCTGTACTGTAAATTTGAAGGTTAAAACAGACGACACGAGCGATATTTATCGTGACAACAATGACAAATATACGATTTATCATGCGCGACTGCAACCGTGTGCGCGAAATGTTTCTCTCTTCTCTTCCTTCTGTTGCACGTTTCCTCCTCGTTCGTGCCGCCTCTGATTTCTTCGTGAATTCGCAGACGACGCGCCACACCCATAACGATCGTGTCGGCGAAATCGTATACCGTCGTGCCGTCGCGAGGGAGCGGTCGCGAGAAAAATGGTACGTGTCAATGCGGTCTCCGCCTTTGGCTGCGATAATAAGTACGAATTCGTTTCGATTCCCAGCGGAAACGGAACGCCTCGCGATAGCGAGGTATGAATAATTGCGACGACAGCCGACGGATAAATAATACATCGAGCGACATTATCCGAGCGGAACTTGGCCAGGACGCGGGCGCAGGACGAGAGAGAGAGAGAGAGAGAGCTGTCGCTCTCTTCAAGGGGTAGATGTTAATCTCGAGGCAGAGAGCCCGCAAAATGAGGAATTGTCTCGAGGTGACGAAGCCGAAGAAGACTCGCCTCGAAAATCACCCGGCTCGGTGGTGATTTCTTATCTTCTTCTCCGTCTCTTGTTCCGCTCTTTCGTTCCTTGTTTCCCACGAACTTTCAAGAGACGGTTCTCTTATCTCGATAGGATATTCTCGATGTTCGGGAACCGGGTGAGCTGAAAGTTTCCTTGAAAGTCTCTCCTTCGGTACGCATCGACGGATCGCGATTTAGGTGTTGGCCTCTCGATTCCTCTCTCGGTCTCTCTCTCTCTCTCTCCTTCACCTTCTCCCCTCCGGCGAGAGAATCGACCAGCAAAAATGGTCTAATTTGATTGGAGAGCACTAACCTCTCTTAGGGACGAAAATACGTTTCCGACGGGGCAAACTCGCGAGACAACGCTCCGACGGTGGTGTTTTTCCGGGACGGGGACGGGATTTGAAAAATGCCGAATCCAATTTCCCTGATGATGCTCCCTTGGGGATCTCCAGCCACCCCCTCTCTCCCCTTCGTCTCTCTCTTTGTGTTTTCTTCCGTTGGGTTCGCGAGTAGCCGTGTCCTCTCCGTTGTCGACGGCTAGAAACAAATAGGCCAACGGGGATGATTCGTTTCCGCGAGACAGATGAGAATCCTGCTATCAGATAAAAATCAAAATGAATCTCTCCGTCCGGGGGAGAATCGGCAGTCTGTCGGTGGAAGAAAGTTCGCGTACATTGTTTCACAACGTATTAACGTCTTTCTCTGTGTGTAGAGAGGCCGTGTTCATACAGGTACGGGCACGCATAATCGAGGGCAGACACACGACGTTTCGCAACAATTCGTCGTGTAATATCTGGCTTGTCACGTTTCTCGCGTTCTGCTTCATTTCAATTGACAAATGCACACACCGTTTTCGATGCTTGATATTCCGCAACACGGGTAGCAACGTAATAAGCTCGGGCGTTACATATTTCAGGGTACACGCGTGTGCTCGATCATCAGTCACGAAAGAGTGGCTTTAGCGTTACGCCAACGTGTCATTACAACGCACGATTATTACCAGTCGGTGGAACACGCGGCAGAGGTGTAATACACACGTTGTTGTAACTACAAACCGCCCGGCTCTGTTTCGCGTTTCTCGATTCCACGTGAAACGTAAGGTCGCGAAATTATATCAACAGGCCGTTTGACCCGTTCGCGTTCAACGTGTTATTTTTGCATAACCGCTCGCACGATTTATCTGCTTTACACCTACGTCTATATTTCACCGTTATTTCGGTATTTCTCGACGATAGTTTGCACGATCTTCTTCCACAACATGCGACTACGAATCCTCAATTTGGGTCGTACGATGTTCCTCAGATTTAAAATATGCTAACACTCAGCCAGTGATAATACTCTTAAAGCGAACTGGCAAACATTTATTCACAGGACTCTCGATTTTCCGAAAAACATGCAATATAAAAAGACGCGCTGGGAAGAGGGAGGCAGCACTGTTTTTCATCAAAACAGACGGTTGCCACGCAGAATAAAACCCCAAAAAATTCCTTTACGCGGAATCCAACAAATAAACCATGTTTGAGAGTGTTCAACCTCTTGATCGTCGCGTATTTTCAATTTTAAGAAAAATGTACTTTCACTAATAAATAAGTAATTTAAATATTTTTTACTTACATAATTGGCGAGCCACGATCAATTAGGATTATAATTTGTACAAAGAAAAAAAAACACTTGATTTTCACTAGGGTTGCCACACAATAGATCAAATACTAAATATTAAAAAAATTAAAAGAGTTATATGCATGTTTGTTAAATTTGAAATGTTATAAATTTATAGTCTAAAAAATACACATGTATATTACACACAATGAAACTAATATTTATTTACGGTGTGGTATGCTTCGGAAGTAAATAGTTGGGCAGAGTGGAATTTTACAGTTTTCGCACGCGAATTTTGTTTCTTGCCTTTCTTTTTCGAATAAATCCAAAATCAAGGAAGAATATATATATATTTCGATTTTTTTTAGTGATAGAAAATGATTCTATACGTCACTGTTATGAAATTAATTTCGCTTTTATTTAGGGTATAGAGATTGGCGCGTGATCAAGAGGTTAAATGCTTAGATTACATCCTTTTCAAGTATTTTCAAGAGAATATTACCTTACGATGAAAAAAAAAGAAAGAAAGAAAAAGTCATTAACGTTGCGTCGATACATATCTGCCGACGACAGCCACGTTGAAACAGCAAATAAACATCTTGCAGCTCCTCGTAGCACATCGTCGGACGATGGCTGCGATAAAACAGGGTCAAGTAATGTTCCCGCGAATAATACGGGACGCAATAAACACCTTAACGCCTCGTTCGAGCATCCTTCCATCCATGCAGACTAATTAACGACGTTATTCTCGACGCTCTTCTCTATTACCAAAGCAGTCTCATCGTCATTGGCGACGTTCTCGCTGTTTTCCAGGTCACCGTTTGAGACTCGTGCTAATTAAGACCTTCGGCCATTGTTATATTCCTGACGCGCGCGCGTTATCTCTCGGCAGCGTCGCCGATTTCAGTTCTCGCCCAGGCTGTATACGTATATTACAGATGCAGGAGGAGAAACTAGATACAAGAGGGGTGGCAGTCAAGAGCGTTCTATGTTTAGAATGGGCTCGTTTTGTCGGCGAACTGCGCAAGATATATCGTAGGACGCATCCTGCCCGCAGCAGTAATCCTCTCTCACTCTCTCTCTCTCTCTCTTTCTCGACCCGCAGGAATTGCGTGACATTAAACTCCGTCCGCGAACTTAGCACGGCTCTCTCCGAGACGAACAATGAGGTGACAAATATCTTGGTCCATCGGCCGTGGCAGCATCCCCCGTGGCGAGCGCTTTGCAGATTTAAGCCGGACATCAGTACTATTATTCGACAGGGGATTTAAAGATCGTTCCGTTCAGAATGGAAATTATTATTAATCCGATTACGGCAATATTCTTCGATGCCGATACCCAATCCCGAGTTGTCGAGTTAATGATCTAATAATCTGGTTATATACGCTTTTGCCATACGTTGTGCCTTCTATTGGCGTTTGCGCTATTGTACAGAGGAATTAGCCGATTGCCGATGATAAATTACTCGGGCAAATATGGAAGTAACTGGCGTGTAAAAAATGTGTATTTAATTGTACAATTCGACATTTAGCAGCTGTAGCTCGTCGCGAGTCGTTCGCGTAGAATCCAATCGACTTCGTTTATAGTCTTATTCCTAAAGATTTCGCAGATCAGAGGATTTCGTGTCTTTGTTTTGTGTTTTTACTTTCTTTACAAAGGTGAAGTAATACCGAACGCTTTAAACGTTTCGTAAGGAACGTTTTGAGAAACGGCGAGTTTCACGAATAATTCCTGTTATCTGTTCCTCTTTGTTTCTCTACTAAACGGAGGTCTAGCCGGGAACGTAGTTCGTAGACGAACAATGAGCTGACGAATACCATCCTTCGTAGCGAGGAACCCCCCACAGCGTCCATTTCGTCGACTTAAGCCGGACATCAGTAAGGTTGAACATTAAGAGGGGTCTCCGTTGGGGTCTGCTATAGATCAAGACTCGTAGTTTACGAGGACGTTGCCATTTGTGCCGAGGAAATTATCCTTCGGGAACAAAGTGTGACTTTTTCCATCAACGTTGCTACGTTTCAAGGGTATAATTAAAAAAAAATTACACTTTACAGTTTTGCAGAACTTTTATTCGAACAAGACGAGACGTCTTCTCCGTATAGGAACTTGTAGATGTAGAAATGTTGCAATACTTTCTGCAATGTTATATTATATACTGTCTGTGAATCCTTTCTGCTGTGCTTATATCAGGTATACCCATAAGTAATGTCACTTTCTTCGAGTTTAATAAACATTTAGTTAATATTTTACTTAGAATCACATATCACCTTATTTTACAAAAAGAGAAACAGAAAGTCGAGATGGGCAAATATCAGATTAAAATTGTATTAACTTTTAAATAAAACAAAATTTCGTACAGTATGAAAAGACGATATTATTTATGGGTGTCTAATATATCCTTTTTAATATC
Source organism: Tetragonula carbonaria (assembly GCA_032399595.1). Taxonomy (NCBI): domain Eukaryota; kingdom Metazoa; phylum Arthropoda; class Insecta; order Hymenoptera; family Apidae; genus Tetragonula; species Tetragonula carbonaria. The sequence continues at coordinate 8,361,989 of JAUCRC010000003.1, forward strand.
TTTGGTCAAAGTACCTCAAAGGACGACTCGTATATGACTAATTCCTAACGATTCCTGTCGATCTCGTGGGTAGATAAATCTCGTCGTATGCGTTTGACATGTACACGTACGTGTGACTGGAACCTGCGAAAAGACGAAAAAGCGCGAGTAAAGCGGCGACGAGGGCTCTCCGCATCGTTCATAAATAGCAATATCTGTCGGTTATCGAAGAGAAACTCGGTTTGGTAACGAGCCATCAGCGAGCCAAGGCCACATGGGTCTCCCGATAATCCCAGAAGGGGTTACCGAACCCTTGTCGAATGATTTGCGGAAATTTCAATCCCGCTTCTCTCCACACTCTCTCTCCTTCGCTCTCTCTCTCTCTTATCGCTTCGCCCATCGTAACCTGCATATTATCCGTTCTGCTTGCTCTCCCTTCTTCTTTCTGTCTCCTCCACCCCACTGTGTCTTTCCGTGTTTCCACGTGACAAGTGAACGCGCATCCACTTCTCCGCTACTCTCCGCTTCGCTTCTCTCTTCTTCCCGACTCGTTTCGCTCGACGGTCTCTACTAATGATTTTCGGAAGACGAGCGAAAGCGCCTCGTCGTCGTTGAGAACGTTGCCTGCCGCAAGTCTCAGCGAGAGCCGCGAGAGCGACACGATGTTAATTAGAACGGCGTCAGGGAGCGTACCGCAGCCAACCAACCCCTAGCTGCGAGAGAGACTTAGCGACTTGACTTGATTTCGAGGTTTTAGGCGAAATTTGAATTAGGGGCGGCTTCCTGTAAGAGGCGGCCGAAGGCAGGCATCCGCCGGCAAATCCCGTAGGAAGTTAGCGCGGATTACGGGACGCATCCATCACCCGTTTCTTTCGTGTTCCGGCGCCTTCTCCTTCGCCACCAGAACGCCAGGAATAGTATTGTCACGTCGACATTTACTCTCTCTCTCTCTCTCTCTCTCTCTCTCGGTGTTCTCTCGGTGCAACTCGGTATTGTAGTTATTTCTACGTGGAAATTAATAACAACAACTCGTGCTTTTACAGCATTTTCCCTTGATGTGTATTACATGAATTTCAAATTCCGCTCCGATAAGTGACGGCCATAGAGGCCACGGCATTATCGCCCGAACGTTTCACCAAAGTTTAAGACATCGTTGGAACTTTTCGAAGCTCCCCTAGACTGCTCCCCGGATAGTTCGGAATTTTCAAATTCCCAGCAAGTTGCACCGCCGTCGCTGAAACTCAACGACCACTCGCTTTCGTCGAATAACACCGATCGACCTACCCTATCCTCGGGGTTGGATGGCCGACCAACGAAGAGAGAGAGAGAGAGAGAGAGAGAGAGAGAGAGAGAAGTTTAATCGAAAGGACGAGAGGTATAAACGCAAAGTCTTTTGTGCACGGTGTTCTCGCCGAACGAGATTCACGCCGAGGCGAAACGGTTTCGCCCCCGGTGCTCGGCTAATTGTTTCGTTCTGAACGCGAACCACCGTTCGCGACACCATTGTCATCCCGCGTGTCGAACGATCGTGTCGAGGCGTCGTCGCAATTACGTGGCCTCTAGGTCTACTACTAGTCTACGCAACGGAGAGACCTATACGGAGAGGACGTTGATCTTCTTTTAAAAAGGCATTAAATCCGACGGGGCAGCGTGGGGCGCGATCTCGGAATAATATCTCATAATTAAAGCGAAGCCCGTGGCGGACGAGTATCAGTCAGACTTAGCGCGGCGATCTGTCAAGTCGGTGTACGAGAAATCCAGACTGGAAAATCTCAACCCTTTTACGCACGGTCACGTGACCTGACAGGAAGGGCGACCGACACGTGACCCCCCCTGCTTCTCTCTCTCTCTCTCTCTCCTCTCTCTGTCTGTTTGCCTCCGTCGGTCGCTGTGTTTTAGATACGCGTGTCAAATCGCAAAACGAAAACTGTCATCTCCCTCTCGCCGCTTCGGCCTCTGCCGTTTTATCCATCTTTCTACAATTATGCTCTTTTCCTTTTTTTCTTTTCTTTTTTCCCCCCTTCGTTTCGACGTATATACTTGCTGATACACCAGACGCCTGCAGGTGAAAACGTCACGGTGGTACGACGCTTGAAAATTTCCTTCGCGTTGCGTTTCTGGCGCGACTCGCCAGAGTTTAATTAACAAACGTATAAGTAACCCGCGTTTAGCCAAGCGACAGGAATAATTTGAAAGAAACTATCTCTCTCTCTCTCTCTTTTCTCCCTTAATGTTTTTTCTCGCGTGGAAATCAAGGCGAACGGAGTTCTTTTTTTTTTTTTTTTTTTAGAGAACGCGAGGACTTTATCGTGGATTTTATGAAAAGAGCGGCGGGGGAACTGGTTCGGGAACGAGCCGCGAGCACAAAAGGGAACGACCGAGCCTCGCGGTCCACGCACTAATTCTTCCTCCAAGTTTCCTCTTTTCCGCTGTCGCTACTCTTTTGTGATGACGTCACAGCGTCCAGTCCGCGTTTCGAAACGACGGAAGACAGCCACGTTAATGGCCTCGTAAAAGTTAACGACAATGTTCTCTTACGATTTTCCGCCCGTGGCTTTCTTTCGCTGCCTGTGGAATACCCGCACGGAACGCACCGCGCGAGTCCGAAATTATTTTGTCGCCGACGTGGAATTAATTTCCGTCCTCCGCGTTTCCCTTCACTGCGTCGCGGAGGATTGAATCTCCGCGCGGGATCCACTCCTCCGGGATCGGTCGTACGTTCGGATTAGAAAAACTCTTGGCCGCGATTCGCAAGTTTCTCTCGGACCTGATTTTACGACCATCTTCTCCTTCCTGTATGGCTGGCAAGTTTTAATCGAATCCGCTCGATAACCCCGCGTGTAACGTTGAAACTTCATTTCGTCGTCTCTTTCTCTCTCTTTCTCTTTCTTCAAGAGTTCTTCTTTTGTGAACGAAATTGACGCGGGGGGCACACTCGATAGCATTTGGATAGTAGTTGTTTTTAACGAAATGTTCAATCGAAAAAAAAAGTTAATGTGAAATGATCGATATTCTTCCTCCGAGTGTATAAATTTTCTCTGTTCTGAATTCTCATTTTCTCCGTTGGATTATGAATTCCAGACACGCCTCTTCTATTAACATTCAAGTCTCCATTTCTTCTTGCGAAGGTTGCTTCGCGCAGTGAGTGAAATTACAAACGAATGTTTAAAGATCTCTCGTACGCGATGATACGTGAAGCAGTTTCCTGGAAACGCGTATCTACCTGTACCGTTAATTGAAAAAGTTTTTTAAACTTTTCGAATTTCCACTTGCTGGAAAGTTCGTCGACACGATTCCATAAAATCGGTTCGTTACAACCAACAAGATCATTGTTCAGGCTGCAGAGCAGGGCCTCTCTGTTGGAACTCGCGAATTCTCGTCTTTTCTTCGACTTGAATCGTTGGTCGTAAATCCAGCGCGCGAGGAATCTTCGATAATTGGAAGCCCGCTTAGCATATTTCTGGTTCTAATCACAGACACCAGTCAGTAAGTAAGGGCGGTTTAAAGTCTCTGCCATGGCAATCTCTCGGGTCTCCCTGCGCGCCACCCTCGTTGTACCGAGATAGGGGCTTAGGGGTGAGACCAATCTGCTTACAACCCCCTTAGTCTGAATAATTAACCCGGGGCAGAGGAGAATGCGCGCACGACTTTTTGCCTGTGTCATTTATTACAAAATCACCTTGTTCGTTAACTTCGTATTTGAATGTGAATAGGGATAGGAGAAGGAAAGGGAACACGAGGGGGGACGATGGAACGAGAAACGAACAGGTAGGGCCCGACTACAAGGTGCGGCATCCGCGTTAATCGATCTCCTAGAATTTGTCATGCCTTGAGCCGAACACCTCTCCGATGACGTTGGAACTTTCTTTTTTTTCCACCTTTCTTTTCTTTTTTCTTTTCCCTCCCCTTTTGTTTCCTTTGTCCTTTTCCCCTGTTCTCGTATTTTTTTTCTCCCCGGTTCCCTCCCCCCCCCTCCTTTCTTCTTCGTTCTTCTGCACCCTCTCCAAAATCCAACCCCACTTTTTTCTTTTTTTTTTTTTCATCTAGCCGCAACACCTGAGCGTTTCCCAGGTACGTAGCAACCGGGATATCGGTGACGCTCTCAGGTTAATTCTCCGTCATTAGTCACACGTCGGGCAGAAGCCCGGCCGCGTTCCGTGGAAAAATTTATTAGCGCTGTGTAGAGCAACGGGTTTCACGCATAAAAGTGTGTATTTGCATGCGAGCGCCACGGCTTTCATTTGCCTAAGCCACGGAGATCCGGAACGGTTGGGATTCGTTGAGGCCGATTTCAACCACCGCTATGCGGCCATGGGCCACCCCGGGGACGTCCGGATTAATGGCGATTTTGAATATTTAATTAATGAAAGTTCGCCGGCCATGCCCGCTTTCCAACTCGTTTTCCCCCCCTCCCCCATTCCTCTCGTGTTTGCGTGTATTTTTTTTTATTCCCGCTTTTTTCTGCACCCTCTCTCTTTGCATCCGTTGTTTTTTTCTTTTTCTTTTTTTGTTGTTTTTTTTCCGTTTCATCAAACGGGAAAATCTTCAGTTTTCGTTCGCAGACAGTCGAAATTGAATTACTTGGGTATTGTTTTTTTTTTTTTTTTTTCAAATAATCGAAGCAATCAGAGATCATCCGTTCTAAATGTGTTCTAAAAGTCAGAAAGTTGTCCCGGATTTCGGATTCTCGCTACATTAAATCGTCGAAATTCCCCGGCGAATAAGAATTATCACGGATTATCGCCCTGTTAAAAATCATCGAGCTGTTAAATTTCCCTCGCGTTCTCGCGACACAACGCGCCGCCTCACTCAATGCATTTCATTACTTTGATCGCAAAAGGTTTGAGCGGAATTTCGGCCAAGAGTGGAAGGTTTCTCGCGCGGTCGTGATTAAGGGCGTCGCTGGCAATTATCCCGATTTGTCAAGTGAATGGATTGTCGCGCTGGAGGTCACTGGAACGTTACTTTTAATAACGAGGGTCGTTAGCCTTCTGACAAATTTCACAGGCGTCCGCCTACTTTTCACGCTTCGTCTGCCGTCAACGCGGATGCCGCCTCAATAGAAATTCGTTTAATCTTTGCTACGGTATTAATTAATAACAACCGCCGGCGGAAGATGATATCTCGCATCAAGTTCTCTAGTGGGAGGGTTGGGGGCCGCTTCGTGCGCTTGCCTGTATCGGTGTTCCTGACGTATCGATTAATCGCGCTTTGAATCCAGCCAACGCACCGTGAATGATTAGCACGCGTCGTAATTTCCTAGACTGTTCGAAACGTGTGCGTACACTGCACGTTCGTACCAACCTTTGTCTTTTTTTTCTCGTTTGTAGAATTATTTGCCATTTGCTGGAACAGCGACGGCTCTTTAAGAAATCTTCTGAAATTTTCTTTCCAAAGAGTTCGATTTCTAAGTTTCGCGCGTGTAAATTTGTCGACTTTGGAATCCAGAATTTCTCGAAGAAATTCTTCAACTTTTATAGATTCGCGTACAGAGGAGCGTACCTCGAGGAAACTTGCAGAATTGTGGAAAATGTCTGAGGGAAATATCTCGTTTCGAAGAGACGAGTTGGAAAGGAGGAAGAGGAAGAGGAAGAGGAAAACGAAAACGAAAGGTACGCCCTTGAAAACGATCGTTAACTCTTGTTCGCGATGACCTCCAGCCATTTGCGCTTTACCCGTTGCCCGTGCACGCTGACTGAGTAAGTACAATCGTTTTTAGACCATACTGTATAAACCCCACGGGCAGAAAGGGGTTAGGGAAGATCATTATCAGAGGCTTAACCACGCGAGAATTTTTAATCAGAGGGTGCGTACCCCTTGGGGTAATACCGTTGCTGCCCGATAAACGGACAACAATTGTCGGCCGGCTGTATTTAATTTGGAAAATCCGGCCGATCCAATGGCGGACAATATTTATGCGGCGCTCGATTTTCGAGTAGGTGCTACCCCGTAGGATTACTCGGTTCAGGCCAGTCATCGAAACCACGCGGTGACATTAGAAGCCGACGGTCGGTGCGCGAGTTACCACTTTGTGATTAGATTCCTTTGAACTATGGCAAATGCCCTCGATAAAAATACTTTCGCCTCCTTTCCAAGCTCTGCAGCTTGCTTCTTTCCATATTATTTTTATCGCCACCACGTCGACTCGATTTCTCCTCGCTACGAACCTCGCTCTTTCCTCGAGTCGTTTCCTCGATACGAGAATAGGATACCTACTTGGGAAGGGACTTTCCACCGTTTCTCGAAGTGGAGGCGGCGGCAGCAGCAGTTTGACATTTTATTCGAAAATTATCGGGGGAGAATTGGAATACTTGTCGAGTAATTCCCTCCTTTCGATTTCATTTCCTCCGAATGGCATTCGACCGTGTTTCGGGCGACTCGGCAGCTACGACGACCCCTCGCAACCACTAAACCAAACGAACCGTGGATAGAGAAGCGCGTTCACGAAGCACCGCTGATTAGCATCATCTTAAGGTCGTACACAGCGTCGTAAGTATTCCGTCCCTTTGGTATTCATATGCAAAACTGACCAGATAGTGACCGTCGATTTACATAACGTTAGATTGACCGTGATTTCATTTAAGCAAAGGGTCTCTCGAGCTGCTCTTACGACGGAAACTGCCAAGAGCTTCCTCAGAGGCGGCCACCGTTGCGTAAATTCATGCAAAGTATCGTTCCCGAGGAGGCCGTATCCAGTCAAGAGCTTTGTAATCGAAACCGGGTGCCTTCTTTTCCCGTGAAGGTGCGTCAAATTAATCCATCTCGTGCGTGTAAAATTCATGACGATCTCTTTTCTTTTTTTTTTTTTTTTATAAAATATAGTATATACGTAGTTCCAACGTAACATTTATAAACGAATTTAAAAAAAAAAAAATTCATCTTTTCGTGAACGTGTTTTTGAACAAAAAGTTTCATTCTTTTGTAAAAATGTCTTTTTAAAAAAATTCTCGCTAACGAGTACTACATACTATAGAAACATTTAAATCACAAGTCCATGATCCACTGCTCAAACTGCTATCAAGTATAATATAAAATTTTGTAAAAAGAGATTGGTAATAGTAAAAAATTCCAAATTTCTCTCACGAGAAAAAAAAAGAAAGAGATGGCGAAAGAACGCTGTGAACGCTCTGTATATACTGAAAAAAAAAAGTTTTCAAATCGCGACTTGCCGATTGATTTTAATTGTCACCGTGGAAGCGGTATCGCGAGAGACTCGCGTCGTTCCCCGGTCGTTCCGCGCCGAGCGAATCGATACGCGCACGCCAGGAATACTTTCGTTAATACGCTTACATTCTGCCAGCGGAATCGCGGACCCGTGAAACATGGTATTAAGGGAGAGCAGCGATCCCTGATGGTAACAAATGATAGGATCCTTAATGGCCGAGGCACGTACACGGACTCGGTGTATAGAGAGAGACTTGTACACATCGAACGCGTCTCGCCGTGAATCGGCCGCACGGTTGTCCCTTTGATCGATTGCTCTTGTCACTTAGCTACCGTGAAAGGCTTTGTCGCGATTGTGCCTTTTAATTACCGACTTAATTATCTCTCTCTCTCTCTCTCTTTCTCTCTCGTGTCTCGTTAGTGTGTGCCGCCTTTCCTCCTCTCTTAACGGCGGTACACACTAACGCAGGAACAACGCGTGTCGCTGACGAACTCCGAGGGTCGCTTTCACGAAACTTTAAAACCTTATTACCAATGTATCGCGACAGTCTATCGTCAACGGCGAAATTCTCTGTCTCTCTCTATCCGTACACAGGGTGTATCGAAGCCGAGTCTCTCCGAGTCTTTCCGCAACTCACCGCAGCCGTTTTCGTTTCACAACACGGCCGTTTTTGTTTCGTTCACGGTCCGCTGAAGGCGCGAAGAAGTAAAAGTGTCAGCTCGTGCAACACTGCCGAGCAGTGGAGGGAAATTGATCAGCGGCTGCTAACGGGCTCCATCGCGAAATGAAGTCGGTTGAAACCCGTGTAAGCCGTTTTCTCTTTGCTTCGAACGACGCGTCGCGAATTCTCTCGTCAGCGGTGTAGGCGATTCGTACACGGCGAACACCGTGTATATTCACAGCAGTGTGTGTGTGTGTGTGTGTGTGTGTGTGTAGGTGGTGCACGCAGGGCGTACGGGATACGGGTTACTAAGGCCTCCATAATGACCACTGCAATCCTGCCCTCACACACAATCCCATAATTAAATCCGTTAATCAAGGCTTACTGCTCGGACTGACCCTATCAACTTGGTTTATTGTGATCTGCGTAATCTATGCTAAATTAAGACGGACCGTCGTCGCGGAATCGCAGGTCTAGTTTGCGTAACTCGTGGCTATGCGTTCGCCATTAATTAGACGAGTACTTAGTTTTGATTATAACCGCGACGAGCGTTCTCTGTGTTCACCGAGGACACTTCTTTTACGTGCGATCGTGGGTAATACTGCGGAGAAGATATCGACGGATTTACTAACCAAGTAACTGCGAATAATTAAAGGAAAAAGAGATGGGTGAAAAGAAATGAACGAGGAAGGGGGGCACGAAATATACAGTTGTTCAGGATAAACGAAAGTTGGAGGACCAGTCCTGTTGCACCACCCACAAGGCAAACGAGTGTCTTTTGATGCAACAGATTAATTTCTTACTTTCATTATACAATTAGAGGACCAGTTTTATTGTGGCATTCAAGGAAACAGTCGTGAACAAGCGTCTTGATCTTGATAGATTAACATCCTGTTTATACATATGGTACAATTTAAAGAATCTTGTTACAAAGAGTTACGTTGCACGATCCAAGAGAATACAAGTGGACAAGTGTCTTGTTATGTAATTTTTACCGATATTAAGATCACTGACAAAAGTATATAGATTGAAAATGTTTTCCGATTGTTATATAATTTAAAACTATAAATTGTCGCGTCTACATTGCATAAGTGTCAAGTCGCGACTACCTCTCATGCATCTGATACAATTCAAAGAATCGCTATTACGAAGAGTTTTATCGCACGATCCAAGAGAATACAAGTGGACAAGTGTCTAGTTATGTAATTTTTACCGATATTAAGATCACTGACAAAAGTATATAGATTGAAAATGTTTTCCGATTGTTATATAATTTAAAACTATAAATTGTCGCGTCTACATTGCATAAGTGTCAAGTCGTGACTCCCTCTCATGTTTATGCATCTGATGTACAATTTAGAGGACCGCTATTACAAAGAGTTACATTGCACGATCCAAGAGAATACAAGTGGATAAGTGTCTCGTTATGTTATTTTTACCGATATGGAGGCGAGGATAGATTTTAACACAATCGTTGAAAACAATACGTAGATCAGAAGATATATAGTTTTTCTGAATGTGTAGTTTGAAACCGCCGAAATATCGCGTCCAATTTGTAAAAGTCATGTTCGCGATTCCCCTGTCGCCGTCGATCTCAGATTCGTTCGCAGTATCGAGTAGAAACATTGGTGTTCGTTCGACTTAGCTGCTGCTCGTACAAAACCGCCTGACGACCCGTCACAAAGGGAAATAATCCATTGATCTCTCTTTCGATCGTTGAAAGTCACCACCACCCCTGCAAGGGGCTCCGGCGCCTCGTCTGTGCAACGAGGTGGGCATTCATCGAGATAAAAAGCGATTCTCCGCGTCAGAAGCGGATCACCGAAGTTTCTTCGTCTTTAGATTCGTCTTAGAATTAATTGTCTGGCTTATCTCTTCGGGGTGGGTTTCTCGTCTCTCACGCTTTATTGCTCAGAACGAGAGGGAGGGAAAGAGAGGGAGAGAGAGAGAAACGAGAAGGCACGACGAAGAGAGGCTTAGCATCGATCGCCCGGCAGATCCGTGCCCGGGTGTTCTGCCATTTTCCCTCTGCCTCGCTCCTCCGTTCGCCCCGACGTTCCGTTGGCTTTGAAATGACAGAAGTCAAGTAGAGCGAAATACGGAGAACGCGGTTGAAGTGTAATTGGCACTGGAGTGCACTCGTCTTGGTTCATTAGAGAAAATATCTTCCCCATTGTCGAGGGGCTTACGTAGCTTCTCTCTTCCTCTTTTTTCTTCTTCTTCTTCTTTTTCTTCTTTTTCCACCGGTGTGTCATGTCGCATCCGTTTTTCCTCTTTCTCTCTCTTTCTCTTTATTTTTTGTTTCTTTTCTCTCTTCTCTTCTTTGTCCTCTATTCCCGGATAGAGAGAGAATTATTTTTGTTTCGAGTGGATACGGTCACTCGATGCAACTACCCTCAGGGGGTTGGCCTGTTCGACGGGGGCTACGCGCGTTTATTGTGAAACGTGGAAACGCGGGAAAGCTTGTGACAGTCTAATCTTCTCGAGTATTCCGGAGAATAGAGGCTGATTCCTCGAGTGATCTCCAAAGGAATTGGCCGGGACGAGGCCCCGCGGCCCCCGTCCTCTCAATCGGAATTCCATATTTCGCGTTTCTTCGGAAGCCGTGGTTTCTTCTTTGAACTTCTCCTTCTCGTCCGTTGACGTTCTCGAACGTCGTCGTCGTCGTCGTCGTAGGAATAACTAAACCAACGCGTATCACCGCCTTTTGATCCGCTCTCGCGTAACTTTGATACACTCCCCTATGTACCTTTGGTTTGTGTTTATTCCCAGGAATAAGAGCGTCGTTTGAATGAAACCACCCTTGTGGCATTCTTAGCGCTCTTCTGAAGCCAGAAGAGGAAAAAGGTACGCTTAGAAAAGACGAATGCTCGTCGCTTAGTAGTGGTTCGCCATGCACGACATGTATGTGCGTGTGCGCGCGCGTGTGTGCCTGTGAAGTGGTGTGTGACAACATCCGAATCGTCACCGGTGAACGATGTTTCGCGACACTTAACGCGCAACAGCAGCAGCAGCAGCAGTAGCGCGAGGGGCCAGCAACGAAATCTATTACAACCGCAAACTTAACACTCGAAGCACGCACCACCGAGAAACCAACTCGCTTCGAGTCGTTCCCATTACGCAATAAAAACTCACGTTTAATGGCCACCATGTTTTACCAACAGCTTATTAACCGCAAAACGGTTTCCTCACGATAGCCCTTTTCAAATTCCCTTACGCGAGCAGGGAGAGAACTACGCGCGACAATGCGCGTGGCTGGCATTGGCAGATGCGGCGGCCAGAACGAGACAGCGGGACAGAGAGCGACGGAGAAGGAAAGGGGTACACGTCGTCGCACACTTTTCGAGGAGAGTCTCTGCGAGCGCTCTCCACCTCGGGGGAAAGGAGAAATATACGGGCCCGCTTTGTGCACGAGTGGAGTGTGCACGTACAAGAGGTTTTTAAGAGACGAGTGCTTACTTCTGCATACCTGCATACTTCAGGTTCTGCGAAAGCACCTGTTGAAACCCCGTGGGCTTTCAGAGTCCATTCGCTCACTTCGAAGCCGATTCATCGACCGCTCCCGGATCGTTGAGCAATATATACGCGCCGTGGCCCCGTCTCGATCGCTGCTGTGTACCCGTCCGCGAACCGATCGTTCGTCGGAATCGAGACCGTTTCCGAAGTAAAATATTTTTCTTGCGCGCTGCGTATACGCTCGATAATACGCTCTGTTTCTCTCTTTCTCTCTATTATTTCCTTAACCGCCTTGGGCTGGCTGTGTGCTCGAAGAGAGGCACACGGGGTTGCGCGCTCGAAACGAACAAATATCTCTCTCGTCGTCGGACGACGCTCCATGCGTCTGTGCGTCTATCGCGAGTATGTAGCTATAGCGTTTACGCTTGTAGGGCTGCAGCCAGCCGCTCGACGCGACACGTAACCGTAGTATCGCGCGATGGAGCGGCACACAAGAGTATGGTGGCAGCAAGTCGCGTAACAGGCGAAACACACTGATTATTTATAATCAGCGCCGGAGGCACCTGCTGAACGACGTTCCCATGCGAGCTGAAATAGTTCAGTTTACGAGTTGGGGTCTCAACCCTTTTCGATAAAAAGGCGAGCACGAGTCACGGACTCGCGTCACAAGGTGGTGGTGCTCCGGTTGGCTAAATATAACGAAGATACTGCGGCGCGCGGGGCCACCGTTGGGGAGAAAAAACACGTCGAAACCACCGTGTCGCGTAAATATAGAACCTCTCCCACGACGCTGGTAAACGCGTTCTGCTTGGGCGTTGCGCGCTTGCTCTATCTTCATCCTCTACCTGAAACACGAGAATCCATTTACGATCGTCCAGCTTAGAATCCGTCGAGCTGTGCGCTGGTTGAAAAAGGTGGCGGTGGTCGATCGATGATTGGCAAACACGTTTTAAAGCTTGGCTAATACGCCAATATACGCGGAGAGAAGATTGACTTTGGATCGCGTAACTATCGAGAAATAGAGAGAGAGAAAGAGAGAGAGAGAGAGAGAGAGAGAGAGAGAGATGAGAACGAAAAGATATGACGAATACGCTATAAATCAAACCAGCCGGCTCGGCCGGAGAACGGCCGTGAATACACGACGGGAAGGAATAAGCGAGCGAGCGGAGCTCCACGCTCGCTCGACGATGGCCAAGATGTATGATGTATTACGTTCGGTTTGCTAAAAAAAAAAAAAAAAAAAACAGCTCCCCTCGTGAGTTCTGTGATATAGATTTTATTGGGGAGCAAAGCCGGCCTACGTGACGGCTCATTACCCGGTTTCGCGGTGGACAGTCGAACAGTGGCCACCCCATTGCTCTTACCAACTCTCGTGTGTAACGTACACACATGCATACGTACGTGAAATATCTGAACACACACACACACACACACACACACACACACACACACACACACACACACACACACATATATATATATACACGTCCTGCGACCTGGAAACCAGTGGACAGAAGCAGCCATGTGTTACGTCTCATCCCACGCGAGCCGCCCTGGTCAACCATTCGCATTATAAAACCATAAAACGTAGCATTTTCGTGGCCGATGGTGTGGCTCGCCCTTTCACAGCCGGGCCACGGCCATGTGTCCGACACTTTTTCGGAAAAATTGCTGTCGTGAAACCGCCGCGAGCGAGGCATCGTGGCACCCTTCCTTCCCCCGTCTCGCCGCCATTCGATCCTCGTTCATCTTCATAAGGGGAAATAGAATAAAAAATTGTTTTCCACCAGCGCCGACCACATCCAGCAGGCTCGCTTCAATTACCGACGGTCTCGAGATAACGCGATCGACGAGAGGAACGGCGCTATCGCAAAATGATTCACCCTTGGCTCTGCGTTTCGGTGTGTTTCGTTTGAAAGGGCGAATTCAGATCAGGCGTAGAGCAGAGAGGAATTTAATCGAAGATTTTTAGCAGACCGGTTGACACAAGCCAGACGCTGACTTCTAGACGAGCTATGGGTGGTGCAAGAGTGTCGTCGTTCACGCGTCCGAGCAATTTCGTTTTGAAACGAAACGTGTGTGTTTGCTTTGCCCCGTTAAGTGCCACAGCTCTCGATACGTACGATATCAATTTTTATTACTGTCGGCAAACGAACGTCACTTGAACTTTTTTTTTCTCTCTCTCGCGTCCACGTTCATTGTATTCAACTTGCGCGTAAAGGCCCCCATAGACCTTAGATTTATTATCACTTACAAAAAAAAAAAAAAAGAAATTAAGAACTAAAAAGAAATGGGCGAAAAGATGGTTAATCGAAAGAAATAGATTTTCCAAATTCCGCGTTATTAAAAGAACTAAAAACGAATGAGCCTTGTGACTACAAAAATTATCTGCGTATGGACGACTGTGACTTTTACTATCTGTTAAATAAAATTCGTCCAAGGATTGAAAAAAGAAATACAACAATGAGAGATGCAGTTAGTGCAGAAGAAAGATCATGTGCAACATTAAGGTTTTTAGCAACGGGAAAGGATTATGAAAATTTAAAATTTAACTCACAGAGACAGGAACTGAGAGCATGCTACTCAAATAATTATCTTACATCTCAAATAATTGTGGAGCACACAAGTTGCTAAATAAACTACTTTATCAACATTTTGAACATTACGGAAAATACAGAAATTAAATCACAGATTGCCTTAATGTCTTTTTTTTTTTTTTTGGCATAACGAACATCTAGCGACTTGTGTGAATATCAGCACATCTCGTGCCCTCTTTCCTCGATCCAGTTTTTATATTTAGTATCGATCGCGATCACAGGGCTTTCCCCTTACGTGCTACCTTTTAAATATAAAACGGTCGCTCGCTCCAACTCTCCACACTCGATGTTTCGGGAACGCGTTCCTGGAGACCGGGGAGACAAATTCATTTTTATATTCGACGCGGTGTGCGCGACATCGGCACAATGTCGGATTCCATCGCTGAGAAAGGCCGGGTCGTCGCGCCAGGTTAATCCCTGGTTCTCTTTCTTTGAAAAGGGTGGACCCACGCACATCCCGAGAGCGAGAAGATTGAATAGAATTAATATTTAATTGTTAACAGATACGCTGTCTCGGGTACCGCGAGCGGGGGGAGCATGCATTTTCGGCGACTCACAAAGCCGACGAACCAGCGGAAGAATAGTAGCCTTAACTAACTATAGACTCCTTGGACGACATAATCTCTGTCCTAACATGCGAGGCGAGTGTGTTCTTTGCCGCTAAGTACACATTCAAGCACGTTCCCTCCTCGCGCGCTCGGTCGCGCGCCAGTGTGGGTGCTCTCTATCCAAAGAGAAAGATAAGCGAACAGATAGATGGAGAAGAAAGAGGAGAGAGAGAGAGAGAGAGAAAGAAAAAGAGAAAGAGAGTGATAGAAGAGGGGGTGTGCGCGTGTTTGTGCGAGAGATGAGGGGACGAGGCGAGAGAGGGAGCTCTGATCTTTATGAGTCACCGTCATTCGGATAAAAATACCGGGGTGCTTGTACAAACAGTTACCCTTCGGGTGTCTTTTCGAGCGACGCTCTATCTCGGACAGGTTCACACGGCACTCGACCAACCCAGGTGGCTTCACCTGAAAGACGCGAGACATTTTCCACTCCTCCCTCGATCTTTTACTCGAAACGAGGACACCGCACGGTTTCTCTACAATACGTACGTACGTTCTCGTATAATGCGAGAAGCGCCGGTGACCGAGTCTTGTCTGTTCGATCGTTCGAACTAGATCTATAATTCTCGATCGATTAATCGTTTCCTTTCGTTTCTCATTCGATCGCGTGTAACACTCCTGACTACACTCTCTGAATTAGGGAGTGTCGGAGAGACGGTTCTGCCGGTCGAATCGCTCGTGTATCGTAGATGTCACGAAACGATATTTGGAATGGTCGGAAGATTAATACTCGGCCGTGGAATCTCGTGTCACAGAGGTCCGAGCGTGCGTTCGTTATATGGTAATCCGTTGGTTGCCGTAAAGCGGAAGTGGCAGATATCCAGCGGCTCTTAAATCATCCGAAATAAATTCGTCGGTGGGAATACACATACGTGTAGGCTGGCGTTGGCAGTGTGAGTGCCTACGTTGTTCGTAGGAGCGCAGCGAGTTCTCTCTCTCTCCTTCTCTCTCTCTCTCTCTTTGGTAGACAGCGGTGGTGCGGGTCATTTGTCAAGAAGCTGAGCAACCGATAGATTCCATCGGGCTGCTGGCCAGCCGATCCAGCGATCGTAAACTCACCGGGGATACCGTTAGCACTCTCTTATTTCCGTACGGAGCGCGAGCGTACGCGATAAATAATAACAACATACGCGGACGCGGAGGATCGTGTTCTGGTTCGTTTGGGATTCGAGGGGTAGAGGAGATCGTCGATTTCGTGCGTCGATCGTTTCGAAGAACTCGCGCGAGCAAGAGGAACGCGTTGGTACGAGGGAGAGAGCGGGACAGGCCACCAGGTAAAGCGATCGTAAATATCGCCGACAATGCCCTGCTGTTTGACACTAATACTAATGATCCGCGCTTACGGGACGATAATAGATAAACCGATACAAAGGCGATGGAAAATCGGTGAAATTGAGCAGAACGGATGTGTTCCGCCGGTGGGCCTTTGAAACGGCAGTTTCCGGTCCGCTGGCCATGCTCTCGCCCGACTCTCGACTTTAATGATGGGAAATGACGGTTTATGAGCTCGGCGACGAGTTTGATTTATTCGCTCGTACGCGTACGTTTCGCCTATCCGTGGATCCTGCTTGCACTTTTGAAAGAAACAGTAGGATTGTCTGTTCGATGCTGCGCGACAATAATGACAATATTTGTGTAGGACTATATATTTTCACAATAATTGATAAAACACGACCAGCCATTTGGTAATTACTTTCCGTCGTATCAAAGCCATCTCTTTATATATTTGTTATAATTTATCGCTGATCAGGGGACAAAGGAATTTCAATATAAAACGTCGAGAGCGTCTAAAGAGAATTATCCTCTCTGTTGAGGACAAAAGTAATTCGAAAAACGTCAAACGTGAATTGACGACTTTACAGGATATAGATCTGGCATCAGAGATTCGTTATAAAAATACGAGTTATTGGATTTATTTAATTTTTCAAGCACCTTGATCTCGTGGTGCTCGAAAAAAAAAACCCGATTGATCGTGAACATTATTCGACAGACGTACGAAATAAATAAAATAGACCAAGAAAAAGAAAAAGATATGATAAAAGAGACGCTTGTGTAAATCTAGAGCATTATTAATATACACAACTCTGCGGAGCGTTTTCCGTGACGTTCGTTCAAAGTCAGTAAAATACTCGATCGTTTTGAAGCCACGGTGTCCCGGCGTTTCGGCGGCGGATTCGCAGTGTTTTTTTTTTTTTTTTTTTTTTTTTTTTTTACCAGAAATTTCACTGGCGCACCGCGTATGCCTTTCGCGGTCTTTTGGAAAATAAATGACGTCGGCTTTCGCGCGGGGAGTGCGCGTATGGGCGTGTACACATACCGAGCTGGGGTGATCGATAAATTCATTTATTTTCAAACGCGATTTCGCGAGCCACTCAACGGTCTCGTATCGAATTAAATACTCGTCTGGCCTGGACAAATATCCAGACAACATCTGCGAGCAATTTCGCCGTGAAATATTCCGTGTTGACTGGCGTGTTTGTTATTATTATTCCGTCGTATTATACCGCGTATCATTGTGCCAGAGTGAGAGAATCTCTCTGTCTCTCTTTCTCTCTCTCGCGATAAATTTCATCTCGCCGGATGATTAGGAGTAATTATCGGTTTCTATCGATTAAGTGGGGTGGTTGTAAACGCGTTGTAATAAGTTTCGAACGGTCACGAATTCTCCGCGATAGAGAGCAAGAGAGAGAGAGAGAGAGAGAAAGAGAGAGAGAGAGAGAGAGGAGGAATAAATACTCGAGGATTTCGTGACGCCGGCCAATAAAGTCAGCGGCCGCTAATTTTTAGTAACCCTCGCTCGGAACGTACGCAGGAACCAATGTTTGTAGGTCGATCGGATCGATCGATCGAGAAAGGAGGGTCGTTCGTTCGTGCCACGAAACCACCTACGGCGAAGGAAATACGGCTTTCAGATCTTCGGCCGCGTTTAGATTCCAATCTAATAAATGCTTCCTCGTCGGCGCGGCGTTTCGACGTTGGGGCTCTTCACCCCCGAGGTGAGTAAACTTACCCGTGAGAACGTTGTTCTTTTTCTCGCCACGAGGTCTCCCGTCACCTGCGTCGATCGTTACGCAGGATTCCATAATGGAGAGTTGTTGCGATCGATTCGCCTCGTGGTTCACCCCTTGACTCTCTCTCTCTTTCTCTCTCGCGCGCGCGCGCGCGCTCACGGATTATGGATTTGCGTGCTTGCATGTGGATACGCACGTTTCGCGTCGCTTATCCGTTTCCTGACTCGTCGTCGGTCTGAAGAGAGTCGAAATTATTAAGCGAGAATATCGTGGAACATCCCCGAGCTTTGGCTCTTGGTTGATACAAGTTCCCTCTACTTGATTGAAAACTTCTTTATCGAATTTCTCTCGCGGAAATATCTCCAGAGATCAACGATCCGAGTGACGAGTTCATTTGCAGGTTAATTTCAATTTTCCACCGTGACCAGGCTATCTCTGTATCCTCTCTTCGAAGCTTCCGAAAATTCTCTCGTTAGGCGAGATAGTCTCGCCAAGGTAGTCTCCCCGTGTGTACGTTAACGCGACAGTGTGCAGGAACGTGCGGGAGGTGGGGGGGGGGAGAAGGAGGTGGTGGAGGAGAGGGGGCACGATGCGGAGATAAAAATCCAATTTAATCCCCGTAATCTTTACGGCGGCGGATTTAACCGTGTTCGCCACGGTGGCGGGATGGAGCTCGTGCGAAAGAATAGTAATTTTAATGGCGCGCCTAATGACACCGGGCCGGCTCGAGATTTACGGCCAATCGGCGAATTGCGGGTGCAATCGCTCCATTAGGAAACCGCTGGAACCGGTAAAGGATCGATGCAATCGCGACGGGTCATTATATCGTGTGTCTAGGTATTACATAAGCGACGACCTTCTCTATATCCGCTTCCCTTCCGTTTTACTTTATTATTTTCCGTCGTCGTTGGCCCGACGTATCGCCGCACGGCACACCCACGACGACCATAATTCACTGCGAAAACCCATGCAACCCGTTTGTTCGTTCGTTTCCCCGGCCATTGGCCACTGTATGTACATACGAGCGAGCTGTTTTGCAACGCGCTGACTCGCTGTCCCTCGTCGTGTCTGTCACTACCGTGCACTTATCGCGTTCTAGAATGTATACACGATATAATTCTAGCGTTCAGCGATTCCACCAGAGATCCCTGCGAGCGCACGAGCGCCGAGAGATATCGTCACGTTTTTACCTTTCCGCGGAGAGTGTACACGTGTGCAACTTATTGTTTTGTTGCGGCCTTTGCGATACGCGCTCGCTAGACCTCGACTTGTCGGCGTAAATGAACATGTGCACATACGTACGTGATTCGTTGCTCACGAGCAGCTCCGAATCCAACTTGGTCACGTGGAAGAGAAAGACGATAAGTGATTTTTTTTATGAATTAATATTTTTGAATATTTGACGATGTATTTTAATATTTTCTGCGACGTTGTGCCAAATTTTTTAATGGTAGAGTCAACCCTCTTATAACACGGTGCCTAAAAATTATAGCCTTCCTATGTCACCGGTATTCTGATAACACGGTTTCCGATATAGCACGACAGAACCCCGTTAAATGAAATTCGACGTGACCGAAAGAAGAATGATATTTGTTCTTCATTTTGACATTTGTGTATACTTAACGAAGATAATTTTTATACTGTTGACATATCAGGCATGTGGAAAAATATTTCTTTATAACCTTATATACACGTATTAATGTGCGAACGTCTCAGAGACGTCAAAGAACTATCGGCGATTAAAACATAAAATTTCCATCGGAGATGTTAAAGTTCAGAAAAAAAGAAGCTTTACGATACAACGAAGTGCACAAGTTTTTATTTATACATATTTTACGAAAAACGATTTAAATCTCTAACAGTACGCTGTTTTATATCTCTCCAAAAAAATATCCAATTATCATTTTGATCATTTTTTGATAATTCTAGTGTTAATAAATTTAGACAACTTGGTTCATATAGTATTTTTCCATTACACTGTATTCCAAGTTTCGCTCGGTTATGTATAGTACGTTGTATTCATAAATACTCGGTGTGCAATATGTTGTATTTTATTTCCAGGAATAAGAATGCAGACGTCATTAGCGCACTCTTAGGATATATACGTCAGAGATATTCGACCTGGATGAGGCCTGCTGCTTTTCTCTTCACGCAAGATGAAGAAGTATATTCGCGGAATATACACGACACGTAAAAGTGAGTAAAAGTGAGTCGCATCGTTTTTTTTTCGATTTACTCCGGCAGAAGGGGTTTCCCCCATTCTCACGACGATGCTATCTGGCCGTACAACTGCGAAGCAGCCTGTATACCTCGTGTGTTAGCTACCTGGCGCATTACGCCACCCCATACAGGACCCGCTTGTTCTCCTCTCATTAACGCCACGATGAATCCATTCATCGACACCGTTCACAGCCGGAACACGCACGAAAATGAAAAATGAACGGGGATTAACGCGTCGTTGACTGGTCCTGGCCCTATCTCCCGTTATATCGGGTTTCTCGCGATTTAGGTTTTTTTTTCTCCCCCTCTCTACGGTGATGTTCTGGAGATTGGCTGGATAAGTGTCAAAATCGGGAGATTAATGGTTAACCCTTTTGAACCTACGTATACTCACTGCGTACACCTCAGACGAGGTACATATTTATGTAAAAGAAGAAGTTGTAACAAATTTAACGCAGTTAGACGATGTCTTTGCTTCCACGAATTGTTGTATATTCTTTTACTCAATTTTTTTCTCTAATTTGTGGACGAAACGTCTTAATCAAGCCCAGTCCAACGATTTAAGGCTCAATTGCTTTATAATTGCTGGATTTATAATCTTCGATTTAATCGAAAACGCAAAGTAAAATCGAGCACCTTGAACGTTTCGTAATCTGGCATAAATTTCGACCCCCCAACGACACGTGAAAGTTGAAAGTTCATCTTGAAGAAAATACCCACCGAACAATTACTGCCAGCGTTCGAGAACCATTTCGGCTAGTTTTGCTGGTCCACCTCCAACCCAATCATCAAAATCACACGACCGAGGGAAAAAAAAAGAGACTGGGGGAGTCTTTGACAGCGAAGAGAGGAAGAGAGGACTGTGGAATCGGCATTAGTCGTTAATGAGAGAACGGTGGTTACTGGTCACACCATCGTGTCACGCCATCGGGGCAGTCGGCGAGACCCCATCGTGAGAGCATCTCTGTAGCGAAACACCGTAGCAGACTATTCACGCTACGCTGGTGGAGAAGGGGGGGCCCCCATATTCGCGGGGGGAGGACACGTGGCTGCTTTATAGCGAAACGACGACCGAGGGGGCGCCGAACGCGCACAAGGGACGCGCTCATCTTTTGACCGGACGCTCGTCCCTCGTGACTTGTGCGTTCCTCCGCGAGCCAACGGACCAAAGTTTACCCGCTCCGCGGAAACTGAACACCGCGGTTCTATCCGACGCGCGGAACATATTCACGTGCGCCGAAAGTGCGTATATTGTTTTACAGTTTTTTTCTTTCTTTTTTCTTTCTTCTGTTCGGGTTCGGTCAACAGGAGCCAGGAGAGGAGGGTCAACAACGCAGCCAGAAGCATTACAAAACGCAATTTCCGGACGCGACGTTGGCACGATTTCTCTCGCTGGAAGGGAATGACGAGGGGGTAGAAAGGCGCGACCCGCGCGTCGGTCAATGCGCGTTTTCGGGCTTGACATCAATCGGCCGCGAGCAGCAAAGGGAAAACCTTTGGTGTTGCGCGGACGGAAGCCCGTGCAATTAATATTCGCCAATCCAGCGGGCCACCCTTCAACGCGAAATCGATAGCGTCCCCGAGTCTGCTCGAGTACTCGAGAGGAGTCTTCTTGCTTCATTGTTTCTGTTGCGGTTCGGTGACGAACGACGCGAATGAAACTTTAGAAACTCATCGTAGATTCGAGATCACATCTCTGTTCCATTGAATATAGTTTTCTTGGGTAGTCGACTGCTCGCAACTTCTTCTCTGACGCCTCTCTGTTTCCTGTAAGGGGACATTGTACTTTCGATTTAGCTAACAGCTAAAATTATAAAATGTTTTATAATTGTTGGTAATTATAATGGACGTGATTATGGTGTTGTATGATGTAGGTAATACAATATAATAATGTTAATAGGGATAATAAAATTTAGAAAGAAGAAATTATTGACGATAGAGGCAGTCGTGAGTCAGTTGACGCTCATCATCATCGAGTACACTCGTCGAATCATTATTCGATTAAATTCGGGATAATTTGCGTAAAACTAAACTTTTTATTGCTTCTTACGAAAGTTTATAAAACGGCGATGGAAGTTTTTCAGAGAATTGAAATTATGTATCGTTAACTTCTATATACTGTACTTGGTGATTGCTTTGAACGAAGTCACATATTTGAAGCAACAAAATTTCATGCTAAATAACTTCACTCACTGTTTCTTTCGATTTTTGGTAGATGATACAAAAAATATTTCCGAGGGTAGAGAGTTAAAGTTAAAGATGAAGCTTCCTGTAAGCGGTTGCATCGTTTCTTCATCGAGCGCCGAATGTAACCAGAGTTCTAATTATTGATCACAATTAATCGTCGATCATTCGCCTGAGGATTTATAACGTTGCAGAGATTTTGTCGACTTGATGTGTGCTTCTCCATTGTGTACCGATATAAATACGCTATGTTCGACGTATTAAACGCCGCGGCGATTGACGTTGTAAAATAAAAGGAACAACATTCTAATGTTAGGAGTTAAAAATTTCAAAGTTGTCGAAGAACAAAAACAGAGAGCTCGGCGTTTAACGTGGAAAGCAACATATCGAGATCTTTTTGTTCCTGGTTGTTGTCGAGAGGAGACGAGAAAAGCGTTTTCCTCGTGTTAATATTCAAATATTTATTAGGTAATAAGATCGTTAGGTTCGGATCAGCGTTGAAACAAATATCGTATTTGTTCAAAGATTTTTGACATTTGTATTTTCAACATACATAGGATTCCCGTGTAAAAGTAAAAATTACGCGATCAGCATCCCGCGATCGAAGTCTGAGTTTGTTTTCCACGCGTGTATTGAGAACCTCCAGTTTGCACGCGCGTGAAACAGCGCACGTTGGCGAACGATCGGGAAGGGGTGAAGTCGAATAATATAAACGGAGACGATTTTTCTACGGCGTTCGATGGCTGAGGGGAAAAAAAAAAAAGAAAAGAAAAGAAAAGGGAGCTATATCCGATAAGCATCGCGGACCTCCCGGTTTCGTTTCGCTCGTTTATCACCATTTTATCGCCGCGCGTGATTACCTGGCCGCACTCGACGTTAATTTACATTTCCTGGCCTTGTACGTTGCTTCTGTCGCGTTCGCCGAAGGGGGTTCACGATCAGCGAAGGGGAGAAAAACTGACACGGTCCCCTGAACGCCAGTAAACTCGAGACTCGAGGAGATGCAACCGGTCGCCGCGTGTGCTGTGCCCACTCTTGTTTTACGATTTGCCGTGGCGAGGAAGAGAGAAGAAACGGAGAGGAACGATTCGAAACGCTATGTCACGGGGCCGGGTTTTATTGCCTGGCCGCGTCTAACGTAACCAGTCGGGATTTCGTGCGGCTGGCCCGCGTTCCTGACCGACGTAATTAAAATTTTAAAGCCGACGATGATTCTTTCAGCTTCTTCGTGTGCTATGGACGCGCGAGGCTTAATGATCTCCGGCCCTCGAACGTTTTACAAACGACTTTGCTTCCACTCGTCTTTTATTTACATACGTGTAAACAGACACGCGCGTGTCGTCGACGCAACGAACGTTTACGAAGCGTAAATTAACGTAACGCGGCATTAATTTATGTGGCTCTCTCTTCCCTCTCCCTTTTCCGTTTCTCGTTTCACCGGATCCGATCGTAAATGGAAAACGATGTAAAATACGCGGTCGTAAACGGAAATCAATGCGTAATGCGCGTATCGTTCGCCCGGTGTTTACGTTATTCCCTTGATAGTTATAATCGCGTATGCAACGCCGCGTGGATGCGAAAGTCGTACGTTACGACACGTCGGAATAAAAACGTTCGTCGTAGCGAACCGAGACGAATGCTCGAGTAAGGCGAAAACAGATTTTCTTTCGCCCGCGTCTTCGTCCCGCGATTCGTCACGGCTTGAAGACGAGTCGCGGCTCCGACGTTGTGTGGTGAATCACGCGAAACGGAATCCTCGCTGCGACCACCGACCAATCGCATTATCGGCGCGAGAACGTCGTTTTAAGGAAATCGTCGACGATTTGCTCTCCGGGTCTGGGAACGCACGTGCGTCGTGTGCGCCCGTCCCGTCGTTCCGTTCGACTGCTTGAAAAATGCCTCGAGACGCGTCCCCGTTGTTCTTCTTGGCCGTCTCTCGTCGACGTGAAAAATCGACGCGCGAACGATCCGACGTCTCGCGATTTGTCAAATTCCCTTCTTCTCCCGTGATGCCGGACACAACAACAACCACTGTCTGCCGGAGTGGCTTTCTTCCTTTTTTTTCAACGGTAAAATATATATAAATATATATATATATATATATATATATCGGTATCGTGCGTGTAACACGCGTAGAGCTAGCGCGCGCGGACAGAAGAAGAAAGAGGGACGCGTTGCGCAACGTCGGGGTTTTAGGTTTCAAAATGATTGGGGTGAAATTGGGGTAAGCCGATACCGTCTGGCTACCCTCGATGTGATTTCCTTCAAGGGCGATACACGCGTACCTACCGGTCAATTTAGAGGCCGTCTGTCACTCGTGGAAGAAAAGATTCTGAAAACTCGCGTTCTCCCAGACTTTTCTTCTCTCTCTCTCTCTCTCTCTCTCTCTCTCATAATGATCCGCGTCACGAGAGACGCTTCTTCTCTCACCCTGTCTGTATTTTCTCCGTCTCGGGTTTCGATCTTTGGTCGGGTGCCGATCTTTTGTCCGAGCTTTCATGGCCTTTCTCGACTCTATGGAGTTTCTAAATTATACGAACGATATGTTCCAGTGATACGTCGATACCGTTCGTCAGGGACGAGTAGTTAACGATCAATCACTGTTCGCGGGATAAACTTTCGATCGTGTCGCTGGATTGAATTCCTTTTAAAGCGAAAAGTCGCTTTTTATTTTACGAAAACGGACGACGTGAGCTCTTCGCAACTTCTTTGTCTCTACTTACAAAGAAACGCAAATTAGCGACTGATTTTCAATAAAGCAATAAAAATCTTACATTCGTCACGGAGATAAATTTCTAATTTCTAAACAGAATTCACATTTCCGACGTAATTATATCACTCCGCGTACATTGTAATTCGTCAATCGAACGCTGTGCAATTATTAACGACACGTAAAGGTTCTAAACGTTTCCCAGATCCAACAATACATCTCGAATACTCGAATGCACCCAACTGATACACGACACGTATCCTTTTGATGTTGAAGTTTCACCTGGGGAAACGAAATCGGTCGCTCTATCCGCAACATCCAGGTTTTCTATTTCGAGGAAATGAAGATTGACAGGGTCCACGTGCCGAGTGATGGCGGCTTCTCCTCCGTCCTGTCGTCTCGCGGTGGTTTCCACATCTCGTGTGCCCCTCCCGTATTGTGCGTCGGCTGGACAACAACCCTCGGGGAGAACCCCTTTGATGACCGGTCATATCCGCAAATTGACGAGCATCAATTAACCGTGGTCAGTTGCGGTCTAAGACACGGCGACAGGACTCGTCTCACGGTACTTAGGATTGTTCGCCGGAGTGGCTTATCGTGGCCGATTGCCCTTGTTCAGCTCATCGTTGGCAAACACCGGTCGATCCGGGGCCGCCGTATTGTTGACCCGTCATCGTGGTTCGTCTTGCCGAACCTGTGGGAACTGACCGGTGGTCAGTCCCGATGTCTCTTGATCCGGGAGTGACGAGCGTGTTAAATGCGTCACTCACGCCGTTCATTCGCCACGTCTCAGGCCGTTCATTCGCTCGTTTCGGATCTCTTTCGCTCGCTCGTCACAACGCGATAAGACAACACACGTCGAAAGGGTGTGCGCTTTCATTGCCCGTTGGCACGTTGGGACTTTACGCTCGTCAAACAGCGTGTTAACGGCGCGTGATGACCAGTGGTCAACAATGAAGCTGCTGCTTCCACGCGTTTACGCGCGTTTATCTCGGCAGTTTTGTCATCGATTTCGTCGACGAACGACGAGCAACGGAGTGTCCGTGAAAATTAGGGAACAGATGAATTACCGATGAAATGGAATACTCTGGCTACATCTGTTGGTCAGCATCTTGCAGCTGTCACTTTTATTTGTGCTTTGAACTTTGAATGCATCAAATCTACGCGAGAAGAACAAGCTTCGTTAAATATCGTGTTTCTGCAAAACTGTACTTTTATTTGATTCTCGAGTGCTCGTCGTTCTTCAAAGTTTGAAGAATAATCTCCGTGGTAGTAATTGGAAAACTTCGTCGATTTTTACAATTTATTTTTATTCTCAATTCTGTTGAGTTAATTAAAATTCATTAAAATCAGAAAATCTTTGGACATAAATACACACACACGCACACACACACACAATTTTTTGAGATTAATTAAAATTCTTCTATTTCGTCGTAAAACACCTATACTACATACATATAAAATACTTGATATAGCGTAAAAAGAAGGATGAAATATTGTTACTTTCGAATCAGCCTCTAGTTTACCCTATTTGATTTGGAGGACAGATATAATAACAACGGTAGCGCGGAATGTCTCGTCGAAACGAGAGGGGACCGTTGATTCGGAATAAATGCGCGCGGATTCGGCGCGGGATGAAGGCGAAACTCAATTTCTTGGTATCTGAATACCAGGTAATTACGCGCGACGCGCCGTCAAGGGTGTATACACCGGCCACATATGTATATTTCTGTCATTTTCTCCGCGGCCGAATTTGAATGTCATCTTCGTATCCCCATTCATCCTTTTCAATTTATTCCCCGGCCCCGTTGGATGGATGATGCGCCCTCTCTCGACGAGCCACCGGGATGATTTGCATTTTTGGCGAGAAAAAAAAGAAAAAAAAAAGAGAAAGAGAAAAGAAAGAAAGAGAAGAAACATGTACGACACATATATCGCGCGCGAGCGACCGATTTTGCAAGTCAGATGGGAGAGAGATATCGCGCGAACGGTGTCGTGATAAATCGTTCCCTGCTTCAATCGTTCGAGTGTTAGATCGTGCGACGTTTTCATAATGGCCACGTGAAAATGGAAGCCTGACTCCATCGCCGTTCCTCATTCTCCGATGGGATTCTGACCCCTGATCGTTTGAAACTTCATTTCCAACAACAACCTGCCGGTCTCCACTACTGCTGTTTTCACTCGAAGCGATAAACTCTTTGGAAATTGACGTTTCAGACGAAATTGAACGCTTTGTAGGACTTGCATTCTATTCGTTTCTTGCGAATAATTTTTTATCGAATATTCATCGGATATTCACTGCTCAGGTTTTTGAGAACTCTGTTTGACGTGTGACACACCGTTCGCGTATTTTAGAATTGTCGCAATTTTTGGAACGCGTCTGTTTCCTTGTCGTAGAAAATAGTTCTTTGATGAAACGAAACATTGCAATTGAAGACTATTATTTCTTGTCTATCTACCGTGTAAGATATAGTAATTCATACATTCTTCGATACATATTTTTCAAACTTTTTATTCTTTCATTTAATTGCTACGATATACTTGACGAAAATTCTTATAGTTCTTTAATGAATACTTTCTTGGTTTATAATAACAAACTTCCTTAATACTTTCTTAGTTTATCGTTCTTCAATGAACGAAACATTGCAATTAAATATTTCTTGTCTCATTTTCTTCCACCGTGATCTAACAATCCATGCACTCTTTGACACGTATTTCCCGAATCCTTCATTTTTCAATTTCATTGCTGCGTTTTGCACCGGACTCGAAAAGTCGGAAATATTCGTTCCTTAGATATTCACCTTGGCGGCAGAAATAATTCACGACGAAATGAACCACTTTCACAATCCCGTCGAACTCATTGTAGAACACATCAATTAGCAAATGTTCCGCGAATTTTCCAAATGGCCAAGCGTAAATCTACTTGTTCGCGAGTCTCTCTCTCTCTCTGTTTCGTAGCAACGAACGGAAAACAGGAATTTCGTAAGCTTCTCCCGGGTGGAAATGGGCGGAAACCATCTCCACTACCTCGCTCCTACGATTTCCACCTAACGAGCATTTAATCTCGAAGGCAAAAACGGAGGATGATGCAGTATTAACGTAGAGAAGCGTAGCATTAATGCGTCCGCGTCCGCAGTGGACAAAGTCGACGAAAAGTATACCGAGCCGGCCGACGTACGGCCATCGCCGTACACATAATATTTGCATAGGAAATTAAATGTCTGTTTGCGAACGGAGGAATGCCGGCTCGTTGAAAAGATCGAACGTAGCGGCATAGCCGTAGGCACGGTGGCCGCCGCTACCATATTCAGAGAGAGGATATCGTACGTGGACTCGCATTGCTGGCAAACGACGACCTGATAAAGTATTCTCTGTGATCCGTTCGACGTTGAAACCACGTCGACTGTTTCCCCTACACGTCGTCTGCCGTTCGATCGTGTTCCAACCCAAAATTTTCGTCTCTCTCTCTCTCTCTCTCTTCGCACGCCTCGACTCGACACCGGTATACGTGCGTCGATTTCCAAACGATCCGTTTCGATTAAAACGGATAGAAACGGCTGACTGATTGAAAGTATTCGAATAATTATACGTATTTATTAGGCGTGAGTGTGAAATGTTTTGTATCGAGGCACGACACTGTCGTGATTGTTATAATCGTTCAAATACTTCGCCAATGCCACCAAGTGTTAAAATTTCGTTGCAAGTAATAACGCACGAAAATTATTCATGTCGGAGTATCTTTACAAATTTGAAGATCAAACGCAAGGAAATCATATTTTCTTGCTTGTATTGTACTTGTATTTCGGAGACCATTTTCTAATTTTCTTTGCTATTCCTACTGATAATCGAAATTTCTACAGGTATAAATCATATCTGCGACAGAATTGTTCAAAGAACATTCCACCTTTTACTGTAATCGGTCAAAGTTCGGCCAATTTAATTAAAAGCCGACTTCAAGACGATTTTATCGAAACGAGAGGTATATCGAATGTGCGGTGTTCTAATTTGATGACCAGAGACTGCGAAAGAGTTAATCAACGAAAAACCCCTGACAATGGAATGGCACCTGAGAATAACAGGCCAGAATGAGATCCTTGCGCCAGCAAGCGATTCGCGAGCGCAATTTCTCGTTATCGCAATTAAGAATGTCGCGGGGGTGTGGCGGAGGGGCAGGGGTTTTCGTTAAAAGCGCGTCGCCGGTCGCGACGACATCGAATATTTTCGTCTGAAACGGTATCTCTCCCGGGAGAAGACCGTCTTTCCGACGACGTTTTCGCAGGTATATAATATTTCTAAGGCAGTCCAGCTCTCTCTTTCTCTCTCTCTTTTTCTCCTCGTTCTTTGACGAGAGAACAGCAAGCAGAGTTCCATTGAGGGTGCCCCTTTGATCTCCAGTCAAGCTTTATTGAACGTCGGGACGCGATTGGCGAATCTCAATCATATTCTATTTCGTCGAGATTAAGGGAAATTTGCAATTATACGGATTACGGAGGACGCTCCTTGCCAAGGAATATTCAATCACGTCGTAATTTTCTGGTTTTCCGTCGTCTGAAAGACGTCCTGCTTTTTTCATTCTTTCCTCGCTTTTCATACTTTCGAATCTTTCCCGCAAACCGGATTGACAATTTTTTTTACGTTACACTGCGCTACGTACGTGTGTAGATGTTAGATACAAGTCAAAAAGTTTCAGTGTGTGTTCTATATTTGGAATATTTATATACAGTGACTTACTTGTCTAAAGTATTTTAGTATGTTAGGAAACGTGTCTCCTGTTGTACAGCGAATGCGGTAAAAGAGGTCGATACTATATGTTATTTTCTGTGGAATTAGTGCGATATATATATAATAGGCACATAAAAGAGACTTTGATGAATAGACTGTGCGCGTTACCCACAAAAGATTTTAAAATTTCATCGACACTGTAATAAGACTTGATTTTATGAATATATTGCGCGTGTTACACGAAACATTTTCAAATTTTATTAACATTGTAATAAGATTTGATTTGAATGGAGAAATTGCAAGATATTTCAGACATCAATGTGCTTGAATAGCCATTATCAATTACGTTAATAAGTTACAATTTTCTACGACATATATATATATATATATATATATATATAATTATTTTACAATAATTTGATCATCAACGTCCATGAAACAAATACGTGGCAAACAAATGGTCCTTAACGCTCTGTGCAATTTTCGTTCTCGAGATAAATTACCATAAAATATTTCTTTGACCATTAGGCTTAAAATCAATGCGGCTTGATATTTTCTCTTCACTTTGGATTTGATATTCTTTCGATTTATGATGAGAAAAATATATGGTCCAATTAAAAAGAATAAAGATGGCCTTGAAAATTTCGAAACCTAAAATTGATACGCCATATTTTGCCTCTGTTAAAACCATACAACTTTGTATTACACAATTTTTCATTAGACACACAATTTGAAAGTAATTTCAGGCGTGTAAGTTACGTCAATCACTTTGTATGTATATATATATATGATGCAATGGTCTAATTTTTTAACTGGTGCCAAATATTACCAACAGGATCACGACGATCTTTATTGGAATACTTTCGTGAACCGGTGCTCTGTGTAGACACTTTCGGATATTACTCAACTCGTTCCGAGAGAGACCGCCTTCATTACTTTTCGCCATTTCATCGATTCTTCAGTTCCTCCGCGAGTCTCTCCACGTATTCTCCTCCAACTGAAATTTTTCCTCTGGTAACTCGCGCGAACACACTCGATCTTCTTCCCTCCGTTATTCCGGAACGTCGTCGTCGAATCAGTCGGCGAATCGCGCGTTACACTCGTCCAATTATTTTCTTTGTCTCTCGTTTGACTGCGCGTTTGACGGCGAGTTTACGCTGATCGCGGCTGAGATCATCGCGGCGTATCGGCTTCTCGCGGGCAGTTGACCGGAACGAAAAGCGAAATTAAAGAGCCCCTGGGTTAACGACGTCGTAGCTCACCGCGTCGCGCGGTATCTCGTCTCCTGGTGTTCGGTTTTCCAGCGCGCGTAACAGCGTCGTAAAGACTCGTCGGGGCGGGTTCCGCCGTTTCCGTGACTCGGCTTCGTTCGCGTTTCAAGGCGGCTGCATAAACATCGTGGAAAAAGTGTCGCGTCAAAGAGCGGAGATCGACCTCTCTCCGTTGAAAACATCGTGGCGCATCGTGGCTCGTGTTCGTTAGTCGCTAGCGTATGTACGTACATGCGATTCTCGCGACGCGACGCGACGTGACGCGAGGAATGCGCTCGCGATTCACGCGCGAATTATTCCGCCCTCTTCGACCGGACTCGCGGCGAAAAGGGCTGCGCCGCTTCGGTGACACCGGGCGTCGTCATTACGACTAGTCGAGGCTCGCTCGCTATTTACCCCTGTAGTTAAAGCCGTCCCATAAAGATTCAGATAGCGCGGGAAAGCCCGTGTATCCGTCGCCGTGCCTAACAGTGGTTCGATGTAAACTGCGTCGCGACAGGTTACATCGCAGCGAGGGGGAAAAAGAGCGATTCTCCGCTCGCTTTTTTTCCGATGCTCGCGTACGAGGAAGAAGTGTTCTTTCTCAGTGGACATGGTGTTCTGTTGGTGAAACGAGAGCGAAATATAGGAGATACGTCAAAAGAAGCGTCAAACTCGACTTGATTCGTTCCAAATTTTTCATTGATCTCGTTGCGCAGATGCACGATTTTCGAGAAATGATTTTCGACTTATTATACCGAGTTCGTTTACGTGTTAATGAAAGAATGGCAATCTGAAAACTTTACCGTTCCATTCGTTTCCAAATTTTTATTGCCACGATTGACGCTCGATTTTCAAGAAACGAGAAATGACTCGCTTCTATGAATTCGTTTATTCCAAGAATTGAATTAATTTCGAGGTACATTTACGAGACCAGCGTTTGCAATGTCATAGTTCATAATCTAATAAATCAATCTGGCAAATCTCATTTTCATTTCGTTCACCTCATCATTATCAATCGTAAATTCCGAAGGTCGATTCCGTGAAATGCAAAAGCAAAGGAAATTGACGATCTCGCGCGCGTGTTTTCTCTTTAAAAATTTCGATGCTTGTTTTCTTAAAATTCAACGCTGAATAGTGAAAATCGAGAGCTGCTTCTTCTCTTCGAAGATAGACGGCGAAACAAGAGGCACAGAGCGTGTGTAACACGTCCGGTAAAAATTCAGGTAAAGGGACGCGAATTTTCGGCCTCGGCCGACGCACGCGTTGGTTTTCCACGATTAATTGCCGAGCCGGTGGGCCGAGAGCGCGGAGAGAAGAGGGACGGTGTAAGAGCGCGACAGGTTGTCGACGTGGCGGAACGCGGCGGAGTAAACCGGTGTCATCCCCCGCGGCCTTTCGTCCTCTCTGACATTCTGTGGATGTCGGAATTTCCGCGACATCATTTTTAATCACGCGAGCATTTTAGCGACGCGCTGTTCCCGGACGCGCTTTAATATAGCAGCAATGCGGTTATGCATAGTGATGAGGAGAGGAGTGTCGGCCATGGCGTAGCCACGGCAGAAGGGAGAGGGAGAGGGAGAGGGTGAGGGAGAGAGGAGCGGCGGTTGCCCGGGTGGTAAGCGCGCGAAATGCTTCGACTAAAAACTCCATCTGTAGGCAAATTGTTTAATTACTTACGATATTGCGGGGGTGCCGGCGTGGGCGAAATTCGACGAAGCACGGAAACACCTCGGAAAAAGAGGCGAAACGAGCCGGAGGGGATGGGAGGAGGATGAAAATGGGAGAAGACGGGGCGGGGGTTGGCTCTCGGAGGGAAACGACGACGACGGTCGAAACGCTGGTGGCTAAACCGATTTTAATCTATGTGGCCAGCGAGCTTGAATTCGTTAATTTCCACGAGTCCCGGTCTCGTTAAAGGAATTTAATTGCGGCAAGTGCGATTGATTAAACCCCTTCGGGGACGATTCGACGGAGATTGATGAAAAGGAGAGAGATCCGTTTCCTACGGTTCTCTCTTCTGAAAGTCCGTCGCCCGCGACGAAGACATCGTCCTCCGGTCGTCGAGCGGTTTTCCTCGTTAAACGAAAGGAGAGCAGCCGCGCACGGACGCGCGGGCGGGAATACACGCTGGGAAAACGAATTAAATTCCGTGGCCGGGCGGCGAAGGTCCATGGAACAAAGAGGCATTATATTTTCCCGCGGTTTTAAGCGCAATTCTTCCTTTTTGTTCTTTTTTTTTTTTTCTTTTTTCTTTTTACGACGCTTCATTTTATACTTCATTCCCTTTGTACTTCGTGGCTTGCGCAAATTGAAGTGCTGTCCGACGCATAACCGCTTCAACATTATTGCAATTTTCTTTGCCGCTGCCCGCTGCTACAAAACAAAACCGGCCCCGAAACAAAAACTGTCGGCTGCCGCTTTTGTAAAAGGCAGTCACGTTGTAATGCGTTTACCTTCTGCCGATATGCACGCGCACGCGAATGTAAACGCGAACGACGCGAGACCGCGTTTTCACTTTGCCCGGTTTAATGGAGAAGCATCGAATTTTCCCCGTGTAAACAGCCCGGATCCATGGAAAAATTCCATGCATCCGTGAGAGACTTTAATACGGCAGAGTGATTGCGATACTCGATCGTTCTCTGACAATAGCCGGCCTGTCTCTCTTTTCTCCCCTCCTATCTCTTCGCGTCGGTCGTCCGCTCGACGGCAGAATTGAATAAAATTTGTCAGAAACGAACGACGGACGACAGATATTTCATGCCGTTAGAGAAAGGATAGGTTGCTCGTAAAAATTGCTCCGCTATCGGAATGGATGGTGCTCGATGCATCGCCGATGCATGCACCGTCAAAACTACCGTAATAAAAATCGTCTGTCGTGTGTGTATATATACATATATATAAATCGAAGGAACGTCAACACAGAATGTGTCTCATTTATATCGACACCGAGATCGTCTCGAAACGATGCTCCGAGGGGGTTTAATGGACCTCGACGCAGCTGTATCACCTGCTGCGTGCAACACTCTACTTTTCGAGGGGTCTTCCTCCGAAACAACCGACCCGATATATTCACCTCTCGTGGAAACATCGTCGATCAACGAATCGTTACATCGACGAATACGAAGCTGAACCTTTGCTCGAGGGCGATCGTTAATTAGTATTCGGAAGACTACTACTTCCTACTTTCGTGGTAACAACGGCCAGGTGAAGTTGGCTTATTAACTCGAGGATAGTACTACAATACCTGTACAATTCTAAGGTTCGTCTACGAATCCAACGTTGTGTATATATATCGAGTTGTTGCAAACGACGAGTTATCCCTGGCAAGTTATTCCGTGATTTAGCTGGAAAATCATCATCCCTCTGTCGGGTCGGAGTCGCGTCGGGGCTTTACCCCTTGTTGTACGAGACTCGCCACCCCAGCGAGCAACAACTACCACGACCCAGGATGTACGGTGTAGGATCTGCACTGGATTTTCTAACCCTACCTCCGTCCTCTGCCGACTCGCTGGAAATATTTTCATAGAAATGTACCGCGGAAATGACAAGGGGTAGGCTAGACGAGGTGGCATGGAAGGGAATATTCGACCACCTATAACCCGCAGGGGCTCAGATGCTCGACGATCCGTTCTCTCTTTCTCTCTCTCTCTTTTTCCTTTTATTTTTTTATTTTATTTCCTCCTTTCCCTAGCAACAGGACGCTCGTTACGGGGCGGGGAACGGGAGAGGACGATGGCGTGCCGACGAAACGGTAATTGTTTTTAATCACTCGGGGGATGGTCGCGCTATTTCGACGACCGGCGGAGATCCGGGGGCCGATGCGGTTAACCAGGAACTAACCCCTCGCGCGCGTTTTCCCTTAATGTCCTTGCCACTTCTTTAACCCTTGCAAGCCGTAGTATCGCGAAAGGAAAGGGACGAGATTCAGAGAATCGTATCTTCATCGCGCTTTTCAACCCCCTCCGGTTGGATATCGTTGCGCGTTTTAGAAGACACTCCGCGTTAATGCCTTTACGCCTTTTAGCCGAGGCGCGAACAGACGATTACGACTTCAACTATCGTCCGCTTGGTATTGATACACTGGAATTATTATCGGTGGTGAAAGCGCGAGATTTGCGTGTGAATGCTAGAGTCTTTATTTTTTCCCCTTTTGTTGCGACTGACATGTGGAAATGGATATTAGAAGTGAAAGTTTGAAGATTGTTAGAGAACAAAAATACAAGGCTCGGTAAAGTTTACCTGATAATTCTGATTAATTCGTTGACTTTCGAGCGACGAGATGGACTGAAGATTCCCTAAATTAACAACATTTAACATTTCGACGTTAGTCGCCGTTGCTTTTTTTAACAATTAACACAACTTTGTGACGAAATATTATACATGACTCGTGGAAAAGGAGCTTTCATTCTTCTTCATCTTTCACAAAAGTTATTTAAAAAAACGAATCTCTCAAATCCTTAAATCCTTCGATCTCTGCCCGATCAGCGTGTCCTATCTTTTAGCAGAACGATTCTTTTTTCTAGTCTATCGAAAGTCTCGAAGGAGTAATATCTACGTTGCGAAATCTCGCGTGCAGTTGGCGCAAGATCGTTTCTGCGCTCATTGTTCCTTTCTGTTTCTTTCGCCTGGAACACAGTCACACTGTTGTTTTCAATAGAGCAAACACTGGCCACTGGTTTACGAGCTGCTTTAACGTGCGTGTTTACAGGAAATTTTCTTCGTCTGCCGGAACGTGGACACGAAATGTCACCAATACTCGTTGCAATCACGAGTACACACACCACTGAGTAATCCGTAGGTAATTATTTGCCCGTGTATTACCGTGCGTGTA
This sequence comes from Tetragonula carbonaria, assembly GCA_032399595.1. NCBI lineage: Eukaryota > Metazoa > Arthropoda > Insecta > Hymenoptera > Apidae > Tetragonula > Tetragonula carbonaria. The sequence goes on from JAUCRC010000003.1 coordinate 8,397,386, forward strand.
CGCGATTTGCCGTCGATAGTGTGTTCATCGTGTATACTCGGATCGAGACAGATCGGAGAAACAGTGCTATGTAATTGGTCATTATGACGGATAGGATAATCGAACTGTAAATGTCGCGAGGGTTAATTGACGCGTGCGTCGTCTTCATCGATCCGAGGATATGCTGGAACCGGTTCTTCCTCAGGTTCGCTTCAACGTTGTTCCGTAATCCAGCGAAAATATACGAGTTCGTTAAATTGATTTACCTGAAATGTTTATTTCCAGATTGTCGTTTCATCTGGCACGAGCCAGTTAATTTTAAGATTCAAGCACACCTGTGTAGTTATCTTCAACGCCTTTAATTTCCATATTCACAACCAATGTTCAATCTTTGAGCAACAATTAACTCACCTTCGTAAGAGATCATTTATCGAAAAGAAATTTCCTAAGTAATTATTGTCATTCGTAATTATTATCGAGTAGGTATATTTGAATTATCAATTCCTTAAATGAATTTCTACGTTATCGCGAAGCCTTCTTCCACAACTGGAATTATCCGAATCCCCTCCAAATCAACTTAACAAATCTGCACTTACGGCGTTGAACGACAAGTGCCATAATTCTCTCTCGAGTGGTCGCTTAATCAGAGTCACTTTGCCAACCTGAAGAGAACTCTGGACGCGCGTCGCCTATTCCACTCGTTTGCGGAAGATGCGAGAAACAAGAAATTACTCAACGCGTGCAAAGTTGTTACTTGAGGGGAAAAAAGAAAAGAAAAAAAAAAAAGAAAAGGAAAGAAAAGTTTCATCCCCATTTGGTTTCGCCGGTAGGCGACTGCGAGCAGTCAGGTGGCACGTAGAGCTTCAAGTGTTGAGTAAACGATGGAAAGTTGGTCGGTCGCTGGGAGTTGCTTGTCAACGAACAAAGTTGAAAACATTCGCGATGCGACGCGAAAGGAGAGCGCGAGCGGAACGGTGTAATATACGCGGGCGAAACTGACAAACAAGGCTCGTAACGGGTTTTACGCGGCGGGCAATTATCAGAGTTGTCAGCCCAGTCGGTTTAACGCCTCCATTTATGCGAGTATAAACGCGTACGGGAGTCGAAGCTTCGAGCCAATGAAATGTTAAGCCCCGCGCGCATTAATCTCTGACTCCGGACACACCAGCGATATACGAAATACCGTTTTACACCGTTCCTCCTGAATTTACTCCACCGGTTCACCGTTTAATCCGCATTACATCGTTTAACTATGGCCACGTCACACGCGCAATCTCTGACCTCTGCTCCATCGAGTTACACGCACAGCGGAGAATATGTTGGTGAATCGTCGATATTTTAGCTCCTCTTGTTGTCACGTGAGCAAGGGCCGTGGAATGGTCCAACCAAGATCATTTACATCTCGTTTGATTTCATATACTTCAAGGTTATTCTTATGTTATTTTGAATTTTATATCGCATGAAAAAAAGACGGTTTTAGAAGAGATCTCTCCCTTGAAGATTTTGCAAATTCACACTAAAAAAATTTTTCTCTCGATTGAATCCGCCTTGATTTTGAGGAATAAAAATTTTCTCTCCACAACGGTCCATCATTTCATTTTTTTCTGAGGATGTTTTTATGTCATTTTAAAAAAGAATGGTTTTGGAAGAGATTTCTTGAGTTAGGAGTTGATCTTGAATATTAAAGTCTTCTCTCTATAACGATCCGTGATTTTATTTTTTATATTTTTATATCATTTATATATTTATTTTTATATTATTATTTTATTATTTTGGAAGGAAGTGGTTAGTCGAAGAGATTTCTCTCTTGAAAATCTTGCAAATTCAAAAAACGCCTTTACTGAAAGACACTGAATGACATCTCTCTCGCGACTGAATCCGCCTTGCTCTTGAAGACTAAAATCTTTTCATCACAACGATCGAATTCTTGATCGCTGCTGTCGCGCTATCGTTCAGATTGTTTCCGGCATTGGATCGCGTAATCGAGAACAACAATGATGATAATCGAAACCGGTTCGTTCGAAATAAATCGCGCATAGATTTGTCCATGGATGACAAGTTGCACGTGTTCTCGATCGAGATGAAGAAATGTCGCGCCTGACGTTGGTATCAATATCGTATTTAGCGAGGATTTTTTCCCGTTGCGAAGCACGAGCGAAAAAGTGGACGGAGCTATGTCGCTCCGACGCTATGTCGTCCCGACGTTGCTGCTCGAGGATACACGTTCCGCCGCGTAAACGCTCGATACGAATCACAGTCGTTCGTGCGTTGGACAGCCGCGCTTGACAAGACTGTGAACAAGCGTAAAGTATTAAGGCCGGGTAGCGATTAATTGGTTGGTGGCTCATGGATCGTCGCCGGACGACAAGAGGGAACGGCTGGTTAAATTAGCGGGTAAACAGGCAATCGGGCGCGCAACCGCACGGCAGCCCACGCGATTACGCCAGGCGGATCGCACTCGGTCGTTCAACTTCTCACGTCGCCATCGTGCTACCACAGTGATAATTAATATCCGGCCGTTTCCTTGACGCGCGAGGGCCAACGCGATGTCTCGGGAGGGAGGTGGGAGGCGTGACGTGACTTCCGATCGGAGATGAGAGCGTAAAGTTGTCGAGCACGGGTCGAACAATATCGCGACGATATTCCGCACGCTATCCGGCCGTTAAATTCGTTGGCAATTAATATAAAGAAGAGTCGGCGTCGGAGAGTGAGAAATGACGAGACGGCGATCGAACGCGAGGGTGTGTTGCCGGGAACGTTATCGATGGCGGATGACGCGCCGGATAGTTTCCTTTCCTTTCCTTTCCTTTACTTCGGCCGACTTGATGGAATATCGAGCACCATCTAATGCACGGTCTAAAGAATATCTAATTATCGGGCACGTGACCTGACACGTGTGGGAAGCTCCCGCCGCTATTTTCTGATTCATTTATCGACTGCGCGGCGGGTGGAGAAAATGGCGAGAGAGGCGAGAGACGAGGGGCCCCTTGGTGAGATATTTTGTAAAAGTTTACTCGGACCGGGCGCTGTGAAACTCACGCCGTTATTAAGGCCCGCTTTTTACGCAACAGCGAGCCGCCGCGTGTCTACCTGCGTGTCTCGGCCGTGCACGCGCGCGTGCCACACATTGGCTGGCATTATGGCCGCTACACTAACAGCACGCTTGCAATTAGTTAGTGTCGATGGTAAGTAATAACACGGCGTGTGTGTTTCGTCGCAGCGCCGATCGGAATTGGCTGGGACCAAATGTCGTGACAGAAGTCCCCCCTCCCCGTCTCCCACGACGCGTAATTGAGTACTGCGTACCAATATTGCACCGTATGTACCACGCGTTGGTGGCAATATACGCGCTCCACCTCCACCACCTTCTTCGTCTCTTTCTTCGTCTTCTCTTCTGAACCGATACGCACGCACTCAGACGACAAGTGCCGCCGCCACCGCCCGCTCTGTCCTACGTGCAGCGCAATACGGTGCCCATTAGAGGGTTTCATAGAGCATCGAATCATAATGGCGCATAATGCGCGGCGTGTTCGATAATTTCCATGCCGCGTTCGCTCTCTCCTCGCGTCGTTCGCATGCGTTCACTGCGTACGCGTACGCGTAAGCGTTATATATTCTCGCAATACGATATTTATTCTCGTAACGAGGATACTCTAGGCTCGATGACATTTTCAAGCGAAACACAATTGCGCGCGTGAGTGCGCGGAACACAGAGAGTACACACGCGACTCTCTCGTGCCCGAAGCTTTTTGTTCGAAGGTAGGAAATATTTTTTTTCTCATTGCCGTTGGAGCGTACTCGAGAACGTCGCTCGAGAGGGTCTTGCCACGAAATTTTCGAGTGTTTCCCATGCCTGTCAAATCGCCTGGTCTCTCCATCCCGGGTTCCATCTCCACCCGGCGCGCAATCGTCAGGTATGGCCTGCTAGAGCCAGCCGCGCTGCTGCTGCTGCTGCTGCTGCACTGTGCACTCTCACGTACTTGTGCTTGCTACTCGCTGGCGACACCCATTACCACCCCAATGACTCCGCGGCCGTGCTTTAATATTTACTATTGCATCCCTCGAGCACCCTCGAACCCGTGTATCGTGCCACGGTCGGACGCCATCCACCCGTCAATATGCTTCGATCCTCCGCGCGCAAGGGTGTGCCAAGAGGGTAGCATCTCGCTACTTCGATGCGAAACGATTTCAACGCACTGTTTGAAAAGGGACAGGATGAGAGAGAGAGAGAGAGAGAGAGAGAGAGAGAGAGAGTGAGAGAAAGAAACGGACCGGCTGTCTAGCGTCGGGGTGGGTAATGGCGGATAAAGAAGAAAGAGAAAGACAGAAAGCGACGAAACACGGATGGGGGGGGGGTGGTCGCAGCGCTAACAAGTAAGCGGCAGGAAAACTGGCCCCGCTCGCCGCGAATTGAAAGCAGAGTTAATTGATCGGAAGTCTTGAGGCTGCACGTGCCGTTTTTACATTGTGCCTCGTTTCGTTCCGCCGAACCGTGAGGAATTGCCTGCCGCGCGTTACTCGAGAATAAATAGTCACGATATATAGGGCGATACTTTTCTAGCCTGGCTGCGCGTCGTCCATCAACCCCTTCTCTCTCTCTCTCTCTCTCTGATCTTCCGTAAGCGTCGTCGGATTCGAATCGTCTCTAACTTGAAAAGACAATAATCGACAATGCACTTTTCAATCCGCTAATGTTACAGCCGACTGATTTTTAGCGTGGCAGAAAGTTCCCGACAAATACCGCTTTTCGCGTTATTCCTTTGCGATGAAAAATTGTAAAAATGTTGGCACGACATTTCGTGTGCCATAGGTTCTCTCTCTCTCTCTCTCTCTCTCTCTCTCTATCCCCCGCAGGCGTATGCGAGAGGAGAAACAGCGGTGGCGCGTGGTCGCGGAAAAATCGAGGCAATTACCGTTTGATCGCGTTCTTCGAGCAATTTTCTCAATTTCCGCTGCAGGATATTAGTTAGCCCCGGCAATTCGGTGGCAGGGGGCGGTGGCGCGAAATTGGACCAGTCGGGACGGCTTTTTTTTCGTACGGTCGAATTAAATTTTGTAAATCCCCGAGCGGCTGGCCTGTGGACGACACGCGGCGGCGATATCGTCGTCCCTTCACCTCCTTTCCTCCGTTACTCCTGCGTGTTGGCTCTCTCGACGTCGACGTCGACGTCGCCGCCGACGGTCGTGGATACGACGAGAGAAAAGGAACAAAAAAAGATAAAAAAAAAGAAATAAAAAATACCCCGATAAACCGGAGGAGCGTTAATGCGATTGCGAGAGGGAAGCCTCGCCCGGCTGCCTCCCATATATAATCGAGTTTCCATCCTAGCGACGCGAGAGGAACGAACCACCCTCCCCCCGGGTTTTGTAATTGCTGGTATTTATAAGCAATACCAGGCCGGGAGTATAGGGCCATGGGGCTTTCCTAAACGTAATATGGTAATACGGGCAATGGCCCATATTGACATGAACGATGCTCGCCATTAGTGGGCCCGGCTCTGGATGACTGTTTTTAATTTCCTCGGCAAGTGAATTTCTGCCCGATGGCTGGGGTGGATATTGCCGCGTATCACTCATAATCGCTTTTCTCCGGGTAAACGCGTCCGTATCTCTCCTTCCTCTCTGCCCGTCCGAACCTTTTTTTTCTTCTTTCTCTCTCTCTCTCTCTCTCTCTCTCTGTCTCTCTTTCGTCAATTTCTCCTCGTATCTCCATCGGCAAACGAATCCTTCCGCGACGAGTATATTTCAAAGTACACCCCCTGCCCCAAGAAGGGTGAGAGTAGAAAAAGCTCGCAGTCATCGCTCTTCGGTATATATATATATATACAGACGGGGTTCGTGCGGGGAATTAGAAATTCGTGGCTGGAAGATCGGTGACCGATAGAGATAGCGTTTAACATACGGCCTCTCCCCGACCACTCAGCATTCGAACAAATTTATTCGGAACCGGCGTAGATAAGCATCTTATTCCGTGTATATTGCGTAATGAGAACGTCGCACGAAAAAAGTCATCGCCGGCCTAATTCGATGTTTGACGAAACGAGCGAGCGAGCGAGCGAGCGAGCGTTGGTTGCGCGCGTAACGAGAGCGAACACCTGCGAGCTCGCGCTGTCGATTTACGCGCGCGTTATACGCGCGTACGTTACGTTGCGCGTTCGTGTATGTGTCAAGTGGCCATTAAGTCAAGGCACCGAAAAGAACCCGGCGGCACACTGCACGGCATTCACGGTTTTCTGAATCTCTCGCTTCGATCTCTGAAATTAAATCACCATTGTACTACGCGACCGGTCGCGCCTACCCGCGTGTCAGATCCGCAATCGGTGTGGGATCGGCGCAGGTGTCGCGTCTCGCCACTTGCGGTTACGCCACTGGGCCGAGAGCGAGAGTGTAAGCGTGCAACGTGCAGCCCGTGTATTCGCCGTACTCGCCGCGCTCGCCTCTCTATCTGATCGACGATTTGTCGCGGTGCCTTTTGCCGCCACGCCGACGATATCCTTCCGCGCGCCACGAAGAAGCCACGTGCGATCGATTAATTAAGTCGTCGTCGTCGTCGTCGTCGTCGTAGTGGTCAGTACGCTTCGCTGGGATTTATCTCGCCGCGTTCCTCGCCGTCCGGTTAAGCAACAACGATCGCCGTATTCGTCCGGTTGCCTCGAGTCGAGTCGAGTCCGAGTCTCCTCTCTTCGACGAGTTTCCTTTTCCACGCGCCACGCGCGACGATGGAAAACGCGGAAGTTCCGGCTGCCGAGAAGACGTGGATTCCTTGCGTCGCGGGATGCTTGCCTCTCTCAGCTGTGCAAATCACGCCTCGACGGATAAATACCGCGTGGGTAATCTCGAAAGCCTGTGGAATTCTTTCCGACCGCGGATAGCCGAGATGGGTCGAATAAAGAACGGACGATCGTTTTACTTGAGAATTTCCTACGGCGGAGAATTGGAAAAAGACGAAAGTTCTTCTTGCCGTTTGCTCCTCTCTATCGTCCATTTTTGTGAAAATCGACGCGAGGATAACCGGCGGGGAAAAAACGATAAAACGGGGGAAACTGCTCTCACGAGCAGTAAGAGTGGGTAGAGCGGATAGAGAAAGCATTTCAAACGAATGAAAGTTTGAAGAGAGAGAGAGAGAGAGGGAGAGGGAGAGGGAGAGAGAGCTGTTGATGCTTCGCTATACGGTACGTCGATGTATCACACAGCCAATGCGAGACGCAGAGATACATAACAGGAAGTGAATCAGAGCGAATGGAAGCGGATGGAAGTAAAACGAGTTAATGCAAAATCGAACGAGTAATCCTACTCGCGACAACGCGGCGGTGCGTATATACTTGTTTCGGCGAGCTTGTCGGTCGGTCCATATGTTTTAATGCTCTCGTTAATATATCCTCCTTTATTCCACCCCTTTTAATCTAGAGGATACATCCCGTAAGGATTACGGATGATATACGCTGATGGAAACTGTACGGTTTATAGTAGTTATTCTCCTCTGATGAACACCATTCATATCGACGCGGCTAGACAGACAGGCTGCGTCTGGTTATTAAGAAGGATGGGGAAGAAAGAGGGGAGGGGGGGAGCCTCTCTCGTAATTAACATTGTCTTCCTCTCTCCGCTTTCGTCTGGCTGCGCGGGCTACGCTCTCTCTACGGTCGTCGTCGACGACGACGACGACTTAACCCTCGCGGCGGAGAATTCTTTTTCGCTGACAACTCAACGCGATTCAATGCGAGCGCGCGTATAATCGAGTTTTCACGGCACGGTGCACGATCCCGAAATGGCTAATCTGCTCGGTTAATCGAATAATTACCGGTCGATATCCTTCCCCGTTCGATTCGGCAAGATATCGACCACGTCGACTCTCTCGCAACCCTTTCCTTCCCCTCCCCCGTGCACGTCAGATTTTTGCTTTCGACCGACCGCGCTCTCGCGATGAACCATTAGGCGAGAGAAGAGAAGCCATACTCGCGCACGCCCGGTCGTAAAGCGTGAAAAGCTGCTTTAAAACGCTGCTGACTCTTAATGACGTGTACACGTGCGTAATGCTTACGTGGAAACGAAAAGTTTCTGGCTGGATCATTGGAAGGCTAATGCACACCGGATACTTTTGCTAATGGCGTGTCTTCGTTTACTTCGCGGCGCTCTCGTATCGTTTCGTATCACTCGCTCATTAATTGGCACTGGTATCAACCTCGATAGGGTTGCGCCCAAGTCGCATCGAAACTGCGTGGTTCTTTGACGCGCAATGGTCTCTGAATTGGTCTCGAATTAGGCCTTTTTCGATATTTTCAATTTTTTGCAATACGATCTCTGTGTAGATTATTACCTCACCCTTTTCGTACGCAAACGAGTTTCGAGTCCGCGTCTTCGAATCGGTTGGATACGTTCGCGATTGGGATACATCAGCGAGTTTGCAACGAGTACAGGCAATCAAATCGGTCGGAATTGCGAACTGCTCGTGAAAACAGGCGATTGCCGGCGAATTGGAATCGAGTCGACGAATCAATGTTGATGGTTAGATCCGTTTCAATTTTGCATGTTGCTAATCGTGCAATTATGCACGTAGCATAATCGATCATTTATTACTATCGTTCAATGATACATACGGAGAAATTATCGCTGGGAAAAATTTTAAAGTTAAGAGATTGCCATTTTAAAATTGAACGAAACTTTAAGTTGAAGATTGTTGCAAATCTGTCCAAGTCAGTTGCAACATCGAGTATGTATATCGTGTATGTCGCTAGTATTCGACTCGTTCGCTCGTTCTGGCTATTTTTAGCTGCTGGTAAACGGTGTCTCATCGTACGTCTTTCCCACCGACGCGTCTTCTAATCTCCGACTCGACAGAGAAGGATTTTACGCAGCGTGTACCGTCGGTCGTACCAGCAACCACCGCGTAGGATTTCCACGTCCAGGCCTGTTATTTATTTTCCACCGACCACCGCCGCCGACGACTCTTTCCCTTCGTTTACGCACATAAATACTCGTTTAAGCCTCCTCATAGCGGTACCACGGCTGGCCGATCCGTCTCTCGTCACTCATCCGGTATCATCAATCGTCCCTCGATCGTTTCAAAGTTGCCACCGGTTTCCACCTCGGAAATACTTCTCCATCGTGGGCACACCGAGAGTACCTAACGGACAAAAATAGAGTCGTACGTCTTCGAGAGAGAGACACCTTGCACCCGACGTTGCGATCCGTTTCTTCTCGCTTACCATTCCACTAGGTGGGGCCATTTCACTAGCGCATTTACGGCGACATCCAAAAATACATCTGCTACATCGTTTTATATTAGCCGAAGCTCTCGATAGAGTTTTCGTTTGAAATTGTACATCTATTACAGAAATATTATATTAGTCATTTGTATTAGCTGATGCTTTTTAATAAAGGTTTTCGTTTGAAATTGTCAACATCAATTTGCGAGTTATCGATCTTTATCGTTTTATTACTATGTATTCGTTCGAAATTTTGACATTTAAGCTACGTTATCCTCGGTTACTCTGCTTGTTGAACTTTAAATATATTTCGAGAGTATCGAACGTTATGTACCTACTTGAGAGGATTGAAATCTTTATAAATCGAGTAAATGAAACGAGTATCATTTCGGTGGAATTCGTTTAATCAATTGCATTGCTCTGGATGAAATTTGCTTCAACGTCATCGTTTTGCAATAATTTTTCTGTAACTGTGCCGCAGTGATAATTCTTAAGAATTAAAACTCTGACAGTTATTCTTTCGCAGCGGCGAGGAAGAAAGTAATTATCCTTACCATTTTCTGCAAAATGGCGAACCGAGAACGAACCGAGACGCAAACTCGCGCAGAAAGGAAAGAAAAAAAAAACCCATCAGCCTCGTCACGCCGTGTTTACGTCTCACGCGAGTCGTAAAACTCTTCTTCCTCTGTCCCCGTTTTCGTCGATTTCCCGTTAGGAACACTCTCGGCTGGGCGTCTCGCGACGCTCTCGCTTCACAAGCTTTACGTACAACGAAAAATCACCGGGAGGAAACGAGCGCGACTCGCGTGTCCCCGGAGCGTTTCGCTCGTGACCGTCGAGCGTTAACCGTAATCGCGACTTCGGATCTTTGGCCGGACGGATTTCGCCGGTTCGCAGGACGATAAAAATTAAAAATTCACAAGCTTCTACCCTTTTCTCCTTCCTTCTCTCTCTCTCTCTCTCTTTCTCTTTCTCTTTCGAGGAGTGGGAGAGCCGCGATTCGCGAACGTTTGCCCGTCCCAGAGAGGCAGAAGGTTTTATCGAGCGGCGCACGAGAGATAATGATATACCTTCGTACCGTTATCTCGTACATTTATCGAGCCGGTATACAAGCCGGTGTATTACGGTGTTGTGTAGCTGTGATGGCGTAGCGAGTGCTATCGTACTCAAACAGGCACCACCGGCTTGTTTTATTTCCTCGTTCGAGGCTGCCGCCGCGAGTTTCGCGTAATGCGCGTCCGGAAAACGGTTCTACCCGGTCGCCTGTGTTTTCGCTGCCTCGTCGAACGCAGGCGTTTTTTGCCTCGCGGAATGTTCGTCCGCGTAATCACCGGTTACCATAGACGTCGATTCGTCTCTTTTACGAACGTCGCTTCTCCGTCGAAACGACTGGACGCGTCCACCACCTCGCCTATTTAATGCGTTCTGAAATCTCGGAGACTATGCGATTATCTAATCTGCAGACGCGTAGATTTCACGATCGATCCCCGCTACGCGATAAACGCGGAACCTTCTCTCTTTCGTCGAGTAGTCTTCGCCGACGAATCGACGACCGAGTATCTACGCGACTTTTCTTCGTGGACGTAAATGAAGTTTCTACGAAAGCGAAACTGTAAAATTTACGCAATATGTTCGAACAACGAGTGACGAGAGGAGGTTTGGGAAGGTCTCCCGGCCGCGTGACAGATACGTGACAGATATCGGTTGTTCGACGAGCGAGTGATACGTGCGCACCGGCGCTAGTAACGGCGTTTAGTTGGGAAGAAAATAATCCAATGGAAGGGAATCGTGGCTTCCATCGACCGTGACTGTTCCTTGGTAACGGGTTCCCGAAGCTTGGGATAACTGCGCGCACACGGGCGTCGATGGAATCAAAGGTTGCGCCGCTTGGTTTACCTTCGTTACTACATGCGCTCTCGCGTTTGCGAATCGAAAATGTCGAAAAAATAGAAGGCAGCGAGAGAAAGAGAGAGAGAGAGTGAGAGAGATAAAAGAGTTTGAAAAAAAAACGAAACATAGAGAGCGATGTATCCGTATAAATAACTCGATAGACAGGTTCCAGTTTGTTTGATCAGTTGGCGTGGTCGTTTCGCGCGATTCGTAATCCGCCGGATGTTCGCCGTTGTCGCGTTTCATCGCGATACGCGTTCGAAACCCTCGAATGACCCATCGATCCCTCCCCTTGGTGCGCATCCATCGTCGTGGACAATCTGCTAGGAAATCTGCCTGGAAACGATAGCCCAAGGTGGAGGGTAGGAAGTTACTATGTGTTCCTTACTCGGGGACGAACGCTCGCAAATCACGGCTTAGTTCCGTCCAACTTTTATTGTCGCGCCGAATATCTTATGGGGGACACTGTAAAATTAAAAAGCCGCTCCCCAGCTCTGCCGATAATAAGGGTGGTTACGCGGGGCCATCGTGCTCGATACCACCGAGCGTTTAACACCAGACGAGAGAAGGCACCATACGATCCCGCCAACCCCTACGTGTTCCGCACCCACACAAAATACCCTCGCGACCGTTTTCAACCACCCCGGGGTGCCAAACCACTATTTGACTTTCATTACTTCTTATGAAAAGAGAAATTTATCTCGGGGGGGGGGGGGAGAGGGCCAGATTTTCGCGCGACACCACGGTCCTCCGCCGGATTCTACGAATTTTCCTATTCGCTGGCTACGCGTGAATTTGAAATGACCACCCTTCTTGATCCCCTTCATTTTCGAAATGGAACGCCGCCAAAGCTGTTTTCGCCGTGCCGGAGATCGAGCGTAGCGTTTGGCTTTTTTCCCATCCCCCCTCCCCTTGTATCGAAAATCCTCTCCGCTTATCGAACTTTACGCTAATACAGCAAAATTGGCAATCGTGTCAGGCAATTTATTTTACTCGCCGACGAAAAATGTACATCTTCAGGGTCAGGCAGGAAAGCGTTTCAATTCTGACGTCTCTATTCAATTTCATTTCTCGAATTGGAAAAAAACTGTTCGAACAGTGACGAAATTTCAAGCTAAAACGTAGAGATTCCAAATTTGAAGTCTGCAACGTAGAATTGCATTTTGAAATTATTCCGAGACATACTGAAAGCTTCTTTCAATTCTAATCATCTTTGCCAAATTTGTTTCTGGTTCTAATCGACCGCCGATTTAGAAACTGTTCAAGCTAAAGAAATGCCAAGCTGTGTGACCCTTTCAATTTTAGCTTCCGCGGGATACGACATAACGATTCGAAACTTTAAGCCCGTAACGTGGATTTGCATTTTTAGACGAGGACCCCGTCATGATTCATCGTTCGGATCTTCCGTAATCTCTCGTCGGCGGCTATGGTCGCGTTCCACGGATAACGATTTCGATTTCGAAGCTGGGGAGATAGGAGGGGGTTGGTTTCGTCCGTCAGGTCGAACCACCTAAATTCTCCGGTTAAGGCCGGTCTGACAAGGGAGCAATTTGCCAGTTGTTTAAGTGCCAAGTGTTAAGTGCTCTGTCGTTTATGTTTCGCCATTATTGTTTTATGTTTGGCCTCCCCTCGGACCTCGCCGCGAACCACCATCAACACAGTCAGAGACCCACACGAATTACACACGTAAGCTCTCTCTCTCTCTCTCTCTCTTTCTCTCTTGCACGTGGAACGATTGAAATTAATTCGCGTTTATGAGCGACGCGTTAAACCGGACGCGGAGGAGTGTCGCGGCGAGATAGCAACTTGTGCGTGGCCCGGATCTGTTTCGAAATTCATACCTCGTGGGTTCGTCTCTTTCGACTTCTTGGTTGTTCTCGAAGGTTGTTGTGTAGATTTACTCGCGTGGAAAGTCCTAAGGTCTCTCTCTCTCTCTTTCTCTCTCTCTTTCTCTCTCTCTCGGTTGATGTAGCAATGACACAGTTAACGCTATCTTTATGATGGTTGGGTGTGAAACAGCCACGTTAACGTGTTACGTCGGTAATGAACGAGCCGCGGGCCTCTCCCGTGTGAATTTACTCGTCGCGAATGACTGTGGAAACGCATGGTTAATCGGAATGAAAAGTTACGTATCAGGGAATTAGAGTGTGTAGTCCGTGGCGATACGAAATTCTCTTCTCTTTTTACCGGAGTAAATATGGTTTGCTTTCCATCACGCGGTGTGATTCTACGAACGTAATTCTTGCTGTTTTCAAAAAACCTCGCCAGAACATTGATATCGTCGGAGAAGAAAATTCAGAAAACCAACGACTTTATTTAGCGCAACTCACGCAGAGTTGCCCGTTCCAAGTTTAGATCTGTAGATCATCGTAAAATCGCAGCATGTATAATCGTAAATATAAATCACTGGCGCGATGGTATTTCAAGGATCTTGCAACGTTGCTTCAGACAAGATAAGCGTGAATCGACGTTTCGCTCTCGCGTAAACCGCGAGGCGCTGTACCATCCTGAAGAATCTGAACCATCCAGACAGACGTTTCATATTTTACAACCTAATTTACATCTCTACCGGTTGTTAAACCTCCGAGTCGTTGTAAAAGTCTTTGTAATCGCGTTTATCGTCGCGTTGCGGCAGGAACAGGGCCGTTAAGTTCCAAGAATCGGCAGCTACCGGTCGCGCACCTATCTCCTCTTCTTCGTCGAACCACCGCTTTGCGATTAAGCGTGCACGGTAAACGCTTCGTTGTATAATTACGCGGGCTTTTCGTCGACCCGTGCCTCTAAGCTTATAAAACAACCATCGCCCCGTGACGCTTTCGCGTAACGCAAGGGAAACCTGGCAAACCTACGTAGCACGTGACACGTGCTTAATCTCTGGTCTCGCTCCTCGGAGGATGGTTGCACGAACTACCATAGGTATACGACGATCTAACGAAGCGGATGACGGGGACTGGTGTGTGTGTGTGTGTGTGTGTGTGTGTGTGTGTGCAGGCGCGATGCAATTTCGTGTTGCGTCGTAACGTCGTTACCGAATGGCAATAAACGGGATGGTTTTAATCATCCCGGACGGATGAAAGTCCGCAGTTCGATTCGGTTTTACGAGTTTTCAAGATCGCCGCCACGGCTGCTCTGGTGTTATGTGGAGAAGGGTTGCAACGGAAGGTTGCATTCCTTCGCGTTGCACGCGGGAACCACCGCTGCCTTTGACGCTACCTACGGTCAAAGTGATCGATCAAACGTCCCCTCGGATCCGGCGAAATTGCAGCTGCCGATGGAACCGTTTCACGGGACACGGACCGTTTTAACGAGATCGAGCGTCGATCGTAATCTTTCGCCCCGGCTACCTCGGGCTCTCGGACGATAATTACTGTTCTTTTTCCTTTTTTTTCTCTCTCTCTCTCTTTTTTCTTTCTTTCCATTTGAAGGCAGAAGTATTTTTCATCCGTCAATCGGCGATTTGTAGCACAATGGTTTCCAGGATGTAACAAGTTTGCGAACGAAAGTGATTGATCGCGCGACATTTGAAAGCCATATGTAGTATTTTATGTCGAATGGGACGTTGAGTGACGAGCAAGAGTGAATACGCACGTGGATTTTTAACTCTGATAATATTTTATCGGGCGTTTGCATGCGGAATAGGAAAAAAAAAAGACAAAATATGATGTACTGTTGTTTTTGCAGGATGTTTTGGCTTTCTAAAAACAATTTCACCATCGCTGTTCTGACAAACCATAAATTGCTTTCGCAAAGTCAATTTTGCACCGCTGTCCAATTTAAATGAAAGAAACTTGCCGCAACTTTGTTTAAGAAAGAGATAATTAACTTTAAAACGTAAAACTTCCGCTTTCTCCGAATTCTGAATTCTTTTCTTTTTTCAAGATATTTTAAGACCGTGTAGCAAATGGAAGAAATGTTATTTCGTTTGAATAAAATTGGGAAAATTTTATTTGTGATTAAATTCATCATCAATAAGGATTAAAGTCTCCCATTACTCTTAAAACTTGCTGCGCAATATTTTTTTCCATCATTTTATTGAATTTTGAACATTAGAGTTTAGCAAAGAGATTTGATATTCAAAGTTGCAAAAAAAAAAAAATCATACGGCAAGTTTAAAAAAAATCGTTGCAAAGGGAAAATTTCAATCTTCAAAGTCAGTGTAGATCGACTTACGAAAAAAAAAAAACGTTTTTACAGACGTTTCTACAATTTTCGACAATAAAAGTACTCTTTCTTTCTCATCCGCTGCATGACGTAAAAAAACTTAGGACAATCAAAGTAGAAGCTTTGCGCTTCAAAGTGAACCCGATTTTCTTTCACGAAGTTGTAACAATTTAAAATATGCTGCATATCTTGACTCTAATCAGATTCGATGGTCCATTAACCCTTTCGCTTCGAGCGCTGAATATATCCGGCATCCATATGATGTGTTTACAAGTACCATTTGTAGTCAATCATAAATTCTTCGTAATCGGCAGAACATTTTTTGTTGATTTTATTGACATATTGGATTAATCACATATTAAGACTACTCTTTGTTGTTACGACATCAAAACGATCGTTTACTGTTTCATTCCAAAAAATCTATCGAATCCATTCGACAATGAAACGAGAGTTCATATACGTTTTTCTACAAGAATTAGGAATAGATCGTATCTTAAGGTATAATTCTTAATCTTTTAAAAATTAAAAATTGTTATATGTAAATATCTAAAAATATGTCAATTGTAATTGGTCCAATGTTTTTAGAATAGCTAATATAATTTTGTACAAGTCTTTTAATATTAAAAATGTGAACTATACGTGTTACATCAGAGCAACGATTGTTTTATTAAGAACAGTTGATATTTAAGACTTAAGAAAACGTGTATACGAAAACCACGCGCACTGTGCACATTTCTGGCGCGTGCTTCCGTTCAGTAATGGCACTTCGGCGGACTGGACTGCCGGATTAACTAATAATTCGTAAATTGTGTTTCAGAATGTCGATCCCGATCGGGTGTTCTCGAGTGTCTCGTCCGTTGTTCTCGACTACTCATTCCAGCAGTAAGTAAATAACACGAATCAAAAACTCGGTAACGGTAACACCTACGGTAATAAAAGCTTTCGCTCGCTCAACAACCGTGTAAACGACGCCATTCATTTAAAACAGATAAACAAAATCACCGCGGCGTTACACGTGCGATCACCGGCGTGTAGTGCTCGCGTCTCAGATACGATCTCCATCTTTTATCCGTATCGTACGATCGTACATGCCGGTTTCATTTCGTCGGTGCCGGTTTTTGATCGGCTACCAGTCAATTGTCCGATTATCTAAATTTCCGCTGGCGGTACGTGTAGTTGGCTACACGTTCGCCGAACACGAGTTCGCGTCGTCGAATCGTTAACGACAAGCAAACGAGCTTCCGTCATGCTTTTCAACCCCCTTCCCCCCTATCCCGAATCTATGAAATACACCCCTGTGTACGGCGTGCGTGCGTACGTATATACATATACATATAACACAGAGACGATGCACGCCGATGCGGGCAGTGATAAAAATCCAGTGGGCCAGCCACGAGTGTGTACGCGATTATAGGGCGACACGTGCGTGACACCGTGCGTTCAGCAGCTTCGTACGCTACGAACGTCGAACGTCGTACTCGTTAAGCCACGCACGCGAGTGTTCGTTACTACGCCTGTAGTAAAAATCTCTCGTCGGCCAACGAGCCAGTTAAAAGTATTAATCCCAACGGCTTGAGCTGCAACCGAACTGTTTAACTTTTTTATAGACGGATACGGTTTTACGGGCGCTCGTAAAGGGACAGCTATTCTCGCGTAACTTTCGCGTCCAGATTTCGTCGATACGTTCATTCGCCGTTCGGTTCGCCGTTCTCCTCGCAACTCTGGTGCCCGATTGGAGCGACGAGAATTTACGTATCGCGTAGTAGTCGTAGCTTCCGAACGTTTCGAACGTCAGTTTGCCCAGCTTTTCCACGTCGCAGGATACCGCGACTTTTGGCTCATACGCCATATTGGATATTTCGGCGACTTTTACGACTGTTTAGAATCTTTTTGCGTACGTAGAATCTTCCTACCGCGTTGTTGTCATTCTTTCTCTCCCGTACCGCTCTGTGTTCGGGAATTTTACTTAGGCATAATTAAGATTCGCCGAGAGGAAAAATAAATAATCGATTAATTACGATGAGCAAACAGTGTTCACCGAGTGTCAATTACGCGATATCGAATATTCTAGAGACTTTTACGACTACTATTTAGAATCTTTTTGCGTACGTATAGAATTTCTCTACGCGTTGTCGCAGCCTTGTAACCTTTATCACGTGATTCGTATCTCTTCTCCCGTATTGCTCTGAGTTCGCGAATTTTTCTACGAATAATTAAGACATTCGTCGACCTTGGACAAATAAATAATCGATTAATTACGAGGAGGAAACAGTGTTTGCCAAGTGTCAGGAATGCATCCCCTGAAATTTTCGCACCACGCGAAAGGCCATAAAAAGCCGCGCGCGATGGCGCGCAGAAAAACCGCAGACGGCTCGCGAAATGGACGCGCCGCCGCTACCCTTCCGGAAAAAGCGTTTCTGGGTCATTACGCGGCGATGATCACTCTCATCTCGGCGGAATCGCGAGACTCGAAAACTATTAGCATATTAATGGCCGGTAGTCGAGTTAACCCTTTCATCGGCGTCGGGGGCAGATTTGCATGTTTCCTCCGCGCGGAATCGCGGAGGCCGCCGCCGACGACGACGACGACGGAACACGATGGGACGGTGGCAGTGCGTTAAAAGCCCGGCTCGGCGAACCCTCGCGAGTCTCGCGAAATTAACATGACAAACTACCCCCAGCAATAAGGGGGTCGAAAAGATATATCGCGCTGGATATGCGGGCGTACGGCAGAAACAATGGATGACGACCAGGACGAGGCGGGCCAGGACGGGTTGAAAAGCGAGGACGAGGAACGAGGATGAGCCACGTCGTCGCGTTTCACCGTCGCTGCTTGTTATTTACGTTGCACGCTATTATTCCGACCGGCAGTGCACAGCTGACTTTGCTTATATTTAGCCAGGGGACGAGGAGAGAGGATCGATCGATCGATGGTTTGATCGTGAAATTTGTCGAAACGAAGGTTGAACTGCTTCTGGCGAATTAGAACAGGCTGTTTCTTTCCTTTCTTTCTTTTTTTTTTTTTAAGGTGATTGTTTATAAATGAGCGATTAAACGTCAAGTAGTGGTTGATTTGTATATCTATTGACGAATTCATTTATATATCGCGCGTCTCTACCAGTATACTTGATGATTTCTTAGGAAATGCAATTACTGTGAAAAAATTATAAATTGAGAGACAACGCAGAAGAAATTGCAAAGATCATTTTCTTCGATTCTTTGCATCTCTAGATTTCAAACGAATTTAGTCACTTGTCTTTTATCGAGTTCTCAATCATCTTCTCAGCTCGTAGTACGAATTTCTGATATTCACAAACGTGGATCTATCTATGAATGAACGTATGAATGCGTTCACTTATTTACTAGAAAATACACTACGTTTCTACTACTTGATAAAAGTTCGAGTTACATTGATTCGCGTACAGAAAACGTTTAATCAACAATAATACATTCATTTATCGAGTCGGTTACAGTTCGCCGTGACAGACCGACAAAGCAGCAGTGAATTATTTTTGCGAGATAGACATTCTCAGTATCATTTTTCAGTCTTCCTTGGTGGTTTTGATTGATCACGACGTTCAGCTGCTTACCGTCTGCTTTTCACGGCGAAATTAATGAAGTCGCCGACGACGGAGCGACGAAACGAAGCAGATAAAAACCCGGGTGGTGGAAGCCCGTAGTTATGACTGAAATCTGATGGCTTGTTTTGAAATCTGCCGGCGATCTCGTTAGGACGATGAAATATGAGACGAAAAGTTTCGGGGGTTGTATAAAATCGTCAGCGTCCGTGAAGACTGACGAAGATCGGGTCGAAGGCCCCGGGAGGGGATGCTGAGAAAAATTAGCATGGTAATTTGCCCATCGTCTCGCGACCGCTCGTAAACTTCGGTAATTAAGGTTGCTGGTTGCCCTGTTCCCTGCTCGTCTCGGAGATCGCCCTCTCCCCTGCATCGTCAAAGGGGTGAATCCGAGACGTCGATTCTTCCCGATGACCTTACTCGCGTCATCGTCGTCGTCGTCGTCGTCGTCTTTAACCCCGATTTAATTTCCTTCCGAATTTATCGTTTCGCCTTTCGAACTCGCTTTCACAGATCCCTGGTGAAATTAGAATCGTATTTACGAACATTTCACTATCATTTTCCTTTTATTTTTGCATTAGAATTTTCAAACGTCAAAACCATGGAAATTATTGAAACTGGAGCTACTCTATCGAACGATATTTTTGTCAAAGTTAATGTTAATTTTTGTTTGAACATGCACGTGATCTTTCTTGTTTTTGATTATTAGTAATTTGTAAAGTATTTTGATTTGTATAGAGATCTAGTGTTAATACTTGATCGATTGCTCTCGCTGTGAATAACGATTTGGATTCAAATTGAACGGAACCAAAGCCGAATATGATACCGATGATCGGTAATCAATAAATATCGCGTACAGGATTCACACATCGCCCTTGATTCTACAAAAGGAAAAAAAAGAAGAGAAAAGTACTAAAAGATTATTTGATGCTATAGCTGTAACTGGAAGTAATACACGTTCATCTGCGACACGTTGGACTCGCAATTTCGATCGAAACGCCTCCTCTCGAAGCTTCGAGCAATTTGTCGTTTCCACTTTGTCCGCGCCACGTTCCTTTTACGAGCTTCTTCTCCGCCGAAGAGAAGAGAAGTTGGAAGAAGAAGAAAAAAAAAAGAAGACGAAGAAGAAGAAGAAAGGAAGCGAGATGGCAAGAAGGAGGTCCTTTTGATGGCCGAACTGCCGGTAATGAGGAGTCAGGATCCTTTCAAGGATGCTCTCTATAGAGCGCCGCGCTGGGATTTGATAATTACAAGGATTATTTCGAATTTTAAAAAGCGGCTAGGGGGAGGGCGGCCGCCCCTTATCGCCAGACCGCGAGAAAATTCGAAATCTGCTCATTAACCGTGGCCGTGTCTTTCACGCGCTGCCACGATTTCTCCTCTCTTCCCTTCTTCTCTCCTTTTTCTCTTCTTCTTTTTCTCCTTCTTTGCCACTTGGCAATCCGCGTCATCGATTTCACGCCGCTCCGTGCGTCTCATTGTCCCCGCGATTCGCTTTTAATTGGGACACTCGCCGCCGATGCTAATTAATTTTTCACGTAATTGATAAGCGTGCGCCTTAATTAAAAGCGCCTGTAGTCGAGGAGCTTCACTCGGCCTCCGATTTAATCTCCGCGCTCCGTGAGAGAGAGAGGATCCTCCCATCCCCCGTTTGATCTACTTTTCGTCGATGCGCCGCGAGATCGCGCGACGCTCTCTCGATCTTTCGTTGCATCGGAGGCGCTGATTGTGGCATCGAAGGCGTCTAGGCCCGCGCGTCTTGCTTATTTTCCAACTGAGATTCATTCTCTCTCTCTCTCTCTCTCTCTCTCTCTCTCTCTCTGACGAAGAAGAAGCACGCAGCTCTCGTTCCAGGTGTGTGTCTCGTTAGCAGCTACACTCGCCGAGAGTGGCCGAGTCTTAACGGAAATAATTGGCAATCGTTGAAAGCTTAAGACGGCTGAAGCGTTATCGGCTTTGCTTTCCTCCTTTCGTTGCCAAGCCGAACCAAGCTTTCTCTCCCGGCTCGTCTTCGTTCGCCTTCGTCGAGACACACCGACCGGGCACCGAATGAAAATATTTTATTCGATGGATTATTAAATTAAACGATTTCTCTGACTGGGGGACAAGCTTCGAGGCTCTCGTTTCTACGTGTCTCCTCCCCTGCTGCAGCGTGTCCCATGGGACACTTCTGGTGTACTGTAACGCTGGGGGTCGTGCCATGGCAACCCCTGTACAGTAATTATGCTTTTCTTTTTACGTCCGCGCCATTTCATTGGGCCGATATAATAAGGCATTGTTGCGACCGGGTGGCAGGGCACGCAGAACGAGGGACACTGGTTTTTAGGATAGTCGCTTAATTAGATCTGTTGGCATCGTTTCGTTCTGGCATCGGCCCGATCGCGTTTTCCAAAAAGAGCTTAAGCTGTTATGGCATTAATGCTGCCGAAGAATCGCGTCGGCTTCGACTAATCGTGTTTCCCTCTATACCGTGCTCTCTCCCTTAGAAAGCTTCGTTCCCTCGATATGGACATACGTTCGGCTATCGATAGGGGAACGTACGAACGAATTATCGCGGTAACTATCTAGATGATTAGAACTTGGGAATCTACGAGATGATTAAACAATTTTTTTTTTCATCTTAGAGTAGGATGCCGGATTAGTGAGACTTGTTGTTAGTATTGTTACCGATCTGAATTGACAAATTGCAGAATCACGTCGATCGATGAAAAGACAAGTTACTACATAAAGAAATTTATAGTACTTGAAATTAATGTACGAAGTACATTTCTTTGAAACTCATATATTTGTAATACTCCTTCAAAAAATAAATAATTTCTAACAAAAATGTTATTCTTATAATACTGAAAATTTTTTCGCATATTTACCGAAACCAGCTACAACGTGAGAATCACGTATAAAAAGCTAGCGTCCGATAAGGGTTAATAAATGTTAGTATATATTGTGTACAAGTAAAGATTAATTCTTGAGGCAATCTTTGTGGATTATTTATAGGAGTGTATTGGATTGAAAGAAGATTGCTTGACGAAATATTTTCAATTGGCATTTTGAAGGACTGAGATGACCAAACTGATATCGCTGATACCATTTCCCTTTCACTGCGTGCAAACGTGGCTTCGATCGTGGCTCGGGATCGTTATCTTCTTGAAGTATTCAAGACTGGTTTCCTTTGTTGAATCAGTGCTTCACAGACTTTGTCCTCTTTCGTACAATTTGATCGTCATCCGAGCGTCTAGAGAAAGACGAAAAGTTCCAAATTCACAAACATTAAAGCAATTTCAAACACGCAATTTTATCGAATGTTTGACAGTTCTCTGGTCAGTTTCTTCGTTCGACAGGATTTGAAAATGTTTGATCAGTCACGAACAGTCACAGAATGCGAGCGACACGTGTTTTGACAACGGAAGGCCCAAATTCGAGAAATATATAGATTTTTACCTGTCTCGTACGTCGAAAAGTTGATGGAAAGCATGTTTCGTCCAAGCAACAATCCTTAGCGAAGATTGGACACGCTATTACTTAATTGAGTGCGTGATAGTAAATTTGAAATGTACTTTCGATCCGTGCAAAATTTTTTTACAAAAGGAATATTCTTTTCGAAGAAATAACCTCCACCTTCTTCTTCTTGTTAAATGCAATGTATATGGCGTCCGAAAGATTTCCAAGATTCAATACGCGGAGGTCAAACGGTTACGAAATCGCATCGATTCAACGTTCGCGCGACCTCCTCGATGCTTATTGGCTCGTTGACACTCTGCCATAAAACAGCCGCCAGAACGATAAATGCGGCTATTGCACTGTATATTGTGATCCAGCGATGAAAGGTGCGAGAACGCAAGAACGGTGACAGAGTCGAGGCTGAATGGAAAACTCTCAGGCTCGTTGCGATCGTCCGCGTTTTGTGGTGTCGTACGCCTACCAGTTGGGAATAATGGCGAGTGTTGGTCAGGTTTTGCAATCGTATGGAAATAAGGTAACAAGCGAGAGAGTTGAGGCGAGCGTGTTTGCACAAGTGGCGCCAGTCGACTATCGTCCTTTCGTTCCCTTCTGATTTTCCCTCTCTTTCTTTTCCATTCTGTTGTGGAGCCGCGACCGGTTAATTACACCGGCGTGTCAACAGTCTGTGTTCGTTTCTCCACGAAGGATTTCTTTCTCGTGCCGTCAGCCCGTCGGCGAAAAAATTATCACGGAGATGCCAATTGAGTAATTGAGAGCTGTACGCCTGTAATCGATGTTTGCATATTCCATCCTCGTAAGGATGATTGAAACTATGGTACTATGGTATTGTGCACAGTTTGTTCGTTACACTCGAATTACACTCGGGTGTAATTGGGTATTATTAACGACGATTTAGAAACTTTTGCCAAGTGGTAATGAGACAAATTACGAGTCAGTTGATTATATACCGTTTGGGGCGAAGACAACAAGAACGCAAGGTGTTATAATTCTCTTATTTTTTAGAGGTTTCCTAGAGAATTCAGAGCAGTTGTAAATTGCTCCGTTTTTTAATCTTTGAAGTTGTTGATTACATTGCGTTTTCTGGTTAAACACGAGAAGGTTAAGATGAGGTTGAAATCGGCAGATCCACCTGCCATCTCCGAACGAGTTGAATTATTTAATAATTTATAGAAATTTAATAATTGTTCAATAATTTATAGAATACTCGACCAACGTCAGAGTAATGCCAAAAAACACAAGCAATGCCAAAAAGACAAGAATCCGAAATCGCGAGCGAAGGGATAAGAGTGGAAGCTGACGATAAAGCGGAGCTTTTCGCCGGGTTGGTCGTTCCCCGGGGCGGCCTCGCGGTATATCCGAGGCAAATGAAAATAGAGCGAGTGGAAGGAAAGTTGCGAAACGGCGAGCCGTTTGTGTGCTTTGAATTTTATTGCGCCGCGGCGCAGCGAGTACACCGCGACGACGCGGTCGTGTTGTCGAGATTTCTCGCGACGCGGGAGAGATTTTTGACCCAAATGTTCTCGAGTTGACCAGGGCCCCGAGTTGCGACGAGCGCTTCGGGATTTTTTCGTTTTCACGCGGCGCGGAAATCTTCGCGGGAACTAAAAATATTGGCCGCTCGCGGCGAACCGTTTGAACCGTCGGGGGAAATATGAGCTTTCAGCTTTTTTTTTTCTTTTTTTTTTTTTTCTTCTCCCCGGATGATATTCTTTTGGAGGGAACACGCGAGTTCGAAGATCAAAGGTATTGTTTGTTTTTCAATCGTCTCGGTTGCTTCTCAACGTGTAAATTTGTTCGAAAGCCAGGCGAAGTCGACTTCGTTCTTTTGTTTTGTTAATTTTCTAGTTTCGTTGTGTGGGTACGAGAAAGAGTGTCGAGAGAGAAATTAATTCAACAAGTTCATTCGTCAAACGGTAATCTAAAAGAGAGTAGTGTTTTTTTTTTCATTCCTTTCAATTCACGGAGTTGATCGATGGACAAAGAATTTAACACTAGAACTACCGACAGTTCGACGAAGACGAAGTTATTTCTACCAAAATTATCTTGACTTCTAATAAATAAAAATAAAATAAAATTCATTATATTATTTCTTTAGTTATACACTGTAAAAGTCATTGCATCATTGCGAAAAAATTGTAATGTGAAGTAGAAATTTTAAAATAAAATTGTAAAACCAGTCGTTTTGACTGGTGTGGTTGTTCTAGTATTAAAGAGAGACAAGTACAATACGTCATATTTTTGAAAGTGCAAGTTCATTTATTCGTACATTGTGAGATGTTTAAGGATTTGCGTTTGAATTAACTAGACAATGTTGGCAAACGATGAACATATAAATTTTATCGTGTATCAATAATTAATAAAATTGTTAAAAGGAATCGAAAGGTTTTTTTTAGACCACTTTCAATTTATAAATCTTCGAAAGCACGATCAATATTAATATCAAATTTATATTTCAATCAAAGTAGCCTTCATATATTTTTTTAATGTAAAAAATGCTAATAAAAACGAAGATATGCAACTAAACGTAAAATTAACTTTATTGAGAAATATACTCTGTCGTATGATATAAAAGGATTTATAATAAAACAACCACAAAAAATAAACATTTTAGATTGTTACAAATAAAAATTTTAGATTGTAAAAAAGAGAAAAAAAATAGAATTTCAAATGAAAATACATTTCATCTATGCGTTGTACGTTGTATAAGGTGGCCACTGAAAAACTGAAGGGTTTGAAGAAGTCATAACTTGTTCGTTTTCAATCTTTTTTATTTTCTTTTTTCTTTAGTTTTTCACACATAATACTGAAAAAAATCCATTAATTATAATTAAGTAATATTTCCAAGTAAAATAATAAAAAATTTAAAAGAAACACGTGTTTGCGAAAGTTATTTTTGTTTAATGTCATTCGGTCTTTCAGTGGCCACCGTATATGATCAATACTCGATTTTGGATGTTTCACACATTTTTTGCATATTAAGTGAATTGCGCGCATTTCTGTACCTTCCAGCTCGCCATTAAACACGTAAAGGTTCGTACTCTGAATCACTGCGTTGCACGGATACATAATTCTGACTCCAATTACCACGTTTCCTACGGAACCGGTAGGCAGTACCCTAATGCTCGTACTCGAACGCAGAAGATAGATATCCGAGATACAGCGGGACCATATCTTCCTCCGAGCAGATAAAGTTCCAGCCCGTGGCCAGTTACCGAAGACCACTAACCGTGCCTCGTAACGCCAAGTAGATGGACTTCGCACGATTGCATAAAGTTAGATCCCTATCCGTATATTTATTCGATCGCGGGGCGCAACGCACGAACCGGCGGCGCCGCGGCCCAGCACGCAACAAAACCGCTGCTTTTTCGTGCGAATGACCGTCGTTCATATATTTAACTAACTCACACGCGAATCGTCCCGCGCTCGACAGCGTTTATTTGCGTACGGTTGCTCGGTTCTTGCGCGTTCTTGCGCTCGTCGCGTGGTGCACTCTTTCAATCGTACGCAAGTACAATAGTACAGGGCGGAAAGAAACGTTTGTTTCGTTGCTATCACAGATGTATTCTACGCCTCCGATTTGATGGAAATAGCGTGTAAAGGATGAGCCTGTCACAACTGTTGACCTTGATTTTATGGTCAAAAAATTTTTTTTTCTTATATTTACCTTATATTCTGCTCGTCATGAAAGTGAAACTTCCCCGAGGAATCATCGGTCGCAACCTAATAGTTTTTCTTGAAAAATGGTAAAAACGTTTCTTAATCTGCGGACGCGTGCGTGCTAACAGCGACTTTATGCCGTTCTGGATGCATCTGTTTTACGTAATTTTCGTAATTTTCACTAACATTCGATTTATCATATAATTGTAGTATCAGTGTGAATCTGAATAATCAAGTGATAGAACTAACTGTTAACATGATTTGAAATATAAACATTATGTGATATAGACATCCACGTGTCAAGAAGCATAAAGTCGCTGTTAGCACGCACGCGTCTATAACGTCAAATGATTAAGAAACTTTTTTGCGATCATTAGATTGCGACCTATAGTTTCTTGGGAAAGTTTTACCTTCGTAATGAAGACGATGCAAAAAAAAAAATTTGTTCTTGAAATTCAAAATCTTTTCTTTCCACCCTATACACAAGTTCAAGAAAGCACACCAAAATGCGCGAAAGACACGTACGCTCTCGCGAACTCTTTTGTTGTATCGCAACGCGTGTCGCGCGGAAATTTCACGTACGGTAAAAATCCTGAAATTTTACTAGCGTTTCGACGTGCCGCTGTCGTGATTACATACTCGTAAAGTTCGTGGCGGATCTGAAAATGCGCGGAGACGTTGTAAAATATTTACGACGACGCTAACCGGACAAGACGATCGATCCACGGTCAGGGGTCAATTAGCCAAACGAGGAGGTTCAGTTAATCAGAAAGTTTCGGTGGAAATATGCAAAGAAGTTGTAAAATATTTACGACACACGTCGACGTATGGTCAGAGGGCAAGTTGTAAAAACGTATGTAAGCTCAACTATCAACGTGGCGAGCTGTTTCAACGTTTGACTTGCAAAATTTACACCTGTAGCATAAACACCGAGCAACGAGTACAAAAATAAAGGGAACTTCCAGAAAACGCTTAGAAATCTCGCCTTTTACACGGCTAATGAAATTTCGAAATATCTCTCGCGCTCGATAAAAAGTTTCCCCGATCCGGAAAGCGTTCGAACACTTTCATCAGCAAGTGTACGTCTATGTTTGCGTCCGAAGTTCGAAGCTACGGCACAAAAATCTGCCGCTTATCTAACCGTACTTTCTCGTTCTTCCTCTCCCACCGTTCTTTCTCCGTCTCTGTTCGTGTCCCGCGAGCGTGTATCAGCGTGAATTCGCGTTTATTGCTCCGCGTGTACGTGCCCATACGTATAGAGAGAGAGAGAGAGAGAGAGAGAGAGAGAGAGAGAGAGAGAAACTTCCTATTGCAGCATGTACGTACGTGTAGGTGTAGTCGAACCACCGAACCAACTACGAAGTTTTGTTTCAGCAAAGTCCCCCGCGTTTACAAGCAGTTTTACGCGACGTAACTTACGAGTCGGGGCAATCTAGACGACCAGCCAGAACGACGACGATATTACTTCCTTGGGTTAGGTTAGGATCGGGGAAACCCAGGGTTACCGACCCAACAATCCCGTACCACGGTACACACCGCCTTTTGTTGGTTCCTTTAACTCATTAAGGACCCCGGGCTGAGTAAAACAACACGTAAGCGTTTTGTCAAGTTGCGAAAAACGTGTATCAGAGCGGCGGGGAGTTTTCGCTGGAGAAAAAGTGTATTATTCATTCGAGTTTCACTCGAAATTATGGTAGAAAATTAGAATTCAAATGCCTTTGAATCTCTTGAAATTTCGTAAAGGCATATGTTCGAATTTCCTTCCCTAGTGAGACTATATTAACTCTGAATATTACTTACCTGTCTTTTCGAAACACTGTTTGTCCCAATACTATTGAATTCGTCAACTACGCCCGATATATATTTTCATTTTTCGTTTCGTCGTTAATGAAAATCGCGAACGGTTATTGAGAAAAGAAAAAGAAAGAAATTACTCGCCAGATACACAAAGAAGAGAAAATCTTTAATGTTCTCTTCTTCTATGAAATGTTGCTTTCATTGACTCGGCTCCTTAATGAATTAACACGGCGCACTTCCGGTGCGTCTAATGTTCTCCCGTTCGTCTAATGTTCAAAGCCCTCCACGTCGCGGTATTAAAACGTAAACACGGAAAGGAGACCTTTACGACGATAATACGCCGTTGTCAGACAATGAGAAAGCTCATTCTGGAAAGCTCTTTGGACGAGCGTGCTTCCGCCGAGCGGAAATTCGGACGGTATCGAGCCGAGCGTTGCTGCAACTGCGTGTTGCGCGCGTCCCGGCGTTGCCCGGTCGAGAGCACTTAAGGCGGATCTAGACTACGACGACGACGTTGTCGACACGGGCGCGGTGGATGTCGTTCGATGGCCGAAGACTCGGGAGGAGGATATTGCATAATGTCCGGCGGCTAACTTCCGGCAAGAGAGCTTCTCCCAAGTCCTGGCTCCAAGTAGTTCGATCGTAACTTCCGTGAATATTGCCGGTGTAGCGGTTCGTATTCATAACGTGGTCCCCGTGGCTCGTCGTTCGTGTATGGGATCCCCTTTCGTTAAAGTTATATTAGTTTTCGCCTACGGGATTCTCTTTGTTTGTATTAGAAAAAAAAAGAGAAAAAGAAGAAGAAAAAACGAAAGACGAGTTCAAGAGTAGCAGCGCGTCGGTCGCATTATCGAAGGATAATGAAAAAGTCTCGGAAGATTATCGGTGACGCGATCAAAAGTCGGATGAATCCCGGATAATTCGCGCGCGTATCACGTCTCTGTTCCGGGAGGAACGCGGAGACGATAATTTCGAGAGAACCACGGAGCTGTGTATTGTGACGAGACTCTTCAAACGTTTTCGTTTCAATATCCCGGTAGTAGCGCGAGTCCTGCGGGTGTTGGGCAGGAGGAGAGGTGGCATAAAGGACATCATCTCGCGCCGAGCTAAATATAAGTGCTGTACCACGGACGGGGCAACGAACGACGAGGGGCCAGCTTAAAACATTTTTATTCGGATGCTGATGGAAGGACGACACCGAAGAAACGACGTTCGACCGTGGCGAGAGGAGTGAAACAGGGAGGGAAGAGAAAAAAAAGGCGGAGGTGTCCTGAAGTTTTTCGGGGTGGTTGTCGGATATAATCACTGGTAGGACTATCCCCGCTCGTCGTCGTCGTCGTCGTCTTACCGATTCCTCTCTTCTCGTCCTCGGGTTTTCTCTTTTCGAACAGAGCAACCCACCTCTCCTCCTCTCTTCCCTCTCCCCTTCGTCTCCTTCGCTCGTATTTCGTCTCACGGCATTGTTCCTTTTAGTCCCTACGGGATTGCGGGGCCAACACGCCGAGATATCGGATCAATTTTTTAAGCCGAGGGTGCCGAGACTTTACACTCCTTGAGAGACGACGACGACGACGACGACGACGACGTCGATGATGACTACAGAGGGACGCGACCATCGGGGTGGCGAACGCAACCATCGTGTTTCGGATCTCTGGGGTTCGTGCTTGCAGATAGATGCGCAGGGGTGGGAGCCGGGGTGAAATCAAACCGTGAAGAAAATTAAAAACGAGGAACCGAAGGATATCGCGATCGGAATGCGCTCAGCCGCTTACCGCGCCATCCAATTCGTCAAACCCTCCTGAGAACGCCAGGCTTCACGTCAACAAAACTTCTTTTCAACTAACCACGATTTTCCTTTTGTCTCGCGATTCGAACCACGCGTACAAACATTCGCTTCACGCGAACTCAACAACGTTTAAAAATTGCATGAAGAAAGGATCATCAAAAGTTTCTTAAAAGGACCCGTACGTGTACTTTTTCTTAGGACACTCTTTATTTTTTGATCTTCGATCTTCGAAATTTACGTGCGCTAAATTCCCAAATTTAAATCGTTGTTAACTTACAAGAAATCGTGCGAATGCAATGAACCTCGTTTTAAAGCGTGAAGCCTCCACTTTCTCAGTGGATTCGTTTTCCACAGAAATGTTTTTATAACCGCGTACCAAGTGGAAACGTAAAGACTACTGTTTTCCCCCTCGAGAACGCTGTGAATTCAAACGTTCTCTCGAAACATTGAAAAATTTCGTTCCTGACTGAATCGATCGTGGATTTGAAGATCGAATCCTCCCGTTTACAATAACCCTGCTTGAAACTTGCCGCGCGATTTCATTTCGTCAAGTTATCGAACCGGAATCGACGATTCGGTGGTCTTGGAATCTCTTCGATTTTCTGTCGTTTAATATCTCGCTGTTGGTATTCCACGAGATACAGTTGTTAGATATATCGAGATATATATTGCCACAAGTTTTGGAGTTTTGGAGTTTTCTCGTTTCTCGCCGAGTGTGTTACACTTCGTTCCGCCAATTTTAAAGCGAATGCAGAGACCTCGAGCCGAAGGGAGGATACAACACCCTCCCACTTCTCTGTTTCTTGGTTCGTCGCTCTTTGCTCGTCGTTACGCTCCACTGACGTTCCTTCCGACGAACTCGTCCAATTTCCATAACGAGAATTCAAATAAGCGGGGAGAGAGAGTTTCCGCGTTCGTTCAACTGTCGCATCGATTATCGCGAGTTACGGGGTACAGGATTAACGGCGGCGAACAAGGGGGTAGGGTAGAGGAGGGGGCGATAATGTCGAGCGAGCCCGAGAGCGATTCCATTTCGGCGTTTTGAATAAAACACACAGGGCCGTTTCGCTTTTCTTCGCCGGCGAGAGCGTATCGTAAAAGGGACAAGGCCGACGATAGATCGTTCGCCCGCTGGAGTACACTGTAAAAGCGTAATCGCGCTGGCAGGTGCACGATCCGCCGGGCGGATGGTAGCGCGCGGCGAGCTCGCGAATGGATGGTTATTTCGATTTAGACGAAAGAGCTGTCAGTTACTGCCGCGTTTCTTTTTTTTTTTTTTTTTTTTTCGCTCCAACGGAGTAGGAGAAGTGTTTCGCGCACACGCGTTCGTTTTACGATGGCCGTGTAATTTCGATTCCGCGGCGATAAACGAGAGGAAAGGGGCACGCACGGCATCGTTTACCGGTCAAAACTTGAGTGCGATTTTATTATTTTCTTTTTTTTTTTTTTTTTTTTTTATGATACCTGATATAATGATAAAATACCTGAGGCAAGAAAATCACTATTGGATATATTAAATATTGGAAGATCTATGCGTTGGATCTTATCTTATAAGTAGTGCGGTGTATACGTAGAAGTTTCACAAAATTGGAATAGAAAACTTGATAAGAACTTTCAGGGGAAAATTTGAAAGACGCTGAATCAGATTTCCAAAACAAATGGCCCACACGCGCAACGTGCATTCAGATTTTTGATCAAGGTTCGAACTCCACATTCGAATTTTTCTCGCTGGGAAAAAGCGAAATTCCCGGGGTAAGCAACATGATACGTGATTATACTAAAATACTCGAGGCGAGAAAAACTATTGCTATTAAAATTACGCATCGATATCGGAACATCTTATCCTAATGTAAATGGTGCTGTGTATATGTAAAAATGTTACAAGAAAAGTTACAAGAAAAGTTACAAGAAAAGGATGAAGAACTTTCGAAAAAGAATTCGTCGGTGAATCAGATTTCCAAAATAAACGCAAAGCTCGGAAACGGTCTACGCAGACTTTTGATCGAGGTTTGTATAAAACTCCACGTTCGAATTTTTCTCGCAGGGGAAAAGCGAAATTGCCGGGGAAAACGAGTGGAAGGCAGTGTTCGTAAATCGCTTCATTTCCCAGCCGGGGATTATAACGCCGCTCGGCGGTCAATAATAAAATAAATCACAGCCTCGTAAAGGCATCCGTCATTCCGACGTACGCGAACGTGCGGACTATTGCGGAATTGCGGCCGCAATATAATTTAGTGCTAAACGCTAACGCGAACGCTTCGTAGCAGCAAGACATTCGGCGCGGCAACGCTTCGATGTGGACGAAAGCGGCGAGCTATATTTCTTTATTTAATGCTGCCAGTAACGGGCCACGATGGTAAATCCGTTTTATTCTTCGAGCTGAGTCAGCCCGCGAAGTCAAAGGTGCGTGTAGACCTCCGCTTCCTACGTGACGCTTTCTCGCGCCGTTTAGCGCCTCCTTGCCGCGCGCGTCATTGTCGCTCGCTCGCTCGCTTTTCCAGCGGATGACCTTTCTTGAACGTTAAACTACGGCCACTAGGGATTTTACGACTGGTCGTATTACGATAGCTCGATCGTGGAGCTGATCGGGTGAAAATACTATGGATCTGAATTCGAAATATTATTGTTCAGTTTTGTAATGAATGGTGGTTAAATTGGTAACTTTATAAACGTTTTCGAAGCTTATTAGTTTTTTTATCAGCGTCGGATGTCTGCTCGTGTGTAATGTCTGGTTAGTATTGGTTTAAGCTAGGCGCGATATTCTGATCAATCAGAGCGAAGGAAAATCAATAAGTGTTCGTACACGCGAACGTTATTTGCGCGAGGAGAGAGTTAGTTCAGATTCGAGAGAGCAAGAGAGCAAGAGAGAGAGAGAGAGAGGGCGTCTGATGGAAATAAAATGAAGAAAATACGCGGAGATAGAGAGAAAGTTCGTCCAGGAAACTGCGAGTTAAGTTCAACCTGGCCGTAAGAGAATTGTAATTTAGTTTTATTGCTCTACCTTGTTACTTGGTATAATATATTGCTGAAGACAGTTGGTTGGAAGACAGACCGTTGCTGTAAACAATTCTGTAAAATTAGCCAAAAGTAAAGAAACGACTGTAAAAAAGCAGACATATACAGTGAAAAAGATTATGTCCAACACGAAATATATAGACATATGAAGATGTATATTCTGTTTAATCAACTAAATGATGGAGAGATTTGATTCGTTCATATGACGATCAAGTTTATAATAAACTATAAATGTGATCAAGTGCAACAGAATATACTACAAAATATACAACAGAAAATGTACACCAAATTATACAGCTACAATGCGATTCTCTTATGTAACACTTTTGAACAATATATACTTTCCACGAAATTCGGTTATCGCGATTGTCCGAAACGTTTGAATTATCCTGCTTAATTCCAAAAACACAGACGCACGCGGATCGCTCTTCTATCAACGTTTACAAAGCCGCGAACCATTATTAACCGCGAAGAGTAAATAGAAATCACTTAAGCTGGAGTGTCGGGGCGGCAGCTTCGCTGTTTGTACACGTTCGGTGCTCCATTATTTCCGCCGGCGTTCGATGATCTCACGGCGATGATAGAACACCACGCCCGTAGGTCGACCATCGATACGTTTACGATCGGTCGGCAGACGCTTTTCGTCGTTTCCGTTTACCCGAAACGCGGGGTAAGCACGGGCTGTGGCTCGTTTCCATTCACGCTAGCCAGTCCAGATGTCGGATCGATCTACATGCAGATTTTCGGCGATAAAACGCGAAACGAAGGAGTTGATGGCCGCGTACATGCCGGAAACGGGTAATTAGACGGATCGTCGGGACACGTACACCGTGCAGAGAGATGAATTTACGGGGATGAATTGTCCATAGTTGATACAGAGACGCGTTAACGATCCGTCTGACCTAATTACCTACTCGAAATGGAGCCGGCGCCATATGGAAAAGCCCGTCAATTTTCTTTTTGCCGCCAGGGGTCGTTTTCAACCCTTGTAAAATTTGCAAATTACGATTACCGATTTTTCTCTCTCTGCTTCTTTTTTTTTTTTTTTTTTTTGGTTGGTTTCTCGCGCGAATTGCTTGCCATTTCGTATTTCCCCCCCCCCTTCTTTTATGGTTATGATACGCCGCGTATTTGTCCGACCAATAAAACAGGAAATAATAACCCTAGGGTCTGAGCCTACGCTTCCGCGATCCCGAAGGTCGAACCCTCTGATCCCTGCCTCGAATTGTTTGCATTTCTCCGGCATATTTTCGCGATATTTATTCGTTGCGGCTCGATTCGCCTGTCAGTCACAGCATGCGCTTCTTACCCGTCGAAGAAATCGTGATGGACGAAGGTTGAAATCGTTCGCTGATATAAAATGCAGACTCTGGATTGAGGGAGGTACGCATTCTTGATTTTTTTCGTCGAGCAAACTTCGAATTCTTGTCAATCAATAACTTACTTTTGACTAAAAATCAGACGTGAATGCGTTGATTTTTCGATGAAATTTTCGAAGGAAACGGAAGATCCAAATTACAAAGTAATCTTCATTATTACAAGTGCTTAACGTCTATAGAATCAATTATCTATAACTATCAATATAACTTGAAAGAGTCTCGATAAGCAAGATAGAATATACCAGAGGTGCATTTCGTGATTTCTGGTGGCGCATAAAGCAAGTTTTGATAATAAATAGAAAGAACAATATTGAAATTAACTCAACTGTTTTCAGAATTTAGTCAATATATTGTCACGATCAATTTCCCTTAGTTTAAATATGATAGCCTGCCTCCTGTTCCAAGTGATATGTTGACTTAATAAATTTTTGGAAATTCCCGAAACTTTCGCCAAACATCAGAAAGTTTGCGCAAAAATATACATGCCTACTTGGAAATATCTATAGATGCGAACAAGCTTTTTCCTCTATGAAATTAATGAAGAATAAGCACCGATCGGGAATGAGAAAACAGAGAATTCCGATGATCCTCGCTACAACAGAGTTAAATAATTTGATCAGGATTCCATTAAAAAGTTATTTTGTTTTTCTTCTAATGTCCTTCTTACATGTTCACCATTCATAAACACGTTTTTGTTGTTAAAATAATTTATTGGCGAATCGAATCTCTGGGAACGGGTGGCCAAAGCTCGAAGAAAAAAATTGTTACAAACGCTTGCTTCGTCCTACATTGTAATTCAAAGGAACCCGGTTAAACAGGATGTGGATACAGCAGATAGAGTTAAGAGCAGAGATGACAGTGACAAATTAAACGTATCAAGATTTCACAGACTTACTCGTCGAAAAGTCACGTGCAATGTGTAGTCACCGTGAAACGAAGCGAAAGTCTCGACAATTCTTCCGTCTTCGCTCGACACGCGCAACACGTGTCAGTCGACACTTTTACGCATAAAATGACTTGCTCTTAGCCTGTGCGTGAAACGCTAGTCCGCCATCGATCGGTTCTAAATCACGTGCCGCCGGACGATATTCGTCAGAAGCGTCTCCAAAGCGAGAAGATCTCAACGTTGATGGATCAGTGAACGTAGCTTATCTCAGTTAGTTAGTTACGTAAATCGGTTGAAATAACGCGCGCGGTTTACTTTAAGGAGCAAGCGGTCCCAGACGGAGCTGCGTTCCTCTACGAGAGGCGGCGATAAGTCACGTAATTAACGGTATAATCGCGAACCGGTTACGATCTGAAAAGCTGACCGCTGAAGCGAGCCGAGAAAGCAGCTGTTAAACGTGCGTTTTCACGTTCGCACGAGGGAAATTCAAGTACGAGCTGGTATTACTTAGGACGAAGTTGCTCGAATCAATTGAGCTTAAGATTCAATCTCGAAGTTTGCCCGGAATAATCAAACTTGCGTATTGTGTATCGCGAAACGCCATTAGACTTTAGACGTCGTGTGTTTTCGGAATATCGAGTGATAATGTCAAGAACGGGTCAGAGAACTATTCGCTGGGATTATTCGAGTCTGCATTTAAGAAAATAGCATGTGAGAATTAATAAAATACGTAACGAAATAAATATATAGATGCGTCATTGAATCGTGAAAATTGCAGTATTATTAATATTGTGCACGAAGCTCGAAATCCCCAAGATTGACCACTATTGTTCTATACTCTAACTTTCACATCTGCTAGAAAGATTTTGCACGTACAAAATGGACACATTCGCAAAGGAAGAAAAAATAAAATAAAAAATGAAAATAACGTCTTCGTGGAAAATTACGATGAATTTCACTCTCTTAGGAACGAGTCGAACCCATCCATTTTCGGCTGTTCGCAGACCTCTTAAAAACTCGCGAATTGCTTCGCTCAACTCGCAATGCTCACCCTCAGCTCAGCAGGCTTACCTCGGCTCAAGCGATACCGTAAAGCATAAATGTTATACGTCCGGCGAGGTAGTGGCGTAAGAGCGAGAACGAGCCTCGCGTGACTTGGATTGGATCGCGACGAGTTAAGGTAGGGGAGGGACCCATGAAAATCGAACGCGAGTAGGAAATTAGTGCGGAGGCAATGGTGGAAAGCTGCTTACACCTTCTCGTCGAATGGCCGACTGTAAAGATAAACGCGCGGAATGACGGAAAATTCCCGAAAACCACGGAAATAAAAGTTGCGTCGATTCCGCGTCCTATATATCGCGCTCGTTTCGATACGCGTTTCGTTCGCGTGGTTTTCTTCTTCTTCGTGCTAGTGAGAGTGCCTCCGGCTTCCCTTCGAGGTTTATTCGAAGCATAAGCTCTCTCGCGGGGTCTCCCTCGATGAGTTCTTCTCTCAATGGTTGGAGAAAGGGTCGCTTTATCCTTCGGGCTGTCTTTATTATCGGCAGAGAGTCGATCGCTTTTCGCCTTCTTTACAACCGCGAATGCAAATGGTGGCCGTATCCGTTCGCTTCGCTTCCTGCATCGCCTCTCCCGCCGAAAAATCCTCCTTCTCCTCCTCCTCCTCTTCCAGGGACCTCGGCCTCTTAAATGCCACCGGCAGAAATAATAAAATACAGATTTGATCGTGTGTCTTGGAGCGATGGTTGGTCGACGGCCAACTTGGAGGGGTGGTTTGAACCTCTCAATTGTCTTGGAAATGAAACGTCCCCTCAAAATTCACTTTCGAAATTTCGTGAAAATTGTTAAACAGATTTCGAGTAATTTCATTGCGAACGTACATTGAGGAATAATATCGATTAAAAAACGGTGGAAAAACGATCCTCGACGTGTACAGGGTGACATCGTTCGAATCGTCAAATTTTCGTTGAAATGTAAATTCTTCGACGAGCAACGTTGCGTTGATTTATCGATTGAACGAACTCGTTTGAAACTTTCCAGACGATGTTTGTTCGTAATGTAATTGTAACTTCATCCGTCCATCGCATCTGTACCTAACCGTCGAATTAGGGGTAGCTCTAAATTTCCAAAGTAACTCGCTGGCGTGAAATTTTCAACGATTTTAACGTCGCATCGATCTAGTGATAGATCACTTTGGATGTAATCGCCAGTCAGTCAGTTA
Organism: Tetragonula carbonaria; assembly: GCA_032399595.1. Lineage (NCBI taxonomy): Eukaryota > Metazoa > Arthropoda > Insecta > Hymenoptera > Apidae > Tetragonula > Tetragonula carbonaria. The sequence goes on from JAUCRC010000003.1 coordinate 8,434,400, forward strand.
CAAGCAGATATCCCACCAGGGCGAGGTAAATCCCGCTGTGAACATAACCTGACATTACGTCGGGGACCGTAGAGCAGATCAGTGAAAAGTGACGGTGTTAACTAAGATTAACGGGCGAGATTAAGCATGGGAATTAATTCTGTTCGCTCATTTGATCCTCCGCTAAGCAGATTATCGCCGACCTCAGCCGACTAAGCGCGAATTAATTCGATTGACGTAACCAATGTTCGCCATGCCTGATTCACCCCGAGCCCCGATCCACCTCGGAACACACTCATATTCCGATTGGTGTTTGTCGCTGACCACGCGCCGCCGTCACTTTTCCACGAAACAGACAGAAGAGTAGCCTTTCTATCCGCCGTTATTTACGATTACAGCTTTCCCGAACGCGATATCGCGATATCGTTTTTTCTTTTTCTTTCACTCCTTTCTGTCTCGTCTCCTTCTACTTCTCCTTCTTTCTCGCTCGTAGCCCCTTCCGCCCTAGCGTGTTCTTTTTCTTCGCCCGTTCGTGTTTGCCCGACGCATCTTTCGGGGAGAAAAACGCGTCGCCCGGCCTCCGGGCATTAGCAGTGATATTTTATTCATGAAGCACCTCTTCTGTACACTGGCTGGCCTAACCCGAAGCCGTGCGCGATGCGAAACCTACTAAATAAAACATCCATACGCGCCTCGCCCATAAATTTCTGCACGGCTGATAGATTTACAAGCCGCCCTCTGCCGAACTGATATTTAAATTAGTCCAACTAAGGGGCACGCGGCATCGCTTCGCCGCGGGTGGCTTACCTTTCAAACCCTCCCTCTCTCCCTCCCGCCCCCGAAGTTTCTCGCGTCTTCGCTACTTTTTCTTTCTTTTTCTTTTTCCTCCCTTTTTCCCTGTTTCTCGCCGGTGAAAAGAAGCCGACCAAGGATCAGGGGAGGGGCGGGAGGGCAAGGAAAAAATATGCTCTCCGCGAGCATGCTTCTCAGGAAGCACGTTCTCTTTCGTTTTCAGCGGGAAAATTCACTTCTCCGTAACGTGCATCATCGGCCAGGTGAGACTCGAAAGGTCGATTTGATATAAATCCACGGGTCTCCTATCACTATCTCACGTGTACGGACAATTGAAAATCGTACATAGAAAAGTCTCTGACGTTACACCTGTTATGTCGTTCGCCTGTGTGAATGTAGTATGTCTATTGAAAGACATCAATGTAACACTACAGTAAAATTACACGTGCATGTTGAGAACACGGTTCCTTAATTTCTGGCACCTCTGGCGACTATTAACCCCTTGACGTGTGCGAATTAAATGAAATTCGATGTGACCAAGAAATGATATTTATTTCTCACATTAACGTGTAATTTTTAATTCTTATATTTCTACTGCGTAGTACGTCATAAACGAAATTAATGAAAAATGGTGAAAGAAGAAATCAATAATTCAATAGTCCTTTAGAAAACGCATGACCCCCAGACGTTATTATTGTATGTTGAGGGGTTAACCTCTCGATCACCGCGTATTTCCAATTTTAAGAAAAATGTACTTTTACTAATAAATAAATAATTTAAATATTTTTTACTTACATAATTGGCGAGCCACTATCAATTAGGATATAATTTGCACAAAAAAAAAATAACAAATAACTTGATTTTCACTAGGGTTGCTAAAAAAAATAACAAATAACTTGATTTTCACTAGGGTTGCTACACAATAGATCAAATACTAAATATTAAAAAAATTAGAAAACGTTATATGCATGTTTGTTAAATTTGAAATGTTATAAATTTATAGTCTAAAAAATAAACATATATATTATACACGATGAAACTAATATTTATTTATTTATGTGGTATGCTTTGAAGTAAATAGTTGGGCAGAGTGGAATTTTACAGTTTTCGCACGCGAGTTTTGTTTTTTGCCTTTCTTTTTCAAATAAATCCAAAATCAAGGAAGAATATATATATTTTTCGATTTTTTTAGTGATAGAAAATGATCCTGTGTGTCACTGTTGAGAAATCAAAATTAATTTCGCTTTTAGTATAGGGATTGGCGCGTACTGATGCGCGCATGGCGATCAAGAGGTTAAGAAAAGACGTACCAAAGACGTGCAATGCTAAAAATTACACGTATACGCGTGTATGTTAAGAACACGAGTCTTAAACGTATGATTAATTGGCAGTACTATTATATTTTTATCTATAGCAACTGCATTTCTAGGATACGTACTTCCTTGGAGTCAAATATCATATTGAGGAGCTATAGTAATTACCAATCTATTATCTGTAATTCCATATGTAGGTAAAATAATTGTAGAATGATTATGAGGAGGATACTCTGTTAATAACTCGACTCTCAATCGTTTCGTTTCTTTACATTTTATTCGACCTTTATTTATTTTAGTACTAGTAATCGTTCATCTTATAGTATTGCATTTATCTGGATCTTCAAATCCAGTACATCCAAAAAACAGATATTTACAAGATTGTATTCCACCCTTACTTTATAGTGAAAGATCTAGTTACAATCTTTTTAATTTTATCAGTTTTTATACTTGTAAATCTTCAGACCTTAAAATCGCGATCTCTAGTTCGTTTCTTACTCTCGGTCACGAAAATGAAGATCGAAGTACAGTCGCTGTATCTCACGGCGAAACGGATCGACACGGAGGGACGTGCTGCTGGCACTCATTACGCTTTCCTTTTGCACTGGTTGGCCGATTTACGGGGATCCCGGCGTGAATCGGCCGCCTTTCATTATTCATCGGAATCGTTGGAGCCCGTTATCCCTGCGAGAAGCGTCGAGTTCTCGAGTACCTTCAGCAGCCCACTGGCCCACTTGCTCCCGGGGAACAGGGTTGAAAAGACAAGAAGAATTAAGTGCCGTGCACCCCCCTTCTCTCTCTCTCTCTTCTTGTGGCACTCCTTCCGTGGCAGAGGGTCCGTCGTTTCACATACGAGCCTTGCTTCGCTCCGAGGGTGTAAATAATGAACGAAGGGATGATACGCGAGCTATACCGGCGCGAGGGTCGCCTCACTAGGTCAATATCTCGCGACCTGGAACGCGCGCTCCTCTTCCGCGGTTATCGTTTCTCGAGTGGAGCGGCTTCGCGTTCGTTTCCATGTGAAATTTTTGTTGCACGAGTGATCTGCACGGAAGGGTGGAACGGGGCATAAAGATGTTCCGAGTGTTTCGAGCGAATGGTTTCGCTGTGGAGACGGAAATTGTTCCCTCGGGGTTGGGTTTATAAAATACACGCGTTGATGAAAATCAAAATTAATCGACTCGGTACGTGGGTGCTTTAAATTTCAATTCATTGCTGCAAGTTTGAATATAATTTATTTCAATTTATTGGTAGTTTTTAAGAGGGTACAGTTACAATTAGTGATTGTACGTTTTTGGTAAATTCGAACAATTTGACAATTCATTCAACATTATCGTTTGCTAGCAGTTGAATGAAAATACATCGTGCTAATCAGGAGTGCAAGATCTTCTGATAGATGTTAATAGCGGAATGATAAATTGCTCGTACATCTAAGACGCGATTATGATAATTCGTGATTCATACGGCTGATTTTAGACGCTCGCACTACTGTATTCGTGAAATGTATGCCTGTGTAAGGCGATTGCTAATAGCTACCACTTTTGTAATTATGTAAAATTAACTTATCGCCTTGTACTATTTTTTCCACCTTGAATCTGAACAATCGAATACAGATCCTGAGCCGCGCAAACGAATATATCCAATGATTGAGCAACGTGATCACGATCGTGTCTCAAAACATTTCTCTGTGAGCAAGAAATTTAGATTTCATGGCACTTGTACCTACGTCCGGAGTCCAAGTTCAATTACATTCAACTACAGAACATAGAATTGAAATTTACAATTTAACCCTTTGCGGTCGAGTGCGGTTCTCGCTGGGTCGAACAAATTTTGTTGAAGAAAGCGATATCATGTACCAAAGCGTTGAATATATAAAGTTTTAATTGAAAAACATTTTGTTTAATGGAATTTTAGACTCTATTAAAGAACAATAATAATTATTATTTTATAATACACAAATATGTTTTAATTCTTGCGAATGTGTGAAATTTCTCGAAGCAATTGCCAATGTGTATGGTAGATTTACGAGGGCAAGTATCTAAGTAGAATCGATAAGTAACTAGTGATAACTTCTGTTATCACTATCACTGTTATCTGAAAAATTCAAATTTAAAGAATTTTTTTTTAGTATTTCATCGTCGTAAATACCGAACACAAACTCGTCCTCACTGCTGCTAACATAGTTATCGTCAATAAAATCTTCTTTTTTTTTATATTGCGACATATTTCGGGGTTATAAAAAAACTAGTGAAACTTATTTCGATTTTAGCAAATGTGAACTTAAGTCACTAATCAAAGCAAGACTGTGATATATCTCTATGTCTGCGTAAGATTTACTTATTTATTGCAATTCTTGTAAAACGAAAAGCAGAAAAGTAACGGTTTGTAAAGTGTACTACCTTACTAATGGTAACTACTACCTTAATGGTAACAACAAAGTATTGCCAAATAGAAAAAAAACTATTGACGGTATAGATGACGAAGTTATTTTCTGTCGCTTGTGTGGCTTGTAAAGGGTTAATGCAGGGGTCACCAAACTACGGCCGACGGTACTTGAATTTGCATGAAATTCGGATATGTGCACGTCTGATGTAGCTATCTTTTTGCTAACGTCGCTTTCTTTGATAACTTCTTTAGTAAATAAATATGTTGATTATCCTTGTTTTGCGATTATGCGGCCCGCGCTTGTCATTCTGTCAGCTATGTGGCCCAACTGTGAAAAAACGTTTGGTGACCTCTGGGTCAATACAATCGCGATAGTCGTATATCTCATGATATAGTACGAAGAAAAGTATTTAAAAGTACATGAGAAAAGAAATATTCCCGTGACTCGATCGTGCCGCGGAAAATTTGCATTGTGGAAAATCAATTTATTACCCGACGTTGTCCGCAAACTCCATCATCGTGTTCCTCGATGGGAAACACCCTATGAAACGCTCGAGCAAATATATATCCAGTATCGCCACGGAGGAAAGAGATACATCCCTCTCGAGGAGGAACAAGAAAAGGGACCCGAGGAGAAGGATGCTCGAAATTGGTAACGCGATATTTACTCGGTCGCATTTTGTTTAGCAAACAGTCTGCGAAAGATGGCGAGAGACGACGACGATGAAAAGGGGAAGTAGATAGAAAAAGACAAGGAGGGAGGAAAAGGGGGGGGTGGGAGGGTCGGTGTTCGAAGATGGAAGATCAAAGCGACAGACGTTCAATCGAAAGCTGTCTGCCGAGACACCGCGGACGGGTAAACTGTCCGTGGAACTATTTCCAACAATAACCAGGCAGTTGTGCGAGTTGCCCGTAGTAGAAACTCTCGCCGCGGAAACGATCCGTTCTCCGACTCGGCGATTCCGCCGCAGGGGCAAGTTTCTCTGTCTATAATCAATGATTTTCCGGTATCGGGGCGCGCGGTTGCCGTTTTACGAGCGACTTGGACGAAGCCCACCGCACCGCACCGCGGCTTTACGCGCGGAATATGTTAAAGCTACAGGCAGAGTGTCCACGGAAACTCCGCTTCGTCGTTTCCTCTCGATGCAAATCCGGTCGTAGTCTAATGACGAGGATCCAGAGCGCGCCGTGGGCTTCTCCGCTCCGATTTTTCCCCCTCTCCTGCCTTGTTCGTTTCGTTCTCTCTCTTGTCTGTCTCGTTCTGCCTCTCAGCTTCTGGCCGCCTCTCTTTTTTTTCCCGCTCGGCGCGGTAATGGCCGAGCATTGCGAATGCAAACGCGGATCGTATCGCTTTGTCGCGGAAATATTCCACCACGTGGAAACGTGATTCTTCTTCTTCTTCTTCTACTTTGCTTTCGAGAGTGCGAATTTTCGGGAGAAACTAAATTTTGTGTAAACTTGTAGACTGACAACAGATATAATATTCATCTCAGAGTAGAAAGCATAGTCGTCTAATTTATAGGTAGTTTTAGCTGTTGATTTTAAACATTCTTTCATTAGAAACGATGCGAGAAACCTTGAAGCTGTCAAACGTTGCACGACCTTGATGCAAAATCAATTCAAGAGTACATGCTCTTAAGCAAATAACAAGGGATAAGAAATATCGAACTCTTCTTCTTATCGAGACAAGACCACGAGCCTAAGATACTCAACGACGAAGCGTCCATTTCCTGCCGCTCGTTGCCTGACATGCGACTCGTGACGTTCGCGTGGGAACAAATGGCGATTGGCGAAACGGCGAATGGTAGGCGGATTATCCACGACTCGTAAATTGCGCCAATTTAGATAGAGTGTATCAGAAAGCTCGATTTTTCTTACGAAAACGGAAACGGGTCCGTCTATCGTGACGAAATAAAACGGAGGGGGAGGGGGGCGGGGAATGGGGTGGAAAGGAATAGGAAGAAAGAAAAAAAAAAAAGAAAAGGAATAAAAAGGGGAAACAGACGAATAGACGCGTACCCGCCCTCCCCCGCTACAAACTAATGACATCGAATTCTTTTTCGTGACCAAATAAATGTCTTGATTCGTTTAATGTTTGCCTGCTCGTTTATTTGCCGGCAAAATGAGGGGAAATTGGGTCAAACGGGGGTGGAATGGTGGTTGGCTCGAATGCGAGAAGCACGACAAATAACCGAGAGCGAAAAACCTGTCTCTGGATACCAGGACAGAACACGGAAACGAAATGGAACCGAACGAGTGGGCGATATATAAGGGTTGGTAATCTTACACCTTTTCTTCCCGCGCGGCGAGTCGTCACGTCTCCTTTCTGTTTATCCTCTTTATTACGTGCTCGAGGTGGAGGCGACCAGTTGCCTGGAAACACGACGACGCATCCGATACAAGCTCTAAGCGAAGCGGTGCAGAGGGAGGAGAGGAGGGAAGGAGCGTAGGTCTCTCGATGCTTGCGGAGTCGGAGAAAAGCGAGCGAAGGCGCAGAAACGAGAGGAAAAAAAGCCGAGGCGGATCGTCTTTGATGAAAGCAGATAGAGGCGCGGTGGTCCTTGTAAGAGCCCTCGTTCGTCTTGCTCCTTCTCGAGTGGGGGTCAAGTGGTCTCGCAGGCTGGAGGACCTTTCGAATAACGTCAGATCGGCAAAAAACGTTCGCCGCGACACAAAGGTGCAATTACGCGTGCCCCCTCCCCTCCCCTTCCCTCCACTTCGTCGACGTGTTCTCGCCGTGAAAGCTACTCCCTGTTTTCGAACGCTGTTCGCGTTCCCGAGGAATATTCTTTCCTCTGCCTTTCCTCGAACAACTCTATTTCTCCCCTCTGTTTTTCTATCTTTTCATCCGGTCGGATATCGATAGTTAGCCATTCATTAGCGTATTTGTTTCTGTCTGTCCATCTGTGATCGTAATCGTTTTGATCAGGAGATTGAATTAATCCTGACATCGCGCGACCATGTGAAAATTTGAAAAAGAGAACAAAAAATAGGAAGAGAAAACGTGAGAAAGGTGAGAGGGTTTTCAATTCGAGCGTCGTGCTGCCACGAGTTTGAAAGAGGAAAAATCGAAAATACACGACCGCTTGGTCGGGCGCGCGTATCGTAATTAAATTTGTCGTATAACAGCGAGCCGTGAGTTTAGGACCAAACACAGGGGATGATACGCGGCTACCGATCCCCATGTGTATATATATATATATATATATATATATATATATATATATATATATGGCTACAATATTTATCGCGTAATAGAATACAACCAGTCGGTGGCCGGAACGGTTGCGTTTACGTGCTCGGTTAACTCAGGAAACGCAGGGGAACGTAAACTCGAAACTAAATCCAAACTAACCGAACTCTGTCTATGTTTATCTCTCTGTTTCTCCTCCTCGACTTCTCCTTTTCGTCCGCCCTCCCCGTCGAATTCACGGCCTGTTTCCCTTCTTCTTCTTCTTCTTCTTCGGCTCTGGTTTCCCGTCTTTTTTTGCTGTTTCTCCCTTGTTCTCGATTTTACGGTACTCTGTGTGTCCAGCTTCGCTGTACGCGCCGAATCGGTTTTCGAATTATTGCCTTTTTTATGGTATCCGAGTCGGTTTATTGCAGCTTTTTTTACGGCGAATTCCAAGATGCATTCTGTAAGCTAGATTGGCGTTAGATTTTCTTCATTTGGAAAGCGATATTTCTCCTGGAAAGAAAGCGAAGAAATACCTACGTGTACTGCAAGCAACAGTTTCGCTCGTTTTCTAATTACGAAATGGGAATTTCTATTTTTATTCTCACTTCGATTTGAATTGACGTTTCTACTTTGTTCTCAATTTAGTCTCGAGCATTGAGTTTAACACTGCTGTGCTAACTGCTGTGTCTTAAGACGTTTCGACACTCAATTTTTCTAACGCAATATACAATTAAAATCTTTCATCGTCAAATAATACATTCTTTTATTTCGTAATATTGTCCAGTTAGCTATGAGCTATCTCAAAATTTTTTAGTCGACGATATTCGTTTTATTGTACTTAAAAAGCACTGATTGATCATCATAGAGGAAACAATCTCCGGTCACAATCAGAGATGACAAACGTGTTAAAAAAAAAAAAAACAGCCGATGATTTACATAGTTTGGATCGAAAAGCCTACGTTTGCATCAAAATTGAAGAAAACGAAGAGAACTTACGAGAAAGCAATCGTCACCTCCGTGGTGTTCGTCGGAGACTTTAAGAGATTCTCGCGGGCAAGGAACGCTAACCTCGCGTTACTATAAACTTGGTCTGCGGTATCGATGGATTTCTTCCCCTTCCTTCTCGTAGATCGCATTACCCACGAAGGGATCGTTTCGCGGCGTAGCACGCGTGCAGAACACGCGCGATTCTGTGTGTATCGCGGCATCGTAAACCGGATAGATATTAAACTTTTACAATCCGTGCTGGAACCGTAGGTTATGATGATTAGATGTAACCGGATAATACGCGGCCGAAGGCTTTTCCTACTATCTGTCTGTGTAGAACCAGTCGGTCGTTAAACGTGCCGTTAAATCGGGAGCGAGCTAGAAATCGTAAAAATTCGCCCGCCACTGTGTCGAAAGTCTTCTTTCACCGTGCGAAGTTTTCCAAGTTGTAACTGGGCGCTCGCGATCACGAAAGGATCGTGCTGCGGAATTTTAACTAGCCGAACCGAGTGATCGAAATCATTTTCACGTACAGGTGTGTACACATGGAACATTGTGTGTTTGAACATTTTTTTTTTAAATTTCGTTTTATTTCATTAACCGCTCGGACTTGACTTAGTTGTACAGTTTTGGTCCGTGATGTGATTATCATGTGCGAAAGACGCTTATCCCAGTCTAATTGTATGTTTGATTAAGATCATAGCGAGACTCGATCATGTTGCTCAGATGATTTGAAAAATGCATTTAGTACGTAAGTATTTGAACAATTGCAATCCATCTGAACATTAAATTGGGATCATTCGGAACCGGAACGCTGATTTATGTATCGCTAAATATGTTTTTACGATGAGCATCTTGCAACATCTGCATGCAGGTTGCTTTCAAATTTTGTCGGCATCGTTTCTTCTTGTAACGTTAATCAAATTTCAACGTACATTGAAATACTGTACATTTATGGCTGGTTATTGCTCTCGATCGATGTAATAATCACGACGAATAGCGAGCCGGAGCCGCTATATTCCGTGTTAGTATTTACAAATCAAAACGGTGCTAAACGCGTGGCAGTTGGACGACGCTCGGGTATAATCGGACGAACTAGGAATATTAATATTCACCGGATGGAATTGGACACTCGCCGGCACCGTAATTATGCCTCGTGTTTCCAGCAGCAATCGCGCGCGTTGATTGCTCACCGGCTTGTTTCGCTTCGATTACCTTCGAATAGGTAACAAACGAGAGAGAGAAAAAGAGAGTAACAAACACACGCGAGTTTTAACCATCGCGTCGCTTTCGTCGTATCCTTTCGCGTTTGCCCCGGTCGATTCGTGGCGGAACGTCCCTCGAGGAAACGTCGGAGGGAATGGCAAACAGAATGGGAGAAACCTCGAGGAGGAGCTTCGATCCGCTGTACACCAGAGAGTCCCAACGTTGACGAGAGATACAGAGATAGAGAGAGAGAGAGAAAGAGGGAGGGAGACAGAGAGTGGTTGTCGAAGCAGCAGGCATTTTTATGTCCGGGTATAAACGTAACAGCGAGTCGTAACGCGTGTCACGAGCAAATGGCATTGCATAGGCGAGTAAAGCGAGCCCCGGACTCGCATAATAATTTCCCTGCATTGTCAGAGCGAAATGCTCGGTGTTGGCCCACGCTCGCGGTGATGCCACGCGACGTTATTAACGTTTATACGGAGTAAGATAACGATTCGACTGGCTAACCGGCGGAGTAGCAACGCCAGGAGAGTAACGATCCTTGCCCGGGCATCAGGATTGCACCAGACCTCGGACGGTTACAATTCCGGTTATTGGGCGTAATTCGTGATTGGCAGCGGCCGTTTCTCGCGGCTTAGTGCTAATAAATTCGACGTACCGGCCACTCGACGATTCGCCAACCCCGGCTGTTTGCCCGACCGAACGGCGCAAGAAGGGGTGTGGCGGGTGATATAAAGCGGTTTTGCTCCGACGGTTTTATGAATATGCTTTCTCCGGGGAACCGCGCGCGAGCCTCGAACACCCCTTGCGCCAGAAGAAGCAGGAGCAGGAGCAGGAGCAGGAGCAGGAGCAGGAGGAGGAGGAGGAGGAGGAGGAGCCGTAGACGCCGGAAACCGGGGTTGAAAGCCAAGAGCGAGGAACGTTATAGATGGACGATAATTCATCGACTTTTGCCGCTGAAACAAGGGAAACCTTTCCGCGGTGCTTCAGCTCCAGTATCGGTACCCTTTGTGGAAACGCTTTCAAGTCGATAGGTCGAGCACGATCGTCGGTTTGCTTAGAATCGTTGGAGATGGAGTTCGATGATGGATTCGTAGGAACGGTGGAATTGTTTCTAACCTGAAGATCGGACTTTTATCTACAAAGATTATTCTCTTTGTATTACTACGTTATTGCTAGGTATAACATTCAAAGTGTGACGCTTTTTATAGTATCTAGTGCGCGTGAAGCAATAGGTATAATATTCAAAGTGTGACGCTTTTTATAGTGTCTAGTGCGCGTGAAGCAATTTTCTATACAAGTTTGTTTTTTTTCCAATTATATTTTCAATGATACGACTTCCTACTGTGAAGTCCGCGGTCTAAATCCACTACAAATCGTTTTTTGCTAGTTTGTTAAAACGTCGAACATATTTTTGCACTCGAAAGTCTCGAGCAGAAGGAAATAACTGCGTGCGTTTTCAGATTTCAGATTCTTTTTTTTTACAACAATCATAGTGGCATAGGACAATCACTGTCCGCCCTCTCGTAATTATTGAAGCAGACGCTATTGAAACGTGAATTTTATCGTGATAGAAACACGATTTTAACACACTTATTTAATTACGCGCTACCGTCGCTTTAATTACAACGATCTACCGGCAGCATAATAGAACAGTATGGCGGGACAATTAAAACTTTTCCTCCGTAACCATAAGGACGATAAGACAACAGAATTATAACAACCGATAACGCGAGCGATCAAATCGAATTAAACGTCAGCATCATCCGAGTTAATTATCGCGAAAATAACTCGCAAAATGCAATTTTCTCTCCCTCCCCCGTCTAATGAAAGAGGCCAACCACCCGTACCCCCACCCACCCCCTCCCTCCCTCTCTCGGCTAATGAAAAACAGCGTCTCTTGCTCCAAGCTGGCAAGCACAAAGAACCGATGGGACGCGCATGTACGAATCAGGCATAGGGCGGCCGCGTTCAAGGTTCACTGTAAATTACATAAACCCCGGGAACATTGTCTTACCGATGAAATTCATTTATGGCGTACTCGCGAGCGTAATCGAGTTTGTCTGGGGTAGCGAGGACAGGCGGCGTACGACAAAGTGGCTTTTCCTGGCTGACGCAGGAAGCAACGAAAGCCGGAAATACCTACGTTAGATGAGGTGAGCATGCCACTTCAAAGAAGTGGGGGTGGGAGGGAGGTGGGCCAAGGAAGGGCGCGACGAACATCTACTCGACGAAATTCTGCCACCCTACCTAGCCAGAGCGCGGCTCTGACTCGCGTTTTATCGCATTATTTATTGCTGCGAACTACGGCTGCCGCGCCGGGCCGTGTCACCGCCACGATCTCTTCCACGCGCACGCATACACACGCACGCACGCACGCAACGCGTGTTATTGATGGATTCTTCTTCCCTTATGAAATATCTCGGCGCTCGTGACCAATTTACTGTGCGGCAGTTCCAACCGCTTTATCTCGTATTGTCCGTGATAAACTCGCGTACTGATGTCCACGTCGCTCTTAAAGAGCCACCGATCGACCTTTATACGATTTCTTCATTGTTCTATCCCCTGTATCGTCTCGTTTAAGTTCCAGTGTCGCGTCCCTGTCACCAGGCAATTGAAATTCCGATGCTTTTGCTCGGTTAAATGTAAAAGTTGAAAATTCGAAGAAATCGTGCAAAATTTGACTATTGCACGAAAATTGCCCCGAGAAACTACGAGTCGTGTCAACGAGTTCTACTGTCGAAGTTTGTTCTCCTAACAGAGAAAGATTTGGAATTAATGGATTTTTTTGCAACACATCGATCAAGATTCCAATTTATCCGTAATTTCTGTTTGAATCTATAATTTTCTTAAACAAATGTTCAAGAAAATGTATTAATCTACTTGAAAAAAGATATCAAAAAATTATAAAAAATATACGGTTCTTTATTTCGTTCTTATTATCGTTGAAACAAATAGTTTTTTCGCAAAATAGTATACACCATCAAATTCGTTTCTAAAAAAAAGAAAAAAAGACACTAATTTCGTCAATTTGCACAAAAACTGTATCTTCAGTAATTTCCAGAGATGAGATATTTAACAAAATATGCGTGTTTCACCCTTTCAATATTGACGATTGCCGATAAAAAAAAAAGAAATGTATCAAATATTTTTTATCATTTACAAAATTACTTTCACGCCAGATTTCATCAAAATCGGCGATCGACACTTCGATACGTTCCCTCGTGAGTGAACAAAATCGTTTGTTGAAAACAGTGTGTGTCTCAGTGTCACGTGGTTATCACTGTCGCGCGTCAACGCGAGCGAGGCATTTCGCGACTAAAACGTTTCTCAATATTTGCGCGCGCGGGTAGGTATCGAGCTGTTTTGAAAGAGGAGAGGTTTCTCACGGAGCCGGGGGAGAAAATTCCGTTTGATGTCGGATGGCTTCGGAAGTTGGCCGCGCAGAAACGACATAATTACAGGCAGAGCGCGGTTAAAAAATGCAACGACCGAGGGATAAGAGCGCGGGGAGGGGACAACCGAGGGAGTATTTGTCAAAGAAAATTTTCATAATCGCGTCGCTTGCTGGCGGCGCGTTTTTCCGTGGCTTTGGGCGTCGTTAAACAAATTTGCACGCCCTCGTCAGCCGCTCGTCCGCCCGTGAACAACGACTCCAAAGGATCTCCCTCTTTCCACTCGTCTTCTCGCTTCTCCACCTTTTTATCTTCTTCCCTGTTTTTTTTTCTCTTCTTTTTTCCCGTTTTCTTTTTCATTTTTCTTTTTTTTTTTTCATACCTCACGGACGAGAACGTACGATCACACGTACGCGCGAAGGATATAAAATTTTACCTCGTCCGAGATCGCGTTTCCCGCGAGACGGATGGAATTTGGGGCAGGTTGCGGTTCGACGATGCACGCGAGCCTGCGAAATTAAGGGAGGCATCGTTTTCTTTCCTTGCAAGGTGTGCCGGCGCGGCGTGTCCGCCTCGGACACGACACGCTTCGCTCTCGCCAGCGAGAAAAAGCCGCCTCGCACGCAACAAACACTTGTCATTACATCGACGCGACTTGTTCGGCCGTTCGAATCGTTTATTTTAATCTACTGCCATTAGCGTGGCTGAAAGAAATCGCGGGGACGAGTATGTGCACGTGCACGTTCCTCGTGAGAGAATAGGTATGTGTGTTTCTCGAGGCGACTATCACGAGAGACTTGAGAGACACGCTCGGTTTTCGAGCATTTTCTCTTTCTCTTGCGCAATATGCACGCATTGTACACGTGTGGGGAAATTCGTGCACGAACGTTTTCAACTGACGTTCCTAATTTCATTTTTTTTTTTCGAAGTGGAAAGTGTAAAAATTGAAAGCGGTTGTGGTCTGTTGCGCAGCTTCGTCACGTCTCGCAATCAGTTACAACCTACTGAGGAGATAGAGTGTGCACCAGTCAGACTCTCAAAGGCAAAGAAAGAAAAGTCGCGATGCAGAAACTCTCAGCGCATGTTATAACAGATGTTCATTATTTGTGACGTAGATATACTTGCATCGCGTATGCAACAATGTATGTACAATACTTACAAAAAAATGTTGAAGGAAAAATACGATCTGTTGTAATAATTTCCATTTGGTTTTCCATAGTATCTACAAGTATCGAATTACTCGTGAGGTTTGTTACAATATAATTTCTTTCGTTTAAATTCCATTCGCTGGAATAAAGTATTTGCTACTGTCTGACTACGTACATCTCTATCTACTGATTCTATTTGTTTGAACGTCGCAGGAAAATAAAATCGTATTATATAATGTCATAGCGAATTCCCATTAGAATAAATTGCTTGTTCCCGATTTCGTATAAATTCATTTACACTTGAAAGTAATTATATATTAACTATAAAAATATACGCACATTGTTCGATCAAGTCTACGTTAGGTTCATTTATCATTGTAAATATCATGTCATTAAGATATAATATATAAATATCATTTCATAGTCCTTTCACGTAATTAAAAAAAAAATTTAATATTCAATGTTAAAAGTGAAACACAGAAACCTGACCAAAAAAGACGAAGAAAAAACGTTTCTTCGGGAAGTAAGAGTTTTGTGCTAATATATACAGTGAAGAGCATAATTCTACCAATAACAATGAAAAAAAATTCTGAATCATTTAAACTGATATAACTTATAAAAAAAGATCGTATAGTTATCCATTGGTCTCATTTTAAAGAGCGAAACTTCTATTTTCATAATCGTGAGTTCGTTTGAAGATGATTTTACATCACGTAGCGGGTGGAAAACTTGGAATACATTTTTCTCCAAAATTGTAAAATTCTAACGTCTGTTGAAAAATATTAAAAATTTCTTTTCGTGACTAAATCCACCGTCATTTCGAAGATTGAAGTCCTTCACAACGATTCCCTAAAATTTATACAATTTTTTCTTTACTATTTTATTAAATATTGAATATTAAAGTTGAACGACAGTAATTTCCGACATTTCGTCATCTAATCCTAATGTTCTAAATTCAATAAAACGAAATGAAAAATGAAATCGTAGCCAGTTTTAAGATGTCGTTGTAAAGGAAAAATTTCACTCTTCAAAATCATGGTAGATTCAGTCATAAGAAACATTTTTTTCACGGTTTCATATTTGAATTTTTCCAATTTTCGGGAAAAATGTGTCCTCTCAGTTGTTCCCTCCCACTCGTTGCACGATGTGAAATCATTTTCGATAAAAGAACAAATTCACGACTGTCGAAGTACAAGCTTCAAAATCAGTGATCAAGTGGATCGTTGTTTGATCATTTGTCACAAAGTTATACCAGTTTAAATTGTCGACAAGTTTTCATTGGTGCAGTTATACTTCTTCGCTGTATATATGAATTTTGAATACTTATATTATTACAAAAGTGAAATGTAGAATTTTGTTAATATGCCTTTCGAAAAATGAGAATATGCTTTTTCACAGCCACTTGAATTTTTACACGTTCATTGCGAACAGTTACTTTACAAAGCGAGAAACGTTGGGCTAATTCCACCAGGTAAGAAGCTTCGGCCTCGTTTTCGCGAAACGTTTCGGTCTCGGTTCTTAAGGGCCGGGGATTACTCGGTTCCCGTCGGGATGGGGGGGGCGGGAAGGGGAGGGGAGGGAAGTCCTTCATCCGAGATCAATCTCCTTTTAGATGGGTCTCTCCGTCCGCAGGGTTGCCGTTCAATTACGTAGTCATTAACTCGCGATTGTCTCTTCGGACGTAACCTCGTTACGCCGCCTCGAATCCCGGGCGCGGCAATATTCCGCGCGCAGATCTCAACACAGATAGGCTTTTAGCGTATTAGCAGGCACAATGTGACAATGGAACATAGTCTGTGCGTTACGAGAATAGCAAATGCCGCCACTCTATCCGTTTCCCATACAATGGAGAGCCGTGACTCGTCCTGGGCTGCGAACGCCGCGAGCCTTGCGAATACTCAGGCGAAACACGTATTTCATAAACGTTGGCTCGCTGACTACCTTCGTCGTCGCGACGCTATCCCAAGGAGTCGCTGTTTTCCTTTAGTTTCTCCCTCCTCCGCGACTCCCCGATGGAAAATCGAAAGGTAGAGAATCCTTCCTCGTCACGATCGTGACACGTGTGTGTTTCGTATCGAAAATTCCAAGGTCACTCTCACGGATGTCCTTCTGATTTTATCACTCTAGCCAGTTAATTTCATCAGGTTCGGTTATAGAGTGCCGATTTTTTACAGAGTTTCGATCGCAAAGTGTTTCGAGTTGAGATTTAGAACTCGAGCGTTCTCTATCACATATCAAAGCGAGAAATTCGTGTCAAAGGAAGCTAGATGAAAAGCACGCAGTGAGAACGAGGAACTACTGTTAAAATCTGCGGAATTATTACGAAAAAAAATGAGCGACCACCACTTTTCAATTTTCCACGATTTAATTCGTCGCTTCGTACGACGTGTGGATCACAGAGCGAAATAATTTTTCAGCCAACGTCAGCGCTTTTAATTCACCTTTGACACGCGCGAGCCATCACTCGCTGCGAAAATTCGGGAGAATTTTCGCGTTAGTCTGTAAACCGAGCGGATGGAAACGGTAGTCGGACGCGAAATACCGCGGTAGATCGTTTCAAATGGAATTTGAATACGCTGGCGCGCGTACGCTTATAGCGTTGTATCAACGCGGATAACGTGGCGAATAAATCCTGTCGCACGTTCGTGTTTCTTCTTAGTAATTCGTAGAAATTGCTCGACAGCCGCGGATGCTGTTCGATACAGGCGCGTATCGTTTTTATGAAATCGGTTGTGTTACATCGGGCTCAGAAGTGGTTTAAAGTATGATTGAGCTGACCGATTTAACCATGTTAGGAGAAGCAATATTTCACGAGTCACTGGATCTCAAGAGATTCTCGATGATACACATCTTCGAGCCGACCTGCGTGCACGCTTATAGTCGAGGTTATTGAGCGTAGTAAATCGCTTTAGTCGCCTTCGAACGGGCATAAATCTACGGGCAGGTAGTCGAAGGATTTTTCTACGGGTGAATGTATTGATTTTACGGTTCATTCTCGGTAGTTTTTACTTTCTGTATAAATCATTGACGTACGCGCGCGTGTGTCTGGTTTGAAATGGACACATATTCTCTTTACAGCATGTAAAATTTGATTAATGTTCGAGATTAATTCATAAATTTAATATTCACGAAAGGTTGTTATACTAATTCGTAATTAATTGTACATTTCATTTGTCACGAATATCTGTTTCGTTTCAGTGTTCTCATTCTACAATTCGCTTCGTAATGTTCAAGATTAATTCATAAATTTAATTCATAATTTTCATTCGTTTAATATTCAAGATTAATTCATAATTTTCATCCATTTAATATTGAAGATTAATTCATAAAGGGTTGTACGTATTAATTCGTAATTAATTCTACATTTCATTTGCAATTTTGCTTCATAGAATGGTTTCGTTTCGGTGTTTCGATTTCTGAAAGAAAACTCCAAGGATTCGCTATTTCGTATTTTCCCAATAACTCGACTAATTTCTTCCTCGCTTTAAATGTTCCAACACCATTTCCTCTTTATCAAAATCTCTGTCAAGTTTCAAAAAGACATCTGCCTTCAACGTCTTGATCTTCGATCAAACTTGAATCGCAAAAATCTTCCTTCTTCCTTAATTTGCGCGACGCAAGGTGTTTCCCATCCCCCTCCTCCCAATGGGATGCTCGCAGCCGAAGTCGTTTTTACCAAATATTTCCGAGCAACGCGGCAACTCTCGCAACTCTCACGCGCCGTTTCACCACGCGGTTCTCAATGGGTTAACCAAATCCACGGCAAACGACCCTCGAACACTACCACCCTCCCTTGAAAGCGGCACGAACGTCAGCCAGCCAGCCAGCCAGCTTCCCTGTTTTCCCATTCTAATCCACGAAAAACCATGGTGGTGGCCATCGAGCGTCACGAGACGAAAGCCACCAGTCCCCAGTCGAAACGAGTTTGTCTAGCGGTGGTGGTAGCGGGTTTTCGAGGGGGGTGGGAGGGGGTCGCCCGCCAATCAGTCAGATTATGCCGAATCCGTGGAGCACGATACGTACGTTATCAGCCGGTACATGGGGCCACGGGTCGATGGATATGAGCCCGGTCGTGTATCGCGTAGAACGCGGCTTGGTCGGAGGAGCGAGAGGGTGAAACGCCATCCGGAGGCTGCTCTGGACTGCCGGGATCTCGGTGGATGGACGCCGGTTAGAATGCCGGGCTGTTGGCCGACGGCCCCACTGGCGGTACACGCGTCGTAAAGTGACGATCAGATCAGGACGCAGGAAATTGGTCGGATTCGCGAGCAATGGGCCATGCTGATACTGGCGGGTCCGCGCTCTCGTGTTGTTGCCGTTCGCCGCGGATATCGGCCCCAAAATGTTGCACCGGTTGGTGCAACATCAATGCACACTCTCAACCCTCTGCGTAGTCTCTTTCTGTCTCTCTTTCTCTCTGTTGCCACTATGTCTCCCCCTGTCGCTGTTTCGTTGTTTCTCCGTTGTTATTTGCCACTCGTCACAGCGAAATGGCTGGTGGTTCCACGTTCTCCGTTTGCGGGGAAATCTTGCCTGTGAGATCCTTTTGCGTCGAGGTAAAGGGTTGTGTTGCTTTGGTTCTCAGGGCGGGAACCGAAGTGTTTCGATAGTCAGGTTGTAAAAAAATACAGGGATTTGGCGTTAGGGTTGGTGCTGGGAAGTCAGAGATGCGTCGCAAGGCTATTGATTCTCTAACCTTTCAACTGTGGTTTGAACAGTTCCTCTCGAAGCCAATATTTACTTTAAAAAAAAACATAATGAAATATTACAATATTACATCACAAAATTGCAAGGTTTGGTACATCGCATACTATATTGATGTAGTACTCACATATATTCAGTATAAAAAAATATTATAAATATCTTCGAACGATTCGCTACACAATTGAACTACCATTATTTATTGGTCAAAATTTTAAACACACGTTCTGTATTTAAAGTATATGGAATCCTTCAATATCAATAATGGTTTAAGTACTACACGACAAAGAAACAAAACACAAAGAAAAATGTACCCGAATCTTTTCCCAACCGTGCTCCTTTTTAACACGTCTCGCCGCAAATTAGATGCTGCCGTGTATTCACAGGAATGTGCGCAAGGAACACCGGGAGGGAAGGGAAAAAAAGTAGGGTTGAGAAATTCCGCGCGAGAGAAAAACCGGACGGAGAGATTTAACAAAGTTCTTCGTGCCGGTGCAATATCGCGCCATTAACCGTAGATAAGCCAGCGGCTAGAGCTCCGGCCAATATTGAATGGCCTGTATAGGTAGTTTGCCCGGAGGGGGTCGGAGGTTGCCGGTACGCGGGGGTGATTGTGCATTAGTGGCACTATTGTGCCGGGCCTCCCCTCAAATCCATATTACTCGTGTAGTAGTCAGTCAGTGTCCGTGTTGCCTCTCCGCGCGTCCGTTCGTTCGGAACTACGTATTCCAGTTGTGTATAGAGATCCGCCCCGATTCCCGGCGTGCTCTATATGCAAACCGCCGCGTAATGAGTCCGTCAACCCCGTAACGTCGTTTGCCGCTATCCTTGCACTTAGGCGGCGGCGGCGGTGGTACAGCCATTTTCCACCGAATCCACCGGCCTGCCTCCGTCTCCAATGCAAATCCGTTGAAACTCCTATCCACCGCCGCCACATCGTTCCTGCTGTCCGATCGGGCCCCATGCAAATTCGCTCATGGCTCCGATTATCGCTGGCGTTTCCTACTCACCGCCTGCTTCAATATCCTTGTCATTTATGCCCTCTCCGTTTCCTGTGTCTATGGATTTCACCGACGAATTTCTCGATCCCCGATCGACTTCGAACGTCGAGCTCTTGATTGTTGATGTTTCGCAGCGTCTGTCATGAAGGGATCTTCACGAACGGTTGCAAAAGCTATTTTTTTGTTTTTTTTTTTTTTAGAAAACCTCGTACTTTCCGTTAGAATCTAGGCTTTAGACTTAGGTCTCGAAGGTTTGGAGTTCGAAATCTGGGAATTTGGGAAATTCGGATGCCTGGTAATGCCCGTGAATTAGGACATTTGGATGTTCCAGGGACTCGAATATTGAGAACTGCGAAGGTTCGAGAAATCGAGAAACCTGCAGATTCGCAAGTTCGGAGAGATTCGAGAACTAGGAAACCAGGAAATTTGGACGCTCAAGATCCGAGTATTTCAGAAACTGAGAAATCAGCGAAGATTCGAGAGAACTGTGCAACTTTGATGCCGAGCCTTCGTCGCAGCGGCTGAAGTACACCGAATGTATCCAGAACGAGACAGAGACAGAAACGGTGAACGTGCGTAGGAGTATCGCGCGTCTTGCGGAGATCACGATTAATGTCGGTTATTAGCAAGCTGTCATCCAGTCGTCGTAAGGATTGCGGCGCCGCGGTCCGCGCTCTAACAATGCCTCGTCAACGGCGCGAAACAAGATGACACGGCCGGGCGCCTGTGATAATTATTCTCGCGGCTCTTGGTGCTCGCCTCTATCGAGGGATTGTTTGCTCCGCACTCGTATCACACATCTGCGCGCGTCCGTGTGTGACGAGTATTACGGTGGCGAGAGCTGGTTACCCGGCATCAGTCGACGTCGCCCGACGTAATGTTTGGCATAGCTTGTCGCAATATGTTACACAGCATCCAGCTACCGACCCACCACCGTTCCACCATCGAATCCGATTGCCACGAGTATCTTCCCGGTGGTGGTGCACGGCCAGTCATGGTCTCTGATGCACGCAATCAGTGTGACCAACGACTTGGGCCGTACGTCGCCAACCAACTGGATGCCACGTAATTACGAAACGCGAAATAATTCAGCAGCTACTGGTCACTGGCGTTAGTTGGAGAGGGTGCACGAAAATATTCCTTCGCACCGAATAGGTAGAATACGAGGTAGTTCCTCCTTGATGGAATACGTAATTAATACGTATTTGTATATTTCTGGGGATATTTTTGGCGTTGTCTTGCAATTTTTAACGAACTGTGATTTAATATATCAGACATAAACGTGTGTCATCGAAGGTTATGCGCAAAATGAAATTTTCTGTGGAGAATCTTCAGATATTCTTTTTTTTTAGGAAGGGGGGAGATATATATCTGTATTATATACTGTTGATAATGATTGGAGAATCGCTTGTAGAAATTAGAAGCGAGAAACGTGTCATTTGTGAGATGAAAAAAAAAAACACCTTCATCCTGGTGATTACACTCTTATACACACTTTTATACAATATCAAACAAAGTTGCGAAATATGTAATAAAATTAATATAAATTATATGACATACAACGAAACAAATATAATATTATCTACGTGAGACAATTTGAACAAACTCATGTGGTTAAAAGTTCAAGCAAACGTTTCGTGACCAAATCGAAGAATATCGACGTCGAATATCCTTCGCAAACTCGATGAGCGCATCGCGTTAGGCTCGCGTACATTAACACAACGCGTGTCCGTGGCGGCATCAGTCGGCGTCGTTGGCCCAATGTTTAGCATAGCTTGTCGCAATATGTTACACGGGGTCCAGCCAGGTTTCCAGCATCGAATCGGTTTAGCTTCGGTATCTCCGCGGTGTGTTCCGTCCTGTCTCCTCTGAACCGATACGAGCTGAACCGTCGCTCGCTCGCTCGTCCGCCCCCCTTGTTTGGAGGCGGTGGCCCGCTGTCAGCGTATGCTAATCACGGTAATAGGGGCCAGCGCGTAACCGGTGGTCGCCAGGCCTGATATTTCGAAACAACATCGATTCGAACACCGCGTCCGTGGCTAATCGCGTCGCTCTCCGACATCTCTCACGTCCGCTAAGGGCGCCAACGTTGATGCCGCCCTCTTCCTGCCGCGTTGCGTTGTCCATTTACGCCCTGTCACAATTATGCGCGCTGTTACGCCGGTAACAATGAGAAAGCGTGTAAAGCCAGTTCTCTCTCTCTCTCTCTCTCTCTCTGTGTCTATATGTCTATGTGTGTGTGTGAAATGGAATCGGTGAGCCGTTATTCGAAAGTGACACGACGAGAGGAATACCTGTGGCGGATGTTCGACGAATAGGCCTCGTCGTGATCGACCGTGATTTCGCGCAGTCTCGCTTGATCTCGCGGTTAACTAACCGTGGATGAAGATGGACGAGACAAGGAAAGGGGAGGAGGGGAAATGACGATAGTCGAGGGTGGAAACGGTTGGTAGTTTGATTACCGGGTGGCTGATGAGTTTTCTCGTGTTTTTATTGCGTGTTTATCATCGCGCTTCGCTCTAGGATGTGAAGTATCTCGAATTCTCTTTCCCTTCGTTATTTCTTTTAATAGCTCCTTGAGATTTTTGCTCGAGGGTAAGTGAAAATGCCTCTAAATCGTCGAGCATCGTAAAAAATGGGGGAAATTTACCTTTGTAGGAATAGATTTCTTGAAAATTACTAATTTTAGATTTGCACTGCTCCTCAGTTTGTTCTATTAATATTGGAAATTTATTGAACATTATTAGTGGTCAGTATTAAATTCTCAGTGACACAAGAGTCAAGGATAACCAGGAATATCTCATTAATCCAAAGATTGTATTCACAAAATTTACCAAAAGTACCTTCAATATCACGATATTGAGCGAATTATTAGCGCGTTTAACGAGTGAACACTAAGTAAACGAGCAAACGTAAAAGTAAAAACGTGGCAAATGTATCCAAAAGAAGGTCCAACATTCTGTTACAAAGAATGTCGCTTCACGATTTCATTCAACTGCTGACTGGCTGTTTGCGTACGTTGCAAGTATTACAACTCTTCGCAAATACTTCGATATCCGGAAATACGAAATGAACATCTTGCCCCGGCGAGGAATGCCCGTGGAGAATTGCTTCATTCCCGCCACTCGATTCTTATTAACAGCATAAACGTCTCGAGGACGCGAGCTTCCCCAATTACGCGTGCACAGCTTGAACGAGAGATTTACGAACGAGAATTAAAAGCGAGTGGGGTTCGGCGACTCGGGCAGATTATAATGTATAGAGGCAGCTCGTAGCGAAGTAAGGCGATCGTAATACTCGTAATTGACTGGGCGACGGGTTTCGAAACCCGCGGCAGCGCAACAAGGGTGGCTGGCTGCTCGCCGATTCGAGCACTTTTAAAAGCGATGTCCCTAATCTCTCTCGGCGTTATTGGTGGAAACACCAATGCGGAGACGTCGAGGGGGATGCATTAGCGCGACGTTTCTGCGCTGTATAGGTCCCTGGGCGGCGTTTGCCCCGCCGAAGCGGATATTATAAATTCCCGGTCAAATGTAGCGTATTGTAATTTCGTCGGGATATCACTTAATGCAATCTGCACGGAGTTTCGCCCGGTGGAAAAATTGGAACGACCGTGTTGTGTTCCCGCGATGAATTCCGAGCACCGCCCACCCTCTGCGTCGTACAGCTCTCTCTCTCTTTCTCTTTCTCTCTGTGGATCTCCCGCTTTATCCTCCCGCGATCCTCTGGCAATTGTTTCTCGAGATAAGCCGGGGTTGATAAGATCGAAGCGAAAAGCGGATTCGCGTTAAAAATCTATAACCCGCGCGATAAAACGGGAACCGGCAAGTGTGTGCTCCGCCCGTGATAGTCGGAGCTTCAATTTATTTTACGACGTACGCCGGCGTAGCAGCGTGGAACACGAGAAAATTCGCGAGAATCCCGTGTGTGCCCGCGATTTCTCTCTCTCTCTCCTCTCTCACTCTTTCACTCTCTGGTTCTCTCCCTGTCGTCGTGCAAGGAACCGATGTGCAGCCACGTGAAATTAAAAAGTGCCCGCCTCCCTCTCTCTGTGCCACGACAAAAGAAGAGATGCTCCAGTTGCCTCGGTACCGAGAATACAGGATTACGCTCTCTTCTCCTCGTCATCGTGTTCTCGTCTGAGAAAAAAGAGAGAAAAAAAAAGGAAAAAGAAATAAATACCCCGGAGCGCGAGCAGAAAAATAAGCCCTTAAAGAGGCTGATGAATTTTAAATCAGCCTCGCATTGAAATCAGGAAAACGTCGCCAGAGGACTTTCGTGATCCCACCCCTCTCTCATACGTTTCTCTTGCTTCGTCTCTCGTTGGCCTGTTTCCTCTCCTCGTCTCCCGCCGCATTCTCTCTCCCGGTACTTTCAGTTTTCATCTCTTAATAATACAGAGGCACTAATACCCTGATCACATATTCCCGGGGATGAAAGGTAAATCTTGCGCTCCGGGCGGGTTATAAGGAGCACATTAATTCCATTAGAAAAGGCGTTCGTAACCTCCTTCCTCTCTCGTTCGTGTCCTCTCGTCTCTTTGGTACTTTCTCTCTTTTTCACCAACTCTCTGAGAGACGCGGGTGAACTCTCACTCACTGGTTTTTTTCCTCTGTCGACGACCGAAAGACACTCACCGAGACCTCGTTCCCATGTTTCATCTTCCCCGAGGTTTCGGATCCGTTTACGTTCACGAGATCGTCGTCGTCGTTAGTACGCTTACGCGGTTCTCGAGAGTCCCTTCTTTGGCTTCAGCTTCAGAAATAAGTTATCATACCGTGGATTATTTAGACTCTGTCACGAACTGTTCTCGGAACGCGGCGGTGTCTCTCGGAATTGTCGGCGAATTTTTTGTGGGAGAATTTTCGGTACTGTAATCTAATAATCGCCAGTATCGTAAAAGTTACCATCTCACGCGAGAAAAGTCACGATTCCGCTGGCACGCGTTGTTTCCTCTCGTAGAGTACCAACGTGACTCGTAGTCCGCTGTCGAAAGAAATTTTACAAATTCGCGAATGTTAAGGGCTCTGATCATCAAGATGTGTAATTTTATTGATGCAACCATTTCAAATGAGTCCAGATCTGTTACTATATATTAGTAATTTTTTTAAAAATTATATAAACAATGCACACAGAATTGATAAAAAAATCACTTCGAGCAAATGATTTACTAAATAACCGTGATCATTTTTACACTGAAATATCACCAAAACCGGTGATAAAAAAAAATTCACATGTGACTTCTCGTTATCCCGATATACAATAAATTGCTCAACCTCGCGGAAGAATGGATTTTGAATCTACTTTTAAAAGTAGAAGCACAGAAACGTTAATAGCTTTGATTGAATTGGTGTGAATTTGCAGTCTAGCAACGAAAGATAGCGTTTCTCCGTTATACTACTAATATCGAATTTGAAAGTGTTCTTCCCTTAATGCGAATCGCGTCATTCATTAACGAATAGTGATTTACTGTAAGAATCAGATGGAAATATGAAATGCTATCCTGCTACTATTTTATTAATATTATATTGTTGAATGACTATGTACGTAAAATTTAAATTTTGAATGTCATGTTCTTTACGCACGAACGTATTTTTTTTTTACCAGCTACACAGTAAAAAAAAAAATATGTATACGAAAAGAAAACATCGATGACCTTGGAAAGACTTTAGGAAAACAATATTCTTATCAATTGGCCTCCTCGATACCATTCATATTAAGCAAAAAATATTTTTCCGCCGGAATTCGAAAAGATACTTAAATGGCCCCGCTTAAATGGACCACCCTGTGTATTCGCGCGTTCAAAGGATTATATCGGACACACACGCTTTATTAATAATCTCCGTCTCATTTCTAATTGGCAAAATGTTGCAGCTTTTATGCGTTTTTACGCGGGATTTGCACATCTCGCGGCGCAGGAACGAAACGGATCGAGGAAAGATGGCAGGCGGAACAAAGTGGAAAGTGTACGCCGGTCGATCAGCGTTCGAGGAGCGATGGTGGATCCGGTGCGCGGTTCACCCCCAGGGAAATCGCTTTAAACCTTTTAAATTCGGAACCCCCGAAAAAAGAAAAAAGGAAAAAAAAGAAGAAAAGAGAAGAAAGGGACACGAAGCGAGCAGGCACGTCGCGACGGTGCGGTGGCGACGTACACATATACACAACGTCGGTATCGGGTGAGAGTCTGGAAGGAGGCATCGGTAGCCGGTTTGCACGTAAATATATCGCGCACGGAAGAGGGAAATCTGTTTAAAATATGTTCTCTCTCGCGCCATTTCGCCATGGTCGTTTGCCACGGGGAATAGCTAAATGCTTTTTGCGAGAGGCCATTTAAATCTTTACCTTTCGTCCCGTATATCCTTGCCGCCTGCTCCGTTCGTCCATTTGTCTTCTCTTACTTTCTCACCGTCTTCTCCTTCCCCCTCTCCTCTCTCTCTCTTTCTTGCGTCTCGTTCGACGGTTGCAGAACATCGCGAAGCGCCGGGAAAAATCACGGGGAATTTCGAAGACAGAGAGAGAGAGAGAGAGAGGGAGTCAAGAGGCCCTCGCTGCTGTTTCTCGCGTCGATTCTCCTTATTCAATCTTCGAGGGAAACTTTCTGCCCGTGCGTGATGTGTATACCGCGTACGGAGTGATATCTTTGAAGTATCTGCAAATATTCCAGCGTCTCGGGACAAGCTTTAAAGCGTAGCTTCAAACGCGATGGCGAGGGGGGAAGGGAGGACTGGATTTTCGGTCGTTTTTCGTCTCGACTCTTCCGTTTTTCCTCCTCGCGGAGGAGGATCTTTTTCCGATTCTTTGCTCGCTCGCGTTTTATCGAGATTGGCCGCCCGACTCCGGTTCGCGTCTCTGTGGAGTCCCACAGGAAATAGGGAGATCCGGATGCAACCGTACACAACGGCCACGAAATTCGCCCCGCGCGCGTGTAGACAGAAAGAAGCTCGGCCGATTTCCGCCTCCCCGCGTCTCAGCCAGCGCACGCACCGATCTTCTTTCCTATTCCCGCTCTCCTTCCGCGTGTGTTGTATACGCACACGCAAGGAAAAAAAAAAAAGAAACGCGGACGCTCTGCATGCGGAAAAAATGACGCCGACGATTCGCCGCGAATTGCAAAACCACCCCCTCCTCCCGGTACCCAGGGGAGTCGGGCACAAGATAGTCGGTATTTTAGAGGAGACACGGAAATTTCGCTCGTTTCTCTCGGTTACGAACGATCCTGCGTACGATTTGTCGATCTCGCCTGTTACGAGCACCCATTGTACGCGTGTACGTACGTAGTCGTGTGGAGTCGTCTTTCTCGGGCGGATTTTGAGTTCGTCAGAATGACGTTCGAATTATTTACAACGTCGGCAAGATGCATGAAAGACACGTTTCTGCGTAATTTTTCTCTTTCTTATCTTGTTCCTGTTGGTTCGTATTCGTTGTAGAAACTGAGTAAGTCGTAAATCAACCAGTTTGACAAGTAAATGAAATTGTACGAAAAATTACGAAATTACAATTCAATTTATCATCTTAATGATGGAAAAAGAAGTTCGCGTGTAATTTACATTTTGCAATTCAACTTTTGAATTACGAGATTGGGATTAAAAGGGACTTCAGTCTACGATTACCGAAATTATTGAAAACGTAACATCTTCGAGTATCCCTCAGTCGCTCTTCAGATTCGAACAACAAAGATCTTTCTCGTTCCAACAATGTTTCAATGCCAAATGACTGGGTCATACTTCGAATGAAAATACAGATCGATGAAAATAGAGAGAGAAACGAGGCGAAGAGGTGTATTTCCCGAGAGTTAACACCAGTTGCTCGACGTAGCTCGAGGAAATTTATTGCCGCAAGTTCGCCCGGGGAGGTCGATGAAAATGAAATCGGTGACAACGAAGACGACGACGCGCCGGCGACAGAAGACCACGTTGCTGAAATGAGGCTGAACGTGGATTCGTTGTCAAGCAGTTTTTTTCTTTCTTTCTTTTTTTTTTTTTTTTAGAAAAAAAAGTAAAGTCGTTCGATCGGTTCTCGCGACGACTGGTTGCGCGACACGCATACGCACGCGTCCCTCGGCCTTAATACCGTCGACGTTTTATTCCAGCGAGCGACGTACGTTTCTGACGAAATCGACCATCGTGAGGCGCATTCCACCGATATCGTTTTTCTTCTTCGCGTTCCTGTCCTGTCGCTATTTTTCTATCCGCGTCCAGTTTCGTTTCTCCACGGGTGAATCGAGGCATACAGTGCTCGAAAGTTTCAAGATTATCGAGCCTTCGAACTTCCGATTGTTTTCAAAGTCTTGAAAATTCTTGAGAGATAGTGATAGAATTTGACAGAGTTGTGATTAAACAGTTTGTAAAATACTCTAGTAAACTTACTCTATCTCTCGGTATCTTTCGAGATCTTCAAGACCTTTGAAATTTCCTAGATCAATATTTCTCCGAGACTTTCGAGATTTGTCAAGACTTGAAATGGTTTTTTAAGCTTGATATCGTGCTCGAGGTGATTCGAAAGCTTTGTACAGATTCAAAGTTATCCGAGGTGTCACTAATCTCAGAGTTAACCGAGAAAAACTGAAATGGTCAACAATGTACGATCCTGTACGACATTCCACGTTGTCGCTATTTCTATCCGATGAAATGCACCGCGTTCAGTTTCGTTTTTTCACATTCACGAACAATTTCAAGATGGAAGATTTGAAGCTTAAAATTATGAAAGATCTCAAGTCTCCAATTTCTGAGTATCATTGTAATGAATTTTAGTTTATAAAATATACCGAATACTCATCGTGCTATCGCAACTCTCAAGATTTATCGAGACTTGGAATAGTTTTAAGCTTGATATCGTGCTCGAGGTGATTCGAAAGCGTTGTACAGATTCAAAGTTATCCGAGGTATCTCTAATCGCGTCACTAATTTCAGAGTTAACCGAGAAAAACTGAAATTGTCTGTTCAACGATGTACGATCCTGTACGACATTCCACATTGTCGCTATTTTTATCCGATGAAATGCACCGCGTTCAGTTTCGTTTTTTCACGTTCACAATAATTTCAAGATGGAAGATTCGAAGCTTAAAATTATAAAAGGTTTCAAGTCTCCAACTTCTGAAATTTAGTTTATAAAACATACTGAATATTCATCGTGCTATCGCAACTCTCAGGATTTGTCGAGACTTGGAATGATTTTAACCTTTAAATCGTGCTTGAGGCGATTCGAATTCGTCCTCAGATATACAATACAGTTCCAAAATTGTTCAAAGTTATCTGTGATCGCGTGAAGACCGAAGTGGCCTATTCTTTTTTCTTTTTTTTTCATTTAAGCTTCGGAAACCTCATTTAAGGATTATTATAGCTATATCAGTAGAAAGTAAGAATATAAATTTTGTATGTTACAGTCTTTGAGGAAAATATAGACTCAATAGCAGTGCGGAATATCCGATTTAGCAATTAGCACGTCGAATTTTTGAGCAAGAAAAATTTGTATTTGCCGATGGTTCCTGACAAGTTTAATCCTTTGCAGGTCGTAGTGGTTTCATTGTCATAATATATGATGTCTTCGAGTTTGTGGCCACGTTTCTGCATCCAGGATCACAATAACCGATACGGAACAAGAAAGCTGCTGGATTATAACGATTGGCCCTGATGCGATTCTCTGTAGTGATAAATTCACTAGATTTTTATGAGCTTCAACCAAGAAGTTGAGTACAGAATTGTGCCAAAGTTTCTACCCTTGTGTAGGAATGGCCTGTTCTACAATGTACCACCGTGACACTCGAATATCCAATACCGTGAATAGAAACGTCGCGTCGTAAATCGAAACATCGAGAGTGTTTACTTTAAATCCAGAGTGGACCACTCGTAACGTCTAGCGTAACGGCGTATAAAGGATCGAGAGTGATACGTTCCCTACGAACGAAATCTCTCGTTTGATCTCCCTGATCGGCGACGCTTCCTTTCCGCTTCGTTTTCTTGTCACCGGCCCCATTGTAAGTAAATCGGTCATAAATGACCGAGGGAAGAGGCGAGCAGAAGAGAGAACGAAATACATACATACATAACTGGTGAGAAGAAAAGGACAGAGAGAGAGAGAGAGAGAGAGAGAGAGAGAGACGAAAGAGAGAATGGACACGGCCAGGAAGAATTGACCGTTTTGGCCTCCCTCGAAACCGATGTCCGGTCAGCACCCTTGATTTCGAACGTTGCCCTCCCCGTGTACAGGACTTTTATGGCGCATAAATATCGAGAGCTCTCCATGATATCCCTACTGTATTATCACGGAGATGCTTACCGTCGGTTCACCGACAAACCGTGAGGGGGGGGGGACAGGGGACGATGCCAGAACTGTTATTCGGAGCAATTCTATATCGCGCGGCTCACACCTACACGCCGACGCCGATGGAGATTCGGAACGACTGGTAGCCGTGTCTCGCTGGAGTTGCGCCAATTCCCCGTTGAAACGAGAGACGCCGGTTCTCGCCGCGTGTATGTACGTGAATACGTATATATCCGACCGGTTGGCGGCTGCGTTACGAATTCAATCTGCAGGCTGGCTGGTGCTCTTCTGCCCGGGAAATTGAAAGCGATTGGACTCATTTCAAAACTACGATTCGTTTCGCGAAGCTTCTTCGTTTTCGACGTTCCTGGACTGGTCGTTTCGGCCGAAGATTAAAGCTCCCAACGACGGCTGAATTAAATTTATATAAAGCTTGGACTCGGGTCGTTCGTTGATCCTTATTCGTGAACGCGTTGTTAAAGAAACACAACTGGCTGTTTTGAGGTGTTGAAACGAATCGGAAGAATTTGATCTTTGCCTGTAGAGTATCGACCAGCTTGAAGTCGAAAGTCAGAATTCAAGTTTCGACATTCAAGATCTCGAGGTATAATTGCAAGATCTCAAGCTTCCTATTGGAAAACCTAGCTTCCTTTTGAAATCTTACTCGAACCGAGTTTTATCTCTTTGATGAAACTGAAACCACGAAGCAAAGAAGATAGTAAAAAATCTGAACAAACTGGGTCTTCACGAACGCAAGGAAGCTCGAATTGGAAACCGGAGAATCTCAGACAACTCACTGAACCACCAATCTTTGATCAATCTTTACGTACCAAATCGAACTCGTCATGACGGTACAAAACGAAACGAACCTTTTTCTCTCGACCTCGGCCTCCTCTCGTCGGCCATCCTTCGAATTGATATACACATATACGCGCGCGTGCACACGCATACTACACGCGATATATATGTATGTATGTATCGAATATATAAGAAATTCAGGGAGTCGAGAGGGAAATCGCATATTGTCAGACTATCAGCGCCCCTCGTCCTGGCGTCGTTCAGCAGCGTCCGTACTCTCTTTCCCTCTTGCTCACCCTCTCCGTGTACGATCGCCAGAGCCTCTTCGCCCCCGAAACTTGCTCCAGGGATATATACGTACGTGCATCGAAAGGAGAAAGAAACAATCAGAACAGACGAAGAGACAGCGAGAAAGAGAGAGAGAGAGAGAGCTAAAGGGGAGTTAGAGGGTGGTTTCGCCCCTATCTGTATCCGTGTATGGTTCCAATAAAACGAGAACCACTCACAGCTTTTGTGTCGGATACAGTGGCGGTGTTAGAGCACGCTAAAGGGTGGGAGACACGGTAGAAGGGGGCGCTAGTGGTTGTTATCGGCCATCAGGTTTTATATCCGCGTTTCAGAGGGTGGTGGCTCGCTCCAGGATGGGGGAAGAGCAACCGGGCGGGTGTGGGTGAGGGGGAGGGGGGGAGAAACGGTCAAACGATACTGGATACACCGCGTGTTTCACGAAGATTCTATGAAGATTGCCCGGGATTTTATTACGGGAGAAATGTCGGTTAATAAAAATGAATGAGGGGGGGAGAGCGATGCGGCGGAAACGGGACCTCCTTTTACCGGGCAATCTTCGCCGGGAGCCTACCGTTTCCGTCTTTCGCTCTGTCCGGCAGTTCTTCCCGATGGTGTCGGTTCCGATTCGAAAGTACGATCTCGCGCCGACCGCGTTAAACCTCGTCGTTTAGATCGGCCGAAGACAGGCCGAGTTACAAGCTGACGCGTTTATCTTCCTTTCATTCTCGGTTTCTGAGTCACCGGGTATCCCGATGTATCGAGGATCTCCGGCGACATCGGAGGTGTGAAATTGTTATCGACCTCGAATTTAGGGCCTCCGTTGTTTAGCGTTCTTTCGCGGAGGCAAGTTTCACTTTGCGAGATTTGATGGTTTTTCATGGTCGATTGTTTAATCTTTAGCAGAGGTTTTTGGATTGCAGAGATACTTCTGTCGTTGATTTTCGTCGTTTTTGATCGACTAGATAATTGTGCAAATAACGAAAACTAGAGGTTAAGCAATTCTGTACTCTTAATCCTGCTATTGATCCCTTGATTGTTCACGAAGATACTACTCTCACTAAAAATTGTAGGTAAATCAAGTATGTGTAATTAGAAGTCTTACAAGAATTTTATTATACTTGCCAAAACCTGAATCTTGTATTTGTTTCTGTATCACAAACTGAAACTTTAGACCAAAAATAATCCAAGATATAATACACACCAATCAACGTTGATAGAAATTTTGATACAAAATTAATGAATCTCCTCGGTTCCACTCGTCCTACGAATAGTCGATGATTCTCGAGCTACTTGGTCTCTTCGACGCTCGAATTTGCCAATCAGGACGCCAATCGCAGACGCCATTTCATTCAGGATCGTTCGAAGACGACCAGTTGATTGAAACCACGCTTCAGATTCGAATGCCGATACTTCGCGAAGCACCGTATCGCCTCGCGTGGCCGTATCGTTTCGCATACATTACCATTCGGTGCAACGCTCTCGGAAGACAACAGATGCAATTCACGGTAGTCTCGCGCGAGTAACGCGATCCGTCGCTCCCCGACCAAGCTCCGTGCGCTAATTCATGCTGCGAGGTCCCGGAAGGGCGATACATCGAACAGGAATCAAACGGGTAGCTGTCTGAAAGTCTTCAGCCGGAAAATCCAATGAAACGCGTTCCCGATACGCGTGGCGCCACCGCGGTGAATAATTCGCGATAAAAACGTCTTGGGGGTCGAAATTTCTTCTCTCTGTCCTCTTGCTGCGTCTGTCGTTAAATTGGTCGATCTTGTTAAGGAGGAACATTCGTCTTGTCTGCTCGAGCAACAGTTTAGCCCGATCGAGATCGATTCGAGATCTTGTCCAACTGTTTGAAAAGAAAGCGAAAGGTATAAGTCGAGTCGTGATTTCGTGATTTCGTGATTTCGTGAATACTGCGTTCATCGAGATCATCGGGTGATGATGTGCACGAGCTTTTAATTAATATCGAAATGAGTTTTTAAACGTTACACTTTGTACTGCTTGCTATTGAAATTCAAGTCGCTGATAATAAATTCATCGTATACTCTGCTCTAACTAAGAAAACGATCGAGCCGTGAAGCAATACTTTAACACAGATATTTTAATATCTTCAATGATAGGATACATTCAAGCGCGGGATTCTATCGTTCGAGACTAAAAAAAAATTGTCAAACAGAATTCCTCTGAACTTCATCCCGCTAGTCACGACCTTTATCTGCCGCTGCCGACAAATTTCAAGCAAAATTTGAACCACCGTACAGCTAACTGCGCCGCTTCTCAATGCCAGGGGTAGGAGGGGGGAGGGACGACTCTCACTTCAAGTCGAACGAAAAAGGAAAGAAAAGAAGACGCGAAGGGTAGAGCAAAAGGGCGGAGAAAAGGGACAGGTCGTTTTTTTGTTTGCCGGATCCCACCCGCGATGGGGTCAGAGGCGAATTGACTGCCGTGTCATTTGTAACAATAAAGGTGGGAGTCCGAATGTCTGGACCTCTGACTCTTATCCCACTGATACGTACAAACCTCTCTCCCCTTTTTCTTCCTCTTGCCCTCTCTCTCTCTCTCTCTCTCCTCTCTCTCCTTCCCTCGTCGACAGAAGATACAAAACAGTTTCGATATCGTCTCCCGTGTGTATGCAATGAAATTGAATAATAGGATCCGAAGCATTTTTATCGAGGACGAGCACAATGGGAACGGGGTCCGTGCTCTCCGGGCCGAGTGACTGATGTACCAATTTATTTCACGGCGTCGTCGTACTTTCGTGTGCGACGATGCTTCGAAAACGGTTTGATGCTTCACAGCGATGTCTCCGATTGTCCTAAATAAATAAGCGTTAGCCCAGCGGGCCCACATTTTTCATATCGCTGATTGCCTCGCTTTTTCCCCGTGACTCGTGCTTCTCTTCCTTTTCGTCGACGTTCGACTTTTTTTAAGCGGTTGATTTTGTCATTATCTCCAGCCCCGGTTCTTCGTCGCGCGTGATCGTTCACGGTATTTATTGGAGCCACCAGTTTCCCGCCAATTCGCC
Source organism: Tetragonula carbonaria (assembly GCA_032399595.1). Classification (NCBI taxonomy): domain Eukaryota; kingdom Metazoa; phylum Arthropoda; class Insecta; order Hymenoptera; family Apidae; genus Tetragonula; species Tetragonula carbonaria. The sequence goes on from JAUCRC010000003.1 coordinate 8,468,859, forward strand.
GGACGTTTCGCGACACGTGAGGAGTGAATCTTTCAAGGTATCGTGTTTCACTTCTTTTATTTCATTTCTTAGGTTCAGTTAAGGAGCAGCGTTACCCGCGACAACGAGTCTTTTTCTTCGATCGATCGAAATTATATATTTTAGTGTCTTGGGATATGCAAGGAAATTTCAATGTTTCTTCGTGTCTTTCTGTAATTTACAATTCGATCGATTTATATTACGAAATTATATCTTTTAACGTTTTGATATGTAAGGACCTGATTAATTCCAGAGGGCTTAAATTTTTTACATACGTGTCTTCCTGTAATTTATAACTGCAGACTTTATAATTCATCTTACTATAGACACTGTAATTCATCTTGTGATTTATGTATTCTATATGTATTCTACGAAGATCAAAGGAATCGAAGTGTATTAATAAGTGTTATGATAAATCGCTGCTCGGTCCTCAATGAACTCAACTGCGAAATTTCAAACCGCACCGTCCAAAATTGTAAGAATCTCGCAAAGTGTCAACTCAGTTCAGTCACACTTCCGTTCGCCATAAAGTGCTGCGAACATATCCCGATATTAACTGAATGCTCAGGAATAGCAAATCTTCTGTTCCGAAAAGTCGTAAACTGCAAATCCATTCAATTCTAAACGTCTGCTTTCTCCTCGCGATCGTAACGATCGTGACAGTCAACTGGGCATGGCCAAGTGCGTTCCCAAAAGGATCTCGTCAGCTCGTCAGCGCGAGGGCAGTTAAGCGATCAAGCGAGCGAGCGAGCGCGTAAGAAGGCTCGAGGCGATTATTACAATGGGCCCTGACGTATGGACGACATAAGTCAGCGGACAAAGAACTGGCCGAAACTTTGTCTCACGGCTGACAAAGAGCCGTCGAGTTAGCCGTGGAGGAAACCGTGACCGATCCGGCGAACGATTCGTCACGGAGCGGGCCCAAGTTTTGGAAACATTCTGCCCCGGGATCGGTGGTGGCCGGGGCGCGCGTGTCTCAATATTTTTCTCGCCGAGAATACTTCTCACAGTTTAAGCAAGACGTATGGGTGTCGTTCTTTGTTACTTTTCTGCCCTGATAGATCCTCGAATTGTTCGAATTGTTCGTCCTCCCGGGTTCGCTTTCTCGGCTGTGTCTCGCCTGGTGGCTCTCTTTCGGCCCCTCGTGTCTCTATTAGGCGTGTTTTGCGTCTATCCGCGAAATTCGAAAGCGTCGCGCTTGCGAACGGGAGAGAGTAAAACGAAAAAAAACGGCACGGTTAATTGCCAGTTGCCTTCGAATGGGATCAAAGGAGCCGAACGTGGCCCCTTTGATCTTCCTTTTGTCACGCCTTTTTCGTTGTTCCGCAATATTTATTTGTTCCGCAACTTGCGGAATCTGAGGATCGATAGATTCTCTCCTCTGGGAAAGAGGAGTCTTCGTGGACCTTGAGGTTCGACGTTTTCTTTTCGTATTTGCTCGTGAACGATATGTATGCGAGCATATGATATCTCGAGACTTTTGAGGTATTCAATACTTCGCGCATATAGTATGAATAGTAAATTGTTTACTCTATATGAATTGTGAATTATAAATTGATGAATGTAATAGACATTTTGCGCAAAAATGAATCTAAAAATCGTCGTTTTTGTTATTTGTGGGAAATCGAAATTTGAAAAATACATGTATACCACGCGTTCATCTGTGTATTACATTCTACAGGTATATTTTCTTTAACATGCACTGCAACTACCGTTATTTTTATTTCTGAAAATACTTTAGAATCATTGAAAGGAGACGAATATCATTAATTGAGTAAATTTGAAATAATTGAAATTGAGTAAATTGAAATAACAGGTAACACTATGAAACGAAAAATACGCTTTCGTTGTACTTTTCATGTTATGTATTGCAACGTAATATCTTGTAAATATTTTATTAAAAAAAACAAAAATAAGAAGAAAGTAAGAAATACTTTATAAGAAATTAAATATTTTATAAAATAGACAAAACTTTTCAGAATACAAGTATACTAATTATACACACATTTATTCACATTATTATACAAACAATAATCACATACAATCATCACACACAATTATTACACAATATTACTACATATTTTTACAAATTTCCTATAAACTTCCCAGAATGAAGGAACACGCTCGATTGTTACACGTCGTTCCTACATTTGCAAATTTTCTTCAAATAGACGTGTAAGTATTCACAAAAAAAAAGAACGATACCAATGACGCCAGAAATCGGCCAGTCTCTCTCTTTCTCCAGAAACTTCAAGACCTCGTCACTTCCGGCACACCATGCACACGCAGACCATCACCCTTGCCGCTCAATTATGCAAATATCATCTCTGTAGACGACGCAGATACATACGTCTACAGTGACAATCACGAGATTGTTTCATCCTTCCGTCTGTACACGCGTTTTTTTTTTCTTCCCGCGCGAGAGCGATCGTAGGCCGTATCACGAGAAAAAGAAGAAGAAAAAGAAGAAGGAGGAGGAGGAGGATGGGGAAGTTAAAGGTGAAATTAAAGGTTCGGAATATTCGCGAACGGCTGATTGATTCGTAACACACACCAACTGTTCCACTTTGGGTAAATATTAATACATACGTAACTGGTGGCACGCGAAAGTATTTTGACACTCTTAGAAAAGTAAATATGTATCGTTCGCGTTATGTAAAAACATTTGGAGATTTCATTTTATTTTTGTACGAACGTTCGGGTTCACTTTCACCAGTCGTTTCTAATGAAATTAATATAAATCAATAATGAACGATCGAACGAAAGAATTGACAATAAAAATAACCGAATGAATAGAATTAACGAATCGAACGAAATAGAATCAACAGATTTTAGATGTTATCCCTTGAAGTAATGAAATTATTCCTGATGTCAATGGAAGAAAAAAAATATATATTCTTCATCGCAATTCGGAGAATTGAACCGATCATAAAAATGCAGAAGCTTTTACATATAAAAATAACTTCTAATTTTTGCCGGGCAGAGGAGGAGGTAGAGAATCGTTTCTCGACCGGCGAAGCGACCGCAAATATTCGTATCGCCGGCGAAGTAGTCGGTCGTCAAAGGGCTGCCTATGGTCGTTGGAGCGTCACGTAACGATTAACGAACAAATGGCGGGTAGTTACCGGTAATTGTAATAATTGTAGAGCGTGCAACCGCGCGGTTTCTTCTTCCTACGCCTCGCCTCCTCCCGATGGCTCGATGAAAAGGAGACGAGAACGAACGAACGACGAGACGACGCGCCATGTGTCATTGCAGTGGGAAAGCAATTCTTACTGAAGACTGGCGGAGAAAACATGTTTCGTGCTTCCTCGGTGTCGTTTCACTCATTGTTTTCCGGCATTATCGAGCACGAACGAGAGGAATCGCGGTTTAGATTCCGCCGGACTGTCATTAAACCGCTTCTTCGAGGGTGTCCCCGATGGATTGTTGATTTCCGTTCTGCGGACGGTGCCTCCTTGGGGACGAGGAAAAGCCGCACCGTGAGAAAACCCCGCGGACCGTTTCGCCCGGGGACCAGGACGGGAAATCGGCGTTTTATTTTTCGCTAATGATCGTAATATAAAGCGGCTCGCGTGTGCTGCTGCGCGAGCTAACCACCTGCGGCAAAGACAACGGTCTTCGAATGAATATATTTACACCTGTTACACACGGTTGTCGAACAGGTATCACGGTGGGTGCACTTCTCTCTCTCTCTCTCTCTCTCGAAAGAGGACAAACTTTGAAACGATACTACGAAAACTACCGCCAGCCTCTTTCTTTTTTTCGTTTTTGTTTCCTTTTCGTCTTACAAGGGACAACGTTTGCGTGACTGCGTTCGAGAGACTCGCGGTGAGAATACGTGTGTGTGTGTGTGTGTGTGTGTGTGTGTGTGTGTGTGTGTGTGTGTGTGTGTGTGTGTGTGTATAACGCGGTAGGACAGATACGCGTTTTCTAGTCGGGGGACTCGGTGTCTCGTAAAACTTCTTCTTCGGGAGAACTTCTTCTTCGTCGTGGCTTCGGTTTTTTTTATTGGTAATAAATATTTTAAAGTTCCCAGACATGATAACAAATATGCTCGTCGTAAAAAACTGTTTCATTTTCCAGCGCTGGTTGGTCGCGCGTGTTGCTCCCGGTCGTCGGGAGTGGAATGGAATTCGTCGAGTCGTGGCGAAAAAGGAAGAAAAAAAGGGGAGAAGAAAAGAAAGAGAAGAGAAATCTGTCGTACGAGGAAGAAAATTCCTTGCAACCGACGTGTGAGGTATAATATAATAGCTAGTTAGGGTTCATTGTATCGGTAACTCGTGTACGAACGCTCATATGCATGACAATGCTTCGGTGGTAGACCGGTGCCACGTTCTTCGAGCGACGCTCTTTGCCACGCATTCCGCCACGCCGCTAATGCCCTGTAATTCTTTTAAACGCGTGTCGGATCGAAATATCAAATCGGGCCTGACGGATCGGGGGCTTGTTTAGTCAAGCCGCATCCGTCATATCGACGACGTGTGAGATGATCGTTGGCGAGGCCCGAGATTAGCGTCTCTTCTTTCAGATTCTCATTATCGACCGGTGATGTTCGAAATTCTCACGAAAGGTCCCCGTGATTAATAAGGCTCGAAGTTAGTGTTATGCGAAAATCGTGTCAATTCGTTGGAACTTTAACTAGTAATTTAGCGTGAAATTTTTTCGTCGATGAATCAGATTCAGAATGGTACTAGCTTGCGAATTTTTGTAAAAGAGAATAGTACTGAACGGTCCAAGTTTCTCTATTAAAACTTGCCTAATTCTTGATAAAAATAAGACTTTAAGAAATTTGTAGTAAAAGTGACGCTTAATAAAAAAGGTACAAATCTTAAATGGTTTGTATTCGAGTTTTATTAATAATTCGCGTAAATAGAAGGAAAATTCGCAACATATCAGAGATCGTCGTCCAGTCCCGAAGATATAAAATTGTAGATTGTCTACATAACTAATAACGTAAATATAATTAATAATTCAAAGACGTTTAAATGGAACGAAACTTTTATTTAAATGTTTCAATTAATTTAGGAACACGAGCAAAATAAACGATGATTTCTTTTCAGTCTTACTTATTCTCTGTTTATAGCATTTCCAAAGTCGCTTTCATCTTGTTCTGCATCCACTCCCCTTTTTTTCTCCTCAACTTTAGACAAAAACGAAGAAAAAATCGAAGAACTTGTCTGACACTACACAACGAGCACGTAGAAAATGACTTACAGTTACGTTTGGTAAATCGCAAATACTGGTATACTACATTAGCATTTACCTAAATAGTCTAGAAATGATATACACAATATGAAAAAGTTATTTATTTATCTGAGAAATGAGAAATAACTAACCACGAATTCCGACGCTCCGCCGTTACACCGAATTTTCCAGCGTCCGCCGATTGACGTTTATCGACGATAAGATTGACCGTCGCCGGAGAGAGTAAAAACGCGAGGCGGTGGAGAGTAGTCGGCTCAGCTGGAAGCCGCCAAGACGTTTTTACGTCTGGCCAGTCGTGGATTCATCGACTTCATTCGTGGAACATGCGAAAGATACATATTCGTCGCGGTCCTCCGCGCTCTTCTTTTTTTCTTTTTCTCCTTCCTCCACTTTGTAGCCCGTTGAGTGTAAACTTTGTCCAAAAAGACGGCTCGTGGGACGAACAGAGGTAAAAGAGGGGGCGGGGAAGTGTGACCGTTCGTTCGTTCGTTCGTTCGTTCGGGAGAGAGTTCCGACGTTTTAGAACCGTGACGTCCGGTTGCGTGCGTCGGTTACTACCTTGAGGAAGATCTGCCAGGCGACAGCCGAAAAACAGTATTTTGGTTACAAAGCGTCGGTCACGGCCGATCGGAGACTTTTACGGCTGCCTCGCCGCTTCGATAATGGCCGCCTTAAGCCAAGACCCGGGGGCCAGCACAACTCGCTGGCCGAGTGTTGCACAAAGTTGCGTTCCACGAGAGCGAATTACTCGCGAGACACAGAAGCCTTTGCGGGCTGTGAGGCTCGCCCGGTGTGGATTATCGGTATTGATGGCCGTGCCGGTGTCCCGTGGCGAAAGCCGCGTCGACAGCTTCCACGCCGGACCACCCACGATCGATTCCAACCACCCCGAGAGCGGGGAAGGAAAGAACGACTCGTCGCCAATTTGCGTCGGGTGGTTCGTTCTGTTCGGTAATCTTTGGCAGAGAAAGTCGCCGAAAAACGTTGGACCAGTTTGTTCGGCGATTCTTTGTTCGGTACGTCTTACTTCGAGTCGGAATGCTTTCAGATGCGGTAGATAGCGGCGTGAGTGGAATTCCTCGGGCGAGGGTGGCAAAGTAAATAGAGAGGGAGAGGGTGGTGGAATGTCGGTGTTCTCCAGGGTTTGAATTTTCACTTTTCCGTTCCCATTTACTACGAGGCGCTTGTTTCGATTTGACGTAAGGAAATACGCGGGCGTAATGATTTTCGTTGATAATTTTATTTTATTTTATTTTATTTTTTTTCGAAATTACATCTCGATTGATCGTGAAGCTAAAGGGACGATGCTTTTAACACTCTTTCGGAATTATGTATCGTTTGTTAGAAACTGTCATTACAGAAGTTTTTATAAAGAACTGTACAATTCTATTATTTTATAATTTAATCTTTCGTTTCTTTACAAGTGCTTAAATACGGATATTCCTTTCAAGATTAATATTGATCTCTGTTTCTGACAGAGGTAATTGTATAAATCTATTTACTTTGACTGTCATATAAATTATGACGATTCATACGTAGAATATTCTGACACGGTCGTTCTAGTGTTAATAGAGATATTTTCATTTGTTTATTTGTATTAATATTTTCGTCAACCAATCAAAGTCGGATGGTAAAAGTTTTAAAAAATGAAATCTCAACGTATACTGTTTCCAGTATACCGTAGAACAGTATTTCTATCATAGTATAGTAGAATTCTGTTGATTAGAATGGAATTTCAGATTGTTTAATAAGGCTGTTCCTAGTTATTCAAACATCAATTTTTATTACACACATTTGACCGAGATATTATTGATACATTAACTCCGTATCATTAATGTGTACAACACGCAGCAATTTATTGCAAATACACTTGTAATCGTGAAACGGGTCAGCCGTGTGATCTAGATCTCTTAATGAACGTGTCTACTGTACGAGTATGAAGTTATTCGAATTCGTTTCTTTTTATCGACAAATTCAATTCAATCATTTCCATCCAGACAGATTTACATAAATAGACAAAGCTGTGACTGCGTCGAATCTATTGCAACTTTCTACTTTTTTTCACCGCTCCGTGAAAACCTGAACAAAGTACGTACGTACACCGAAAGATCGATCACGCGCAAAGTGTAACGCGACTTGTCATCATTCATGATGTCCCTTTACGCGGAAGAGCGACAAGGCCACCATCGGATTGCGCGATTCTTTCCATTCAGCAACGTGACGAAGGCGGCCCACGCAGAAGGAGCGGAAAACTCGCGCGTCTAATTTCCGATTCCGTTCGAAAAAGGCAAGAAACTCGTGGGAAACACCGGAATTCCTGCGAGCTACGGCACGAGCGCAATCGGGAACGATTCGCGGAGATACGAGAGACGTGTCCGATGTGTCAGTGGGACGACGTCCCACGGATCGTCCTCGCGAGTCTCTCTTTCATTCATCGATTCGTCGACGGGCAAAAACACGGTTTCGCCTTATACGATCGTCTCTGCCGGTTCCTTCCACCGTTCTTCGTCTCTCGTCGAGGAGCGAGAGAAGCAGTTTCTTTCTGGAAAACAAGACTCGATCGGCGCGCGGTTTTCCCGCGTTTTCTACGGTGATCAATGAGACTCTCGAGGTTGCCTCTCGCCTCGGCGATCGTTAGGCGCGCGACCGGGCACGGTGCAACGCACACGTGCACGCCATTGTGACATACGCGATTACCTTGGACTTATATGTATAGAAGATACGGGCACGCGTGCAACCGCGAGCGAGTCGTGGGCCGCCGGCGCTCATTGTCCACCAACCCGCGTTTCTATTTACCTCGCCGGTTGCGCGTCTACGTATTGCATCTACCGGTCGCCGTATACTGCGAGAGACAAAAAAAAAAAAAAAGAAAAAGAGCAGGAAGAAAAAACGTTCTCCTCTCATTAACCTTTAGCGCTGTTCTCCATTGTATCGTGCGATATCTGTTTGCTTTTTCTTCTTTTTCTACTTTGACCTTGTGCCTTTCGAACGAAGCCGTTTCGCGAGTTTAGGAAAAGGTCTCCAGCAGTGGGTCTTGGTTTCCATGCTAAAATTTTATTTTCAAACGATCGTCTAGAGTAGAGTATGTAGTGTTTGATTCGAGTCGTGTTACAGATGTACTAAGACGAGTTACACGTTCTCTGTATATGTCAGTTTCAATTGTTTTATTATTACACAGATTCAGGTGGGAAGATCTTTCAATAACCACGTTCTAGATTGAAATTTCAACTCATGTCTTCAGGTCATCGACAGTGGGAGTTTTTTCTATTGCAATTTAATTTTTACTACCAAAATAGTCAAAATGAGCAATTTATAATTTTTGTCAGGCATTTTACAGACTTGAAGCAGTGTATTTTTAAAAATTTAAATAATTTTTTCGTAAAATACGAGTAGAAGCTTGTATGCTCCAGGATCAGGAGTGCCCTGAAGTTTTCTTCAAATTTAATAAACAATTACTGCCATCCAGTGGCAGTAATTTAAATGAAATAAAATTTTATACAGTATCAGAAAAACAACGTTATTTATAGGTGCCTTTGTTATCATAAAGTTTCTCCATTTTTTTGTCCTCAATGTCTCTGATGGAAATTTTATGCCTCAATTCAGTTCAGTTCAGAACGAGACCAAGAATTTACTGTTCCCTTTCCTCTTCCGCCAGATAAAACGGTTAATCAACGAATTGGTCGCTCCGTTTCACGCTCGAGATGTGAGAAATTAACTTTTACTCGCGCGACAAATGAGCCGCGCGCGAATACGAAATTGATCAGCCCTCGTTAAATTTAAACAGCCGTTCTAATGGAAAAATCGAAATACCTTTAAAACGTAGTGTCGATCGATTTATCCGTGGGAAGCGATCCGAAGCGATATTTCGAGGCTGACAAATGAGCGTAATTTTTCCTACGCACGGCGTCGCGATTATCGCGGACACCGAGCGTTCAACGAGCTCGCGCGGCGGATATTAATAAACAGGATTCAATTTCTGGCGCGTTCGTATTTAATTACGCACTTATCGTCGCGGCGGCGCGTTGTTGTAACTCGCGTCGATAATACGCCACCGCCCGTTCCACGCTCGCATCGCAAGTCGCTTCACGCTCCGCTACGCGCGTACACGCGCCGCCGGCGGCAAGGTGCAGCAAACGATAAGGTGAGAATGAAACGTTCGATGTCGATGGATCCGACAATCTTGGTCTAATTAACATTTCGTGCCATCGTGTCGTCGATTTTTTTCTCAGCGAACGGTTTTTTCTTTTCTCTCTCTCTCTCTCTCTCTCTCTTTCTCTGCAGAAAAATGGATTCCCTTTTTGTAATTTCACGCGAAAGGATTCGAGCATTCGTCGGAGGCACCGAAAATTTTTACGAATATCATCGTGTATGTTACGTGTACGAAAGTCTGGAATTTTATTAGCATTCCGACGAGTAAAATGCACATGAATAAATTGTCCAAAGTGGTGTATACTCATTTAAATTTTTTAATAAACGTTAAGTTCCACTTTTATTGGATGTTTAGAAAAAAAATTGCAAAAAATGTAAAATTCAGATCTATTAGCAGTCTAGTAATAAGACCATTATAATTACTGAAATCAATTGAAAAATTAATCTACATAAATTAGTGCTGAACGTGATCCTATTTGAGTATTATATCATTGTCAGATTAATTCCAAGTCTTGGTTACTATCTTAATTACAAAGTATTTCTCTAATTACAAAAGATTTCTACAAGCGTTCGAACGCTTTCGTTCGTTTGACGACTTAATAACGGCCGATTGAGTTGTTCCAAGACGATAATAATCTGTTCTTTATGAAGATTCGTATAATTATTCATGTTACAGAGTTACTCTCAGGGAGAACTAAAGGTGCTCGATCTCGATTTCTCATTGTTAACACATATCCGTCCGCATGACGAAAATTCGTCATTTCACAGACAATCACCAGCAGCCAAATGACGAAAATTCGTCATTTGTATATTGCAGTAAATAATTGATTGTCGTTTTATTAAATCCGAATAAATTAAAACGTAATTTTTACCAAACAGAGATAATTCTACGAAAAAAACTGATTTCAGCTTCAGTTGCATCGTACAAGGGTGCAAATGCAAAAAAAAAAAATTAATTTAAAAACGTATTAGTACTGCGTATTAGTATCGGTACTGCGTATAGGAGAAGTTTATTCAAAGTTTAAGCACTTGGGTGTTCGGATATTTAAGAAATTTCAGGGATATTACTGTTAATTTTCTATTTTTATCAAAATCAAATAATAAAGCAAATAATAAAGTAAATCTAAAATGAACGAAAAAAAGAATATGTGCAGACAATTTATCTGATTGTGAGTCTAGTGATAACATTGAAGATCTTTTAAAATCTAATTTTGATAATGATGATAGTGACGATAGTGATATTGTTGTGACAAGAAAACGCCCATGTCTAAATCCTTTACAATATAGTGATTCTGAAAATGACAGTGATACTGAAGATGACTTGTGGTCTGATACTGACATAGTACCCGTTTTGGAATCTTTTGAAGGAGTGCCTGTTGTAAAAATTATGCCAAATTCACCCGAAGAAGTGAAGAACTATTAATTATTGATAAAACTAAAGTTTTGAAAATAATTTACTTTGTCTAATAAAATAATAAGTATGTTTTCAGTAATTCATTTCAATTTTTTTGTGGATTTAATTTTTATTTAACTTCAGAAAGAAAAAAATCAAAAGTAAAGGTGTACATATAAATACAAATTCATTTTATTTCATTTCCCAAAAATTTCACTGAAAAATATATGATTTTTTCAAAGTTTGTTTTATATAGAGCATATCGTTTCTACAAAATAGTGTCAAAAAATGCCGGTATTTGGTCAATGGTGGTGCAAATAATGCCGGACGGATATGTGTTAGTAGAACTGCAGTTAGAATTGCAATATCAGTGTAAAGTTCTGCTTTAAAAAGTTCTATTTTAACAAATAAAATATAGTCACAACGAGTAACAGATAGAACCGTGAATGTCTCTATAGAAATTTTACTCTGATTTCAAGAACGGTATAAAATTTACACACTGAGAAATGAGAGAGAAGAATTCCCCATAAATTTTATTACGGATTTACAAACAATACGATTTTTATACACGAATCACCGATGACTCACTTCGTATCGATATATTCTCTTAAAACGGGAAAATAATTAAATGTAATTAAATAAATATTAAACTCCCAAGGTTCTGAATCTGATCATGAACCCCGCGTGTCTCGTTGAAAAGTACCTAAAAAATCGCAGCTCTTTTCAATTAAACGAAAAGCATTCTCCCCCCTCCCTCCCCCAACGGAATGGCGGAACGTTCGAATTCATTCGTCACGTTCAAGTTTTTCGGGCTTACTTAGTTCGTAAATCACGATCGAGCCCGTATGAATTAATCCAGGCTCGACGGAACATATAATCGCAACTTTTTTTTATCGATCTCTCACGACCGTGTTCGCCTCGCTTCTTTTTTAATCCTTTACCGAATTAAAAGAAGAGACCACCACATTCTAACAGGCTCCTCTTCGTAACGCAGAAACGACCGAGACAACAACAACGAACGCGTTAATTAATCATTGGTTGGCCCAACCGTTAGGTTAATTTCGCATTATTGGAACACGCGCGTTGAAATACGTTTCTTACGAGGCTGTGTCTTACAGGCCGGTGTAATACATATGTAAGAGTTGCGCGTAGGTCAGTGCTGGCACTGCATAACGCAACGATCGCTGAACGCAGGTATGACGAGATCGTCGGCTATGGAAAAACAGCTTTCTCTCTCGACAGGTTCAACCGGCATAACGTAGGAATTAAATAGATAAACATACGCGCGCCGCGTTTGCTTATTCTGTGTCCGCGAACACGCGTACACACACACGCGCGCACACACGGTGGATCGGGTGGCGGGGGACGACCAACCGAGATATTCGTTATGCAAAATAAAACGTGGTGAATGTACCACATTCGCGATGGTGGCACGCGCGTGTCGAATAATAATCGCATAGGTACGCGTTGCTTGCTTGTTAATTCGCGCTTTTCTTTTTTTTCTCTTTTTTTTTTTCTTTTTTTCAATGATACCTTTCTGTTTCTATTTTTTGTCGATCGGGGATCGTGATCCGTTCGAGACGAACAATTTTGCGGTGATTGTTGACGCGATAGCTTTGCAATAATCGATGATATTTAGAATAAGTGATAGTTCGTACGTGGAACCGATTGATTTGCAAGATATTAGAGTACGATTTCCATTATTTTTTTTTTTTTTAATACGAAGGAAATTTTATCGCGATGATTGTAGGCGTGACAGGTTTGCAGTCGATGATATTTACACTAAGTGTAGAAACCGATTGACTCGCAGCTACAGTAATTAAGACTTGCAAGATACGATTTCCATTTTTTCTGTTTTTTTTTTTTCTTACGCGAATGAAATTTTTCTTCTATCTTGAAATAATGTTGTAGACTCGTTTCCGATACAATGGAAAGTTGAATTATACTCAGAAGATCGATTTATTTACTTATTTAATATATTCATGTCGTGTCGTGTCGCACGGACAATTGTGGACTTCCCGATAGAAGATATTCCATGCATACGCGTTTATCGATATAATAGACTTTCAGTAAACGTTGCTCGAACGATTTCGAGCGACACGTCGCAAAGTCAGTCGCCAGTCTGATTTACATTGTAAAAGAAGTGCCGTGTGACGGATAGGTGCGGAGATGAAAATAACGATGAATCTACTGCTTTATATTCTTCTCATTCCGGTTACACCGATACTATCTGCGCTCACCTTTAATACTGTCTCCAGCTACAAACAAGAGCGCGACGCAATCGTCGCGGTTTCCTATCGAGTGTTAATTCCTGTTTCCACCGTCGCCGAACGAAAACTGTAATATCTGTAGCTATTCTCGAACTCATTTCTGTCGAACTCGTTCCCGAGAGTACGTTCGAACATTTATCAGAGAGAAAAATTTTGCTGCCCGTGTTTCATCCGTTGTTGTATAAAATACATCGAAATTTTTGCGGGACTATAACGAGATACCAACTGTCGCGATTTTCAAAACGCGCATTTAGTAAAAGATCAATGTACCATATTTACAGTACCACTTGGAAGATACAACAGATATCCAAAATAATCGACTGTATTTGCGATCTCTTGCGAAAATATATCGTTGAATCTACCAGTATGATCGTGATAATCGAATCTCACAATTGGACTGTAAATTGTGTAAATTTGCGAGAAACTTGAAGTCGTAAAAACATATAAAATGCGCCTTGAAATTAAAAAGTACATAAAAAAAAAGATACTCATTTTAATATTCAGTCATTTCAATTGAGTCATTCGCTTTAATGTTTTACTCATTTTAATTGAATTGGAGAAGAGCCTCTTTTGCATAAGTATGAAGCAGCGGCGGCCCGTGAACAGTGAAATTCGCTAATGAAATTTCCCCCTCCCCTCCGTGACGCGCGTGAAATGAATCGAATCGCGTTCGTAAATAATTTCCAGAAGTGTTCCGGGGACTTTCGCGATGTGTTCTGTACATTATCGTCGGACGATAAAAGGCTACAACGAGACGACATTGATGTCGTTGTCGTTGTATCGTGCGTGGCGTATTCCGGGTAAAAGCACACGGGGAATTACGTGGCTGCGGGAACGAGAGGCCCGAGACGTTACATAAACCGTGCGGAATAATGGAAGAAACCGGAAATTCGATAGTGTACTTCCGAAAGGACCGTAACGAGCCGTTACTCGGCTACAGACTTTCGGGCCGTAATGCGAGTACACGAGACGGGAGGAGCCGGGGCTTGACTTTAGTAAGAGTTTACGAGGGCCGCCAACACGGGGTTAATTCAATCAGCCTATAATCCCGACTCTAACCCTGATTACCCCCGGAGAAAGCGGCCGGCAGTTCAAGGCGATTCGATCCTGATTAAAAGCCATCGTTCGCGTTTTCACCTAACCGACGATTATTACGTCCAACGAACTTTTCCTCTATTTCCCTTCCTCTCGATCGTCGTCACTACTACTCGGCGTTTGAAAATCACTGGCGATCGAGATTAACGCTAGAACCGCCAATGACTAATGCATCGAATTTTCGTCAGAGAGATATTAAGCTCTTTGCCATCGGGAACTTCTTTTGCATCGTCTACTAGTAATTTATTAGTACAGTAGTGTGCTCGTGAGAAACAATCGACACTGAAAATGTGTTCTGCGAATTGGCATCGAAAGAAAGAGTGGAGATGAACAGGAGAGGGAACAGGCCCTTTAAATTAACCTTCTATTGCATGAATTTTTATGACGAAAAAAATATATATGGCTGTTAGTTAAAATATATATGGGTCTACTTAAAATGAGTGTGGTCGTGAAATAAATAATAAAATTTTATTAGAAAATGTCATTTATTGCATTTTATGCAACTATCAGTAAATTGTCTACTTACTATAGAATTTATTTGAAATTTAAGTTGCCAATTGGGAACAGAATATGCAATAGAGGGTTAATTCCAAAAATTAGTCGGACGCTTACCAGTCCAAAAAGTGCAGTCACTTACGAGGTTGTATCACCTCAAATAAAATGACACACATTGGGAATAATCTTGTTAAAATGGTATTTAACGTGAGATTTTGTTGATTAGTTTCTTTCTAACGTGTGATATCGTTTAGGTGTTAAAGCAATCGTCAACGTGCATTGCGAATTTTCTAGAACTATAGTGTATAAGAGTTAACGATACATACAATATTTTTAGTCACCAAAAGAAAAAAGAAATAATAATGTTCTCTGTCATTTGGTAAACTTTCGCAAGAAGTTCAATAAGAAGTTTAGTTTATGTGAATTACTTCGAATGAGTGTCAATTGACTCGCGACTGGCTCTGTCCTTGGGAATTTTTTTCTTCTGAAATTCTTTTAGTCTTCCCCAACGTTTCGTTATTACGGCTTTCACTCTACTGTAGTGAAGCATCTGTATTATTACATTACTATCGTATAATGCCAAAAGTATATCTATATCCGTTATAATCATATTTATATTATAAAAAAAAAACAACAAGTTCGAGCAAATATGAGTATGTCCCCTTAGAAGTTGTTGAGTTCAAAGAGTTAAAGTAAAAAAAAAAAAAAAAGAAATGAAAAAATACAAAATACAATAAAACAAGCTTTTATTTTAGTATAAAAAATTATTTAAATCTCTAAAAATATACTGTTTTATGTATTAAATTATGAATTGGTCATTTTGACTACTTAGATAGTTTTAATGTTAAAGAATGGAGGTTGCAAGTACGGGATAGATTGTAATAGGAAAGTGTTGTCACCTTGATTTGAAAGTTTCGTTTGTTTTTAAGCTTTTACTCTATTTTATTTCTTTTTTCTTTATTTTCGTTTAATTCTCACCTTTATCCATTTTTAAACTTTGATCTTTCGAAATTTGCACCGTTACAAACCGAGTGATTGAAAATTCGCGGCGGATCGAAGGTAAGATTAGATACATTATAAGAAAAAGGAACTTGAGGGAAAGTGTGTTAACACAAGTAAATACAAGAAAACCATAGGCAAGTATCGCAGAGATTACACACGTAACGTTACATCGCGATTTCTCATTATGTTCAAACACGCAGAAAGCTATCGCAAACGTAAATTTAATAATATTATTGTACAAAACATGAGTTAAAACGTTCGTGGAAGATTCGATCCGATTCGGAAAAATGTAGTTTCAAATTTTCCTTCCACGATACTCGAAACTTTCAAAATAAAAAATCTGTAAAATCATGTACGCGATATTAGCAGTCAAATATAGTTAAACATAGTTCCCCACATCCATAAAAGTCCGGATCGTTTCCTTTTGTTTTGTTTGCATTTATTTATTATTTTATATACGCGTAATGCACGCAAATTTCACGCGCGTGTTAATCTGAAAATCCTGAAAACAGGACGGCTGGTAAAATTCAGTCCCGGTTTTCCGTGTCGTTCCTCGGGATTGAACGCGGCAACGTGTATCCCAGGTTGACGGTTACTATTTTTTTTCTTTTTTTATCTTTCAAACGCGCTGTGTGCCATTAGGATTAGTGGGTAGCTCGCGGTTCGTTCACCGGTCGAGTAGCAGAAACAATGGCGGTCCGCGGCGGGTGCTCGCTCTGGCAACGCACTCGTGGTCGAAAGTCCATTTTGAAATGGGTTAAGTGCGCTTAAGATAATTCCGTGTTCTTAAAAGCTATTAGTTTGCTCGCGGCCGGGCCGAGTTCATGGTTCGTTCGAGGGCATCGCGTGAAACCGAACTTCACTTCTCTTCCCTTCTCCTTTCTTCTTCTTCTTCTTCTACGCTCTCTTTCTCAACATTTCGTTTAAGATAGCTAAGAAACGGCGGGAATTGGTCGAATTGTGTGCGTGCAGATAACATCGGGCTGCGCGACGTGACTCGACGAAATGTGTCAGAGTTCAGCACCCTCTCGTAGAGTTTATTTTTTCCAATAATGGATAAAAAGTGGCGAAAGAGCACGAGTCGTATGTACATTTTATAAATACGAGACAGTTTTTATGTTTAAAATCTAATACCAAGTCTGAATCCTCATCGATCCATTTTATCAATTTTTCTTGTAAGATGTTATAAACATTGTTTTTTGCAGCACGCAAGTAGTACATGTAGAGCGATATCTTTTTTTCTAACATGTAGCGTTTCTGATAACGAAATAAGTTTCGTTAAAACTAACGAAATTTTTAAAACTAACGATTCTGACTTAATACCCCCTTTGCCTGTTGATGAAAACAAAAATGCAATTTCTCATAAACTTCAGTGTTCGAATAAACTTTGACTTGAATAAGAGTGAATAATTAATCGTTATTCGGTTATTTGTTACTCAAGTTATCCGTCATTCCAGTTATTCCTTAGTTGCTTGGAGAACCTTCATTCTAATTGCTTTTTATTCTCATTCACAAACGCGATCGACAAATTAGTTATTCTACATAAACTGTAATAGTTATGATTTATCATGTTAGTACATCTAGTTCTTTATATCATAGCATTTCGATTGTAATACACATGTGACAACAGTATTATGAATTGTACTGCAACACATAAAATTGTATTGCATACACATAAGAATGTTTATCGCGACTAGTATTTTTACCTACAATCGTTGGAAATATAGTAATAATATTTACCTACATTCTTACTTTCATTTTTTCATTCGAAAACTTGTGTGTGACGAGTAAATTCAATTTATTTATTATTCGCTTTTAGCAACGTTGATTAATTTGTTCGTCGTTCGTAAATAACAATCCGAATTGAATTTATTTCTATTGAAGTTATTTCTGTGTCGAATAATAATTTCTGTCTAGGAGTGTGCCTCACGTGTGATAAATTTGAGCCATGAAATCGTAAAATACGATAATCACACGTTGGATTCCCCAATCCCTTCAACATGTGGCTGCTCCAAATTGTGAACGATCTTATCGTAACACCGGCATAAATGTATCAAGTAGATCGTGTCGCGATGATAAAGGCCGAAGAGGGTCGAATTAGGAAGTTCGTGGAAATATTTTTTTTTATTTCGGCGAATTTTTTCTGCCTGGCTGGTATCAATTTCACCGGATAAAGGTCCGGATAAAACAATCGAGATTCAAAGCATTTCGGTACAGGAATCCGAGAAATATGTCCCACTGTATAAAGGAAAGATTATTGAGAATGAATTAATCCTGTCGTATATATTGCCCTGGTGTCAGGTTTTTTGCGAAACTATGCTCCACGCTCTCTAAAGCTGCTCTTTGTATCTGTTTTTTATCTTGCTTTTTGTTTCCTTTCTTTCTCGTTTTATTTTCTACGAACTCGACAAACATCGAGGTCTAACTCCCACGTACGTTTTCACATTTATTTCATATTTATTTGGCTAGCTTTTACGCGACTATACAATACATACCGCCGGAGTTTCGGCGCAGAAAAATATAAAACTTTCTTATTTTGTTAAGTTTACCAAAAAAGTAATTGCATTTTTTTTTTTCTAATAGATGGACATATATGTATTTCTTAAAACGTAAACTAATTTCATTTTCGAACAAATTGACCTAACTTCATTACTAAAGTAAATGTAAGAAATAACTTCATTTTAAACCGCAAATTCATTGTGCAATCTGATTGTTCATTTTACAAAAAGAAAGTGCACGATCTCGTTGACAATTGTTTCTTTGGCGTTGATTTTGAAGTGGAAAATAAAAAAAAAGAAAGCATATTTGCTGTACTACTTCCGAAAAGGAAAAAAAAAACGCGGTGCAGGCTCGTAGAAAATTATAACATGTATGGCGGAGAAACCTTCGAATTACGGCAGCGTTAGAGCTGGTTTGCCAAATTTCATTACTTACGAGGAGATATAAAATCGTTCTTTGTCGGAAAAAGATGAAAACTTTTTTGAAGAGCGCGGGATCATGAACGAGTAATCGAACGAAATGGCAATTATGTCTAATAAAGTTTCCGTTTCACTTTTCGGCCAATTTAATAGAATTTCTCGATTCTATTATCGCGAGAAAGGAGCAAACAACATTGAAAATTTCAAGTGATTCCTAATACAACGACCTATATTTCTATAATGGAATTTATCTGCTAGAGATCACGTGAGGTCTCGAGCAGGTCCTCCGCTCGTCACCGGAGGTGAGATGCATCATTTCCGGGATTGGCGGCAATTTCCCAAATGGCAGTTTGAAAATCAAACGAGCAGCACAAAGGGATTTGTCGGGCCGAGCCTCGAATATCGTTCTATCGCCGTGGGCGATATTAATATCGCGCTATCTCTCGATCCACGTAACATAATAACTGTGTCATCCCTCTCAACCCTCTCATCCCTCTGCTCCCTCCTTCTGCTTTCTCCTCTGTCTCGTCACCCTGTGCTAAGTGTACTCCCTCCTGTAACGCGTTTGTCTCTTGCCACAATGTTCTCTGGCCTCGCGATTCTCATTCTCTCTGTTCGGCCATCTCACTCTCTCTCTCTCTCTCTCTCTCCTCTTTGTCAGTTGGTTACGTTGCCACCGAGAGTTGATTGGATCCACTTAACTGGGTATACGGCATACGACATTACTGCTCTATGGTGTATGGCGGAGCGTGTTGTTGCGTTGCGCCACCATAACCTGACGTCAGCGACGGAGCGAAACGGCACTCGAGCCTGGCATTGTTCGCCGGGGTCTTGTGTTCACGCTAGATTGGCCATTAGTGGTAATTTCACCGGTAACGTCTTCGCGAAACCTCTTTGCGCTGATAAACGGAAGCGCCGCTTTGAATCTGAGAATTGGGCCGATGTCACAGAGACGTGACGTTATTACGATCGCTGCTCGCTTGCTCTGACGTAGCCTCGGAAGGCTCGGAGGCCGTGACTGAATTGGTGAATTTGACCCATTAACTGGCGAGCAGCGATTTATCATGAAAATAAGTTTGCCAGCCGATGAAACGGCGAATTGAGAAATTTATTATAATCTTCCTTCGGGTTCTATAAAATTGTGAAATATAGATGGAGGCTTGATGATAATGGGAGAACGATGCACATTCTTGGAACAATCTCAATATTGAAAAAAAAAAAAAAAATAGAGTTTTGATGATAGAAATTGATCGAGGACAATTGCACTTGAAATTTATCAACTTTATAAATACTTCAAATTTGTACAATCAAATTTCGATACGTAAGAGAAGAACGTGAAATTTCTTTTTCCACCGCTTGGAAAAACAGAATTCGATAAATTGAAAATGAAATGTTGATCAACGAGTGCCATTATCTCGGACGTTCATTGGAAGTGAAAAAAGCTATTAGCATTAAATTTGAGAGAAGATTCGCGCGATTACATGCATTGCATAAATTCGGTATTAAAATTTCGGATTGTAAAGGCCAAGCGTTTGTTCTGTCGCGACGAGCTCGTCGACATCGCTGGAATCGTCAGCAAGGAGAGACACGATCGTAGCTAAGTGGACTTTGCTAAGTAACAAGGGCCGGTCTAATGACTCGAAAGGCCTAGATTATTTTATTATCACGTCGCCAGTGATTTCGGACGACGAGGATCGTAAAACGGTCCCTTGCTCTATCGGTAGCAGCTCGAGTATGAGACGATAGATAAAGGCTACTATAAAACGGGCGCGCGGGTAATTGAGCGAGCAAGATAAACAAGATTTACTTAAAATAAGACCCCCTGCGAATTCAATTAAAACTTCGCCCTCGTGCCATCGTCTGTCGAAGACAATGCTCCGCGTGTCTGACTATTTCGAATCGTTCTACTACGATGAAACTAACAATAAGAATGAACAGTCCCCTTCCTCCGTGTGGTTTCAACTTTTGCCAATTGAATTGGCCAGTTGTTATTCGTTTGGTTAACTGTGTCGATAATAATGACATGTTATGTATCACTTCGTCAATAATATTTCCAGATATATTCATTTCTTACTAAACGTATCTTTACAGTAAATCATTTTCACATTTCGTGAACATTTCTACGATAAATTATTTATTTGTATGAATCTTCAAGTTGATTTCAAATTTTATAATCGCCTCTCGTCTCACAGTATTAATAAAATTTCGAGAAGTTTCGTGTAACATATGGAACACTGCGTGTCCATAAAAATTGTTCGGATATTATCAGGTATCTCCAATTTTTGCATTCTATATGCATGTTTGCATGTTTTCTCGCAACAGGAATGCATCATCCACTAGTGAAAATAATTTCCATTTCCATGCTTTCCGTTTCTTTCGTATCTGCGAAAAATATGTAAGAAAATATTATATCATTCTAAAAAAAAAAAAAGACACTCAATATCAAGAATAATTACTCACTTCCAAGAACTGCGGCGGTCATGGTGCCTCAAAACCTCGGGTGTCCTTTTGTCCGCGGCGGAATTCGAAAGTTCGGCCATGTCCTTGGCCGTGGTTGAAACGTGTAACGGTGCATTTCTATTCACATGGCCGCGCGCCACGCGTAATTCGGTACACGCATACGACGAGGGGAGAGCCTGTGAGCACAGGGAGTCAAAGAGACGAAGATAGAGAGAACTTGAGAGACAGAGAGAGAGATAGAGAGAGTAAGGGCAACAACGATCCAAGCATTATCCGCGTTGTCGTGTTACGTGTCTTACAACGTGATAAGCCGCCGCGAACAACGTTGCTGTACACACCAGGTCCAGAGCCGACGACGACGACGACGCACGTCGCGACGTCCGCCTGAAAGCCAGTCGCCAAGCCCTCTCTCCTTCCCCTCTATCGTGGGAAAAACTCGACGCGCGCGAGATGCAAGCTCTCCACGTGTATATATAGACGGCACGTCATCCGAAGCTAGAAATATCGAGGCCAGGCAAACGTTACTCGTGCAACGAACGCGCGGCAGTATCGTCGCGAGAAAAATCGATTCGATGTGCACGAGAGGTTGATCTTCTCAGGAGAGGCAGCAGGTCAGAGTTACGCTGATCGTTTCCTTCGTTCGACCTACATAAGACATTCGTACGAGGTATGGGATTCATCGCAGGTATGAAAAGCTCGGTGAAATTTCGTTGCAGTTCTCCTGATGGCACTTTTGATACCGCGTAGTTCCGTGTTTTGTTGCGACGATGTTGAGAACTGGCATTGGACGAATAGTCCTGGCAGTTACCGGGATTGATGTTTATTCGATATGCTTGGGACTTCGGGGTTTCGTTGTTTGTTGTTCGAAGTTTCTGGTTTTGGTTTGCTGTTTTTAACATCGAAACTATCAATCCTATTGTTAATTGTGTAATTCCAGTTTTGTAAAATTCCAGCCCTTAAATTCCACTCTCTTAAAACTTAATAGGTTTTAAGTTTTATATTTTAAATTTCTTTTCGAATCGTATGTTCAAAATTCAGCAACTGAATTGGTTCAGCTTTCTTCGTTATATCAATAGAAAAAAAAAAAAAAAAAAGAAACGATAACAACATCTTGATTCTATTTGATCATACAAGATAGATTTGAATGTTTTCGATCCAACGAAGAATAATCACTCGTTTCGTCGTTGTAAATCTTGATTTCACCGCAAGATGATAAAAAAGAAGACGAAAAAGAGAAAAGTAGAAGTAATTTCTCTTCGATCAATCGCAGAACAATTAATTATCCAATTAAAATCCAGAGAGGTCACAAAAGCGTCTCGTTCATCGTGCCAATAACGTGCCATAATCCGGCAGTATGCGAACTACGTTGAGAGCGATTACGACTACGGCGAGTAGGAGCGGTTTTCAAGTGCGCACGCTAATTTTCGTCCGTGATAATCGCGTAAATCATATGTGGCCGCGAGCGTGCCGGCGCGATCTAGATAGCGCGGCGTCTAATTTAATATGGTGGCTTTTCCAGTTCGCTTTTACAACACCGTGAATCAGTATCGCGTGTTTCGATTAACGCGCCTCCGCGTTTTTCAGGATGAACCGCGTGTTGCGAATTGAGCGGTAATTAGCCGCGTGTCGCCCGAGAACGATTTCATGCCGCGGAGAAAATTAGTCGCAGCATTAGAAACGGAGATTTGTCGAAAACTTTCCATCGCGGTTCGTCTCAGTTTCACTGGAGAGACTGAGTTTTGGTTCACAAAAACGAGAGAAAAAAAAATGAGAGGACCGTGATAAATTAATTTTCGTTTGCTGCTGAAAGAGAAAAAAGCATTAATGCGAAATAGTTGCGAGAACAAATTTTTGTTCGAAATTGTTCATACATGAAAAATTTGGTATTGAGGTTAGCAATTCCAAAAATAATTTTAAATTGGCTAATGTTGAATTATATAATTATTCTTCAGTTATTGTTCAAGTATGAGGCAGTGTTTAATGTAATGCAACATATTATCTTGAAATAATCCTACGTTAGTTTATTTGAACAAACGAATGGTTCTTCTCTAAATTGTTTAGCTATTTGACTGTCGGAAACTGAAACAATTTATAATTCTGTTGTACGAACTTCATCCTCCGTTGAGATTATTTGTTATCCTATTTCAGAATCAACTCAAGATGAAATTATTTGTCATCGATCGATTTGATTTGTTGCTTCGAGCTGAAGTTACCTTTTCAAGTAATAAAATAATAAACCGTAAGTGTAAATGATTATTTACATCGTCATTTCAGATATCACTTTTTATTTTTATCTCAAATAGAATTTGCTGAATCCCGATACAACGTACGGACGATTCTCTCGGACAGTTTATTTCACAATTATTGTCATATAATGCGCTTTCTCCTGCACGAAGCGGAATCTGCAACCGCGCGAGAGATCATCGATAACGTGACTGATACACGAAGAAAATGAAACTTCACAGTTAACTCGTTAACGATCTCTCCTTTTAATTCTTTATTTGACTGACCCCTTGGGCAAATCTCGAAGCGATCCGCAACTCTGTTCGATTTCCGTTCTCGATTGCAATCACATTTCACGATCATATGCTTTTTCGTTCGTTCCTTTTTTTCTTATTTTTTTTTGTTTTTGTTTTTTTTTTCCTTCGATAACCAACCATCCGGAAATTAATTATGTAACTCGTGGCTAGTAATTGGGCAGCAGATATAGAATATATTTACCATATTTTTTTCCATCGAACGAACTCGCGCGACTCGTGAGTAGTTTCTGGATCGTTTCCGGTTTCACGGTGTCCGGTAAGGCCGAATTTGCGGCCTCTTTGTTCCGTGACGGTGGCATCAGCTGTTCGATGTTAAGACGTAACCCTTTCAACCCTCGCGTAACGAAGCCAAGGGACCTTAATTAATTAAGTCCTTGCGGAAGACTCAGGTGTTCGCCGAAATCTGGCGGTTTCTCCACGGTCCCGGCGAAGGCACGATAATGGCGGCATTATCATACACACGACCTATTTAGCCCGTGGCCATCGTAACGGGATTCCTAAATTCGGATCCGTGTCTGTCTCAGGTGCACGCGTCAAGAAACGATCGCGTCATTCAGATCGGCTTTGTCGAGTGGAAAGGAACAGAGATTTGTAATACAAACTACGTGAACTATCTACAGTGAAGAGCATAATTGCACCAATGACAATGAAAAGAATTGTCATATAATAATCCATTTGATCTCATTTGGAAAGCTTCTACTTGTGGCAGCTGTGAGCTCGTTTCTTTTTTTTTTTTTCTCGAAGATGACTTTACATTCGCGTGTAAGAACATTGAAAAATTTTTCCCGGTGACTAGGTTTAGTTTGAAAATTCAGGTCACCCTTTTTCAACGACACCTTAAAACTTGTTGTACGATTATTTTTTCATTATTTTTTTGAACGTTGAACATTAGGTTTAAGCGACAGAAATTCAAGAAACTCTAACATTTTCGTCGTCTGTTTCAAGTTCGATAAAATGAATAAAAATCGTACAGCGAGTTTCAAAGGGTTGTTTTACAAAGAGAATTTTAATTTTTCTAAACATGTTTGAATTTTTACTTGCGAAAAACAAGCATGAGCAAAATGTAAATATTTATATTTGATATTTACAATGTGCATGTTTACACTTAAATATCACAAATTGAAGATCATTTCATTATTATGCAAGATTTTGAGAAGAATTTGAACTTCGATTCTTGAAATCATCATTTCTTTAATTTCGTAATTTTATAATGGTAAAAGCGAAACATTATATTAAAAATAATTATATTAAAATAATTATATTAAAAAATAATTATATTAAAAATAATTATATATTTTTTAATTTCGTAATTTTATAATGGTAAAAGCGAAACATTATGTTAAAAATAATTGTATTGTTAATTAACTTATTTATGATCCTCGTCAGTCCTCGTTTAAACTGAATTTTTTTATTGCTTTCTAGCTACTAGTTACTTCATTCGCATCGCACAAGTCTGGCAATGTAAAATATTAAATGGTAAAAAGTAAAGTTTCTTCGAATTTCTCGAGAAATAAATGATAATTTAATTGAAAAAAAGAACCGTACAGAACTTAGATTCGACGATTTTGACGGGCAACTGGCGCGAGGTTTTTTTTTTTAGACCAGGAAGACCACTTTTGCTATGGTAAATTTGATGGTACTCTTGGTAAATAAGGAACAGTCTTTTTCTGGGTCAAGCACTCTTCGTGCAATCTTCTTCTCCCCGTGGCTCTCAGGATTCTCAACGGCAGGCTCCTTCACTTGTACTCCCTTCTTTGATTTCGTACGGCTAATTTATTTCGTACGCGACTTCACTGATTGCGGGTTGATCAATACCAGTCTAACAGCTATTAAACATTGCCGACCTACGTTGATACGTGAAACTTCGAATGTTTTGACAACCGGAAATTTGTTGAGATAAAAAAAAAAAAAAAAACACGACTTGAATTTTCCTTGAAATAACTTTAAGCCATTTCCTAGATTGAACAGAGAAATAGAATATAAATAAACTCTACGTAATTTTTATCTCTAACATCCATATTTCTATTTGCTTTTTTTTTCATTTTTACATCGAGAAATAACCGAAATCGATTTAAAAAACGAAGGTTTCTGAACGCAGAAACGGTATCCAATACCGTCGTATCAACGATGCAATTTGCCTTTATTTAGTCGCACACGCAAATCTCGCGTACAATTTTCGCTCGCTGCATCCCGACTTGACCTATTTCCTCCCGGAAGCAACACCCCCGTTCCTCGCACCCTTGCATCGGCACACCGGTACCCGAACGATTCCTCCGGCAGGAAGCCCGATCAAACTGCAATTCCATATTTCCATCGTTGGCGATTCGAGATAGGTTGGAAAAATGTGCGGCACCGGTGGAAATCTACGATGCTGTAAATACTGGTACCTCGATAGCGCAGCGTACATACGGATCGCAGAAAAATTCGTTAAAGGCGATATTCGCTCGGTGTGTGTATGTATGTATGTATGTATGTATGTATGTATGTATGTATGTATGTATGTATGTATGTATATATATATATCTGTTCGTAGATACAGCTTGAAATAATGGTGTTTGCCCGGATCTCGAGATATCATTGTTAACAGCGGACAACAACCCCGTATATTTCGGCGAATCGGCGCGATTCAACGTCCCCTCGCCCTCAGGAGAGGAGGGACGACGCAGCGAAACGATTTAAACTCCTGCCGGCGTGTTGCACGGAAGCGCGTAGACGAGAACGCGAGCGCATCGGAGCCGAGTGCATTAACGTGCACGACCTACTTAGCCAAGTTCGAGCGGTCATAAATCAGTTTACGCTGCTCCGTACTTATCGATGCTGCGCCACGTAAGTGCACTCCCTTCTCTCTCTCTCTCTCTCTCTCTGTACACGTACGTACGTACGTGTGTTATACCTACACGGAAACCGACGAAAGTATTCGAACGATGTCTAAAGAATCTCTTTCGTGAATTATTTACACGTATTACGCGCGCGTGTACGGCTGCGAGATTGCCAGTTCTGAACGTGTACCGAGGCACGCATTTATTGAGGAATCAAGGATCTCTAGTTTTAACATTTTAATGTTAATGCGCCTCTTGGCTCGGGGGATCCTTGAATGTCACGAATTTTTAGGGCGTTTCTTGACTTGACGAAGCTCGTTCTTTTTTGCTTACATGCGATTTTTAAATGTTTATCGTTGTATTTGTACATTGTAGATTGTATTGTAAATGCTTATAAATCGCGCTATTGCATATAAGGCAAGCTTGTGCGATACAAATGTATTGTTGGATGCACAGAGAGTAACAAGTGTTAGTTTCGAGGAAAGTGAAATATTTCAAATTTTCCAATGTATGTAAGGAGTTGGTACACAGCAATAGACAGTAAGTTGGAGTATTTTTGAGACGGGTACAAAAAATAATTATATTATTACCTATGTATGGGTATATTAATATTGTTTGCTATACAAACATGTTTTTATTGTTAAAATCTTTAGTTAGTGGTTCAGTTATAATGCTGTAATAATTATAGTATAATGGCCAAATTTTTTCTGTCAACTGAAGATTTTAAGGAGTATTTGCATAACGCAAATTATTCTCAATGAAACATGATTCGAAAATCAGTCGATCGAAAGAGTCGAGGAACTTTTAAACAGAATTTCTTTCGAAAAAATGTTCTTGCATTACAAGTATCGACGAGAACAAATATTCCCTCTGAAAAATAAATGTTTCAGAGAGAATAGAATATTATAAGATACAAAAATAGAAATTTCTCTGCAAAACAGGTAATTTGTTCATCAATATTGAAAAAAAAGTTCACAGTGTTTGTAGCAAGTAGCCGAATTGAATGAGTACTCGAATATAAAAATGTTCTAAAATCTATCACGCAGATTTTAAAACATCTGTTGCCTCATGAGAACACTATTCAAAAATGTTCCCTAAGTACATTATTCAAAAATATTCCCAACGCTATTTTCTATGAAAAAAATTCCACGAAAACAGACATTTTTCTACGCGAGCTGTAGCAAGTTCGAGTAGAATGTTTCTCAAAAAAAAACCTGTTGACTTCGATCTCGGGTGTTGAAACACCTCGATTCTGTCTCTCTAGCTCTGTAACTAAACCTACGCGCCTCGCGTATACTTATTCGCGATACTGGAGAAGTCTGAAGGCAGCGTTTCGTTATCGTCGTTCGCAACACCGCCCGATAAGCACTTGGTTCGTCGGGTGCGCGTGTCCCCTGTCTCGTGAGAAAGTTTCGACTTTCGATCGGCCGTCTGATATTAAACACAATCGCGAGCGGCCGCAACGAAAATCCACGAGAACGCTGGATATACCTATATCGAAACAGATAACGCGATTCCCTCGCTCGTTTTCTTGTTTCACCTCCCGATCAATTGAAATATGGTTGCAGGAAGGTTGTAGACTTTCACTTTCAACGCCGTGAGCCTGGCTCTCTCCCTCTCTCTCTCTCTTTTTTTCTCTCTCGTACGCGAGATCGCGGCAGCATTGAGATTCGGTGTCGTTTATCGTTTAGCGGAATTAGGATTTCGCCGCGGGCGGTCTGATATATTCGCTACTGTTCCGACGCTACGCCAACTAGTGCCATGATCGCGCTGTTCAGATTTCGCGTCGAATAAATAATGCGTTTGGTCGCGATTCTCAATGTATTAGGGCTGCTGCTCGATCCACAATTGATTTGTATTTCTTCGACAATTTACCAATCGGGACTTCACGTATTTCGCT
This sequence comes from Tetragonula carbonaria, assembly GCA_032399595.1. Lineage (NCBI taxonomy): Eukaryota > Metazoa > Arthropoda > Insecta > Hymenoptera > Apidae > Tetragonula > Tetragonula carbonaria. The sequence continues at coordinate 8,497,126 of JAUCRC010000003.1, forward strand.
TGTCCACTCAAGCGATTTCTCCGGTCTTCTTTGGCTGTATTGTTACTGTACATGAGATGCAGCAATCAGAGTCTACGTAGGTATATTCATAGTGATCGAGACATTAACTTTCGTACTTGATAATTTATCCAATTATTGTACGTTTGAGACACTTTTATTTTTAATATTGATAAGTATTTATCATGTATATACACAATATAGTATAAGGTACCCATAAACAATGTCGTTTTTTTTCAAATTTAATAAACATTGCCATCTAGTGACAATAATTTAAAAAAATAAAATTTCAGTACAGTATCAAAAACGACATTACTTATAGGAATCTCTTATATAACAATGCTCTCGGTTTCGACTAGAGGAACCTCCTAATTTACTTTCTTTTTCAATTCAAACCTATCACACGCATAAATAAACAATTGCTTTACTTTATCCACTTTTATTGCGTCGCGTGGTATTTTTCACAGTTACATCGCGAACAGGTTTTTTCATATAGCCCGTGGCGCTAAAACGAAACAAGCATCTCGTCTGTCAAGTACGATCTGGAACACGAAACGATAGAGAAAATGTTCGTCTCGTTAGACTTAACGCTTTCCAACCGTATTGGCAACCTTGATTTGCTCCCAGCTTGAAGTTCAAGGAATTGATAAGGCTTGTCCCGAGTCGTTGAAACGTGTAACGTTATCTCCGCTCTGTTGTTTGCTCGTCATTTACGTGTATTATCTGTGTATTATCAGCTGCTTGGAAAAAAATATGTCACGCTTCGCGCGGGCAATAAAGATCGTCGTCGATTCCCGACATTGCAAATACACGGCGCGATCAAATAAACGATTTGACACAGCTTTACCGGTTTAACTGGATCGAGGGAAGAAGAGATAGTCGAATTTTTATCGTTGCGAAACGAGAATCGCCCGAAATCCACGCACGCAGCAGCCCATTTCCCAGGCCAGAGAAGAGTATTCCATTACTTTCGCGACAAGAAAAGAAAAATCCCTCACGCTCGGTTGCCCGCCAGATCGTCAATGATCGTCGAGAAACTTTTCGACGCACTTCTCGAGACTTTCAAAAAACGGTCGAAAACTTCGAGACGTTACGATTGCTCGTATTCGGCAGCGACGAATAATTTTGATTTCCGTGAGCGTTGGAAAAAGGAAGAGAAAATTTGTTTGTTCAGACGAACCGAGTGATCGAGGAAACGAACGATCACGGTGTCAACGTTCGTTCGGAAAATCAACCTCTCGCGGGAGATCGTTCTCGCGATCGTTTATATCGGTTTCAATTTCCATGGAATTTTGTATCGTGTAACACGCAGGTGGAATTTCTAGCGTGCACGCACGTTGAGATCCTCTCTGTTCTACGTAGCAGAGAGTTACAATGGCCTGGAAGCGTTTAATCCCGTTGACACAGTGGGAATTACGGCATTTCATTCGGTGGAACGCGTGCACCGGGCAAATCGCGATAACGTTTCATTCATAAACATAGAGTACTATGGCTGTCTAACCCAGTTTTCGATACCTGGTAGAATATTAATTAGATTGTAGATTAGCGTTGGTCACTCGAACAGGAATCCAGCGGCGACGTCGTCGGACACGCTCTCTGTTTAATTATGGTTCCAGTTTGCGTTTGCTCGTATTCTGAATAATACGGAATCTTTAATTAAGTAACAAGTAATAACTGATCGTTCGTTTTAACTGGCGGAGAATCCCATGGTGAGTTTCTTGAGAGGCTAATGTAAACCGACTGACTTAATTTCATTAAGTACGTGAGTGCACGATTAGTATACAATTATCTGAAGACAAATGATGGTTTGTCTTCGTCGATCGATTCGTAGGAAAGAGATGACTCGAGATGCGGTTGATCAATGTCAGTGCATTCTGTTGAATGTTCATTCGCTAATAACTAGACTGCATATAAAGTATTTAGTATATTGCTTGTAATATTTATCAGGTGAAATATTCAATTAAAATATTCGGTGTGCAATTACCAGAATTCAAATCAACTGTCCGATCTCTCTCAATTTTCAATAAAAATCTCAACTAATATCGAGCACTAGCATTCGTAGGGAAACGATAATATATGTAATATATTATATAATACATGTAATATAATCACTCACAAATCTCAAAACTCAATAAAATAATACTAAAATAATACTAGATAAAATAATACTAAAATTTAATATTCAATACTCATATTGAACGAAGATACAAACACGAAGAAACAGAATAAGAATATTATTTAAATAGAATAAATCTTTGGTTAGAATAATTACCTATACTCACCATATTCAGAATACTTCTTTTCCTCGACGTAACATCAATCTTTCAATTGTTTCGAACGAAATGAAGGAAGAAAGAGAAAGAATCGCTGTCCACGCTAGATAATCTCGTGCCACAGTGTCTTTCAAAAGGATCGAAAATCAAGTTTGGAGACGGGTAGCCCGAGGAGAGGCAATTGGACATCCGGTTAACACGGAAAACAGCGTGGCCAATTATCATATCTAAAATCACTCACAAATCTCAATTTTCAAAATACTGTTACGCTGACATGAAGTTAATACACCGACTGAAGATGCTCCCTCGAATTCAAATATCGATATATTGATCGGCCGATCGTTTCGTTAACGACCGGCAATGTTTAAACAGAATGTCGCTCTCTGACAGAATGACGCTATCGCCGAATTTTGCGGACGTTCGGATGATGTGTTTCAGATATAATAAAGTTTTATCTATACAAAAGAGATTACGTCAATTCTCGAGCGATGATGAGACGATCCTCCGCAAGGCGCAACAATACTATTTAATATTCAATATTGAAAAACGAAGAAACAGAGCAAGAATACTACTTGTAATATTTATTAAATAGAACAAATCTTTGGTTAGAATAATTATCTGTACTCACCATATTCAGAATACTTCTTTTCAATCCTCGATGTAACATCAATCTTTCAATTGTTTCGAACGAAATGAAGGAAGAAAGAGAAAGAATCGCTGTCCACGCTAGATAATCTCGTGCCACAATGTCTTTCAAAAGGATCGAAAATCAAGTTTGGAGACGGGTAGCCCGAGGAGAGGCAATTGGACATCCGATTAACACGGAAAACGTCGCGAGTCTCCCTGGGCTGTCTCTCTTTCTCTCTCTCTCTTTGGTCGCAGTCGGTGGTCGGTCAAAGGCATCGCGAAATGAAGCTCTCTGTATGCCGCGTCGTCATTATTGTAAACCGCAGGTAGACAATGCAGCCGAGTCATCGCATATCTCGAGTGCAGGGAACGTACGGGGGCCGCCGTCGGCCATTCTCGAATCGGAAGGAACATTCGCTTTGCATGCGACATCCTTTTCGAGCTGCTCGACGTGACGTCTGATCCGTGAGCGAGCCGCCACCGTGTGCTTACGTGTGCCACTCGCGAAATCAATGACAGGCTTGGCTTCGGGGCGTTGTTTGATTATCACCGAGCCGAGTTGTGTTCGACAATATGTATGCGGTTTGCCTTTGAACGAAACACACGCACTTCAGCTCCAGCTAGGAATTTAACTGGGACCCCGATATTCACGGTTGAATTTAGAGGCTATATTGCGTTTTCGCCGCTCGGAGGAAACGTTCGCGAATATGTCAGATATGATTGCACGTCAGATCCTGCGTGGAGATTGGTTTGTGGAATAGCAGAATTGCTTTGCAGGATACACACACACACACACACACAATTTTATATATTATATATACACACACACACATACACACACACACACACACACACACACACATAATTCGTTTTTGTACGGAGAATATTTTATATTTATTATTTATCATTGTCACATATCATTTTATATTTATTATTTATTATTTATCATATTTTATATTATATTTATCATTGTGTTACGTTCATTTGTTCATTCGTTGCAAGATTCTGAAGTATATTTTACATTTATACATTGCTGTTCTTAAGTTCAGTTCTGTTTTCTAATATATGTTCTTACTTAATCTTGAACTTTTGCGTCCATCCCTATACATGGTTTAACGTATTTTCTATTAACTTCTTGATGTTCAATTCTCAAGAAACAAATACAGGGTGGCCACTGAAAAACTGAAGAGTTTGTGAGCAGGAAAATGGTCATTTGAAGGACCATTCCATTAATTATATTTCTAAATAAAATGATAAATGATTAAAAACTCACGTGTTTGTAAAAGTTATTTTTGCTTAATATCATTCAGTCTTTCAGTGGCCACCCTACATCTTATTTCAACAAGTTCGTTCGTCTTACATGTAAATATAAATAATAACAGAGTCTAAGATAAATTTAGAAACCAACATTTATAACGTCGTCCCTGTACTTTCGTCACTCTACGAAGTCTTAATAAAATTTACTTCAATATGGAAAATCCAACTTTCTCACATGTCACGTTTATTACATATGTTACATTAGATAGATATATGTGTATTCACATCATTTGCGAAATTCAGAAGCTTCTGCATCGAAATTTCCTAACTCCAGAAATCTCGAAGCTCTAACCTTTAGCGCCGCTTCGCAATTTTCCTGATCGGTGAAACGTGGATCACGATCCACGGGGCGAGACGCGGCGACATTCAGTGTGGTGTCGCGTACCATTCAGCCCTTGCGAGCGAGCATCGAGAACGATAGAGCGAGAAGGATAGAAGAGATCGGGCCCGCGATCGGCCGTGGCTGATACTTTCGCCTAGCCCTGAACTAAATCCGCCCGTGGCCGAGTCCGATCCACCGCTTGCAGTCGTTCGCGCGATGAAGCACTAGAGCGCGAGCGTGTCTGCCTTGGTGGCGCTTTAATGCCACGGTAGCCATTTATATACCTATGTATACCCCCGGTCTCTCGTAAAAGTAATTGCATCAGGCCTCGTTTATATCGCCTCCCCGAGGCATCGGCGTCTCCTCGTCCGCGCTTCTTCGTTACCTTAACAAAGGTGGAAAATTCGGAACTTACTCCCTCTTCTATCTACTCGACATCTTCGGCTCGTTTGCCCTCTTCTAGTGTACCGATCTCGCGCGTGTACCGTCGTTGCAACTCTCCGTATCCGGTCGATGGACGGGATGTAAAACCGGAGTAACCACGTGCTCCGCGCGCCACACGCGGATTACACACGCGGCTGCATGTATGTTTTCACTTGTTCCTCTTGAAATTCTGATCGCTTTGTTTATAACCAGAGCTGCATACGGTTATCAGAGGAATAACGTTACTCTCGTCGGCTCGGCTCACTTCCTGTTATTCTTTGAAACATCTGTTCTTTAATTGTAATGTAATAATGTTAATGTTTCTTTGCTATCTCAAAATGGGGGCCGACTTTGTTTAGATGTCGAAAGAAAGAAAAGTACAGAAAATCGATCGTTCTTCTGAAGTTCTTCGTTCTTCCCAAAACAATTTTCTGCCCATCAGAAGAGGCGTCCTTCTAACTTATCCCGATAAGGACGGAGGATAAGGACGCTGCAATTAAATCAATTATTCGCCTTTCAAACATTAAACAAGTTTGACAGAGATATCTAATTGTAAGATTTCCAGCGTCAGCGTGTAAAATGGCAACCGTGTCTAATGAAGCTTAACTTGGACGGTCTCTCCCGGCACGGTAGCGCTGTTAATTACCAGCAATTTCTTACCGCCGATTTTACCACCGTGCCAGCTTTACGACTTCGCGCTTACGTAAACGCGTACACTCGCGAGCAAACTTTTTCGACCATTTCAATTGTACGAACCATTACGAAACCCGTGTCAGCGTGGTGTCGACTTTCACTCTATCAACCGCACCAATAACTTTCCTATTCGTTTCCACCTGCGAATAATTAAAACCCCTCGGGGCTTCTGTAACTGCCTGTCCAAACACACGAGATCAAAATCCATTCGCATAGAAAAACGTATGATCAATAAACGTCAGTCAGTTTAGCTGTCTGGCCAATACAAAATTTTCGCCTGAGACGCGAGAAACGATGCTTGAAAACCACGTTTAGAAATATCATTTATCACGCCTCTAGTCGATGAAATCTCTGTCCTCCACCTGTAACATTCGAGGATTTTCAGTATTGTCCTCGTTAGCTAGTTTGGAATTTTTGACTAGTCATTGGACAGTTAGAAGTTTTAGATTGCTTTTAGGATTTTACGTAATTGGATAATTGATAAAAAAAGAACTGAATAATTACTTGTATCTAGAGTTGAATGTGAAAAGGACTTCAGTGACGAAAATTAGTATAATAGTCGTACATATAATTCCACGATGTCATTTGAGGGTTAAAAAGTTTAATCCCTCCTCGATAGTATCGTTAACTATAGAGCAATCAAACTTCTTAATATGACGGATTTCAGATTGTACCATTTTGTACAATTTCTGTAATGATACGAATTATCGTATCTTAAAATTAATATCGTTTTCTGTTTAGATAAAAACATTTATTCTAATCATTATCATCTAAATTGTAATGAGAATATTTTGACTCTAGTTCTAATTCTAGATTTCAAATTACCTTCATTTGCAATTGTTGGAAAGATACGGGTATTTTAAAATTGAAATTAATATCAATTTAGGCAGGAACATTTTTTTAATTACTACCATTTAAATTGTAATATTTATAGGTGGAATATCTTGATTTCATATTATCTTATTTTGCAATTGCTGGACAGATACCGGTATTTTGAAATTAATAGACTGAAACACTTTCTTTAATTATTGTCGTTTAAATTGTAATGATTTGCACGTAGATTATGATTGATTTCGAATTATCTTATTTTGCAATTGCTGAAAAGATACGGGCATTCTGAAATTAATCGACTGAAACGTTTTCTTTGATTATTCATTTAAATTGTAATCAATATCTATATGTTGATCAAAGAGCGGTTGTTAACACAGTCTCAGTTACGTATCAATGTAAAACACGTAACGCGAATGTTTATTAATTCATCCGTGGTGTATCGCGCGATGTAGCACGATAGTCACTTCGTGTTCCAGTTGCAGAATCTTTCCTGGTTCCGCGACCAGCAGGCGATGTTTCCTCGCTTGCGAACAAAGCTATCTCCCGGCAGGATCGTCGGGCCGCATGGTAAACGCGCGTACCTCGAAGATTAGCAAATAATATCGGGGCCAAGGTTACTACGGGTGCCGCACCGTTGCCTCCGTCGAACAATGAAATTTCACGCGAGCCGAGCACACGAGCGGTTTCTGCGCGGAAAAACGCGCGAGGACGTTGTCCGATTCACGGCAACTCGCGTCATCATCTTCCTCCACCCAAGTATTCCCTTCAACAACAGTTTCGTGACGCGAGATCGATATCGTCGTTCGTATCTCTACGGAGTCTCTGTGGAGAATATTGAGAATTTACACACGCGTGTACGACTAGAAGTCGGCGGCTATAAGTCGTCGCTGGCCGCTTTTGTCCGTAATTAGCTCGCATAAATCACGATCGGGGCGACGCGCAATTAACCGTCTGCCGATGGTTTCGCATGCAAATTACGCGTGCCCCGCTGAAATGTCACTGGGATGGGAAACGCGCGAAGGGTAACGAACAGGTTCCCCGAGCGGTTTCGAGCGAAACGAGTGACTGAACGGGCGAGCGAAGTTTATTGATTCGCTCCTGTCCACCGAATGATTCACAAGTCTCTCTCGTTGAGTGTTAATTCGACTCTTTGAACGATCTTCTTTATAGAGTAGCTCGATTGGTAACGACGTATTATGATTCTCTTATAATAACGATACAGAAGTATCGAAAAATACTTATTCCAAATGAAATGCTTTATCTAGCCTCTCTCAACACTGAACCTACTGTAATCAATCAGGTCTTTTCTTTTTTCTTTTTCAATGAAAACGATGTACAAATAAAATGAAAGATATATTTTTCCTTTAACGAGAGTTAACGAAAGAACGCAGAATTTTAAATCAAACTTTTTAAACCGATTGACTGGACATTAAGATAACGTTTAGTGTTAAAATCTTCCGATCTAACTCTTCCTTTAATTTTTAACTAGTCAAGAAATTTGCAGTATTGTTGAAAAATTGCGTCGATAATTTTCCTGAAAAAAGGAGGAACTGATTAACAACGGAAATCACGATTAGACTATTCACGATGAATCAAAGAAGAAAAATGACAAGACAAGTTTTCTGAAAACTTTCATCCCAATTTAACGGAACTAACTGTTGCTCTAACTCTTCCATAAACTACTCGGAGGATATCGAATAAATAGAAACAACGAAAAATAAGAATAAATTCGCAAGAGGGCTGGGGTCATTTCGCAGCGAAGTGTGACCTAACGTCGCGGGAGACTCGTGACGATGGTATCGTCTCCCTCCGCACGTTGCACCTGGCAAAAACGACGTCGTTTCAGGGTTAAGCAAGCGTCGGTCACCCAACTTCGTATCCACAGCTGGAGGAGCAATTAAACGGCATTAAGCACGGCTAGACGAAGACCACGACGACGACGAAGAAGAAGAAGCGATAGAGAGAAGGGAAGAAGGAAAGGAAGAGAGAGAGAGAGAGAGAAAAAAGCGTTGAGAGGTCCGATGGCGGGGGATCGAGTCACAGTGGTACACTGGACTCGTGTCAGATGTTAATTAAGGCCAAGGAGCGGAAAACGCTGGTCTCCGCTTGCGGAGGGTGTCGCAAGCCAAGAAATATGTCTCTCTCTCTCTCTCTCTCTCTCTCTTTCTATCTGCCTCTTTTTCTCTCGTCGTGTCTTGTTTCTGCGTGTGTCTCCACCTCCATCGGCGGCGGTGGTCGATGTGCCGTGCCCGATACAGCTGGTTCGAGCGCGTGTGCCCAGGATTTTTATCCTGCGGGAGTTACGACTGCTTTACAACCGTGCCGGTCGTTCGTCGTTATGAGGCACCTCTATGCCTCTCTCGTGGATCGCTGCGCTGCTCTGTACCACGCGCTCGGGCCGCGCCGTTACGTCCGCCACGCTACCGTGCTGCTGGCTGGACTGGTGGGGGATAAAAAATGAAGGCAGGTCAGGAACACGGAGAGCTCGGCGCGGACGCGATTGCGTCACGGAAGCCGACCGGCAGCCTGCTTCGGCGCGCTTTCGATTTCGAGTCCGTTCTCGAGGATCCGAGAGAATCCCAAGTCGGTCGATCGTTCTCTTGCTCTTTTTCTTTTTTCTTTTTCACTCGTGCTCGACTGTATTCTGACTAAGAAAATGTTATATATATGTGTGTGTGTGTGTAGGATCGAAATTATTGTGTATAGTTATATATTTAGTTACTTTTAATAGATGGCCTGTTTGCTGAAGATGCGTGAATGAAAAGTATGAATGTGATGTGAGTGGCACAGCGTTGGCATTGAGCGCTTTTCTTTTTGAAAAGAGGAAAGTCGTGCGAGTGAAGAAAGAGAGTCAGCAGAGAGTCGAAAAAGAGTGTTGAATGAGTGTGGTCAAAAGAGTAATTTGTGTTGTATATTAATTATGTCGTTTAAGTTTATTCGAATTATTGTTGTCTATGTTGTCTATCTTGTATTTATCATTTGTTGTTTTGTTTCCGTTTTCTTTATTATTTAATATAATAAATCATTTAAATTATATCCCTACATTTATATATATATATATATATATATATATATATATATATATATATATACCCTACATATACTGCTAACCAAAGGTTCGGACACGCGTAATTGTAATACGTACTTACGTATGGATCCTTCAAGAACAATAACGATTTCTTTGCCTAGAGTGTTTTAATACGTTGTATGAACGAATCAACGTGTTCGTTGTTGCCAAAAAAAAGAAAGAAAAATATGCAAGACGACTTTTTGTAAAGTACAGTTAGCTAGTATTCTATTTAATTGCCTCGACAATACTTTTGTCACCCTGGCCTCTAATTCTTCAGGTTCTTAGTACCATGTGTCGTAGGCCTTACTTTCTTCTTCTTCTTCCTCCTTAAATGATATACAGAATTCTGCGCGTATATATCGCGTCAAGTTTTGCAAACTGTCGTTAAATTCGCTAAACGAAGGGAACACAAGTGTCGAGGCATGTGTCGCTTCGTTTCCTCTCTTCCAGTTATTTCGATAGCGGGCAGTGTTCGCTGCGTACAAAAACTGGTTAATCCGGTATCGAACGGGGCGCTAGCCAGCACAGAAGGTGGAATCGTTGGCTTATCGATTCCCTGAACGTGTGTCGTATACGTCGCCATCGTCGTCGTTGCGGTTTTCGTCGCACGTTCTGACTCATCGCTTGCAAAATAGCCCGTAGATAATCGCGACGCGGTTCGGAGAGCCAGGAAACCGTGGACCGCGCGTCGATCGAAAGACGAGCGTTTCTCTTAGGTTGTGCGTGGAAAGCGAATCAAGCGTAGACACGGTAAACTTTCCAGCAGAAATGCCAACAGCTCTCTGCGGTGGTGATCTCTGACGCAAGACGCGTCTCCTCTCTCCTCTGTCAATTGCACCTCCTCTCTTTCACCGTGTCTCTCTCTCTCTCTCTCCTTTCCATCTCTCCTGTACGATCTATACAATGATATCTACCAAGCAACGTGTCCTGTACCAGTCTTCGATAACTTATTATGGAACCTCGGGACAAAGATATCCGATACTGTTTCTCGTCATCGAGTTCGTACGAATAAATTCAAACGATAAAACGAACGAAGCAACGTGTACGTTGCGCCTCGTTCGAAAGTCTTCTAGGGGGAAAGAAAGAATACAACGAAAAATCGGTAAAATTTCCACAATTGTATATTGAATATAAAAAGTGAAAAGTAATTCTGAACGATGTATTACACTTATTATAGAATCTGCGACAATGTATCCGATATTATTCTCATCTTCACCGTCCGTGGAAATAAATTCAAAACGCGTTCACCCTATCGACAACCACGTCGTCATCGTAGAACCTGCGACAGAATGTCCAATATTATTCTCATCTTCGTGTTCGAGTGAACAAAGTTCGTGCACCCCTGCTCGCCGAGGGCACTACCTCAGTCGAAGACACGTCGTTTCCTTAAATTGAAGCAAACACCAGGAGGATCGAAATCGAGATCATCATCGGAAAACACCGAGTGGTGAACGACGTCGTGGGGAATCGGTGGCAGGTTCCTTGACTCCATCGACGCCATTTTTCCGGCGTCGGCCAATGTTCCATCGGTGTATTTGACTTGGTAATACCGAAGGTCTTGTACACACGACTCCTCTCTTTCTTCCACACCTCCTCCCTCCTCCTCCAGCGTGGGTCGCAAGCGGTACGGTGTAGTGGTAGGTCCTGACGTTAGGTTCGCGTTATCCTAGGACAACGCGCGCACTCCAGGAAGTCCCCCCGACTGTTTCTCGCGTCCCGGCAAATATCCCGGCAGCTCGTCGAATCGAAACGATACGACGCTCTCGACATTTCGCGAAATTACATCGAGCAGTTCCCTACTCTTCTTCTTGTTTCCCCTTCCCTCCAAGGATCCTCGGCTACTACGCGGAATAATCCCGCTCGATCGTCGTTTCTCCCGTCGTTGTACCCTCCGCCGATTGGTTGCTCCATCCGTTTCCGGCCGTCTGTTTCGTTTGCCCTCGCGAGTTGTACGCTGACCTCGGCCAACGTTACCAGTTGTCGTCGCGTTCGAAACGTTTCTCGCGTCGCTAACCGCGCGCCCTGGCGACGACGCGAGCGTTTCGCTTCTCGCCGAGCTATTTCAGCCGCCCAAACGACCATACCGCGCCAGCCAGCGTGCTCCTCGAACGAGAAGGAATATTTCCCTAAATATCCCCTTCGGGTTGTTCGACAGACTGGGAAACTTTCCTCGATGAAGTTCCTCGCTGAATTTGCTAGACGTCGTCGTTTGCCCCTCCTCGACACAGAGATTCCTCGATAGTTCGACCGGATTAATTTTCTGTCTCTGCGGCAAGTAGTCTGCGTTGCTTTTCTCCCTTTCCGGCGTTCTTTTCTGTTTTGAAAATAGTTGGCTCAGTCGACTCGGAAGGATTGAACGTACGACAAATATGGGCATTGTTCTTGATCGTTACTCCAAATTGAAGACTCACGGTGGCGAAAGGCGGAAGTCGGTGAAGATCGTTTCGAGGACAATCGAGATTCCTCGACTGGGCTGATGATCCGTAGACGTCGTTGCGTCCCGTCGTGCTCCGCGCGGCGTTTCCAACGCTTCCAGGCGAGTCGCTGTTCCTTTTACCGTCCTTGCCGTTCGACGTTTCCCGATGATGAATTTTATCGAGTCCATCGGGAAGATTCTATCGATCGAACGAAGCCGTTCTACGTGTTCTTATCTAGTCAAAGAGCTTGGAGCGGTACTTACATATACAGCTTCAATAATTATTGATTCGAGCTTCACACCACTCAATGGTTTGGCATTTTTCAATTTTATTGCCAATGAGAACACAAAATAGAAAAAATAGAATTACACAATTTTTGAAATCAGTAGGTGGTGAGAATCATTGCAGGAGAATCATTTAGAGTTTTACTACAAATAACTACGATAACGCAGGGCATTAATAAACCAGGGTTAAAATAAAGAAATGAGAAAGAAAAAAAAAAAGAATGCAGTTGCACGCGGGCGAGCGCGAAAATTTGTGATATCGGCCTCTCGATAGCGGAAGTGGCCTTGAGTGACCACTTAAAGAACCGGAAGACGCATCGGGGGATCGATGCTGATTCGCGCGTGTCCATGGTATTCCCATTAGAAGCGTTGGTAATCGAAGTTTCGCAATCGATGGCCAGCAGAGCTGCCGGCCGAGCATAAAAGCTTGGCAAATTTACGGCTGCCGGTTAATCGTAAATTTTTCTAATCGGCCGTAACGAACCTCCGCTCGATGCGGAATCGTATATAAATTCCCAAGTGGCGATCGCGGGAGGATCGCGCGGGAAAACCGCGGGAAGATAATGAACGGGGAAAATCGAACGATATAAAGACGGGAATGAAAATCGTATATCTTTGCCGCAGTGAATAGAAACGGTAGCAACGCACAAAGTTGCATCGCAATGTTATTTTACTATCCAGTCGTGCTTTGATCACGTTACGAACAGACCGCGGATTTTTATCCGCTTACGACTACAAAACGATTGCGAAGAGATATTTTACGTTGTATATGAAAAGAAATCTCGTTTCATTAGCTTGTCTCAGAAATTTTCTTGTCTTTTTTTTTTCGTTTTATTAGTGAATAATATGCGCGTAGTATTCTATGTTTTATGTCGTATTGCGGAATAGCGATCCATTCTGATCTATTATCTCTCTCCCTCTCTCCGGAAGCAATGTCATCTATTTAAAATTTCTGGAATTTGTTCGTGAATACAACGGTGCGTTTTTATTGAGCTACAAAGGGAATTTTTTTTTAATGAAAAGAAAGTTTCATTAGTATCTTTCCATTTAAAAAAAATGAAACCTCTACGTTAAAAGATTAATAAATGACATAAGAATGCACCTCGAACGAACCCCAGGTTTGGAAAGATGACATTGCGAAACTTCCGGGGGAAGGTAATAAATCATGCGGTTCATATATAATTCAATAACACGATGCAAAACATGAAATATTATGCCTACAGTATCCATTAATAAAAACGATAGAAACTTTTGGGGCGGGCAAGTATTTCTCAAGGCAAGTTGTTCTTACTCTCGTGAATGATTTTCTTAAAACAACGGAATCTACACGCTTATTGCCATTTTAATTTACAAGACAATCAGCCCAGTGTTTTTTTTTTTTTTTTTTTGAAATGAAAGAAAGCGCGAAGATTACTCATCGAAATGTCTTTGTAAATTGTCGCTTTTGATAAAATGAAGAATCATCCTTTTCCTTATATTTCTTTATATTTCGTAAAAGAAGCGGAAATAAATTAACCCTGCTTAGGTTCAAATTTTTCAACTAGGAAAAATCGCGCAGTCTAGTTACGAAAGTATCGCCGAGGGTAAGGCGATTCAGCCACGGCTGTGCAGCGGTGCGAGGCAGCAGTTCAAGGTCAAGCGTAATCGTCTTCTCTTCGTCCGCTCGAGCAAGACCGAAAATTCCTTTTTCTCCCGTTTCTCTCCCTTTTCCTCGCGCTGGTTCGCGCTCGTAATACGCTGAATGCAACTTATCATTCATTTTGCCCGGGATCGCATTACGGGTTTTACTTATGCGTTCAGGCAAAAACGGAGGCAACACGCGGCCTCGTAATAAACTAACGGATTATTTCCTTAGCCGGAGCCCAAGCCCGTGCATCGCTCTGCACGCCATTGTTTTTTTTTCTTCTCCTTCTTCTTCTTTTCCATCTGAAATCGAAGCGTCTTCGTTTTGTTGCTCGAAGCGCAATCTACGGATAGCCAATTCTTTCTCTTTTGCTTTGCGTGTTTTTGAAACGCGAAGCCTTTTTAACGGAATTACAAATTGAATCTGCGGACGGTCCACGGCCGTGCAAAAAAACGCGGCGGCTGATATCGTGATATTGCGCTCCGATATTGGAGTTTTCAGCGAGCGAAGCGAGCTAGCCGCTTTTATTTGCGACCGGGACGTCAACCGTTTCATTGAACCGGCGGGCCAGCAACGTTGTAACGTTTGTAAACCACATGTAGGAAAAATATAAACCAGTGTCTCTGCCATTCGTGCACGAATTAAAGACGCAGCCCTCCGGGCACGAATTAACTGATTAAACCTATTCTATTTCGTTAGGAGCGGAGAGTCGTTCCGTTATCGGGTCCCGTCTTCCCGTCTTCCCGTCTTCTGTTATCGCGGCTTTAAACTCGCTGTCAGGACTGTACAGGTTCGTGCGAGCGTTCGGACACGTTTTCCTAGCCTTCGCCCGGCGGGGTTCGTGAGGAAAAAATATCGCAACCCGTGTGGACGCGCCTCGGGTCGGTGCCTCGTGGCATATACATGTTCGGTTCCAAATCGAGCGCGTGCAGCTTCACTCTCCTCTTCTTTCTTCTTTTCTTCTTTTTTTCTTTTTTTTTTTTTTTTTGGGCGTAATTCCACTCTGGAAATCTTTGCAATAACCGAACGATCGCATCCAGATGGGCCGCCACTTAGTCGCCAGACGCGGACGGCATAATATTTGATTCGGTCGTTCGTTTTTTTCAACGTCGTTGCGTTTATCTCCTCTGCTCTCGTGGTTATCGTGCTCTACCAGTTGCCGGCAGTTTGAAGTACAATTAATTCAAGTATACCGCCAAGCGTGAATCCGTACGTACGACCCTCTCCGTCTCTCCGTATGATTACAGATGAGCATCTGACTGAAATCAAGCGTAAATTGGCGTGATTGCTTCTCTCCTCCGGCGAGTGACGTCGTTCCTCCGTGTCGTTGCGTCACTCGTACGCGAAGGTAGTGTTGCCTCTTCGTCGTCACGTGCATCGACGAGCAAGAGTGCATATACGAACAACAGGAGGGAATCAAGAAGGGGGGAAAAAAAATGGGGTGAAAGGACAGCGAGTGCGTTTTTCTACGCACGCGTCGCAACAGGTAACGTTCTATCGAGGCGAGGGCCCGAGGTCGTTGGAACGAACGAGCCAGAAACCAGGTGTTTTCAGCGCGATGTTTCGCGACTCCGGCGGCTGCTCGCTCCTCTAATGTTATGGTCAGAACTGTTGGAGGTGAATGTACCGGGTCGTGCAGGCTGGGACACGTTTTCCTAACCTCCCTCTTCGTCTTCCTCCCCCCATCGTTTCCTTCTCCCCCTGTCGCTCGTTTCTTTTTCTTCGTTCTACTCTCTTTATCCGCCAGCGAAAGGAGCGACGAAGAAGCTGGAAATCGGGCAACGGGCGAGCCACGAGAGAAAAAGAGAGAGAGAGACGAGAGGAGAGGCCGATGGAAGGAGGTGTACGAGGAGTGAGGGGAAGGAACGACGTACTCCACTCTCTGGCTCTCTCTGTCTCTCTCTCCCTCCATCTCTCGTTTTCTCCAGCTAGGGACACTGGACGCGCCGAGCATTATAACTCGACTTCTCTTTCCTCTTTGCCTCGTTCCCGCTGGCCCCTGGTTCTCCGTTGCTTTACCTTTCTTTTCTCTCCTTCTCCTCCTTCTTTTTCTTCTTCTTCTTCTCCTTCTTCTTTCTTCTTTCTTCTAAGGTACTTACTCCCGCTACCTTATACCTCTCACCCCTCTCCTCCCCCTTCGTATGGTTCGCTGTCCTACCTCCTCGCGTGGCTCCCCCTACCTCGACTGGTGGCGTGCACTCTCAGCTGCACAAGCACGACGAGAGATGCAGGGACACGCGGCTCCGCTTCTCGCGAGTAAAACCGTCCTTGATCCCCGGGCCACGCTCCATACGATACGAGAGTGGCTTCTCTCTGGCCGACTCTCCCTCTTGTTCAGCACGTGGTCACCACTGACGTCACGAGGCACCGACGACGACGACGACGACCGAGGTTGCCGCGGCGTCACGAGTACCTTAGGGCCCGTACACACAGCGCGCGCGTCCTCCGTGCTAGATTCGTAAGACGATCGTGTTCCCGACAACACTACGTGTTCCGCAAACACAAGATCACGCGGTACACGCCGGAGATAAAAGGGAACTCCATTTGTTCCTCGCTCGATTTTCGTTCCCTTTCTCGAGAAGAGATTCGAGCGAGAGATTAGGAAAGGCTTCGCGCGTTCAAATATTGAAAATCGATAAGTAAGTAAGCGTGTGGATACACCACGGTCCAGTTCCGATGTCTCCCCGGTAGATAACCGTCACGAATTTCAGCTTGCCGTCTTCATCCATCTCCGGTGGCGAGCAAACGAACCGCCGCTAATGCACGCGTGTACTCTTTGTCGCGCGATTCGTATCATTATCCGTGGCCAGTCTGTCGTTAGAGCGATAACCGGCGATTAGGCGCGCGACGCGAACACGATCGTTTCCCTTCGTTCGCACACTCCTTCCTGTTCGCTGTCCAGCCGCGAATTATCGAGAGATGGATCAGCTTTCAGTCGAGCCCGCTTCTCATCCAGATCACTCGTTTTCCCTTGTTTTCTCATTTCTGCTCGAAATTCATCTTTGCGACAAGTACATACGCTTCAAAATTCAACGAAGAATCTGTTTTATTGGCCATATTAACCATTTGCACTTCGATTGTCCCTTCTATCTAGCTTGAATCTAGCTGACAGCTGGACTTTTTGATTTTTGTAATTTTCTGATCGTTATAATGAACGTGTACATTTGTAGTTAAATATCTGAATAGACGCCTGTGGAAGCTATAATAATAACGACGCGAAGAGGAACAAAAGAATTTCTGAAGAGTCAATTGACACTCATTGACAGTAATTCACATGGTTCGGAATAATTCATATAAGCTACACTTCATATCGCCTCTTACGAAAATTTAAAAAATGGCGGAGGATATTATTTTTCCAAAGATTGAAATCATGTATAAAATCAACGATGTCGTCGACAAAATTTCGTGTTAGATACCATTTGAATGGTCATTTTCAATGCTACATCGTTTTACTTGCAAAGCGATGGCTCTTGGTAAATGATGCAAACGAGTTCCTGATTAAATGAGCTAATAGCTGCTTGTATTTGTTTATAACAAAGTTGTGCAAAACTGCAGCTAAAAGCGTTACGATCCATGATAAATATTGAATATTTTACAAAATGAAAATGGACGCCGATACGACACGTTGAAAATCGACGTTACAGAAAACCTAACCTCGCGACGTTCCTTCTTCGTCGATTTATACCGCTCGTGAATCGTAAGCTAAACACCGAGGAAGTCGTTCGTTTAACGACATTTAAAGTGGCGGTTCGTTGTTCGTGCGAGATTAATTTTAAATGAAGCGCCGGCGGGCGGTGTGTTGCGGGCTGCTCGATGGTATCGAGCCGGAGGGCGCGCGCGACGATCACAGCCACATCTCTTTGTCCGGTATCCTGAAATTATCTGTTCGCGGAACCACCGGTCATGCTGGACCTCCTCGACCTCTTCTTCTTCCCTCTTCGACACGTGGCCGTGGCTGACGTCACGAATCGCACGATCCCCCCCGGGGTAATCTTTAAGTTACGTTCACGCGAGTTGCTCCAGGATCTTACCGGGGAACGTTTCTCCTCCAGGGGTCGTGCCGCGACGCAACAGTAAATTATTAACAGTAAATCTGATGGATACAGCTGTTCCTACGCTCTCGGTTCGGTGATTTGTGAGCTGCAGTCCTTGGCTGCTGGACTCGTTCCTTCTCGTGCTTCTCGTAAATATACCGGGATAACTGTACATACTACGATAAAAAATTGCCGATAATTTCAAACCTCGGTGCAATGATCTGCTTGATGTGATTTTTAAAGCACGAAGCTTCTGTTTTTCTGATATATCTCTTTCAATGTCTTTGCACACGTTTGAATTCTTACGACGTCAATCCTGTATTTTTTGTTACCGGACCTACCATCGTTTTGAAGGTTGAAGTCTCCGCTTTTACAACGAACCTTCAACGCTCGATTTTGCTCTTACCATTTTACTGAACTTGGAACGTTGAGTCAGATTTCTTGGTTTTCTCGTCGTTTATGGAAAAAGTAATACAATCGTATATCTTTTTGAAAGAGAAGCGAACAAAATCAATGAAAGATTTATAAATCAATCTTTAACAGATGATTGATTTATAAATTAAAAAGAGTTGTATGGTCACTTTGCGATTTTCCTTCAATAATCTACTCTAGAAGTGAGTTGCATATGCATCTTTCAAGAAGTTGGACAGCCCATTATCTTTCTCGTTCCCCGGCGATAAGACCGTAAGAACGTACGAAATGCACGCGATACGCGAAAAATATGTAAAATATCTTCAATAAGGCACTAATCGCGAACAGAATCTCTCGATTCAGTATCTCCAGTCGCATTGCTAGAAACATGAAATTACACAAATTACTTCTGTCTACTTATCTCCTCATCTCCTACATTTACCTCGGCAAAGAAACGCCTTTATTAAGGGCGTTGATTCGTATTGTGATTACTAACAATCACAATCCATTATTCAATCGCTCCTGATCGATTCGTCCCGACGAAGAGACACGGTGTGTATCTCTTTCATCTCCTCGCATTGAACACGCGAACCGTTTCCGCAAATAAAGACGCGATAAAGTTCTCCCGGCGTGGCATGGTTCTGAGACAATAACGGTACCGGCGGTAATTTATTCACGCTGCTCGGGTAGAAAGGCGCGAGCTGTGCGATCCGCGAGGCGCGCGTCTCTCCACTTTCTCCAAGGCCTTCGCCGTCGTTTCCATCGATCCTCCGCAATCTGTTTTACATAAAAGCGACTGCCCAACTAACAGCCAAGCGCGGATAGATGATCCCCTCGATTGAATTCGCGTATATCCAGATATCCAGAGCTGAAGAAGATTCTTCTGCCATCTTCAGAAACTCGCTAGCTCGCTGTCTGGACGCAAGTTACACGCTCGCGTTAGCGGCATTACATATGGGGCTCCCGCTATACATATCCACATGCGGAGTCAGTCACTCATTTTTTTCAGTTCGGTTAAAAGACCAACGTGCGTGCGTGCGTGTAACGCGGCTATGTTTGAATCGAGAGTAAGAAAGCTGTGTACGCCGGGGTGTGACACCTGGGTGACGCTTCCCTGTTCGCGGGGTTAGCTTCGCATTCCGTGGCAATCGGACGTGTGCTACCGTGTGATTGAGTTGTTTGATGCCGGTGTTGGAAGGCGGGGTAATTACGGTTAAAGTGTCCTGATAGATGCGTTCTCGGTTGTTCAGATGGCCGACCGAATGGTTTTTAGATCTGCGTAATGGTTTTCGAGTTGAAGATGATTGACTTGTAAGAAACGGCGGTGTATGATTGGAAGACGTACTCGTTAAGTACTTGGCCGTTGGACGCGAAAGTTCGTTGAACCGAGATCGAAGAGGAAGTTGGATCTTGTTTACAGTGTTGGCAAAGTGTACCCTAACTTTGCTTCGTGAAAACGAAGCAGCTCGTTTTGTCAGGTTTCGTAACATTGAATTCATCTTGTCGCACGAGAAACTATTGATTTGGTTAATATCATTACGTTGCAGTAAATATAATAACTTACAATAAAATTAAACAAGTGCAACGGATAATATACATATATACATATATATATATGTATATATTGTATTATATAATACAACATAATTATAAATACATATATACTGTATTATAATGAATATAATTTATAATTATTGTATTTAGACATTCAGCACACTCTTTGACAATAAATTACACACAATGGATTGGAGTAAAATCTCGCGAAACAGATGCTTCGCGCTCCTCGTACGTACATTCATTATACTCAAGCTTGAAATTAAACATAATGAATTTTAAACCATGACGACTGCGGTGTACGAGCTATGGTAGTGAGCGCGTTAACACTGGCGATTGTATCGAACGTGAATCTCTTCGACGTGGTCGTAACAAAGTCGCGCGCGGTTCGTCTCATGGATCAAATTAATAAATTCTCCTTGGTTGGAAAGAGCCAGCGACTGTCCTTGCCCTCCCCGTTCTAACCGCGTCGAGGATCGTTGATCGCGTAGGCGCGGGGAGGATGCCCTTTTGCAACTTCTCGACGAATTAAATCATATATTCCCATGAGCACTGGGTGACGAAAGAGGCAGGTAGGTTTCTCTCTCTCTCTCTCTCTCTCTCTCTCTCTCCCTGATCTGCCTTCTTGAGGCCTGGCTTTCTACGTTCTGTGATTTTTCTTCCTTTTTTCTTTTTTTTTCTTTTTCTTTTTCTTTTTTTCTTTTTTCTTCTTCCACCGTGTCCCCGTAGCCAATCAGACACGTCCCGACACCTAAACAAAGACACGGATTGGCGTGTTGCGTTATGGCTTTAAAATCGAGGAACGGAGGAGGTGGCGGCGCGCTCGGGACCGACCGGCAAAACGTATATAGGCGAGCCTTAGAGATTGTAAGCTTGGTGTTAGGGAGCCCAAGGCCAACACCTGCATCGGACCCCACCACCACGTCCTAGCCACCAACACCAATCGCTGCTTGCTACGGACAGAACTGTACCAATACCAGCTCACTCTCTCACTCTTTCTTTCTCTCTTAAAACCATTAAATATACCGGCACACTGTCCCTCTTTCCCTTGCTTTTCCCTCGGTGCGTTGATACGCGGCAACGTTCGATTCCTTTGCAGATTCGACTTTTACAGTCTTTGACGTCGTTTTGCAGATTCATCCGGAAGCTAGCGAAAGAGGCTCGAATCTCCGCGCACTCCGAGTCCCAAGTTACCCAGAAACGTCGTTACGACGTGTCGTTTCTTTATGAAAACGGCAAGTCTGCGAGTCGGAGATTTCCGGGAAGATTCGAGGAGCAGGGATCTCGAAAGGAATATACATCATCGAGATGGAGACGATCTATCAGGAACTTGGTAAAAATGATCTGTCCTCGAAAAGGATAGAGATCGCTCGCGCTACGGATCAACCGATTCGCAGCGTGTACCGATATCCGACGTTGTCTCGATCGTTCTTCCTATGCAAGCAAGCGGTCAGTTAATCGCTCCGATTAATCGGAAAACGCGAATTCTTCGCCACGTTTCTTCCAAACGCTGGAAGTCCGAAGAATCGAGTCTCGCGAGACCTCTCGTGCGCTCTAATCAACGGAGACTCCAACAGAGTAGATCTCCTAGAGTCGGGTAGAAAAAACCCGACGGGGAGAGTCATGGAGATGCATGCACATCGGAGATATATACATTGTACGAGAGAAATATAAAGGAGAACGTGGCGGAGGAAAACGGAGACACCGGAGGGATAATACGGAGGGTATAAAAGAGAAACGAGAGAGAGAAACAGAGAGAGGATGATAAAGAAGGGATCGACTGACTACGGTGTGTCCTGCGCTTTATAGTGCAATACTTTACGAGCAGCGTGCAGCGTGGGTCGGCGTATCTCTCCAGCTGTCCAGGTGAACCCACGTCGTCCGCGGCCGGTCCAACTCCGCGGTAGCACAACTCCGGTTCCAGTTGACCAGTTTCTCTCCGGGCAGTCTCTCGTTCGCTCCTTCGTTCGTTCGGCTTTGCAGCAGCGTAGCCGGTTTCAGCCAGTCAACCAAGCAAGCGAGCGAGCGAGCGAACGAACGAGCAACCAGCTAGCCAGCCAGTCGTGCTGGCTGATGGCATTGACGCGGTGCACCGAACGGCGAAAGTAATTCACTCTATGTATGTACATGTATACGGTAGCGTACACACGTGCGGCGTGTGTATGACGGTGGACGGTCGTCCTCGTCGCCGTCGTGATCGTTGTACGTTCCCGTGAGGTTAATCTGCTCTAACGTATCGAGAGAGAGAGAGAGAGAGAGAGAGAGAGAGAGAAGCTGGCACAACCACGCCACCGGCCGTTTCTAGGTTACTACGAATGCGTAAAGAGTCGCGGACGGACGCACCTTTCGCCGTCGATCGCTTCTCCTGCTTCTCCTCCGACGGCCGTGGTGCTTGTCCTTTCCTCTCGGTACCCTCGGGGCGGCTTCTCTCGAGGTCGCAGGGATGCCAGAATGCTGGCCGGCTGCGATTATCGGAATCGAGGCCGCGATTCCTCTTGTCTTATCGCACGGCAGCGGACGACGATTGAAAACGATTGAATTCTTTTTGGTATTATCTCGCAGTCTCAGTGCACACAGCCATTAAATGCGGCATTAATGCAGGACTGTGCGTTGAGTTTGCCGTCTATGGCGAATATCATTGGATAGTTTATTGGTTTTTCATTTCCGGGCTATAGTAATATATAAAACTCATTTCGTTTATTGACATGATGCATAACTTGAATCGAAGATAGGAAAATGTTAAAATACTTAACTTAATCGTTATAGGCAGACTTGAAATAACTTCGCACTGCGTTTTTAATATTTAGAGACGTCTTTCTTCAAATTGATTTCTCCTTCTTGCATTCAACAGTACATACCGGTAACACGATGCAGAGATGACATCGAGAATCGTTCACTCGTAACAGTCGTAACGGTGATTTTCTAAATTATTATCTGAAACAAAAACTCAAAAATCTCGTCTTGAGAGACTCGATTCAAATCTCTGTCTTGTGACGACTCAACTCCATCTCTGATTCCGTGTCAATCAGCTCGATGCAGGACACAGTGCGTGGCGATAAGGAAGGTGCGACATCGTCAAGGCCGGAACACCGAATGAAAACAAGCGGCAGCCTTTCTCCGCTGCGACCGATACGAAGCATTCACGTGCGGTGTCGCGCCGTGGGCGGACGACGATATTCGTTCGGTGTAGTTTTCCCCATTAATAATTAGCTCGACCGCGGCCACCGCTTCTCCGCGATCTTGCAGATCGGCGACCGGTCTCTGGGCCTACGCGGACTGGCCCGACACAACACGACACAACACAACACAACACAACACAACACACGTTTCGTAACAATTCCGCGCTCTGTGCGCGCGCTCATGCGTGCCACGACCTGAATCTTTTCTCTCTTTCGACGCGTGCTGTGAACCTTCGCGGAGCGGTTTCCAATAATACGCCTTCAACTCGCAGCAACTGGCTGGATGAATTGCATGTGGACGTTTTCGATTGGTCGCGTGCTCGCGAACGATTAGATCTCCCGGTAATTGGTACACGGCGAGTATCTTTCTTCGACGTGACGAGTTAGGTCTTGAGCGAGAGAGAGAGAGAGAGAGAGAGAGAGAGAGAAAATGTGTGTGTCCAGTAGTTTGTTTTGCGTAATGAGATTCTGCCGAGGGAACGATTGAGAAGGATTCTGCTGTTGAGTGTGTTCTGGCTGCTTTGTTTTTTTCAATCTTGCGATTTAACTTTCAGTCGGAGAGATTTTTCTCGCAGTCGAGCAACTCTGGAATAGGATTGCCTCGAAACGAATTCCGTTGTTGCATTAAATACTGATGGTTAAAGTTAAATACGCTAGTTTGATCGGGCATTCTGCGCAAAGTTCGTAATTGAATTCCAAGTTTTGTTGAAGCTCAGGCAGAATCAGATTGTACTGTTGTGGCGACCGATGATGAAATAATCGCGAGACATTTACTCATTTGATAAGTAAAAGCGTGACCGGAATGAAGTGAAATTTGGGGCAAAAACTTGTGACAAAATTTCCTCAATTTCATCTTACGAGAAGGCTCACCTAGACGTTTATTATACTATCAAGAAAATATCGCAAATATGATTACGCGCACGTGTGTATCGTTACAAACGTTAGGACGCAAGCGATGAAAACGTTGTTACGCTAACGAGCCCTGAATCCCAAAACCAGATGTCAAGAAATGTATCTGTTTGCTGGAAGTCTGGAGCTAGAAATTCGGAGGAGAGCCTCCGAATCGATCAGAAACAGAATTCCCCGGCAATTTGCAATGTCGTTAACGCAGTCAGAAGCCGCGTGGCCGGCAATTATAACGGGACACCTTGCGCGGTATAATTAATCCTTTGATCTGAAACTCGTGTGTAGCGTTAATTGGATTACAAGCCATCGATCCAACTAATTCGATTCCGCGTCGCGGGTTACGCCTGCTCGGAGACGGACGTCGCGTCGTCTTCTGGCCCGTCGCGCTTCATCTTCGCATGTTCTCCAATTTGATACAACCCAAGAAGGGGGGAGACCGCATTTTTCACTCTTTCGCTCATTGAACCACGAATCAAGAGAAAGAGAGACAGATCTTTGGACGTGTCGTCTTTCAATTGTTCGATTGACAGACTGCTGCTAAAAATCACAAACCAACTGTAAAACTTTGTTAAATTAGACACTTCATTGAGTCGGCGATCGTTTGAAATTTTCAAGAATTTTCGAAGCTTTCGAAAAATATTATGATATTGGATTTGTCGTCACCACTGATTCGCGGTCCGTTGGTTTCTTTTCTTTTTTTCTTTTTTGTTAATCAGTTATTTTCAGATTTATAAAGAATACAATTTATATATATATATATATATATATATATATATATATATCTAGTTCCAATTCAATGATAATAATAGCCAAGTGTACCCCGACTCCGTTCGCGAATATCGTGATCTTGCATCGATAAATATTTGTGAAAATTCCATTGATCTATGAAACTCTCTGTTGAACTACCGAATCTGTCAAAGACTGAACAGAATCTGTCAAAAGTTTCCAATATTCGATCACGATCTCTGTTGTCACGGAGATTAATTTTCCATTCTCAAAGTGCACTGGCGTTTCCCGCGCCCCGTTATTAAAATGGCAATTCCACAGATAGAAACAACAATGATGTTCGTCAAGCTTCGTCGTACCGAAACCAAAGCCAAAAATCCCGAAGAATCTCCAAATACTCCGAAAGATACGGCCGTAGATCGTTTCTTCTCGCTCGTCGCGAAGATTAGTTTTTCTATTACGCAGTGTCTTTTACGCATCGCACGATCCTCGAGGGTTTCCCCTCCGCGTGCAGCCGCACGTGCACACACAACCACACCAACCGCCTTCATATTCATCGACTCGGGACAGGCATCTCGTCTCTCTCTCTCTCTCTCTCATATGTATATATATATATATATATATATATATATCTTCCACGTATATCTGGCGTGCTGCTCTCCGTCGATGCATTCGTATTCGTGTCTTGGGTTACGACAGAGCAGGCCCGTTATCGGGGCCTGCTGATTGCCTTTGAACAAAGAGGGCCTCGCCTCGCTCGCTGAACGAGGACGCCGCTAAAACGGAGAGGAAAAGAGTAACACGAGGAGATTGTTCGTGATGAGGTGGTTAGACTGGTTCACGCACGTGTGTGCGTGGCTGGAAACACGGCGTCCCCTCCCCCCTCTCCCTCTCCCACCCCCTCTTTCGGGTGTGCGTCTTAAACTGCATGCGCTCTCTCGACGCGAGGGGGAAGCAAGCAGATCTCTCTCTCTTCTCTCTCCCTCTCTCTCTCTCTCTCCGCGTTCTTCTTCCCTCTTCGTCCCTCTTTTTAACCCTTTTCTTCCACCACCATCACCACCTCCTTCTCCCTCCGTCTCTTCTTTCGTTCGTTTCTCTCCTCTCGCGTGGTTGATCGGTGCGCCTCTTCTTCTCCTCTGTTCTTTTCTTCTCCGTGTTTTCTCGCTTCGACCGCTTCTTCTTTCCCCGTTTCTCTCTGCCGAGATCGTCTCCGTGCCCCTGATGTCCGCGTGAACTTGTTCTCCTGGCCACTCGAAACGACTCTCTCGTAACGCGTCGTAACGCGACGCGCCGGCAGAGCACTGAAGAGAGGAGGAGAGACGAGTGGTAGTAAATAAGCAGATAAGACGCGAGTAGGCAACCGAGCAGGTAGGGGCGCGGGATGAAAGTCTCTTTTGGAAAATTGTCCGGTGGATTCTCTCGGTGAGGAGAGGGAAAGCACAGGTGTATATATACGAGCGTACAGAGAAAGAGAGAGAGAGAGAGAGAGAGAGAGGCTAGCGAGCTAAAGGCTTGGCAAAATTGAAATATAAAACACGCGGTTACTGTTAGATCTCGCTGGCAGCGAGACTTGCATCGCTCTTTAAACGCGGGTTATATAACGCCGAGTGATATCGTTATAAACGCGCGGCTCGCGACCATTGTCTCGCGATACTAATTAGCCGCGTGAAATTTCGACAGAACGCCACGACAGCCGACCGCTGCTGGCGTACAACAGTCAATCGTCCGTTTATCTCGAAACGATTAACCCCCGGTCTTAATAAGCAGCAACCGGCAATTTAAACGCTCGGCTCTCGCAACGGATGGAAATTTCAACTATTTAACGCGGTCGAAAGTAATCGCGCCGAGAGAAATCTCGTCAAGAGAGTTTTGCAACAGCTCAGTCAGCTGGTGTCGTTCCAAAAGCGATTTTCACGCCGCGTTTCATCGTTTCCCTCTTTCTTCCTCTCTCTCTCTCTCTCTCTCTCTCACTCTTTCTCTCCGTAAGTTCGACTCTGTTGATGAAGATTTCCTTCATTTTCCAAGCGAGGAGAACGCTTTCGTTCTAACGTAAGTTTCGAGAGATCTCGTCTCTGACAGCGCTCTAATCCCGCTCGGAGACGATCGTCAACTCGTTCTTCTGTCTGTCCGTTGTAGCTACGTACAATTTGACGCGAGGCCAGAGCTCTCCGAGCCTGGAGAAAGAAGCTGGCGGAGAGTGTGTGCGCGCGGTACGTAAAAGTTCGTCGTGCGTCGCTCTCTCGTACCTTTCGAGGGTGTTAATGCGTACGGAGGCGGGTTTCTCGCCTCTCTCTCTCTCTCTCTCTTTCTCTTCTCTTTCGCGGGTCCCTGCCCGAAGCTTGTCGAGGCTCGTCTCTCGGCGTTCTTCCTGCTCTCTTCTTCGTCGTGCTCGCGCGAGCACTGGTTTGTTTTGGTTCACCGAGTGTGTCGAGTGTGTGTCGAGCGGACGTCGTGCGTACATACATGTTAAGTGAAGGCGAAGCGCGACAACCGGCGCGAAGGCGCCTGCGCGGAAGCGAGCGGATAACGCCGCGCGCGAATTATTTTAACAGCCGTTAGTTGGACGAGCGCGCACCTCTGTGTGTGTGTGTTGCATCGTTTTCGCTTTGAAAACAGAGTACGTAGAAATTAGGTTTTGTACTACACGAGATGCATCGCGGCGCGTAAAATGACGTCCGTTTGATGAATCTGAGATATCGTTTAGAAAATTGGTGAAAAATGTATGCGAAAATTTAACATTAATTTCCGTATGTTTAGATGGCACAGATCTGTTCATTTTGATCATTATCATTGGTAAATTTTAACGTAGAACATTTTGATACGCATTAAAGACCGGTTTCTCTTCTCTCGGTATTAGAGGTTCTTAAAGTCCTTTAAGCGTAGTTTTCAGTATCACGCGTCAGAAAACCCTCCAGTGATACAGACAGGTTAGACGATTTCTAGTGTGACAAAAGATCTTATCCGCTTGATGAAGTATGCTTCCGTTCCACGTCCTAAGGGCTTCTCTTCTTCGTCGTATATCGGTAGGTGGAAACACACCGAGATCGAGATTTCCTTGACAAAAGACGACGTGGAACTTTGACGACTGCGAGATACACGTGTATGATATACATAGATTAAGAATGCTTTCGTTATGCTTTCGATATAATAAAACTACTATCACGATCATTTCAAGTCATCTTCGAAGGTCATCAGAAACGTTGAATATATATATTAAAAAAATATGAGATTATACCATTAAACTTACATTTCTACTGAAAGCTACTATTCATGACGTAATGAACAATTTCAATTGTGTGTCGATATTTCATCGAATTGAGACACGAACCGTATCCGTATCATGATCCGACGTGGCCTCGTCAAGCAGCGAAGCAGAGGAGGAGCGTGAACGAGCGCGAGACGAGCCGTAAATCAACAGGTTTTTCAAAAGGCTGTTCGCAGCGTGAATTATATCGGAGGCAAGAGAGCGTCTCGGGGATCAGGGCGGCCACACATCTGTTATCGGGCTGCTGCCTCCTTATCGAATCGGCTCGCCTAGCCTAGAAGTGAATTTATTTCGCGGCCGTTTTCACCGTCGTTATTTATGAGGCCTGGTCCGATCCACTTGTTTCACAGCGTGGCTTGAGCCCAAGCTCGTCTCTATCGAGAACCAGGCGAGAGAAGATCGCGTGTTGGCGCACGACGCCCGCGTGTTTCCCTGAACTTGAACTCGTTCTCCGTTCAAGGTGGCACTCGCGAGCGACGAATTCTTCCTCTCTGTTCCTTCCCTGTTCCTTTCCGAAATCGTTTCTCGTTCGTGAACGAGAAAGCTCTCTTCCATTTTTTTCTGACCAGACCTAAGCAACTGGATTTATTAAATTATCTGATGGATAATTGGCTGCTTAAATAATTTTTGTAAACGCATCTTTCGTCTTTTTTTTGTAATGCACCTTTGGGAAATGCATCCTTCGTCAGAAGTCACAGAACTACGTTTATTACGTGACTGATGAAAAATTAAAAATGTCCTAGCATTTTTGTGCGCCATTATATACCGTATGCCAAGTATCTTGATCTGTTAATAATGTAACCGTGATAGTGAATTTATACTTTTATAAGAAATTTACAGATATAAGCAGACACGAAACTCGTAAAATATCCGAAACGGAGTACCAAGTAGATGCAACAAATTTCCATTCCTAAAAATAAGAATTTGGTGCCAGAACTAGCTGTGGATGAACAATACGGGAAGGCTGAAAGGATAAAACTGTGGTAAATAGTCTCTGATAAGTTGCGACGAGGTTTGTGCAAGGGGAAGAAAAAGTTTATCTTCGGTTCTTCGCCAAGTATTATTAAATACATATTTTGCTGTCAGATCTGCGGAAAACTAACATTTTATTTTATCTGCGATATAATTTATAAAGATCTGTAACATCAAACTTGGATTAACAGTAAAATATAATTGCATTTAGTCTCCATTTAGTACACACAATACATTTGAAACTTGTGGAGAGAAAGCACACAGGAATCAAATTATCTTAATTAAATAGACGATAACATTATCTATTATTATAAATGTATACGTAAATTATTATAAGTATATAATATAATTACAAATGTAATAGATTTTAACAAACGTGTATCGAATGTAACATAACTTAAAGCCTTTCCTAAAACTTACTAAATACTTCAAACCCTAATTCCAACTTTGCATTCCACTTATGTTACAAAAACTACATCTTTAATCCGCATTATACGATTTATATCGCAGTCTGTAATACATAACGTGATAAATAACGTGAAAGAAGAGAATCACAGTCTTTCCCATCGTCGTCAAAAAGCTCCGAACCTGCCCGACCACACCCAGTCTCGATTAGCGTCAACTCGCGATGCTAATCCCGGGACAATTAGCCAGATCGGAGCAACGAAGGGAGAAAAACATCGATGAGAGAGAGAAAAAGAAAGGAGCGGAACATCTGTCGAGTTTACGATGGCGAGGAGGAAAGAAGCGGGCGCAGGGCAAGAGGATGGCGAGCGAGCGCGCGCGCGCGCGTTGGCGCCGAGAGACGAGATGTCGAGAGCCGCGCTACCGACAACTCATTCTTCGATTCGAGGAACCGCGACCGCGCAGATTGGACGCGGATTAAACTGGTCCTCGGGTTCACGGAACCGAATTGCGCGGGCAACGCCGGCAGCCACCTATAGCGCACGTCCCGCGGGGTTCAAGGAACCCGATCAGCCGATTTCTGCGTCGTTTCTCCTCGCGCGCAGTGCCGCCAATGCTCTCTGCCCACGTGAAGGGAACAGGTCCGCCCCGATACGCTGCATTTGTTCCGTTAAATCAACACGTCCTCGCCCCTGTCCTCCTCGTGCTAGTAGTAGGGGGAGGGGAGGGGGCCTGACGCGGGAAACAGGATTTTCTGCATTCGTGTTTTTCCTCGGCCGATTTTTCGGCCGCGTCCTCGCGTGAAAACATCTGATCCCGAGCGTCGTTTGCTCACTGGTAAACAGCCAGTTCTTCGTTTTTCCCCCCCTCGACTTTATCGTACAGAGATTTTTGTGTTACATCTTTCACGACGATTCGTGATTTTGAAGTCTGGAGTGTATAACTACCAAAGTGATCAGAATGACTAATTTATAATTTTTCATAGGCATGAAATAACGTGTTTTTCAATTCATTGCATCATAAAGCTCCTCCACTTTTGTACTTTAATATTTCCGATGGAAGTTTTATTCTTCGGCAGTTCTAGTATTAGCACGTGGCACAAGTATATTCCAAATCCGTTCTTTCGGACGAATGGACGGTATATGACGGTCAACATTGATGCATTTATGAAAACTTTGCACACGCAAAGATGCACGCAATCGCAAGGAGCATAAATTGATTACTAATTCAGAATTCAATTTCTCTCGTAATCGTATTCGTATACGCTTAATGTGCCGTCGATATCCGTCGTCGTGTAACGATCCGAAGCAACGAGCTGGTATCGCACGATGGCTGCGCGTCGATCGGCTCACCCGTGGACTCGCTTATCGCCGATCTTATTCGCCTAACGAACCGGAGGAAGAGGAAATTCGATAAACGGCGTGGTAAAGGATAATTGGCGACGGCAGAAAACACCAGCTTCTGCCAATCCTCCTCTCCAAAGTGGTACTCTATCCGCGAGAAGCAGCGTAAGCCGGCAGTGAAGCTGACTAATAGCTCGTCCCGATGCATCGAGCGCCTGCTACGTATGCACGTAACGCCAATTTCTAACAGCGTAACTAAACGGTCGAGCCGGTCATTTTATAACGCGATCCCCTCGTCGCGATCGTAGCTCCGCGATGCTACCATACGGCCGATCTCTGGCCGATCGTTTCGAGTGCGTCGAACCCTCCTTTATGCTCTTACCTGCGTAGACGTATACCTGAATCTCCAAAAGGATTCGGATCCATCGTGAGGAACAGGTGTCAAGAGGCATCGAGAAGAAGGAGGAAGAAGTAGGGAGAGGAAGAGGCGAGGGAGAGAAGATAGATCGAGCGAGAGACGTAGGGATACCGTATAGGCGAGGGGGGAAGAGGAGGGGGATGGTGAAACGGAAAGAGGAAAGGAGCCGCGCTCCTCAACGCGGCGAACGAAGAAGCGAGGCGAAGGAGGGTGAAAGGAACGAAAGAGAGAACGAGAGAATAGAGTGGCACCCAACTCCCCCTCGTCTTATATTCCTCGAGCGCATCCGAGGGCCGTGGCGCGCGAGCGCAACCTCCTCTCAAGGATAACGAGTAATCCTGGATAGTGGATCCACCGATCCGAGGGAGGGAACTCCGTGTTTCACCGTCTCCGTCGCTCCGCGGTACTCTCTGCGTCTCTTCTTTTCTCGCGTCGCCGCGCCGGTTTCGCTCGATCGTGTGTCCCGCTCGGCCGACTAGAACCCTTTCCAGCCGCGTCGTAATTGCTTGGATTTTGATCCGAGAGGAGACGGGAGATCGAAGGTGTAGGAGGACCGCAGAGCACCGTAGAACACTGGAGAGGCGAAGAAGGAAGAGGAATAGAAGGAGGAGGTGGAGGTCACTTTTTTCCCTCGGGGTTTATTACTAGGAAACCTTCGACGAGAAACGAAGCGAGGAACGACGAAACGGAGAAACGAAAGGAGCAAGAGACGAGAGAGTACAAACACACATACACACACAGAGGTTCGTCATCCTTGTTCGTCGTTGTTCGAGGTTCTCTCCTCCGTTCGCCTCGCTTCTCCGCCGCCTAGCGTCGCGTCTCGTTCCCTCCGCTGTTTCTCGGCCTCTTTCTCCTTGCTCTTAGAACGTGACTCGACGAAAGACCCGGCTTTTGTTTTGACAAATCCTCCTGTACGTGTGCGTCGACTCGTCGACGGGGACCCTCTTTTCTGGCTTCTCTGCTTCCCAGTGTGCGCGGAGATCGTGTGGAGATCCCTGTGCCCCTCTGTCCTCTTTCTGCCCCGCGATCACTCGATCCTTCCGTCCTCCTTCCACTCCCTCGAAGCCCAGAGGAGCGTCAGAGGAGCGCCAGTGTCGCGGTGTTACGCGCGCGCGCGCGCGGTTCGAGAGAGGATTTTAGGAGAGGGAGGCAGAGGAGGGTGCTTTAACTTGCTCGTCGTTTTGTAAAAACCCCCACCAGCCTGGCCCGATGTAAACACGAGTGGCTGATAGCCGTGGGGCCCTGCGCGGGGCACGGGCGGCAGGGCCCGTGGAGTGAAGAGGGACAGCCTGAGGGACGGGGTTCGCGATGCTACGGCCGATGACGGCCAGAGTGCACGGATCTCTCTCTCTCTCTCTCTCTCTCTCTCTCTCTCTCTCTCTCTCTGTCTCTTTCGCCGTGGTAGAAGAGAGATATCGTCGGGGGCCCGAGCGACGCCGAACCGAGGCGAACCAGACCGAGCCGAGATACAAACGAAACGAGCAAAGAGAGAAAAAAAAAGTGAAACACGAGGGAGGCAAAGTGCAGCTGAGCCCCAGTGGCGTAGCCTCGCTCTGCCTCCGGATCCGATGGCTTCGTTCGCTCTCCTTGTCTGCGCGTTCGCCTCGAGCCGTGTCGTCAACACTGCCCGACTCCGATCGGCAGAAAACTTGGAAAAGAGTTCGAAAGAACTCGTATATAGATTGAACTCTGGACTTTCGGCCAGGAAGTTTACATTTTTTTCCTCTCTCTCTCTCTCTCTCTTTCGATTCTCGTTGAAGAGGAGCGGTTTCTCTCCGATGCTCCAACTTGTTGCACGTTGTTCGCTACGTGCAACCGTTCAAATTAACACGCTCGACCGTTACGCGAGAGGAGTCTTGTTAAGGTCCGCGTACGTACTAACGAACGCGCGGCCGGTCTGCCGACCGGGGGCCATTGTTGCGAAAAGTAGCCGGCAATTTCCCGATGAAAGGGCGCGCGAGAGCGAGAGAGAGAGAGAGAGAGAATGCACGTGCATCGTCGGTAATCCTATAGTTGCACTGGCGCACGGAGAAAGGGGGGAGGACGCCGCTTTTTCCAGGTTGAATAATGCCCAGGGCAGGTCTATTGTGCAGCGTGTGCAAGTCAGCCCTTGAATAGGGCGGTCTTCTAGCTCGGGACGAACGAATCCACGTACTACGTATTTGTATGTAGGTCCCAACGGTCCGTCCGTTGAACTGGGTCACGCCGAAGTGGTCGATCGTATTTTTTGTCCGGCTCGGGCAGATCTCTCCTCATCTCCCATTGTTTCTCTTCTCGTCCCTTCTTTCCCGTCGTTGATCACGACCTTACCTCCCTTCGACTGACACGCCCGTATGCACGTCAAACGAATTTATATCGATACAATGAAGAAGCGTGAGCTCCTAGATACTCGGTACGTGATTTTGCTCGAAATGTTTTTCAGTTGGAAATTGCACGGAAGTGTAGTAACAGAGACATGCTTTCAAAATCTCCGACGTATACGTGCATATTTCTCTCTCGGTCAGAAATGTTCAGGACACTTTTCATTTTTAAGTGGTAAATTTTGTAGTTACTGACATTCAACATGTTCACGTGCGATAGTTAAGTTCAATATTTGGATAATTGAATTTTATAATAGTAACACAGATTAACAGAGATTTCTCGTTGCCATTTTTTGAAACGAATATAATACCTGTCCCAAGATTTAGGACGGGGGTGTTTCCTCTTCCTCGGTCTCTTTGCTTTCTTCTTCTTCTTCTGTCTCTTTTTTTTCCTTTTTTCCCTCTTCGAGGGACCTCTTTCGGTTAATCTTCGCTGGTCCGAAAGCGAGACGAAAAGAGAGAAGGGTGGCGTCATTATGAAAATGATACTGTACCTGTGTAGCCAAGGGGACAGACCGCAGACCATAGCAATTACGCGTAATGAAACGGCCGGGTCCAGCCATGGCCAGAAAGAGAGAGAGAGAGAGAGAGAGGAAAAGGACGAGAGCGGGCGAGAACGAAGGGCAATTGACGACGTTTTACCTGTATAAGCCAGGGATCTGAAACGTAAGCGACACACAGCCCCGGTGTATCGCGTGTTAGTAAGCTGTAAAAAAAAAATTCTTCGTACGCGCCACCACCTTCTTCCATCGACCTCGTCTCGAGCTGCGCTGTGGCGCAAGATCGTGCGAGATAGCGACGAGGCGGGATTTTATCCAATCGATCGGCTGTTTCGTACGAATGAGCCGATCGATGTTCAATGAATGCGCCGCTCGTCGTCGTGGTCGTCGCGAAAAAGCTACTTAAGATTGCCGCGGCCGTTTCGTTCCGTTGTCAGCCGTCAACTTTCGCATTGTCGACCGGCTTTCGTTCCGTCGTTAGCTTTAGCATAAAGTTGCGAGCGTATATCTCGAAGCGTTGAAACTCCAACGAGTTATATTCAGATGAGTTATTCCTGCGCGAAGAATTGTATCTCGTCTGAAAAGAGAAATGCTGCAAATTTTTCAATTGCAGCCGTATACGTATGAGAATTGGTGATTTTTGTCTTTCTTCGTCAGTATTTATGACAGTCGTTTATTTCACAAAATTGTCACTCTGCGAATCTTTCGTATTGCTGTTCAAATATCTCATAAATAATCCAAGTCTAGTATAATAACTTCATAATACCAACTGTAACACTATATTAACAATACCATGAATTTCGAATTGAACAAATGAATTCAATCGGCGTTTTTTTTTTTTTTTTTAAATAGAGCACTAACGTTCGGGGCATTCACCAAGTTTTCAAGCTTCCAGGGAAGCGCGTGTTTATTAAAAAAAAAGGAAAAGGAAAACAAAACAAAAAAAAAGCGCGTTACATTTTTAAAGGCAAGGGAAGGTTCCTGCTCATTAGAATTACTCGACGACGTGGTCCCGGGCTCCCGTTGCCTCTGTCAACGACGTGTCGTACACATGCACCCGTTCGTATCTGAAATTCCCGTACACGTGTTCTAAGCCGGTCTGTGTTCGGCCTTTTGTTTGACGTGAATCACCTTCTGTCGTGTTACGGCGCTGCTCCCGTGGATGCGGCGCGATCCGGTGTGCGTGAAATACGCGCGCGGCCACCACTTCGAGTCTGTATGAGTGGACGTTCAACAGGTACGCGAGGGCTGTGCTCTCTCTGTACGGAAACGCGTGCGTTACATGTACGTACGCATATGTATATATATATATATATATATATATATATATATATATATATATATATATATGTATATATATGTACGGGAAGCGGCGGCTTCGCGCATGATGAAGGGCTTCCAGCATTGTCTCCCTGCCCGTATGAGTCACTGGCCGAACCATAAAATAGTCATAGAGGTGAGTGATGTTGCGACCCTCCAGTCACTCTATGACAAACTCGCCCGCGTTATGCAGATACTCGTACATGCAGATACGTACTCTGTATACGTATGCGTCGCCATTGGTGAAAAGTGTGCGGACAGTTTCTCAATTGTCGCGACTGCCTTCAGAAACACGAGATCTTTCACTTATTGGCATCGTAACCTATTTGAATACTGCACGATGATACTGTATGACTGATGATTTATCGTTTGTCCCGATATAAATGTCGCAAGTGTTATTTTTTGTTAATAGCAAAATTAACGATTCCGATGAAGCAAAATGTTCCGTTTCGATAAATTTCGACACACTGTCTGTATTCTACCTTGTGTCGCGCTGGAACTGCTGAAAAATTTAAGCAATTAACACATATCCGTCCGCATGACGAAAATTCGTCATTTGTATATTGCAGTAAATAATTGATTGTCGTTTTATTAAATCCGAATAAATTAAAACGTAATTTTTACCAAACAGGGATAATTCTACGAAAAAAACTGATTTCAGCTTCAGTTGCGTCGTATAAGGGTGCAAACGCAAAAAAAAAAAAATTAATTTAAAAACGTATTAGTCGGTACTGCGTATAGAAGAAGTTTATTCAAAGTTTAAGCACTTGAGTATTCGGATATTTAAGAAATTTCAGGGATATTACTGTTAATTTTCTTAGCCTATTTTTATCAAAATCAAATAATAAAGTAAAAATCTAAAATGGAGAACGAAAAAAAAATATGTGCAGACAATTTATCTGATTAAATTCATTTTATTTCATTTCCCAAAAATTTCACTAAAAAATATATGACTTTTTAAAAGTTAGGTTGTTTTTATATAGAGCATATCGATTCTACAAATAGCGTCAAAAAATGCCGGCATTTGGTCAATAATGCAAATAATGCCGGACAGATATGTGTTAAATTGTTCGTTTCGATAAACGGTCAAAGTACATCTTTATACCTGAAAGAATTTAATAACAAACACTGTACCGTACTCCACAAAAATATCTT
Source organism: Tetragonula carbonaria (assembly GCA_032399595.1). Taxonomy (NCBI): domain Eukaryota; kingdom Metazoa; phylum Arthropoda; class Insecta; order Hymenoptera; family Apidae; genus Tetragonula; species Tetragonula carbonaria. Next base: position 8,533,552 of record JAUCRC010000003.1, read on the forward strand.
TAAGCGTACAAAATTTTCTGTTTCATTATGCGAATGTTTCAATCAATTTGAACAAATTCTCGGTATTCTATTTTGTTGGGATGTGTTATCGTGTTGGAACTGCTAAAAAATTTAATTGTTCATTTTGACACTATTAGAATACATCTCTATTCCCAAAGGAATTTAATGAGAAATACTGTTCTAAATTCCACGAGAACATTTTTAACCGGTACATATGTATATATCGCGAATTATTTAGCCATTGGCGAACGTAACTGAACGAACGACCCGTTAGTCACGGATTTTAGAAGCACTTGGCCCTAACCGGTTGTCCGTTCATCTGATAACGGCGTTTTCCATCTCCTCGCGTGTCGCTTGTTTCGGTATTTAGGTGATATTAAGATTGATCGATCGATCGTTCGGGAGTTGTCGGTTTCGTTAGCATCTATTGTTGGGGCTCCTTGATGGACGCTGGTTTTCGCGGTTCACCGATTCGTGACAAAGTGTTCCGAGCGTGCTTTTTTAAGCGTGCTTTTCTCCGTCTTTCCTTTTGAGAATGGTTTACAAGTAACACACATACCCAATGGTATATTCAAAGAGGGTGTTTTAATTGTGATATATTGGCGACGTGGCGCTGTTTTTCTTTTTTTTCAGCGATTGAAGCACTTTCAGCGTTTGAATGCTTGAAAATTTCCCGGTATTATTACTCATCTGGTGATAAAATCTGGAACTGTTCGCCTAAAACAGTGTCGTCCACGTGCCCAGTCACCCACCGGAAACGCCATCACGTACGTGATACGTGTTCTAGCATTCCTATACCGTGATAGTTCGAACAAGATAGAACGCAGCAGAGCTGAAACGGACAATACCTACTGAATCCCTACTGAACTTCTACGTGGAATCGGTACGCGACTAATGCTGCAAGAACTTAAATATAACGGCGTCACGTGAGAACTTCAAAGCAGAACATTTATTGCAGAAACACGTGAAACAAAAGTTATTCCAAAGTTACTCCGTAAGTTACGCGAAAGTAAGTCAAATGCATAAAATGAAATTGAGAAGATCGAGTTCAAACTACAAATGGGAAATCTTTATTCTGCATTTCTGTTGTGGAATCTCGCAAAATGTGGTAACTTTTTTTTGAAACGAAATTTGTTCCTTACTTGGAAATAATGTCAGTGGAAGTACGTGTAATTAATATACCGTCAATGTAGAATAAATTTCTCCTGTAGTTTCTTCCTCGAGGAAAGTATAATAAAAATGCATATCAGAAAATCCTCTTGCACTGTTATATCAAGAGTGTCTTTGAATGTCTCTGCGAATATTGTCAATTTAAAAATTTTATTTCGGAGTGCGTTGTTGAACGAATCGATTGAAAATAACAGCTCGTGGCATATCGAAAAATTGATCGAAATGTTATCGTCGAATTCCAAGAATTCCCAACTTACTTTTTCAATTTTAATTTTTTTTCGATCTTACAGCATATTTCCAGAAGACCATAACTATTATCAGTCAAAATGACAAAAAAAATCATAGAATAACAATTATTTTTTCAACTAAAAGTTTTAGATTATAAATAGCGATAATAAGAAAAGTTTTTTTTGTTGCTAATAATTATTATTAACTGATGATTTATAACAGTTCTCGGTGAAGGAAACACTCTTTCGACAGAGAGAGATGTATTTCTGTCCTCTTTCTTTGTTAATTTCTGCATTAGAAAGTAACTCTGCGGTTTTCAAAATGTTTCAATGCTGAGGATCGTTTCGGTTGAATTTATATTAATAAAACAGCACTTCATACTTTATGCTATTACGAACGAAATGGAGTTCTCTTCATCGATAATTCTTACGATCAACCGAAATAAATTTCCCTTATCGATGACTTTGATAAGCGACCAAAATAGAATTCCTCTCATCGTCCACGAAAAACAATTGTCGACAGCTTGTAACCGAAATGTTTAATTTTTCAATCATGTACTCAGATTTTCAGACTGAACTACCAGAGAATGGTCAAGATGACCAATTCATATGATTTTCGTTGGAAATTTTCTAGATGTAAAACAGCGTATTTTTGGTAATTTACTGACTTACTTGCGTACCCCATGGTACTATAATAAGTTTTATTTTTTTTTCAAATGTCTCTAATGGAAATTTTACTTTTCTTAATCGTCGGTTCTAGAGTAATATCCTGATCCCTTTCACAAGAATTTCTCTGATATCCTCGGTCCCTTCTAGATATTCCAATGCAGCCGAATTACGAATCATTGTAGCCTTCGACGAATTGTGCAACGCTGAATCGCGTTTGCCCGATCGAAACGACGAGTGTGTGTATGAACCCGGTTCTGTCGATCGCGCCGGATCCGCTTCGATCAGCTCGACAGAAGGCCTGTCTAAACGGCTGCCCGCTGACTTGCAGATAACGATGCACGATAACGCGGCCCGATACTGATCGACAGGGCCGAGAAAGAGTGCTTTACCGGCTACCGTGTGGAATCGGGCGTCAGTCAGCGTTGTCGGCGAACACGTCGACGGAGATTGAAAGCGACGCGGTGATAAGCGAAGAGAGAAGGTAGACGTTTAATCGGCTAGTTGCTAACGCCGCGAGCCGATCCGTTAACGATCCACGAATGGGCCGATCCGCGGTGATTTACATCGCAAGGAAACCTTCGCCGCGCCGACGAAGCCGCGTGACGCGTTTCGGAGCGTGCATCGAAACACTCCTCTCGAGTTCTCGTGCCTCTTATCGCTTGCTTCCGAACTACCAACCAGTGTTAATTGTCCCGGTGATCGATGAAAGTGGCCTAAGCCATTTATTTCTCGTTTCCAGATATTTGGAGGTTTCCGTTCGAATGAATTAAAAAATATTCTTATACTATGAAACGAAATATTTCGGGAAATATTGTAAGATAAGATATTTATTATGACTGTGTGAAATTTTGTGCGTGGCTTATAAGGATATATTTTACATTCAAAAGAATGTGACGCGAAGCTCATTTCTTTTTAACACTTTACCGACCGCGTATTAGCGGTGAATAGTTAGCCGATTAATGGGCTACCGGTCGGTAAAGTGTTAAAATATGTTAACCGATTAATAGGCTACTTGTCGGTAAAGTGTTAAAATATGTTAGCCGATTAATAAACTACCGGTCGGTAAAGTGTTAAGATCATTTTCATAATTGCAACCGGGATCTGTTGCGCACTGGTATCGTGACCTAGTAGATTTTTAGATACTTTTTTGGCGAATTATTTGGCGAAATTGATTCGATATCCCGGATTTAAGTTGTAAACTTAACTCTCTAAGAGAGTTTCTATCGCAAGTCGAGGTTTTTGGTCATGTCCTCTTGGAAGGAAAGCTCGAGATTATGGATATTTATGGAAATCGAGGTTTCTTTACGATCGGAGTTAAAGATATAGGATGCAAATCGCGTATTTTAAGTGTCGGATGTTGTGAATTCATTTGACGTACATTGAAATGAATTTGATGTTTTATTTATCGAAACGTTGTTAAGAATGGGTCCTATACGAGTTGTTCTTAGATACTTTGGACCAAGCACCAAAGTACAAATTAGAAAGGGTTAAAAAGATTTACAATCAGTATAATAATATAGTATTGCAACATTTCTACATTAATAATTTCCACATTGACAAGTGGAAGTCTTGTGTTATTCGAATAAAAGTTCTGCAAAATTGTAAAGCATAATTTTTTAGTTGTACCCTCACAATGTAATAACGTGATTCGTGGACATTGAACTCTACGAAATTACTGCAGAAAGAGGAAGAATTCGAATTTGTAATTGACATCGAACTGCAATCAAACTCACTTCCGCGAAAACGGAAAATGGAAAAATTTAAGATACAGACACTAAATAAAATTAGGCTTGATAAATCTGAAAATTAAGAACCAGGTTTCCGAGTCGAGAAATTAACGTATCTCGACTCAGACGGAGCGAGTTAAATTAAAATTCCAGACTTCGCGAATGGAATTGCCTACGCCGCGCTAAATGGAATTTTCACTCGGAACCTCTTGAAAAATTCATCGCCACCTGCACCTCCTAAATCAATCGAGGCGCAGGTAGCCCTTCGTTAATTCGTAGCGCGCCCTCGCGTTCAAGCGAACACAACTCACGCTCGATGATTTCACTGTTCGACGCGACTCGAACGGCTGAATCGCAGGAAGCGATCCGTCATTCCCGAAGAAAGCCCTTCTAATGGCTGTTCGACACAGAAACATGGTCTGTCTCTCTCTCCAGCCACCGGTAGAAAACGAAATCGTTGTCCATTTCTTCGAGTCTCACGCGACGATGACCCAGATCTCGAACTGCTCGGTAATTATCCACTTCTTGTCAAGCTTACAGTCCCAGCGAATCTGAACGCCAGGCGGACAAGGGGGAGGGGAAGAAGAGGGAAACGGTTCGAGTAGCAACGGTGAATGTAGCCTAAATTTAAAAACTTGAAGGATGAGAGATGCAATGATGCTCGGTGGTTTAATGGCCAGATCGCAGATATGAATGCTACAGACGGAGTGGAAATTAAATAGAGATTCCGGTTTATCCGTCAAACGAGCCGTGCCTTCTTTCTCTATTTTGAAACTCGTGCAAGTCCATTTGTTCGTACATTGAGATTGTTTAAGGGTTTACGTTTGAATTCGCTGAAATGATATTGGTAAACGTCAATAAATTCGGGCGATCAGTTATTAAAAGTAGAAACACATTAAATTTTATTACATAGTAATAATTGGTAAAATTTATCGTTAGAGAAAATGAAAGGTTCTTTTTAACTTTTAGTAATAATAAGGTTTGAAAAACGTGAGGAATACTAATTTTAAATTTGCATTTTAATCGAGGCAGGCTTTTATATATATATATATATATATATATATATATATATATATATATATGAAATAATAATTTTTTATATATATATAAAATAATAATTAAAATGAATGCATGTAAGTAAAATTAACTTTATTGACAAATATTTTTAATTATACGATAAAAGAATTTATCTACTTTCAAACAACCACTTAAAAAAGAAAAACTTCAAATGTGACCAGTATTATATGACTTATGTTATTTTTTATATTATTACCATTAAATTTCTTGCGAGCGTATAAACATCTCCATTCTGTTGTGTAATATTCTATAACATGCAACTGCAAGTGGGAAATAGTTGTTCGAGGAATAAACAATTTAAGAAAAATGAAGGATGAATAATTGATAGGGCAATTACTCGTTTGATTTCAGGTATCATACACAAAGGATACGTACTTCCGATCCACTGCACTTGGGATGCGAAATTCTGTTTTAGACAATGTTCAACAGCTCATCCCAATATGGCCAACATATGTTGGTACGATGCGCACCAACCATTTTAACGTGTCTTTTTCCCTCTTAGCCTTCCCTCGAACGCACAAAAAAATATTGCAAACGGAGATGAAACTCGTTCGAGTTTCCATGGGGCCGCAAACTTTAGAAAACCTCCCCTCAACCGGTGCACATCAATATTCGGTAGAAAACGTGTTGTTCCACTTGAAAAATGGGATTGTCGTCCCAGTGTGTCGATGCATCCGCGTTTAGGATTAGCCGGGTTTGTCCTAAGTAAGCAAACGCAGTTGTAGGTCGAAAACGAGACGACAACCGCGTGTGTCGAAACACGGGACTGAAATGTAGTAGCCGAGCGGTGACCATTCCTGGTGTGTGGTAATCACCGTTCGTCTCTTCGAATTTCGCCTTCGACGACACAACGACCCTTGGAAAATTTCAGTTTTCCAGCCTCGCACGGCCGCGTCGCGTGGTAAGTAGCAGTTAATTCCCCTGGCAAGCGAAAGCGGCTCCTCCTAAGCGGCGGCCAAAAGAGAAAGAAAGCGTTCGGCTTTGTGAGACTGAAGCGTTTGACGTTGTCAGGCCGGGGAGTTAGCTTTAACAGCTTTTCCAAGCGCGCGGTTCTTTGCTGTCACGCGTAACCGGCATCGGTAAACGCTAAAAAGCCTCGACGTTTCTTTTATTTTTTTGTCTCTTTTTATTCCTTTCCCGTTTCACCCGCTCGGCGAACGAACGCGCCAACCTTTCATAAAGTTCGTTATTTCTCTCTCTCTTTCACTCTCTTTAGCTCTGTTTTCTCGTCTTTCGTTTAACGACCCTCCAATTAGCGATATAATTAATATATATTTTCTCATCGAATTCCCCAGGAAATTTTACCAAGCATTTGCTTCTCTTTTTTAAACTCTCACTCTGCCTCGAATCCTTCCGACCTTTTTCATCTCTCTCTGTCTTTCTCGAGAAGCGAGAGACCGCTTCCAAAGTTACTGCGTACCCGGAGACAGAGTTCTCTGCGCAGTGTGATTCACGTTATTTGCAGAGGAACGCGCGGAACCTTTCCTCCGTCGCTGCGCCTTCTTTCGTTCCATCGTTTCGTCCTCCTCCGTTCAAACGCTTTCGTTGCCACTCTTTCCAACCGGTCGACCGTTTCTCGTCTCTCGGCCGGCCGCGACCGGTGACATAATTACGCACCGGCCGCAGGCTACGTCCACCTGAGTCACTCGTCTTCACTTTCTTTTGTTCTCGTTGGCCATTCGACCGACGCCACTCGACCAGCGTGGGCCAACGATCGTTCCCGGTTTTAAATATCACCGTATCGAGCCCCCTATTTCGACGCGTCTTAGATGACGCGTGTTGCGTAACTGGAAATCTGGTTCCGGGCATGATCGATCGATCGATCTGTGAACGAGAGCTGTTTCCCTCGGGAACGTGCAATTGCTCCGATTTGAAAATTTCTTCGACGCGGAGTGTTCCTTGGCCCTGCGAGGTTTGCAATCTTTTAGCGTACGATTGATTCTTGCAGTTTGACTGTGCTTAACTGACGAGAAAAGAGCGATCCTCATTTTATAAAGAGCTGTTTTCTTCGAAATCTCTCTTACTCTGGAAGCAAAGGATTTTCAATATATGTTTCTCAATACAAGTTTCAATATATGTCAGAGAAATACCATGAACTTGTATACCATGGATTTGCAGGTTGAAAAAGTATTTATCTCCGCGTCGTTGAAATTTTGATCGTTGGAGAGACGTTTTGCAGACCGTGGATATATATATATATATATATATATATATATATATATTTTTTTTTTTTCTTTCATTTTATTCAGAAAAGTATGAATTTGCACAGAGAATTATCTATCAGCATCGCGCGGAAAGGAGAAATACAAAGTCCGTCCTGTTCAGATTTCAAAAACTTATCGTTTGTCTCAACCCCTTTAAAAAGAAAGAAACAAAGAAAGAAAGAAAAAAAAAACACGAATCCTTTCATTCGGGTGTCGCTGGCACGGATTCGCCTTGATCACGGCGAGGAAGATGAAACGTAACACCCAGGCCCTGACAAGGGGAGACGAGCTTTCACGAGCGCTGGCACCCTCGGTCAAGTTTCGATGGTCGCGCGGTCCCATAATGATCCCTGACGCGATCGCAAAAAGGAGTAAAGACGGCGAAGCAGGCCGGTGAGTCCATCGCTAAAAGCCCCCCCGACAAAGCGTCTCTTCTGCTTCTTCCTTTCCGCCCTTCATCCCTCCCCGAAGCTTCTTATTTTCATAGAACGGCTACGGTGTAGCGTAACACCGCGATCTCCGTATCAATAGCTCCCCTACCGGGCCTCGCAGGTGTACCACCCTATTCACCCTGACAAAAGAACAAACCTTCGGGACAAGTGTGTTACGCTGGCCGCCCCGTAGAAACGGTTACACCGAGACGATTCTTCTCGCTCTTTCTTTCTCCGACTGGTTCTCCGACACCCCTTTTGCTCTCGTCCAACCCTACCAGCTCCCATCTCTCGTTTTTTAGTTACGATTTTCAGGTGGAACGAAGAGAGAGAGAGAGAGAGAGAGTTTTTTCTGCGTTATCGAAGAAACAGAGAGAAAAAGATTGTGAGGGGAAGGGAGAGAAGCAACTTGTGTGCACGATCGTATGGGAATCTCACAGGTGTATGGTTTTCTAAGAGGAAGAGGAGTTCTCCATCCATTGGTTCGTCGCTGCGCGTAGGTAACCGGGGGTGATTCTCGAACGAGAGGCGGATGGATCTCTCGATTCTCTGGCCGTAATGGTGATATTAAAACACAATATCCTATGGGAAGGGGAAAGAAGTTGGTCGGCTCACTTCGAAGGTGATGACACTGCTCGAATGCACGTGCATGGGAATCCGATATTCACGATACACACACACACACACACACACACACACACACACACACACACACACACACACACACACACACTCTTCGTGTACACGCTTGGTGTATGAAAAACTGCGCTGAAAGGGAGAGAGAAGGGACGAGTACCACCATAAAGTCCCACGGGTTAAGGCTCGAAACGCAACGTCGTTCGAAAATTCAATCGACCCTGCGTGTAATCCCCCCGCGTCATCCGTCGATACGTGTCGAGAGGTTTACTCGTGGCTGACGCGAGTCTATGTTCCTTACTACGGGGGGAAGGAGACTATTATAACGCGCTATAAAGAAGTGAAAGACTCTGTGCTCTCGTGTCGAAGTTGCTTCGATATTTTCTTTTTTTTTTTCCTTTGTATTGACAAGAGACTGCAATAAACGAAGCAACTTTGTAGCTTTGAAGCGAATTCTCCGGTGGAACACGAACAAAAAGAAAAGAGCAGAGCTCAAGTTTTGGTCAAAATTTATTACGGGACAAATAGCTTACACTCTCTAAATTTATATTAGTAATTATTTATTCAATGGGAATTCAATGAATCGAATAATGTTATCAGTTTTTAAATCCAAAATTTCACATTGTAAAGTCAACAATACGGACTTATGTTCTTTCGCTCACCCATTGGAGAATTGAATTCGAGATCGATTACGGCAAAATATAGTGATTCGTAGATGAAGGATAGTTAGATGATAATATATGGATAATATAACAATAATAATAAATGGATAATTAACTTATGTTCTTTTGCTCACCCATTGGAGAATTGAATTCGAGATCGATTACGGCAAATCGTATAGTGATCGGTAGATAAAGGATAGATAGATGATAATGTATGGATAAATAACAATAATAATAATAAATGGATAGATACAGAAAACGGACGATAGCGAGTGGCAAATCACGAGATTATTGAACACCTCGAAATTAGCGTACTGTGGGACAGTTTGGGTTGAAAAGTGTCACCGTAAAATCCGTGTTCGTAGATTAGCCATAGTCTCGGGATTCGTTATCAGCGCTCCACCAGATATTTCCGTACTTGTGGGTCAGCCGACGTCGGTCGATCCTCGATCATCCATTTGGAACTAACGAACGATGGATGTGCGTTAAAAATTCCTACGAACACGTTGGCTACGTTTCTATTGAATATTCATTCCCTCATTGACCTCGAAACAACGACGTGGACGCCGTCCTTCTTTGCATATCTATTTTTATATCTCCGTTATCAAACGGTTACAAAATCTTGCTCGGCGTTACTGTAGAAAGTAACGCTACGATGTTATGTGGTATAATAATAGAATATACTATCGTATACGCGATATTTGTCATTTGTCATACAGAAAGTTTATTAATTCCTTTTGACGAAACGAAGAGTGAGAAGGATTCTTAAGAATCGTGTCAGTAAAATTTGCTTGTGATTTTTTTGATTGACAGGAAGTCATCAATTTGACCGACATTAACATATTATTTTAATATTCTTAAACGAAGTATACGAATTACAACGAGTCGTCAGTTTTTTTTTCAGAAACTATCCACGATACAATCGAAAGATTCACCGACGATGAATCGATCGTGACCTACTTCTTCGCTATTTGTAACCAAGAAATAACTAGAGAGACTTTATGTCCCGTCAGAGGAGAGCGCGGAACGAGCAAATCCAAACAAAAAGCGCGTCAATTTGCTCTGGGGACACGGTGTCGGAAAGGTGGCGATGCAAGGAGACGATAAAGGTGGAATCGTCACCGCGGCCAATGAACCTTCTCTCTCTCTCTCTCTCTCTCTCTCTGTCACTAAGCTCGCAGGTACACATCCCTGTTGGCGTGTGTATTCGTCGATCGATCCCCGTATATCTTCCAAGATATGATCCCGATCGGACAGCGATCTTAGCCTGCTTCTGACCTTGACCACTTAGTTCTGGTAGCGAATCTCTCGTGTGCACGTCGTACACGGAGAGAGACGGGCGAAGTCTTGGCGAAGGAGCGAAACGAGGTTTAACCTTGAGGAGTCCTGCCAGTCTCTCCTCGAGTCCCGATTGAGTTTGTACGCCTGCTCTTTTCAGCTCTCTTCCACTGGGCCGGGTCGAATTAAGAAGGGGAGGGGAGGGGGGGGCAGTCAGAAAGGAAGAGAGAGGAGGGACGATAGAAGAGAAGAGATCTCCAGGTCCGAAGATACCCGGCGCGTCTCGTCCCAACGCACCGCGATAGCCACGTTTTCCGTTGTAAATTTCCCCAAAGCGCGAGTGGGACGTAAATCGATCAGACACTGCCTTTGGCTCGTTGTGGATGAGGTTTTGTTCGTTTTTGGGCCCTGCTCCTGTACAAGAGGGAATCGAGGGGCCTGATGAGTCACGGACGGTGCCCCGCGGCGAGGGTCCCAGTGACTCTCAAGTCGTTTTTTCTCTCTCGTGGTTTTTCGGCTGCATTGAATGTCTCTCCCCGAACGAAATTATCTTTCCAAATGCGCAAATTCAGTCGATCTCGCGGAAATCCTTCTTCTGTTCTCGCCCGAGAAAACACGCAACGTACGGAAGGCAATCGTTATCGCACGTACGCAGAGTGAGTTTTCAAACTTCCTCGAAAAGATCAGGCTGGTGCCCTCTGACACTATCTCTGCCGATAATAATGTCCCTTCCAAAAAGAAAAAAAGAAAGAGAAAAAAGAGGCACGTTAAAGAAGAAAGGCAAATATTTGATCACCTTGACGCACGAATCCGACAACGAACGACAACTGCTCGGGCAATTGTTCGGTGGCGGACCCAGTCCGAGAAGATCATCGAAAGGCGAACACGCAGGCTGAGAACCGCCCGACGATAGCCAGGGGTTTGGGTACGTTAGGAACACGTGCAGTCTCGAACGGTCCAGGTCCCCCCTGTAAACGTGTTCGTGTTCAGATGGTACCGTTCGTTTGTGTGAGTTGAGATATAGGAAGGCTCTCTCTCTCTCTCTCTTTTTCTCTTCTCTCCCTCTCCTCGCAGGCAGAGTCCGGGCCTTCCTCCTTCCTTCTCCGTTCCACCGCCCTCTCCGAACCCCGGTGCCCCTAAGTTATATTCGAAAGGGGAGATTTGTATTTGTGCATTCGACGTTATTGTTTGTGTAGGTTGCCTCCCTTGGCAGGTTAGCCACCTGTTGACTAACCTGAACCTTAGGTTCCTGCCCACATAAACCTCACGGCCGACGACGATAGCGACGACGACGACGACGACGCGTTTTTAAACTAACCCCTCCTGGCGATGTTTCTTAATCTTTATTTTGCTTCTAACCGAGGTTACGGACCTCTCCGTGTCGAACTCCGGGGGCTCAAGGGGACTTTCTCGCACGTAAAATCGATCCCTTTTCCTTTTGACCAAAGGAGAGTGAAAATGGCGATTCGGGGGAGGGCAGATTTGATTTTGGGATGATTCGTGACTTCTTGGAGTTTCTTTGTTCGGCGGAGAAGAATTGGTTTCTGAAAGAAGCCAGTGTGGATTTATACGTAGATCTCTGGTGAACGTGAAGATGAGGAGCGTGTCTGATTGCAACCTTTCTTTCACAAAAATGTAACAAAGAGTAAGATTCTTTGATTCTGAATTATCGTGACGAAATGTAAATATTTGAAGTATTTGTTAGAATATTCAGTACAAATTTTCCTAGATCTTCTAGTTTTTCTAAATTCCAGTTTGACTAATTGTAATTGAAAAACGCACGATCAAAGTTCTGCAGCCGCTTCTGCAAGAACTTCAATTATTGACAGTAGCAAAGAGAGGAGCGTCGCACAGATGCGTTGGAAGCTTCAGAGACACTATCAGAGGGCTCCCTCGATCGCAACGCGGAAGATCGCCCGATGATTTCGAGGTCGTTGAATACATTTCAAACGACTGTGTAACATTTTTCATCGGAAGATCCTCTTCTCTCGGCGATCTTCGCTCGCGATTTATCGCGTTTCTATTATTACTGAGGACTCGATCCGGAGCTAGACAGTGTCCAGGAAGCGGGGAATGCAAATCGATCGACACACAGCAGAAGTTGGAACAGTAGAGTATTTGAACGTGATTCGATTTAAACATACAGAGAGACGAGCAATCTATAAATAAATAAATAAATAAATATATATATATATGTATGTATCTCGCAGTACTTGAACACTTGTCACAAAAAAACTTTTACAAACATAGATAAAACATATATGAAATTTCATTTCGTCATTTCATAACGACATGAAATTAAATCGTTGATAACGAGACACGAGTTATATCGTGTACAACATTGCTAAAATTGGGAAGCAATTTGTAGAAACTGCAAGACATTCGTGTACCCTATAAAAAAACATCTTGGAACAAATCTGTAAATGTATATTGCAAACATGTACCGATTAGTAAAGTTATATATCACTTGGATAATTACCAATAATTTTCACGCTTGCACGTGTACTTTTAGATTCGTTTCAAGTCACGATTAGTCTCGTTAAAAAGCGAAATTGTTAGAAAGAAAAAGAAAAGAAGGAAAAGTTGAAATGAACTAAACGAACGTTTCTGCAACTGTTGGAACACTTTCGCGCGCTACCGTACATCACCGTTTCGATCCTCCTCGATACCGAGCGGATGAATATCGTTGCGCACGGTCGTAGATCATCTCCTCTCGCGGGGAGGATTTACGCGCGAAGGTGTGACCGTAGCCCGGGCACTCTCCTATAAATCTATCCTGTAAACGCGTTTGTTGCCCCGTTGCTCCCGGTACGATGTACCTCGGGCGATCTGGCCCGTTATCATTCATCGATTCCTCCCATTCGTTCGCTCATCACGCGTACATATACGAATCCGTAGCCGCGATCGTTCTCTCGACCTCTCGAAACAACAGTTACGAGGCTCGCTTACGACCTGCTCACCGCGTGGTCTTCTAACCCGTGTTCGTGGCACGAGGCGACGTTCACGAGGAAGGCCACGATCAAGGAGACAACGAATGCAAATGGACGACGACGTAAGCCGAAACGAACGATCGCGTTCGAAATCGAAAGAAGCTTCGCCTTCGGTTGACGACGAAGAGAGAATGGCGAATAGCAGGAGTGGAAAAAGGCTGATTGCAGCAGGCGAACACACAAGGGGGGAACTGTATGTAGGTATCGGCCGGACGCGACCTTAGTGAGCATCGACCAGTCGATACAATCTCGACGCGGAACGAAGATATCCGCGTCTCGAATGAGATTTCCATCCGGAATTGCCGCTGGCCCGGTTCCAGCTGAACCTTGGGCTGCACCTAGCAGACGACCGCCGCTTCTAACAATCCTGCAAATCGATTCAAACGTATTCAAAGCTATTCTCCGAGACACACCGCCGCGGACTGCGTGCTACTACTACGTGTGTACACGCGGTACACTGTCACCCGTACTATAATAGCTCCTCTCTCGCGTGCGCCGTCTACAATAGACCTCGTTGTCAGTGTCCTCCCATTAAGTCGACGATTCGACCGAGCTCTCCAATCGACGAAGTTGGTACTAGTTCGGGATAGAGAGAGAAAGAGGGGAAGGAAGATATGTGTGTATATATATATATATATATATATATATATATATATATAGTGAAAGAGAGGTAGAGACCTTACGAGGTTACTGGCGGAGAGCTGTTCTAGGAAATGAATAATTAACGCCTGTTGTGCCACCGAATAGATACCGATACCAGATATACGCGGCAATTCTACGGGGCAATGCTAAGCGTGGTCGCGGGGGAAATTGAATGCCGCCGATTGGCTCTATGGTATCTTGTGAAATATACGGATTCACATTTACGAATTATAGCATTCCTATGAAAAGTTCGATGAATTTAATACGAGTTTGCAATAATTATACTTCGATCATGTACGTCGGGAATTGTTTCTAATTTGTAGTGCAAGATGATTTCAACTCGAAAAGCAGTCCACAACTATAGTTCGTATAATAGGATGTAGTTTGTACAAGATGAATTGTGAGAGTTTATACTTTCAACTGTAGATATGCAGTTGAAAAACTAGTTTGTTGCAACTATGGTTCATGTAATAAGATCCGGAGACGAAGTTCATTCAACCAGTAAATTGGAGTTCCACGTGTACGAAATCCGTATCCGTGAAATTTTTAAAACCAACACGGATCATTCGCCGAGAACTATAAAATACATTACAAATCAGAAACACGAGTGCACATTCTACGTTGTAGAACATGCCTCTAACATTCTAATTTACGATGTAGGAAATGAACGTGTCTATCATTGTATATCCGCAGTAAATCCAAAAAACACGCAGGAATTAAATGTAGCAAAAATACTGGTACTGTAAAAATCATTTCGGAATCTGATCGAAGCAATCGACGAATAAATTTTACCCATGGAACATTCAGCTAAAATGAAACCGATCAGAAATGTCGAGATAAACCAAAGAGAAAAGAACGACAACTTTCGTCCAGAGAAATACAGGTTTGAAACTAACTAACCTTGTGCAGATTACATTCACTATAAATTAACCCTTTTACAAATCAAGTTTTTCTACAAATTTGTCCTCTTCAGCCAGAAATGTAACAGAAATGAGAAATTCGACGTTAAAGTTGTTACTCCGAAATAAAAAAAACTTCAACAAGAAATAACATCAAGTGACATAAAATTAACATAAGACAGTTATTCGACACTGAAGATATTTATGTATGCGTGTGTAGATTTATAATTACGACAATCTGTAGCAGCGAGCATTCGCTAAACGTTCATGGCATTTGAAAGACCAGGCAAAATAATATTTCTTGCGCAGAATTTAATTTTCGAAAGAGAATCTTCTTCGATCAAAATTCGTGATAACAGTGTGATAACAGAAATGATAAAGCGCGGATAATAGTGGTACGTGACGTTTGATCCGCGAAAGGGTGAACTCGATTTGCAAAAAAAAAAAGGTGAATCCGCGTCCGCAAAGTGATTAGCTCGCAGCGCAAACCCCTGTATCGTAGTCGCGTGTGTCACGATCGCCTAATTTCCTTTCCGTTATTCATAGAACAACGCGACGCGACGCGACACGACACGACACGACACGACACGACACGACACGACACGACACGGCGTGTCTCGATGGTGGACAGCGGGTTGCCAGGTTTACGGCTAATTAGCGTGGACCGATCTACTTGGAGCGATCGAACCGGCCAGGCCAATAATTAAGTCGGCTAGGATCGCCGCGGCGTCGATTACCTCTGTCGATAATTGCGGCTTAATATCGCCGGGTTTAATGCTCTCGCTACGCAACGAGGCGAACGTGTCGGAAGTAAAAGCCGCGGGGAACGTTGTCATTGGAAATTAATGTATTTCGCGGCCGCTAATTGCATTATTCACCGCGCAATCCTCCTCCTCCTCCTCCTCCCCCCTCACCCCTCGTCAGCCCGGTTCTTCTGTAATCTCGACCGATCGACCGCTTGTATCGGCCCGTGTAATCGGTATCCGCGGATTATTTCGTTTCATTGCTCGCAGCCGCTCCACGCGCCGCGTCGTCTCGCCTCTGTTGTGCATGCACGCTGCCAGATAATTGTTTCTCTTCGCGTTTGCCAGCCCCATCGGCGAGCGCGTCCGTGCGCCCGACAAAGCGTGTTTCGTTCGTTTGTTTGTTCAACGTCGACTCTCCTCTCCTTTCTTTTTCTTTTCTTTTCTTTCCTTTTTTTTCCTTTGAATTTTCGCGAGACAGTTTCCGATGAAACAAGCTACAACTCGAGTTCCCTTCGAGAGAGAGACGTTGTACTCTAGGCCGAGTAATTTGATTACTTCGATCGTCGTCGGTACTTTCTTCGCATCGCTGTGATGAATTTCGTGACGTGTGCAAGAGTTATAATTAATAATCGTTCGCTGTTCAGCGACGGCAGTGTCAGAAATGTTAATATGTCAATTTTTATTAAATGTTAATTAACATTAAATTTTTTATTACGCTTTCAAAAGCGATCGTCGAAGGTCGAAGAACAACCTGCTATTGTTTGAAACTCTGTCGCCATTCAATCGTCAGTTCTTCGAAATAATTGCATCCGCTAGCAAAAGTAATAACAAACGTTCGCCAAATTGTTCGCGAGTCTCAATTGATTCTGGCAACGTCGAATACCACCGTTTTCGCGTGGATATCGAGAATCAGACAGGTTGCTCGTGGAATCCACCTGTCTCAGCGCAAAGTGAAATCCGGAGGAATCAGGTCGTCGTACGGTTGCACATATCCAATTTTCGCGACATCAATACCAATGAACGTCAGGATCCGCGGTCTCGGACGGGGAATACCTCGTGTGTCGGTGGCACACGAGTTCATAGGTCATGCCGGTGACGTTTGACGGACGCATGGGGATCGGTAGCGCGCGTGTCTGTCAGTTTCTCGAGACGCTGCCTCTGTGTGCGCCGATCCGTTGAAAGGGTTAACCTTAATTGTTGCGGCATTATCGATGCGCCTCCGAACGTGACAGATCGGTAATCACGGCAATGAGACAGGTGATCGCGAAATATTTACGCTGTATATACGTATACCCGCCTGACGAAAAGGAAAGGGAACGATCGAGGTGTCACGGTCTGTTAATCCGCGACAATTATCGCGTTGAGTCATAGGTTTCAGGAAAGATCTGACGCGATTTTTCCACAGGCGATTCAGAGGGAACGTTTTTCTTCTTCTTCTTCTTTTTTTCTCTCTCCTGGCAACATACCGAAGTGTCAATCACCGATTTTGACGTAAAAAGTTTTCGAAAAGATATTTGATTTTGGTTTTTTTTTTCTTCCTTTTTTTATCGGCAATCGTTGATATTGAAAACTATTCTCAAAGGGGTTTGGGACATATTTTGTCAAATGTCTCGGAAACTCACTGAAGATACAGTTTTTATGTAAATTGGTCAAATCTTTTAACGACGAATTTTAACGGTGCATACCGTTTTGCGAGAGACAATCATTTGTTTAAACGATGCATTAAAAAGGCCGCGTTCTTTATCATTTTTCGATGGTTTTTCCAAGTGAATCATTTCCTTGAATATTTGTTTATGAAGAACTATACTATTCACGCACAAATTACGTAAAAATTGGAATCTTGATTTTTTGCATTAAAAAAGAATTCGTTATTTTCATTCAACCTGCTCGTAAATATATCATAGCTTCGGAAAAAGCTGATTTCATTGTCCAGCTAATCGTCGAGTTGTTCGTTACACTCTACCACGATATATTTCCATCGAGTTTTGTAGCTCGTTAACTTTAACCTTCTGGTTCGAGGCAGACAGATAGATTTTGACAGAGACAAAGGTTTTTGTCGAACAGCGGGGATATCGCGGCGGGATATTACGAGGCACGCGTTGCCACACGGCGTCTCGTGCGATATTCCGACAGACAAAGAAACTCGTCGATCGAGATTTAGCTGCGTTGCTCGAGCGGCTGTTGGCTTCTTGTTACCGCGCCGTTCGATCGTGCTTCGAACGGGACGATGCAATTAGCAATAGCTCTTACGGTCGTTGAATTAGAAACAGAGATAAGCAAAGATTTTATTTACTTAATTGTGATAGTTGGATTAAATGCATCGAGACAATCGGGTAGTTATCTTGCTGGAATTAGGCAACTCATTCGACTTGAACACCATTAAACAGATTGAATGCGTCAAGCAGTAGGCAATTGTTTTATTGGAGGCAACTCGTTCGACTCAAACACCATTCAAGACGTCGAATGCATAGACAGTCTCGATTATGGTAATTATTTCACTGGAATCAGGCAGAGCTCGTTCGACTTGAAAGATGATGATGAGTCTGAGATTCATTGAAATTATTTGTTTAGATCAGAAAATTCGAAGGTAAAGCAACAAGCTCGTGACAAAAAGAGCGAGAGACTTTGTAACACTGTGTGTTGTCAATCGGAAAGTTCACTTGCGCTTCTCAATTTCACTAAAAAGAACGAATGATGCTGAAAACCCGAAAAAACTCCTCGATTCTAGCTTGACCAGAGAACACCAAGGAAACGTACCATCGAAACGTCGAATTCTGATTTCCATTGGCGCAGTAGTAGTCTGATACGGCGCCATAGGTATATCCACGTGTTTTCCGCGTGATTTTTCAATGGGACAACCTGCTGGCGGAAGCCATTCCATTTCAAACATGCTCGGCCGAGGAACGATCCATCATCCGAATGCCTGGCATTCGTTTGCAGAAGGCGAGGCTTCTTCGAGCGTTCGCAAAACGAACAGAGGGAAGGGTCTCTCGGCGCGGCGTCTCCAGGCGTCCCATCCTGGCCAAGAAATCACTTAAACGGCGCGGAACGGTAGGATCTGCCGCGGCAAATCCGCATAATGCGCCCGGATCGTACCGGAATGGCACGCCACCAACTTACGCGTGATTTATGTTTTAATCACGGTTTACAACGGAGCCACCGCTCGCCCACGTTTCGCTGCTTTGACTCTTTGCATAATGGCCCCGGCAGCGTGAACAACGCAGCACCGCGCAAAGACGATGGCAGCGCGTGCTCGTTTGCTCTCCGGCTGCTCTCCTCTCGTTATTGGTTTTAAAGGTTTTTCGTTTCTTTTGGCTGCTCCAACCGAGAGCTTCCAACGTTCGCTCGTTTCATTTCCTCTTCTTCTTCTTCTTCTTTTTTTTTCTTTTGTTTTTTTTTCTGTTTGTTTCTGAGCGTCCTCGTTTCTTCGGCGTGGCGCGGTTCTTTCTCTTTCGTCCCGATCTTTCTCTCTCTCTCCTTCTGTTTCTTCGTTTGGTTATCTAGCGTTCAAATTGCACGCGTTACGTGCTCGATGCTGCGCGTCGTTGTTCCATTAGTCTCGCCAAAGGTACACAGGTAGCCGAAGTGAACGATCCTCTCCTTCTCGGAAGCCAGCTACGCGATTCTAGCTCGCGTAATGTAGGCCAGCCACGTTCATTCCCGCGATGTTTTGCTGAATTATCCGTGGCCAGCGCGCAGAATCATCGTCCTATTCCTACGGCGTACGTAGGAATTATTCGACGAGCAAAAATCCAGGAAGTCGGTGATAAAATGGGATGAAAATTGCTGGATGAATTTAAAACTTACGACCTTAAGGCTGGTTTTTCCGTCGTTTACGTTCAGCTCGCCGGTTTCGGTGAATGGCGGTTGCTCGCTGAAGCGGATCAAGTGGCTCGGGAATATTGGAAGGTGGTAGATCGAGGGTGATGTTCGCGGAATGGTTTCGAGCTTAGAGATCCAAATTGTATCTACGGGTACGTGGCGCATTTTCTTGTTATTACTCGTTGCAAAACGTTTTCGTTTGTTAGAAGAAACACGAGAAAATAAATCTGGAATGTGCGCAAACACGCTCGGAATGTAGATACATTCGGAATGCAAACAAACAAACTCGGAATGTGGGTGCATCTGGAATGTAAACAAACCCGGAATATATACAAACATACTTGAAATGGATATACCAAACGTAATAAAAGGACAAACCCGGAATGTGTAAACAAACCCAGAACGTAAACAAAGAAACTTGAATTGTAAAGAGCGAAATTTGAGACGCAAGTAAACAAACTTAAAGTGTATACGAAACCTAATAAAGAAGCATCGAACGTTAACAAACCTGAAGACTTGAAATGCATGTAAAATCTAATGAAAAACAAATCTCGAATGTAAATAAACAAATTTGATATGATGCAAACAAACTTGAAGTGCATGCAAAATCTAGCAACGAAACAGACATGTAATGTTAACAAACAAACACGTAGTTTAAACAGACAAACTCGAAGCGTGAAGAACAAAACTATCAGACTTGAAATGCATGCGAAACCTAACTTTAAAAAACAAAGAAAGCCAGAAAACAAAAAAACGGGGAATTTAAGCAAACAAATCTAAAATCGAAACAAGCACACGGATTCCGTTTCTTACGGAAGCAACGTAACCTGTTATTGGTTATTCAACTCCAGTCAATTTTTTTTCCAGCGTTGTTTCTCCACTCTGTTTTCCAACCGAAATCTGAAATTCTCGAAAGGGGGGGGGGAAAGGAAGATACGAACGAAGGAACGGAAGCGAGGCGCAAGAACTAATTATGTTCTACTTATTCCGACACAAAGAAAGCTCGAGATGTTCGCCGCGAGTCCGAAGCAGTGCCAGTTTTTCTCGAGGAAACCTTCGAGAAGGCGCCCGATCAATTTCTCGACGACCAACCGTGACAAATGATAGGCATCCGCGGTGAGAGGGGATCGAACCTACAACCGGTCAACTCGATTCGATCGAGTTTACATATCACGCTCGTTAGCTGAATAATAATTCGCGGCGTTCGCCAGCTGGCTTCATAGATAAGCTGTTCACGATTCGCTCATTATCACGCTGTCTCGTGCACTGGTCATACGTACGTACACCAATGTCTCTGTTTCGCTCTCTCCGCGACGATTCTCTCGTGACGTGCATCATTTTCATAGAACCAGCAGTTCATAGAATATTCGCAGTTTATATGGCATCATTATGGCAACAGTTTCGCGAGTAATTGAAACTCTGCGTGTAAGGCAGTTAGAACGCTTAGAACGAAGAAACAAAGTGTTCTTCTTCGGATCAAATTTTATCGAACGTTTTTTTTGGATGATATTTTGTGGAATATATATATATATATATATATATATATATATATATATATATATATATATATATACACATACATATATATATATATATATATATATATATGTATTCACAGATGTATTATTATAGCAATACAGAGTTTCACGAGTAATTGAAACTCTGCGTGTTGAGTAACCTTCGCTGCTACGTCTCACGAGTAGAATATAAAGAAGGAGTTTCCTTCTTTCGATACGTCGTATAACAATTCTATACAACGTTCGTAGTTATATTATCGTGTCAATGTATGCACGAATAATTAGAGCAATTAGAGGGGAAACATTAAACAGTCACAATTTCGCGGAACATTTTGCAATTACGTTGCTATATTAATATTTCCATTAGCGTAGCTGGAAAACAATCTTAATCGTCAGGATCTACGATCCTGAAAAGGAATTTCCTTCTTTTACTCCATCGAAACGACGTAAAATGCCTCTAATATCCTTATCATCACGATTAGAGTAATTGAATCTCAGCACTGAAAGTAACCTTCGATAGTACACTACTTCGTGATCAGAACACGAAAGAAGCAGTTCCTCCTTTTACCACATCGAACCTTTCTAATTTTTCATTATCCCTTCATTTACAATCGCCTTGCGATTTTCTCCTCGTTGTACTCGTAAATTCAAACCTGTGGGGGCCTAAGTCTAACAAAAATGTTCCAAAATGCGGTTCGCGTTATCGGTTAGAACCGTCGATCGTCCCGTCACTGTGAACGAGGCTTAAACGAGGCCTGGACACGAGCAGCGATGATCTAAACTTGGCCTTGCCTTCTCTCCCTCTCGCGCCGCCCCCAGCTCGGGGAAAGAGAACAGATAATTCTAAGATTATAGGCTGTCCGAGTGTCGAGGCTGTTCGTTGCAACGGCAACGGCAACGGCAGCCGCCGGTATCCTTTTTCCAGGATCCTCGATGGGAATACAAACACCACTGGCCATGACACCGTAACCTTACCCAACGGTTGATTATCCGTGCGGATCGTTAGGATCGTCAGTCATCTCGTGTCATTAGCTTCATTGTGCTTCTCGCTTCTCCATCGATGCACTCTCGCGCGTCGCTCGTTTGCATAATGACGAGCGATTATTTATCTGGAGTAGCCGCGAGAAGCGGCACGCTTCGCTTAAAAAAAAAAAAAAAAAAGAAAGGAAGAAGCCACGGCCATTTACCCGGACGATGATTCGTAGCGTGATTTGGCAGGACCACTTGGGCCCACTTACGTAAGCGGTATATTAGCATTTCGAGGATGTCCGAACAGTGACGCGGACCTCTTTGTATTTTTGGATCGAGTTCTTCGAGGGGCGAAGAACTCGTCGAGACTCACTGTCCAGAGGTCTTTAATAGCAGATGTCTTTAATACGGTCAAGGTCAGCCGCGTTTCGTTGCATTTCTCCGACCGAATTTTAAATTTGACACGCGAAATCTTTGGTGCTTCTATCGATTTGTAGTGGAATGCAGTGGTCTGAGGTTAGTTTCAGTTTGAATTCGAGCGATTTTGTCTGACTTTCGTATCGATGAAAATGATCACGAGTTAATCAAATTCGAGTTCGATTAACCTGAACTGAGCACTTGATACATCTTAGGAGAATTTAAGAAATGTTCAGTAAAGAGATAGATATTCTATCTAGTTGCGATTAAGATCGATTTAGATTTTTAGTCAATCTTCGTAACTCACAATTTTGTATACGTTCAAACAATTCGACCCTCGTATCAAACTACGCGAAATATGTTCACACGCGCAACTCAATCCCGTTCAGCTTTATTCCATAAACAAGAGAGAATTGATCATCACGATTACTCAGCATCGAATCGTAAATTCTCTTTTTTTCTCTCTCTTTCTTTCTCTCATCGAACTGCACGTCGCGCAACAACCTTTTCGATCAATCGTTAAGATGTCTTCTCTGCTCAAGGATTCACCGAGCATCGCGCGTATCTGGATCTCGTGTATCGCTCGCCTTCAGGGCGTAATGATCAACGTGTGATCGGCTAATAACGGCACCGTTCATCACCGTGAAAGACAATGAAATCACCTCTCGATGACGTTCACGAAAGTCGCTGGATCGAAGTCCTCGGTGTGTCGATAGACGGAACGTCGTGTCTTCGCAACGATTAAGAACCCGTAATCGTCCGCATTATGCACGCCTCCGCGGGGAAAATTGTGGCGATTAGCCGCGAAGGATGTGTAATTTTTTAATTAAGCCACCTCTCTCCGTGTGGAGACCTCTCTCGCGTCTTGTTTCTCTCTCTCTCTCTCTCTCGGTTATTTCGTTCTCGAAATTACAGTGATTACTGCGCGGCATTAGCATTCCCTTTTTTCCTTTCCATCTCTTTCTTCTTTTATTTTCACTGTCTGTTTTCCATCTCCCTCCTCCGGGAGGATGTGCGCTAGCCATACGTTCGATTGTCGTAACGAAGGTCCTCGCTCATTCCAGGATCGATAATTAATCTCTTGATGGAGGGACGCGAAATCGACGACCGTGTCTCGAACAGAGAGAACACGATGTAATTAACAGTTAAATAACTGGTATTTTTACGATGTTTCTCATTTTGCTGTCAGCATTATGCAGTCTGTAATATCGTACACTTGCCACGTCGGTATCTTTATCAAATTCGTAGATTACTGCCGGTTGTGTATGTACCAGCTAAGATGTTTAGGTAGTGTAGCTGTTGATCATTGAATTTAGGAATGCATGCGAAATTTTTCGGTTTTATCTTAATTATGTAAATATGGTAAATAAAATGTATAAACAATCAGTAATTATCTCATCATCGTAGGGATAAATTTATCGCAGCAAGTCTAAATTGCTATGATCAAATAATTCAATTAATTTAAACGCGATTGAAAACATTTAATCTCTTCAAATTGCTTACGCGTTCACTCTATGATCATTCCTTCTTCCAATTTTTCGATTCTTCTCTTCTTCCAAATTGTTCGATTAAAAGATTTGGCAAATTACTCGATACGTCGAGCAAGCAAAACAGTGAAAAATAAATTATCAACATATTTGTCAATCAATAGACTTTGTTATCACTAGGATATTTTCCAGATATTTTATTTTATATATGAAAGTATTCTCACATTTTTGATGAAAAATTTCAAATTGTTTCCGCTTCACAAACTAAAAGTCGTTGTAAGAAAATCCAGTTGGCCTCATTTCGAAGTCCGCGAAGCCTTCACTTTGACAGACCTACGTTAATTTTTTTCAAGAATGTTTTTACATCATCTAACAAGTGAGAAAAGAAGGATACTCTTATTCTCGAAAACATTAAAAAATGTCTTTCGTGATTAGATCTATTATGGTATTGAAGATTAAAATCTTCTCTTTACAACAGCGTCTTAATGTTTGCTATATGATTTTTTTTTTTTGCATTTTATTGAACTTTAAATGTTCAATGAATTTCTTTAGGATTTCTTGAATTTTTATCGTTTAATTCCAATGCTCGAAATTCAATAAAAGAGGGACAAAGAATCGTACAGCAATCGTCTTAAGGGGGTTGATGCGAAGAAAAGATTTCAATCTTCGTGAAAAGAATTGTTCAGTGATTCTGAAAGGCGTTCAAATTTTCGACAACAAAAGTATCCTTGCTTTTCCACCTGCTGCACGATGTAAAAACGTCTTTCTTTGAAAGAAAAGAACTCAAGGTTGGTAAAGCAGAGGTTTCACGCTTTGAAACGATGTTGTTTTATAAAGTTTAAACAGTTCGAAGTATCGATAATTTTTCATCGAGCGTGCGAATATTCTTGTCCACCTCTGTAAGTATTTTTCTACATTGCATACGCATTACATATTCATTATAACTCTTAATTTTCCAATATAACAAATGCATCCTAATCGTCGCGCAATTCACTTCATAATTCTCGAAATACTTGATCAAAAGTGCGAGAAATGTTGAACATCTCGAGTTAATTCTAACCGCGTACCCGATTGAAATTACAGTGATCACCAACTATCAGCATTCTCTTCATATTATCTCCACGTTGCGATTTCTTCCCTTCTCCTCGATGCTAGTCGCTCGTACGATTGCGTAAACGAAGGTTCCGCAATATCCTCGTTCCGGGATCGGTCAATTAATGTTTTGATCGACGGCGTGTCTCTCTCGTTTCGACGGGAAGGAAGAAAGAAGAAAAAAGAGAAAAGAAAAAAAAATAGCGAAAAACGACGAAGAAAATGACGAGTAGATGCACGATCGCTGGACGATCGCCAGATGTTCCGCGTGGCGGGAATGAGATAATATTTTAAGAGACGCGCAATTAACGCGATGATTGCGCTCGCTGGAGGAAACAATACATCTCCCGATACGATCTTCGGCGTGATCGACGCCAGCGCCGAGTATAATGCGTTCTGCTGGAAATAATGCCTCGCTTTAGACCCCCCGATGATCTGCTAGCCTCTTCAGGGAATTTCATTTGCCCGCGTTCGCGGAACACCCGCCGATGGATTTCCGCGTACGCGCGTATCTCTGACCTCGCCGGTTTGTTTTAACGCGCCATTTTCGGTGGCTCCGTTCGCGTCCCCCCCCCCTTTTTTTCACAGTGCACAGCCGATAAAAGGTATTCGAGGAATTTTCAGTACATTAATACCGGTCACTGAACCTTTTATCAGAAATTTTATACACATAGCCCGAGGTATGTGAATCAGCCTGGTGGCTAGAAGCTGAAATATTTTTCGAAACGATCAACTGTGTCGAAAATTGTTTCAGACGAAAGTTGAATAGTTCCCGAGAGAGATGATAATTAATTGATGTAATTATTATCTTTCAGTGTGTCGATCCGTAGAATGCAATTCGAGCGAAATCGTGTATTTTTTAAATACATCGATCGATTCATCTCGTCATTTCCTATGAAAAAGTATTGAATTTATACTGATTACACCATTAGTTCAGGAGACATTTCAATTAAAATTCGTTCTCCTATAAGCATTGTCAGATATCAAATTTTACGTTTCATTAGTATTTTCGATATTCGTAGTGACTTCTTCTAATGAGCTACTGCATACAGTATATAGTACTATCTTTTTCTAATAATTAAGAATAGATACATTTGAGTTGAGATCTGAGATCGAGAAAGTTGAATTTTTCTTGTTTAAATAGGCTCTTTTCTAGTTGAAATACAGGTCGTAGAACTATTTTCGAAAAAAGATATTCTTACAAGTGCCGATGAGTACGGATGAATAAACGTTCTTAACACTAGAATTACCGACAGTTAAGACGAAGTTATTTCTACCAAAATTATTTTGATTTCTAATAAATAAAAATAAAATAAAATCCATTATATTATTTCTTTAGTTATCGCTGTAAAAGTCATTGCATCATCGCGGGGAGAAAAATTGTAACATGAAATAGAAATTTTAAAATAAAATTGTAAAACCAGTCGTTTTGACTGGTGTGGTAGTTCTAGTGTTAAAAGATGGAAGCTTAAGACAGAATAGAACTTAGAATAGAAATTCGAAGAGGATATTTCTCAAAACGAAAAGAAACCTGTTGATCTTGACTATTTAACAAATATCTCTTCGAAATTTGCCACAAAGTGATTCAATCTCAATGAAAGATATCAGTATTATTCATCAGAAGACGATTCTGATTATAAAATTACAGATTCGCTATAACAGAACATACTCTGGAAACAAAAAGTGATCTACTGTATACTACTTGAGACAATAAAAATCCAGAAGAAATCAACTCATACAGATGCAACTCGCACGCAGCAGGACCATAAAATGTCACCAATGACAGTGGCATTCGTTTTTCACTTTCCACGAAACACTCAGCGGCCGAAACCGCGAAACACGGTGAGGAGAGATAAGGAACGAATCAAGTACGATAAATGGACGGATGGCTTCGAAAAATCTTATGTATCCATCCATTGGCCTGAAATTTCATCTCGCGAGCCAGCCAGGCGAGATGAATCGACAGAATATTTCACTGGCAGCAGTGAAAGCTTTTCCCAAAGTGATCTTAAAATAATAAGATCGAAGATAACAGCCGGTCGGTGTCACGAGCGGTGTGACATGGGCCGCGCGCGTGTACACGCGAGCTACGAGAAATGTAAGCACGGCCACGTGTTACAAGGCAACACGTGTCGCGTGGTACCAGTGAAAATAAATCATGCGGCTGCGTGACGAAGGCAAGAGGGTTGGGAGGGGAGGGAGAGAGAAAGAGAATCGAAGAGAAGAAATTCGAGAAAAAGGCTTTCGGACCCTTGTCAGGGGGGGGGGGAGGTGTTGTGTTGGAGGCCGCGCTTCGTTTTGCCTCGTGCCATCGCTCGAGGAACGCGTCAGATCTTCAAAAGGAAAGGATTCGAACGGATGGTGGTTTTCGACGAATCTCTCTCTCTCTCTCTCTCTTTCTTTCTTGCGACTGTCTCATCTCTCCTCGAGACGGCCACTGAAATTTGTCGCTGCGAACGTGACGAGGAGGCGTGACAAAATGTGGTGCCCCGACTCTCCGAGCTTCACCGGGATACTTTGTTCCTTTTATTGCACCCGCGGACGAGAAACGGAGGCGGGCGAGTGTCGACAGTATGCTTTCTTTCGAACCTTTTATTGATGCGTTTTACGAACGAGAAGTCGATATCGGTGGATGTTTGGGAAATGACGAATAGGAACGGGGCAGCGAGCGGCACGTGATGCTGCTGTTGGAATTGGCTCAGAATGAATTAATCGCAAGTAGATTCTGGCTCTTGATCACGACGATTATTGCTTGGTAGGTGTAATTTTTTTATACTTTTATGGGATTTTTAATTAAACGTGTTGCAATTCCATTTTATGGAATTATGCGGATTGTTTTCTCCATTGGTCATTTATTGTCACATATTGAAATACTGTACGCACGTAATTACAATACAATCTAGAATTTACAGATAGAATCTGTCCTTTTGGAGTCAGAGACATTGGAGTGCGACTTGATATTAAAAGACAAAAAAATTTTCGGAGCTCCGAAGCATATTCGTTTTAAAAAGATAAAAATTTTGTAACAAAGTTCTAAGTTCAAATTGATCAACGAATACTCTAATAAAAGAAAAAGAAAAAAAAACTAGAACCTTGAGGCACTGGTATTAATAATAATTCTCGCTCTGTGAAACGAATCTCCCCACCCAAAATTCAAAGTACGAAACTTTTGGAATAATTTTGCATAAACGAAATACATTTAACAAGAGTACAATTATATCTGCGCTTCGATATCGCGCGACGAGGGATTACACGTAACAAAAGTGAAGTGACGACTGAACGAATGTCACGACATTGTAAAACGAGTAGAAACAGAAGAAACACAGAAAATTGAAATTCGAAGATGTTTTCTTCCTAGGAAACTCTCGAGAGGCCACGAACAGCTTGTCGCGAGAGCGTCATTAACAGTGTAACACACAGTTCGGGAACCAGTTCGTTTTACGGTGAAGTTTCGTTACACGAGGAGAGGCCAGAGAGGTTGAAAAAGAAAAGAAGGAAAAAAAAAGAGAAAGAAGAAGAAAAAAATCGAGCACGGCCCCTGCTTAACGACCGTTTAATGCGCATAACTCGAAAGCTTCCCTTGCTCTGTGTAAATCGATGCCTGTCAGCCTGGGCGACTGACGAACGCCGGGACGTCCGTACAAAGAATATACTTGTAAACTTCTACGAGCGCGTTAATGTACTTTTTACGCCTCCGTGGATGGTCCTCTCCGGTTTATGCCCCGAACCAGCGACGGCCAGCGCCGTTTCCCTTCTGTCACGAACCACGGATTTGCTTAAGCGACGATTCCATCCAGCTCCGTCGGCCGTGTTACGCGCCACGTTGCCTCCTTACGGCGCGATAAAAACATCGTGTGTATGTGATTCGGTAAAAATTGTCGGTTTACTGGCCGTCCGCAGTTAGTTCGGGTTTTTAAAGTTCTGGAATTCACTCTCTGGATTTATTCCGCGCGTATTATGCTCGCCGCTTCCAGCTGCTTTTTTTTCAACGATATTTTATACATTCCTCGAAGTTGGACTTTATGTGGGACGATGAGATTGAAAAAGCCATCGCTTCTTTTCATTGCGATTTTGCTCGATTATTTGTATTTATTTTACGCATAATTACGGAAAATATTAAATTAAATATTTCAATTCGAAACAGTACCTTCACATCCAGAGACGAGGATCAATAATGTAACAATCAAAATTCGAATGTTGATATTCTGCTCCATAATTCATTCAATGAGTGTTATTTGGATGATTTAATAATTAAGGGGCTCATAGTATGATTTCCATTCAATTTTAGACAATAATTCATTCTACTAGTCAGACATGAAATTCACTATATATATAATGAAACTAGTATTATAGTATATATATATATATATATATATATATATATATATATTGATCTATTTTTTTGACTAATAATATTTGCCAAACATGAAATTCAGAATATAATGAAACTAATATCACATATGTCGATTTATTTCTCTAGCTGATAATAAACGATAATTGCCCAATTATTACAAAAATTATATCCTTTCCATGTAAATTACTGCCAGTCTTAACACGAAGATAATGCAAATGTCACTTTCACGGAGTAATTTTTATCGCAATTGCTTTTCTGTCAAGATTACAAAATTATTACTAAGAATTAATTCTTTCACCGACGAACTGTATCGAACAAATATCGTCGAAATATCTTTCCGTAATATGTCACGTGCAAGATGCAACGACAAGTTGCGAGCCTCGACTCGCCAGACAATATTCCATCCCGATCGTTGCTTTTTCCTCCCCGCTCGGCGTATTCTCGCCCGCGAGACCGCAAGCAAAAAGCAATTCGGTAAATTCGGTAGCCAGGCGGACTGGCGTGTTGGACACACAGTTGTAAATCTGGAACCATCGTGTTGACGTGTTTCTTTTTTCTTTTCTTTTTTATATTCGCAACGGTTGACGGCTCTCGGCCACGTTTACGTACCGCGGCGCGAAACGAAATCCACCGCGTTGCCGCGCGAAACGAAACCGAAGTAAAAACCTTCGTTGTCCGCCGTGTAATGATTCACGAATGAGTAACGGCGAAGAACGTGCCAATTGCACGCGCAATTTTGTCGCTCTCGTATAGTCAATTTTCGTTGCGACTCGATCGAACGATCAAAAAAACGACAGAGCGATACTGCGATTATAATGACGCGAGATTTGAGATTTGTTATTAACCGATGATTGAACAGACCCGGTGGATGCGCGATGGAAACGTC
Source organism: Tetragonula carbonaria (assembly GCA_032399595.1). Lineage (NCBI taxonomy): Eukaryota > Metazoa > Arthropoda > Insecta > Hymenoptera > Apidae > Tetragonula > Tetragonula carbonaria. The sequence goes on from JAUCRC010000003.1 coordinate 8,563,454, forward strand.
CGAGGCAATTATCAATGATTATGAAGAAACGCTAGCTTTCACCGTTAACCGTGTGGAAATATCGAAAAGACAGAGGATATAAGTGTAGAACAATTACTGCTGCAATATCATCGTCTCTCGTCTCGGTATTGCCGTGCAATTTTTTATTCATTAGAAATTTGCTTCGTTTACCGAATATTATAGAAATAGAAATAGAATCTGCTTTGGATCGTCTCGTGTCCAAATGAATCGTGCCCGTTTTTCTACGTGTTCGAATTCTTCGCAAGTGCATTGAAAATTCTATCTCGTCGTAATAGTAACGAGATATTTCAAAATTGTTCATCGCGCCCTGTGTGTTCGAGTTTGTTTGAATATATTTTTCGCGAGCGATAATTGCATCAAGTATCTATTTCGTAATCTCTCTCTATACATTTTTAGATTGGATTCTAAATTTCACCAACATAGTTGTAATCTTCGTCTTTTATCATAACGTGCGTATACCCAAAAGTGTTTGTATACTTTCGCGAGTCATTGTAATTGCATCGAATATCTTCATATAAATTTTCAGCTTGGTTTGAAACTCTACCAACACAACAGTCCATTATTTTAATGTTGATCGCAAAATGTTTGTACGCTATAATGACGCCTATTAGTGTTTCTTCCGCGTGAAGTCGACGAATTTACGAAACAACGGGGCACACACACACAGCCGAGGCAAATGGAAATGGCGTGTATCGTAGCGCCGCCAGGGCGAATGGAAAAATCGCGGAAGGACCGCGGTGAAAACGCGTTTTCCATTCGGTGGAAAACGACGTTGCGAAAGTGATCCGCGCGACACGCAGAAACTTCTCAGGCAGCTTAAAGGATGACAATACCTGTCCGATGAGTCTGTTGCATTCTCACGGAAGAGAAAAGTGCGCTCGTGATTACGTTGGTAGCACAGGTGCTTCGCATCGCGTAGTATGTTAGGCCAGGCCTAAAACCGTAATCGCCTGACGTTCGAGACGATCGTTCACGACGTGAATCACGATTCCGTTTTACTTAGAGAAATGATGCAATCCAGTTTCTTTCCCTGCTCACTTGCACGATAGAGTTATTTACTTATCGTTAGCGCAATTCTTTCATTGTCCTCGAGCGTCCATAAACGAGTTGGAGTTTCTTTCGAGAGCGAGAGAAGGAATTAAATTCCTAGGATCGTGAGAAAGTATCAAGTTTCCGTTTTTCTTTTTCTTTTTTTTTTTTTTTTTTATTTATTTTAAAACACGAAATAGGTGTTTGAAAAGTTTGTGGCTCCAGCTGTAAAGTAGTGGTAATATTTGAAATATTATCATGGGAAAGTGACGTTTATCTCGTAGACCACGTTGAAGCACGCGGTTCGTGTGTCATGCGTCGGTCGTAAAAGATGATTTAAGCAGGATTACGTTCGTATTTGTGACGAAATAGATAACGTTGAATACACGTCCACGTACCGAATGTGATCGACATGAAATATAATTTGTTCTTCCTTCCCGATGTTAAATAATCACCTACAGCATTATTTCGAAGATGTTCTAGAATTTCTAAACCACGTGGAAGAATCAAATTTCTTGAAACATCTCTAAATGAAATTAAGAATCCAAAATTTTACAGTTTCATCATTTCACCGCCAAACTCATAGCGAATCATCCTTCGAACAAACCAAAGAATAACAAATAATGAACAATAAAAAAAAAGAAGAAGATATAATCATCCTGAAAAAGAAAAGTCATATTCCGTGTCGATCCCTAATAGAGAACCTGTGGAGCCAAACCTATAGCCAGCAAATTATCCTTACAGTATCAAACAAATCAAAGGATTAATCAACGAACAAATGAAAGAACGATAAAAGAAAAAAAGATACAGTCATCCTGAGAAGAAAAAGTCGATCAGGCCTTCCGTGTCGATCCCTAATAGAGCAACCTGGAGCAACCGCTCTATCCCAGCTGCGTCCACGGACCACGTAATCGAGGAACACGCGATCCTCTTCCTAGAATCGAGAGACTAACGCGTACAATCGGCGCGGTACGCACCGGGTGTACTGCGTACCAGTTTTGATAACAGGTTCGAAGGAGCACGCAGCTCGATCAGAGCAGTGGACCAAGGTAATCGTGCAACGTCCTAGCAGTTATCCGCGATGTTTGATTTGATCTATAGAGTCACGTAGCCGGATCGATATTCCGCGTACGTGTTCAAATGCGTGCAAATACTGGTAGCCCGTCCGTTAGATACGCGTCTTTCTCGCGTGTTGTTGCCCTCTTACTCACCCGTTCTCTCTCTCTCTCTCTCTCTCGCTTTCTCTCTTCCGTGCATCCTTCTCCTTCACGTGTGGTCTCGTGAGCATGGAGAATGCGTACGTACTACGTGTCTAATTAGCGAAGCAAACAGTGTAGTTTCTAGGTAGGCAAATGGTGGGTACACAAGCAATGGAGCTGGTACACAAGAGCCGAGCAACGAGCGGGGGCGAATCGCGCACCACCCGGTCGTGTAGATCCATCGGCGGACGATCGGCGCTCGACTCTCGGACGAAAGTCGTTGCCAAACTCGGCTCATGCTCCTCCGGAGATTGATCCAAGATCGAGCCGTGTGTGTTAAACACCGGGAGGCCTCGGTGTGTGTTTGCCCCGTTGCGGATCGATGATGATCGGTTAATCGGTATTAATTGGATCAAGGTAAATGCGAGTGTTGCCCGTGGAACTTGCGAGTATGGCGCAGATATGTACCTGTTAACCGACGCCTGGGGAATTACCGGGCCGGTTGGAAACAGCGGGAGAGCGAGCGGTGCGTTCTCGTTGCGCGGATAGAAATGTCAGGCTGTCGGATTTTATGGGTGCCCGTGCGAGCACGGGCACGGTCGTGCGGAGCAACCGTAAAGAGCTCGCCAGTTAATTACCATATTGCTGCGTGATTTTGCCACTGGAATAACTAAATATCTGGAGGAATCTTCTACCGGGAGAGAGACTGCACTTCTTGCAACCTGGCTTCTAGTTTTGACTGATCGAGGGTTCGATCGATCGCACTCTTCAAAGGTAGTGAAACGCAATAGAATAAACGATTTTTTTTTCAGCGGACAATGTATCGTTTCATTGGGAACAGACTCCTTCTGGGATGACGAAATGATTCTAGTTTCAACTTTCGACCAATTGCACGAAGCTGTTGGCTCGAAAACGATCGAGTTTTCCAAAGGTAGCGAAACACAGTGGAGTAAGTAATTTTTTTCAGCGAACAGTGTGTCATTTGAGGAACAGATTTCATCTGCTGTGATGAAGTAATTCTAGCTTTGACTGAAGGTTTGATCAATTGCACGAAGCTGTTGTCTTGAAAACGATTGAGTTCTTCAAAGGTAGCGAAACACAGTGTAATAAGTAATTTTTTTCAGCGGACAATGTATCATTTGGGAACAGATTCCTTCTGCGGTGATAAAATGATCAAGTGAAACAGTCAGAGATCTGTGTGTGATGTTATAAAATTCTGTCGAGGATACTCGTCACAATTTTGTCAGTGACAACGTAGAATTTGAACACAGCGAGGGATTGACGTAAATTTTGTTTCTGGCGAGAAGTTTAATTATTTTTGAGGCAGATCTCGCGTATCGTGACGAGGCAATTACAGTCTTTATCCGTCAAACGACAGGAAAGGTAAAAACGAAAAGCACAGTCGACCGATCGCTCGCTTCTGTTTCGCGAACGAAGCTTGACAAAAATACATTGGCCAAGACGAATGGTTGCCGGAGCAACGATCGAGGGTCTCGCGCGAAACACCCGGCGTTTGCTTGCGTTTAACGAGTACTCAAAATGCAAGAGGAGAGAGAGAGAGAGAGAGAGAGAGAGAAAGGTAGGTATCCTCACGTTGCCGCGCTCGGATATTAATTCCGGTTCGCGCAGACCGCGCGAGTGGCCGCCGGCTAGAGCGTACTCGAGAGGGCCGCGAAACGAGTTACTAATAACCGATAGTATCGGTTGCCTCACCTTCGTCCTCCGTTCCTCCGTCTCCTCGTCTCTCTTCGTCGCTGTGGGCCGAAACGAGTTGGAACGAGAGGAGAGAGAGCACGTGGATTAATTGACCGGTGGCGACGACGCGAGCAACCTCCGGCTGGTTCCTCTGACGTCGGCCAATCTGCGTTTACACCGTGTAACGGTAGCGTTCTTGAAATGAACGGGCACGAGGAAAGAAGAAGAAGAAGAAAAAAAAGAAGGAGAAAAAGAAGACTACGAACACGAGAGGGAAGGAAGAAAACGATCAGAAAGAAGAAAAAGAGAAGTGGAGAAGTTGAAGGGGACGAGCAGGAGAAAAAGACGAAGAAGAAGAAGAAGAAGATGAAGAAGAAAAAGACAACAACAACGACGATGACGATGATGATGCAGGACCCTCGAGCACGCAGCTGGGCTTGTCGTGTCTCGTGCATTATGCCATCGTGTAATGCCTATCTCATCCAAGGCCAGTTGTACTACAGTCCTCGCTATATGCCGCGTATATCGCAACGGAAAATAAATGGTTGCGCAACCGCGCGTTCGTGGCCAAGACAGGCGATGGAGCGCGAGGGTGCTGCTGCTCGCGCGCCGATACCGCTGCGGTGGCATAAAATTATTGCCTCGTTTATTCCAAGCAATGATCTCATTGCCAGCTCTGACTGATATCGGGACGTCGATCGCCGGTCGATCGAGGGTCGCGCGGAATTCGCGCGCGTTTCTGATATTGTCAGCTCTCGGCACCGGGACGTCGAATTTCTTCTACGCGTCACTACGTGCGCGCTTACAGAACGTCGACGGTAGACGTCCGTTTTCCCGGCGGAAAGATCACTTCGTCCAGATAAACCTGTAATCTCTTCGGGTCTCGAGCGAGTGTGCCACGGTGGCCGCCGGTGGCTTGTCCCAGTTCCAGCGAGAAGGCGTAAACAACGAGCCGGGGGAAACGCGCTCGGCAAGAAGCGCTCGATACACTCGCGTGAAAACGACTCACGGTGCATACCGTACGTTCTACTCGCCTCGGTTTTCATTGCCGTGCGTCGTTAAATTTTTTGCTCGATCGACTACGTATTGAACCATCGCGTCGTCGTACCGGGTCTCTATGCACGACTGTCGTTTCGAGGCGGAACGAAGAGGAAATTAGACGATACGAGGCGAACGAGAGAAAATAAATGGTCGACTCCGGAGATATTCCCGTTTGGAAATATACATTGGAAATATACAAAAAGCTCGTTAAGTCGCCTCCCGCGGGGGGAGGGACGAGTCCGGCTGGGAGTGTGGGTGGGGGAGAGGACCCTTAAATTCGGAGTCACGTATAAACGGGCGAACGAAGAAGGAACCAGTGAGAGTTGGGTATAAATACACCGCGAACGGGTCCCTTCTCAAACGAGAATCCCTTGGCGATAAAAAGGAGAAAAAAAGCGTGGGGAGGAGAGGGGTGAAAAAAAGACGGTGGGGGCAGAAGAAGCGAGGAAATAAGAGGAAACAAAAGTATATCGGAGAACCGGCTCATCAGCTGGCCGGACTGGTCTGTTGTGTCGCCGTCTCGCTCGCTCCACCGCGAAAACCAGTCGTCGTTCCCCGTTCGTCACCGGGAGATCGTTACTGGCCTGAATTTTATTCGGAATACGGGCGAGAGAGAGCAGCTCGGAGAGCGTGGATCGCGGAGACGCGTATCGATTTTAGTCTCGACGCGTCTCGCGTGTAAAAAAACGATCGTCGATCTCCTTCTTAGATGCCGATGCCGATCGAACGCACGTTACGTGCGTGCTTATGATCTCGTGTAACAGCGTTTAACAAGCTCGTTTTAATCCACCAGACGGGGGACGATCGATAACGATCGACGCGCAACGATAGATCGTTCGATACGTGGATCATATCGTTCGAGCGTAGATGGATCAAGACTCACTGTCTAGAATATTATTCTAATCGACGAACGATAAAATCGCGCCGAAGGATGAACGATGTTGTTCTCCCCTTGTTTCCTATTTCGAACAACGATTCCAACGACACGGGATTACGCGGACAAGAGTGAGTAGAAGGTGGCATGGAAAGAGGATCACCGATCCTTCCAGGACGCCGAGCGCATAAAAAGACGCGTTTCCATGCACAATGATCTCGATCCTGAACGAGACATTACGCTGCAACCGGAGTGGAACACCCAGTGTATTAGAGAGACGCCGGCCTTAGTGGCTTGATCGAGGCTTCCGTAGCGATGTGCACGGTTTCTTCCTTTATACAGTCCTTTTCCTTCAGCGGCTCCTCGCCGAGCCTTAGGGCCCAACCGAGAAAGACGGAGACCAACTTCCATCTTTTCTCTCTCTCTCTCTCTCTCTCTCTCTCTCTCTATCTATCTATCTATCTATATCTCTATCTATCTATCTCTGTCTATCCCTTTGGATCATCTCCCTCGAACGTTCTTCCTTCATTTCCCATCTCCCTCTTTCATCCATTCTGCTCGTTTCGCTGCGCGTCGCGGTTTTTTCCCTCTCCGAACGCGGCGTCTCGCTCTCTCTCCGCCGATAGCCCGGTTTCTTCGTCCCGGTATCCTTTCGTCTCTCCTTCCAACCGTGGTCCACCGACTGCCTCTCTCTCTCTCTTTTTCTCTCTTTCTCTGTCCTCTGCTCTCCTTTACCCCGCACGTTCGTAGGAAAGCCAAGTGGTCCTTTTGCTCGACGCTGGCGCGCGCGGCCGGGAGGCATATAATTTTCTCGGTGTTTTTATTGCGGGGTAACTTGTCTTCAGGTGAGCCGGTCGAGGTGGAGGTGGCAGAGGCCGCGAAGGTAGAGTACTACAGGCACAGCTAACGCGCAGTAGCTTTACCCTTCCCCTCCTGTCCCTCCGCCCCTTATCCTCCTTTTACTCTTCTTGCTCCTTTTCCCCTCGTCCGTTCCCTTCCCTCTTGCCTGCTTCTCTCTCTCTCTCTCTCTGTATATATACACGTCTCTCTACGTCCAATATATATATATATATATATATATATATATATATATTTCATCTCGCTCGAGCCCTCACGTTCGCGGTTGTTTTTCTCGCTCGACTCTCTTCGTTCCTCTTCTTCGGTACGCGGCTTCGTCTCTCTGCCTCTTGCTCTTCCCTTCGGAATCGTCACCATTACCACCACGCGTCGGTTCGCCTCGTCTTTCTTCTTGCTTCTCTTCTTCCTCCTCCTCCTTCTCCATCGCCTCTTCTTTCTCCGCCGCCCGGTTCGGAGCGTCCCTCGAGCGTACGGCGGCAGCAAGCAGCGGCAACAGCAGCAGCAGCAGCAGCATCCTTCGAAGCGCAAGGATTTTGACCCTCGTTTCGTGTTGCTTGCGTTTCGCCGTAACTTTACTGACTTTGTTTTTCGCCTGCGGGACGCGCACGAGGAAGCAGGAGGGCGAGAGAAGGAGGGAGATAAGGTTGATAAACCGCGCGCGGGGCCGGCTCCGCGCGTCCTCCTTTCTTCTTCTCCTTCCTCGTCGCCCCTTCTCGTTGTCGTCGTCTTCTTTCGAGGGAATCGGGCGAAGAACCGGCCGGTTACGAATTCGCGTATCTTCCCTTCTATTTCTGGCGACCCACGCTCCGCGCTTTCGATCGCGGGCCCGCGCTTCGAAAAGCTTCGTAGGTCGTGATCCGATTGCCCGTCACCGCGTCAACTCTTTTGTCCTTCAACCAGCTATGACAAGCTTTGCTCGTCTTCCGCTTCCGATTTCCGAAAGAACACTTGTTGCCGTTTCGTCGAGTGAAATATTTGTTCGAATGGTTTTTTCGCTGGACGCCAGTACTGGAAATATTATAATCAAGCCTCGCCGACGAATGTGCTGGTAAGGCTGAAATTAAACGTATAGATCTGGAACATTACAATTTAAGATATTTTTCTCTTTTCAGGAAACAAATATTTTCATTGCCGAGTGGGATCGAACAGTTTATAAAACACTTAGACAGTTTTGTACGTTTGTTCGAAACTTGGAAAATACGACTACGAGAAGATTATAATTTGCATAAAAATACACGGCCTGATCTGAAATCAATTTCCTAAAAGGATTTATATTTCTCTGACTCGGAATCGTCATCGATATTTCTACTTGCAATTTTGTCAAGAAAACGCTCGCGTGTGTTTTTTTATAAATAAATAAATCCGAGACCTATAATTTCGATAATATCGCTAGTTTCTTGGCGTTCCGTCCATTTCCTTCCTTTTTTTCTCGGGTTACACGTACGCGTACGATTGCTCCTTTTGCGATCACGCGCTTGTATCTCCTTCTTCGCGCCTTCTCGCCACACCCCGCGTTTCCAACTGATACCGCGTGATTATCTCACTCGCATCTGCGTTCTATAATTGATCACCGTTATGACCAAGAAATTACAGTAGCACGGATGCATAATTTATTTTTCGATCCGTGTGCGAAGAGGAGGAGAGGGTGATAAGGAGGAGAAGATAATAAGAAAAAGAGGAGGAGGAGGAGGAGAGAATGGTAAAGATAGGAGAAAAAGGAAAGGGTGATATAGAGAGGAAGAGAAAAAAGAGTGTTTGATACACGTCGCGTACTCGTCTGTTCTCTGTTTCACCATTAACAACCCTTCATGCTACATCGAAACGAGTTGACAAACTGCTTCACTTTTATCCAAAATCGAGATACTCGAATATATATCAAACCACTGTCTCGATCACAGAATCAAATTATAACTCCAATCATACTCAATGTTGATGTATTATACAATAACTGGAGTTGAGATTCCTGCATTCATTGAAGAAGGATAATTCCACAATTATTGAGCTGTTTTATACTTGTATTCTTTTCAGGATCTATCAGTTCTTTAAAATACATTTTCTTGCTTGGTAACTCGATTGCCAATTTTACGTGTTTGGGAAATATACGTAAGGGGCGTAAATATACATAAAAATACACGTAAGACACAAAGGTAGTCGGCTATATCAAATATCTGTTTGGTGAATATTTTGACCTCCTTGTTCCTTTGTGAATGAGTAGTTTCTCGATTCTGTGAAAATAATCGATTAAATTCAAATAACGCTTTAACGTCGAAATTATCAAAACGATTTCCCGTAGAGACTTTGTATATATGTAACAGCGTATTCTTAGAATGATTTTTAATAAAATATATAAATAGATTGTATTGTTCATCGTGTTATATATATATATATTCCTTTAATTTCTCCGTCGCAAATTTCTTTATTACAATACATTAGTCATCGGTGGTTTTAACGTTAAAAAAAGATACTCCAACGAAACCAAAGGATTAATTATTCTCACCGCAGTAAATTCCCCAAAATTCCCCTGCAAATCCTTGCCTCCGTTCTCCCATCGAATGCCAAAATTTCACAGTGTCACGTTCGGGCGAGGCCATCGCACGGCGCCGTAGGTATAGACCGTATCAATTTCGATGCAGAGCCATCGAAATTCTCGCTGGCCATCGTTTACCCGACGTGGATCCCCGAGGACAGACTCGAAGACGCCGGGATTTCGATCGACTAATCGCCGTTCATCCTTGGTGTCGATTTAGAGGAGATCTACACTGACGGATATCGAGACGACCCGAGAGCCCGGGGTCCGTGTTCGCAAGGTATTACGACCGCGCGTGACTAATCTCCGCCGAGATCCTGTATTGACAAATCGAGCCGAAGATTTTTTTTTCTTCTTCTTTTTTCTTTTTTCTTTTTTTTTTGTGCTCGCCACCGTCCGATTGTTCCGCATGGGTGACACGTCATGGGAATGCACAGGTGTGCGGCTCGATCGCCTAATTACGCAGACAGTCATTGCGGCACGTCGTCGTTTAAGACGTCGCGTCGTTCCCGATACGTGGGCGATCGTCTTTCGCTTCGGAACGAGATTAATCTACAATCTACACCATTAATATTCCGGCACAGATTAAGTTGAAACTGTTTTATAAGTTTGTGAAGAGAAATATCGTACACGACGATGAAGTTGGACTCACTTCAATGTTCGAAGCCTCTATTATCAAAATGTATCGTTCATTTTATTCTAATTGTAATTATTTATGTTAATTTTTTCATTTTTGTTTCAATTGAAATTATTTATTTTTATTTCTACATTGTATGGCTAGCGAAGATACTTTTCTTCTCGAAAATGCTGTGAATTGTCATGGTACGTAGAACCATTGAAAAATTTTCTTTGTGAATATATGACAGATTGATAATGATTTGAAGATTGAAGCCTTTCTTTTACAACGATTCTTCAAAATTTGCGGTACGATTTTTTTTCTTCTTTCTCATTAATTTATTGAACTTTGAATATTAGGTGGAAAATGTTACGATTTCTTGAATTTTCTGTCTAAGCCTAATATTCAAAGTTCAATAAAGTGGCGACAAAAAATTCTACATCGAGTTCTTAGAGATCATTGATATTTCAATAAAATGAAGAGTTCCATCTTCAAAGTCATTCTAATTTCAGTTTACGAAAGAAATTTTTCACCGTTGTCGCATATTATGACAATTTGTGGTATTTTCGAGAAGAAACGTGTCTTTACTTTCCTACCTGCTAAAAAATGTAGAAACATCTTAGAAATAAGATGAATTTGTATTTACTAGATACTTCAAGCTTTAAAACGAGCTCAAGTTTATTGTTGTAAGTTATAACACTATTTGGAAGTCACTGTAAAATTGTGAATGGCGAAAAAGTGGGATCATTTGATATCAGTGCTATCAAAGTTGTCAAAATGATTAATTCATACTTTTTCATGAATTTACAACAACAGTGTATTTTTAAGATTGAGCATGAAAGAAAGTTTGAAATAATTTTTTAGCAAATGTATAGATAAAAACGTTTGTCTCTCTATTCCTCGCGCTTGAGTTTCATACTTCACGCTCGTCGTTGATTCTTCATCGCGCACGATTTCATAAACTTACATTTTGCAACGAAACATTTGCAAAATGGAAAGTTCTGCCTCGAAACGAAAGGATTCCAAGTACTTGACTGAATATCGAACGACGGTTCATTAACCCTTGACTATCACTGTGACATGGAGTATCACAAACGTTACGAAGATTCTCATGGGCCTCAAGTAACTCGCTCTCAAATAACTTGCACGACGCTGCTCTAGTACCACTGTAATCTTCTAATTAGATTAAATTTTATAATTGCAGCTTCTGAGTTCCCTTGTCCACGATCACCGCGCATGTTTTTGAAGGCAATCCTTCCACGAAGCTCGAGCAGGTCCATGAAAAAACTGGGACACCATTGTATCATCCGAGCTCCTGTTGCACTTGTAGCTACTTAACCGCGGCCATGTAGCACGACAATCCAGACGAACTGTCTCGTGTTCCCACGAACCTGCTCTTCAAAATCCTCTCGAAACTACTCGTATCCCCAGACTCGATTGGTCTCTATCCACGCGAACCATCACCCTTCCGTCCAAAATAACGATCTTCCTCGTCGTCGTTCTCCAACAGATCGATGGCAGTCCTAAGAAAATGTCCACGCGAGCATTGCAATATTTGTGGCTCAAGCAACAACGAGACATTGTCTGTTTAACGATTTTAAGAGCTGACAGTAAAACAGTGAAACTGTCGTGTCGTATTTTGATAATACAAAAGTTCTCTCAGATAGAAATGAAATCCTAACATGTGATATCCTAACTCACAATCAGTCAGACATGCTCGTTCGATCTGAAGAATTATTGCAAGCTAATATCGGGAGAAAGGACAGCTAACACGTGATCAAAAAACTGAACCAACGCGTTCCGAATCCAAGTTCCAAACAAAGCGACGGGCAAATGAATTTAAATAAAAAATAAAATCGCGGAATTTTAAAATAATTCGAGCCTCTGCGGATAAGCATCCAATCCAAATTCCAAAACAAAGCGGAATGGAGAGGAATGAACTTAAAAAAAAAAAACATCGCGTAATTTAAAATAATTCGAGCGCGCGCGGATAAGTTGCAAACAAAGCGGAGGGGGAATGAATTAAAAAAAAAAATATATATCGCGCAATTTGAAACAATTCGAGCGCGCGCGGATAAGTTAAAGGGCTCCGATGGCAATAATCGGGGACGCGTACAAAAGCATTCGCCGGATTCCAATTTCACGACAGGCTCCATTATATGATAACGTCAGATCGCAGAGACGGTGGCCTCTCTCTCTCTCTCTCTCTCTCTCTCTCTCTCTCTCTCTCGGTCAAAGCTGGCGAGAGTCTCCCTGGCCTGGCGCTTCGTCGGTTGGTCGATCGATCGAACGAACGACCGAGCGAGCTTTACGCCGAGGGGGGCTGCTACTACCGCGCTGAATCGGTGCAAGCCTCTCATCAAACCTAGCTCCTGTTTCCCTGCTATATCCGTCTCCACGGCTGCATGCTCCACAGTGCTGGCCAGTGGCTGCTAGTAGCGCGAGTAACGCGTCTACTCGCGTGGCATATTATTAGCAGCATCCCCGGGCTCGGTCGTAGCCTACAGACGACTACCGTGCAACGCTTCAACGTCCTCCTTTCTTCCTACGAAACTCTTCTCTCGTTAAATGGAACCTCCTCAGCAGGGAGGAAACAGGAGAAATAGATAATAGATAAATGGAAGACGAGGTGGAGGAGGAAGCTCGCGATCGTGGAAGAGAGGAAGAGGGGAGTTTGTTTAACGCGTAGGTGCCACAGAGAGCTGCGAGTAATCTTGCAGGCAGGTTCTTCGAGCCTTTTAATCCTTTGCCTCGTGATATACTCTTTTCAAGAATATTCTCCTCTGGTGACTATTGCTTACTGCGACATTATGGTCATTGCTGACATTATGCATTTGACGTGAAGATCAGAATGTTCTTCTTTGATGAGCATTGGTTATTAACTGTAACATTGTGTTGTAAATGCGAAGCAACTGATGTTACACGCGATTAGAATATTCGTCTTCGATGAGGCATTAGTTATGAATTAATTGTAACATTAATTGTGTAACAAATGTGTGTAGCAATTGATGTTAGACGTAAATGGAGTATTCTTTTTCGATGAGCATTAGTTATATTAATTGATTGCAACATTGTGTGTGAAGTAATCGATCCTTTATCAATTGACGTTACACACGACTAGATGTTACGTGTTTTTATTAACCATGCGTGCTACGAACAGGCGTTTATTAATCAATCGTGTACAACGCAGACGGCATCGTTTTCACATTCAACGGGAGGAGAATTCCGATTTCCAAGATATCGAGTAATCATTCGCGAAAGTTTCAAACATCTTGCAAACATCGAATTACGTACTTATTGACTACCTGTTTTTCCAGACTGCCTGTAGTAGGTACTCATTCTCGTGGCTCGAAACCAGTTTCGTACAAAATGTGTGCGCTGCGTGACGCGCACGAATCACACAATCTCGAGTACACTTATGAAACGAAACTTAGATATCGAAGCCGAGTCGTAAGTGCACAGCGGCACGATCCCCCCCATCCCTGTGTGTGTTATGTTCCTCGTGCATGCATACGTGCAACAGCAACCGCGACGCCGCGACAAAGAGCAGCGGGTGGAAGCGTGTAGAGCGAGGTAGAGGTTTATTGTTGATCGCTAATTATCCTACCCGGCAATTACGTACAATTATCTGGCACGCAGGCACATCAGCGCGAGTCCCTGGTGCAGGGTTTCGCGATATTGCGCGTGTAGCGAGCGCGCCTCGCGAGTAAGCTAGAACCACGTCGTGTGTGTGCGTGCGCGTGCGTGCGTGTGTGTTTGCGCTGGTGGAGAACATCGGCGAAGGGGGAGGAGAGCGAAACCGGTGTACCCGACAGCGTGACGCCGACCGTAAAGGCTCTTTCTCCTTTTTCTCGCCTCTCCCTCTTCTTCCTTCACCTTTCGTTCGGCTTCTCCCAGTATATACCATCGTCTTTCTCTCTCTCTCTCTCTCTCTCTCTATCTTTCTATCCACGATCTCTCTTCGTCTCTCTGTTCCTCTCTTTGGACGTATATTTCTCTGCGTCTGACCAAGAGGCTCGCGCGGGATCTGTCGCTGCGAGCTTGTGTACGAGTCGCTATCACCGCTCGATCTGCGCGGCTTTATCTCGAACGCGACGCTGGTACCACCGGTAGCGAGGGCTGTCGATCGAGAATCTTCGATCATCCGGAGACTCGCCTGTAGCCCGTGATTCTTCAGACCTGACCGAAATCGAATCACCAGGGTTCCTCTCGTTCGTCGGTTTCCATCATTTGGTTGGCTCGGTTTCATGAAGGTTGAACGGAAACCGATTTATCATCCCTGTTCTAAAGCTTACGTTTTATTCGTTTGAGGGAATAAAATTTTCCGGAGGGAATCCTCAGTGTCTATATTTTTTGTCAAATTTTGATTATGATCATCGTGCGCGGAACTTCTGTTTCTTTGGCCGATGCAATGAAATATTTCGCAGCAGCAACCCCTTAATTATACCAAACGATGTATGCTCGTTAAAACTTCATTTTCATTTTAATGCATTACGAAAGCGTCTGTTTGCAATGCGAAAGAAAAAATTTTTTAATTTATTCTTCCATCCGAGTTCCATTCCAATTCAAGCAGAGCTCTTGTTTCTTTAGTCCACCGCAATAAAATCTTTCGTAGTAAGCCTTTGATTTCAAGCAATGTATATTTACGTTCATTTTGATCCATTGCGAAAACACCTGACATAAATAAAAAAAAAAAAAAACTCCCTTGCAGTGCGAAAGAAAAATTCAGTCTCGAAACTCTAAAATTTATTCTCGTGTCTAAAGTTCAAGCAGAATTCTTGTTCTTTGGTCATTTCAATCAAATCTTTCAATCAAATAATGTATATTTATGTTCACTAGGATATTACGAAACATTTATCACAAATAAAAAATTGCCTTACAATAGGGGAAAAAATTCAGTTCCGGAAATTTAAAAATTTATTCTTACAATAGATTGTTCAACGTTCTCCGATGTTTAAGCAAAAACTCTTGTCTCTTCCATCAGTGCCTTGGTTAATCTTGAGAGTACAACAATCTCTTATTTATATTTACCTTCGTCTAGAACTTTTATATTCATTTCAATCGAAATTGCCAAAACACCTATCATTAAAAAACAAAAATTTCCGTTTACTATGAGTATGAAGAGATTTCAATCTAAGAAAATTTCTAGAATTTCTCCTCATGTGTAAAGCCGAAGCTAGTGATCCGTTTCTGATGGGGAATCCCCGACTCGAAGTCGTTCGTTCCTGTTCACCAGCTCCGGTAACCGCGGTTTTGCCGCTCGTTTTCTCGAATCGTAGCTTTATGAAGTCCGTTTGCCAACTGTGGTAATCGGCGTATTAAAACGTTGCACGCTTCCTTTCACCGATTTCCTGACGCCGACGCCCCGAGTTCTTGTATCGTTCACTCGGTACGATATTTCTCGCCGAGAATATCAATCACTTTCGTCATCCCCGACGATGACGCTGTAACGACGCGAGAACTATAAGTTTCGTCACAACGTTCTTCGTCCGATTCCGCGGCGAAACGCATTAATTTCTTTTTCGCGCGCGCGCGCGCGCGTGTGTGTGTGTGTGTGTGCTCCGCAATGACAAACGCTCGATCAGATCCATTTGCTCGATCCGGGAAATTTTCTTCGACGAGAGTCTTGTTACAGTGTCAAGCGTTTCGAACCGGTTTGCATATGTACGTACAGTGAAATATTCGAATCGTTTCAAATAGAATTCGACCGACGAACATTCTTGAGGATTTTGAAAGTCTTAATAGTTTGGAAAATATTCTCGAAAATTTTGGTCAGATTCGAAAGTCTTGGACCATTTTGACGAGTATTGTTGAAAGCAGTTCAAACTTGTCAAAGTATTTACGCAACCGGTTGCATTATATGTTATTGTCATTTTCGTACGTGCCAAGCTTTCAGAGATTTGCCATAATAATGAAAATTCGCAAGTGTTCCAAGGTTTCCGAAACTTAAAACTGTCAGAAGGTCACGGATATCAATTCCTGTCGAAAACGATTTGAATTTTTACAGTAAGAATCGTTTCGAAACTGTGATTCAAACGCCCCATCGCTAATTGTTAAACCGTTTCGTTGAATTCAATAATGTAAATTTCTAGTTTAGCAGCTAGTTCGCTACAGATTTTTTTTTTTCTTTTCGTTTCTTAAAATGAGAAATCAACCGAGAAAGTATTTCGTTTTTGTACTTTCTTTAAAGAAAACGTTATATTAGAAGAAAAAAGATTCTTTCTTCGTGTCACGAGGATGTTACACATTTTAAATATTTCATTGTATCCGATAATTTATCAGATAAAATGGAACATAATTGAAATCATACAGATTGTTCTCTAAAACACGATTATTTTCACGTTGTTTCTAAAACACGATTATTTTCACGTAAACATTCGGCACTCGCTTCACAACCATAAGCTTGTTATTAACTTCCGTGTGTGTTTCTTCGCGTTTCTACAACTTTTTCAACCACTGATTGATTCCTTGTTTCAGCAATGAATCATTGTATTTAAGCAGTAAATTGGGAAAATGGGAAAGCCACTAAAATAGAAATCTACGAAAAGAAATGAATACCAAAATCCACAAGATACATATGACAATTATAAAAATATAGCATAGACTGTCGAAAGATATAGACAGAGAGTATTTTTTGCATAAATAACCTCTACTCGAGCTCCAGTCCTTTTACAGAAACAACATGTAAACATCCGCGCATCGACTAATTATGATTGACTGGGTTTCGTCGCGGCGTGACGTATCAAGCGCGTGACGACTCCGGCGTAACGGTATCTCGCGACGAGCGGCGAGAAGCGCGCGTGTTACGTACACGTGTCACGCGTACGCTCTCCGGATTGTCTCTCCTTTCAAGGAAGCTCCTTCTTCACGGGCGCTTCTTCCCTTCGGAAGCGCAAGGGCGTGCGAAAGCGTTCGACTTTTCGTCGAACCGGGGTCTCTTGCACTCGCAGACCAAAAGAGAGAGAGAGAGAGAGAGAGAGAAACGTTGAAACACCGACTCGTGCGTTGAACTTTCGGCAAACGTGATGGTGCAAAACCGAGAGAGGATTACTCGATTACGCCTCAGCTCATGAGGTGAGAATCAACTACTACGGTGCGAACATTGACGGATTTGTCGGGCCCCGATGTTTCGTTTGATTTATTAACGAGTTACGCGGCCTTTAGTATTCGGAGCAGAGACGACGAGTTACGATGCACGGCCAAGGAAACGGACAATTACGTGACATAGGATACGACGTGATGGGCTTTCGTGAACGATCCGGGCTTCGGACGCGATGATCGAACTTCATATCGCGGGGTGGTGGGTGGTAACTGTATTTTAATTGCTTCTTTTTCCTGTGGCAAAATACGTGATTACAAGATTTGATGCTCGTGATAACTTCGTGGGAAAAAAAATTGCACGATAAATTTCAAAGGATGATTAAGAAAGGGGAGAGTCTTTCAGTCTTCGAGATCGTGGCGAATTCAATCGCGAAAAGAGTTCTTCTTCGTAGCTCGTCTCCATAGAGACGTTGGAATTTGTAATATTTTCGAGAGAAAAAATATATTATGTATTACTTATGTATTTTCATGTAAAGATATCTTTTAAGAAACGAGCTCAGTGCATTGAAATAAAGTTTTCGCACTTTGAAACGAGCGCGATTTTTTCCTTTTTTCCTCGAATGTCGCTAACTCCTCATTCGAAATTGAAATTTCAATCCACGCTGCGTATGGTATTTGTTACGTTTCGTCGTCTGAGATGACGTCACAAGCACTGGTTTCTAAAATTACTTTTCAAAACTCGCGCGATAAAAGCGGGCTTGCAGTATTCTTCATTATGAATAAATTCTACATCTGCGACCTAAATAAACAAACTGAGATAACAATACAGGAGACACGATGATACAAACGATGAATGCAATGAAATTTTAAGAAATTAAAAACAGAGTCGACTTCCAAGAGGATGTTAACGCGAGGCAAACGGTCTCCGAAGATTCTCGAGCGGAATATCCTGCCCAAAGTACACCAGTGGCAATCAAAACACTCGCCTCTCTGTCGGTCGATCGGCGCACAGAGCGATCGAATCGAACAGTTCAAAGGCGTCTTTGCTAGAAACCGCGGTCGGACGCGTTGGCATCATCATCAAGCTGCAACTTGCCGAATGGTTCGGCTGCCGATTACTTTACGAGGTTCATTATCCTAATGCAGCGGCCCAGCGGCGAAACAGGATTTCACGATGTACCGGTAAACTGAGGGTCAACGGTGCATGGGGGGATAATCCTCGGTGCAATCCACTTTGGCTGCTGGCGCAAGCGAGACACCAATGGCCGAGCCAGGCCATTGCAACGAAAGCCAGGAAGGTGCAACGAGCACGGAAGTTGCGAAGAGAGAGTTTCCAGTTTGGGAATAAAGTACGTGTCACGGAGAGAAGAGAGGAACGGGTTGAAAGAGAGAGAGAGAGAGAGAAAGAGAAAACAGAGACGACGAGAGAAAGATTCTATTGAAACGGGTTAGAGCAGCAGCAGAGAGGGTGCACGTTGTGCTCTCGAGACGTTGAAGAGTTCGACGGAGACTTGCAAGGTGACTCCGGTGATCCTTTACGGAGTCCTTTGGAACGGAACATTTTCGTTCGTTCGCTGGAGTTTGCGATTCCTTTTCACGTTTCACGTCGGTGAATGGGCAGAGTGTTTTCTGTCGTTGCTCTTACCGCCGGAGAGAATATAAAGCTGGAATTTTCCAGAGAGACGGAAAGTAAACTGGTACAAAGGTGATTGAGTTGACGATAGGGAGAATGGATACGTTGTAGTATCCACAGCGGAGGAGAATCGAGGAGCGAATGCTTTTGGAAAGTCGAACGCTTCCCTGCGTCGACGAGTGGCTGGCCCGCCATTATGGTCCACTGCTGGCGGTCGTTAAAAGGTGGTTGGGGAATATTTGAAGGAAACCCTCTGGTGGAAATATGGACGAGCGAATTCTGCGCTCGGTGTATGACTTTCAGGGTAAACAGACGGAAGAGAAGAAACAGACGGGGAAAAAGAAGAAGGCGCGAGGAAAGATATACAGAAAGAAACGTAGACGTTTGTATAAACAGTGTTTATGGTTGGACGGGCTTGGTGAACAGAAGAGAAAGCGCAGATGAATCGCTATTGGTGAATGTGCGCAACAATTTTAAATTAAATCGTTGTCGTGTGTAAAATCTGTAAAGATAGATGTTCCATCTAAAATTTTTAAGGAAAGATATTCTTTTAAAATTCCGTACAGTATAAAACAAAAATAATAATTTCTATAATTCTGAGTTTTAATTAGAGAACTCAGTAAAAGAAATTATAATGTATACACAGTGTGTACATGTGTCATTTGTACAATTTTCAGATCTTGGTATTTATGATTTCATTAATCAGTATCGATTAAAATGACCATGTGTTGTAACCACTGTACTGCAATTAGATTATTATTATATTATAATTAGACGATTATTTACATTATAATAGATACGAGTAATTTACATTACAATATAATAAATAAAAATATAGCAACATCTCGTTTCTGTTAAAAATAAATTGTATCCGAACTATCAAGCTAAACTCGTTAAAAATTTCCGGATTTAGGAGAGCTGATCAGGCTAAACGTTTCACACTTGCACAGTATCTCTCTTCGTTCCATGCTATATAAACACGTGCATCCAAGAAACTTCTTCGTCGTTTCATCGTGGGTGTTACAAAGAAACGCGTCGTAGCATTATATAAAAAAAAAAGAAAAAGAAAAAAGAAAAACGGAGGGGAAGTAGGATGAGCCCGGCACCGGCCGAGCTAATTACCGCCTCTGTTTTGTAACCTAAGCGGCTCAGGGCATATACCTGTGCACGGTATATCTCGACTTACCGTGCGTTTACCATAACCGAAGGGCATACGAGGCAGCAGCCACGATCCGCGCCATTGTATTCCGTCGACTGCGATCCTCCTTCGGGCTGTTCCTCCCCCTCCCACGTCTCCTCCTCAACTTCTGCTTCTCCTTCTACTCCGCAGATCGTGTTCGCAGGAAATCGCGAAATGGATCCCATTTCGCGTAACACGACGGCCGCAGAAATCGCGTCTGAAGGCGGTGTGCTCGCCTTTACTTGCGTTTACTCGCGCGGCGTCTAGTTCCGTCTAGTCCCGAGGGACGAAATCCCTTCGTTTCCTCTGTTTTGAGGGAGAGCATTGTTCGGGAAACACTTTGGCAACGCGCGACGAAACGCGCGAGGACACGCTTCGTTGCTGTTTTCGTCGTTCGGATCTCTGAGATTCGTGTTTCGTGCGTATAGGGTGTTTCACCCTTATTGTTAGTCCTCGCACTTGAGCATCTCCTTTGCTCTTAACGGTGTTTTCGAACAACGATTCAAAGGAGAAATATCGCGCAAAGAGAACGATCGTTTTCTTCTCTTTCTTTTTCTCGAATCACTGATTTCTCCGTTTAATATCGATATTAATGCGAATTTTTTTTTACTTCTCTCTTCGTATTCATTTCTTGCATAAAAACGTACTGAAATAGTTCATGTAAGGAAATCGCTATTGATATTAGAAGTATAACTACTGATATTAAAAGGTCCATTCAATGCGCCCCAGAGCTTTGATTTTCGGCATATCACAGCACGTGTTAAATTTTATCATTTTAAGGATAATGCCTTTGAACGTGATAGAAATAATGAAATTCTGAGACAATATCGTGGAATATTGTATACTTGCTGCTCAAGCGATACCTTATCCGCAGCGATGCACCGTCTAAACCGAGAAACGAATTGAATTCAAGAACCGATTGCAATATTCTTCCAATTGATTCGCAGTGTTGTTGACGCAGTCGACAGGGGGTGGTGGTGCGGGGGTGGCTCATCGAGGTTATTCAATACGTCTTTGATGGAAGGTTATTCTACAAAGGGTTGATTCTTGCCTCTGATCCCATGTTATATCGTAAATATTGTTCGAAAGGGATGGTCGTAAACGTGGAGTCGTGTAATTGAATTCGCATCGCGAATCGCCAGCGAGCCGATTGATAATAAGGCGGTCGGTAACAAGCATGACGAGATCAATTTTCTTCGGTTCATTATAATGGGGGAACCAGTATCGAGGAGCAGCCGGCGGAAGGAAAGGAAACGACGCAACGGGGAAGTAAGGGGGAAAAAAAGGAAGTGTCCTCGATCCTTGAACAGCTTCTCTCTTTCTCTCTCTTCGATTCTAGAGGGTTAATTGTTACGAGTAATGTCGTGGTCGTTAGGTGATATTTTTTTCTCCTTATTGCCGGGTCATAATTGAGGCTCCAGAACGGCCAGAGTGACGAGAATGAGAGAGAGAGAGAATTCTATTGTCGTGTTCGCCAGAGAGAACACTCGAGAGAAACCTTCCCTTTCCAAAAAGCGGTCGGCCACCATCACCACCGGGGAATCGATAGTGCGTTTCGCAACAAATTGGTGAGTTTCGCGTTTCCCGCGTTTCCGTCCTCTCCTTTCTTCTTCGTGCCCTTCGTTTCGTGCACTCTCGACCGACGTCGCCACTCGAACCTCTTTTTTGCCCAACGGCGGGAATAAAAATACAGGGGGGGAGGGGAAGGTTGGGGACGAAGCGATGGCGATGGGGCGTGCACGCGATTCAAAAGGTCCGTGATTTTCGGCGCGATTTCGTATTTCGCGGTTCGCCCTGGTTAATGATCCGTGGTACCAAGGACTCGGCTGAGTGTGGCTGAGAAGGTCCTTGTTCCTTGGCCCGGGTCCTTCGAGGCCTCGACTTAAACACTCGAGTGGTACACAATATCGTCGTCGTCGTGGGGTCAACGACACCCCCGCGGCGCTTTCTTTTTTTCTTTCTTTTTCTTTTTTTCTTCTTTTTCCCCCGTTTCGTTTCTTTCGTTCTTCCTTTCTATCACCCTCTCTCTCTTTCTCTTTCACCTTCTCTTTTCCCTGTCCTCCTGCCAGCCTTCCTGTCACTCTCGCTCTCGCGCTCCTTCTTTTTCTTATTTCTTACGCGCATCGATGCCTTTCCTCGTCCCTCGCAACGTGCCTACCCGGTGGCAACGCGCCCGCGCGATCGTTTCGAGGGACCCTTTCTTCAATTAAAGCCGAAGAAATCGACGCAGAGATGATTGAACATTGTGCGCCACAATGCAGTAGCATTGTACATACAGGTCCGTTCTCCGTGCTCAGCGAGAGTATGTAGTACATAGAAGCAACTGGACCATGATTGACGACGTGATGTCTGCCCCTCCACGCCGCAGCGGCTGTTTCTCGCCTCTCGCTCCTTCCCTCGGCCATCTTTCCTCCTTTCTCGACCTCTTTCTTCTTCCTTCGCTCTTTTCTCTTCGTCGCCTCGAGAGGTAGTATAATCCTCCGCGAGCTGAACATCGCGCCACAGGCACACAATCCTCGAGGTTCCCTCTTTCCGTCTCCTTCCTTCCCTCTTGCCCTTTGCTTTCTTCTTCCCTATCCTCCACCTCTTCCTCCTCCCCCATCCTTCGCCACTGCTCCCCTGCTAGTCAGCTCTCCGTTAATCTCTCTCTCTCTTTCTCTTTTTCTCTGCCTCTCTGCCTCGACAGCAGCCGCTGCCCCCCTCTCCCCCTTTCCGCACTATTTCGATCTGCTACCTCTCGTAATACCGGCTTTACTCGGATCTTCGTTTCGTTTCTACCTCTCCAGCTCTTCTTGCGGAGATACGCTTCCTCCGAGATCCTCGAAACCGGAAAATGTCCCGTTCCTGTGAATTATATCGGTAAGGGATGCTCACCGAGAACGCTGGCCAACCCTATTTCTCTTTCTCTCTCTCTCTCTCTCAACCTCTTCCCTCAAGCTTTTAGTCTTCGATTCTTCGACGAGCTCGTTGATCGTACATCTTCGATCAATCCCTGCAACGTGGAAATAACGTACGCGATTAAAATTAATTCGCGATTGGAAATTCTAAACATTCCCTAAAGAAAGAAAACGCGTTTTCATGCTTTCAAGCTTTCAAACTTGCGAATAATTCACTGAACCATTACTGAAAAAAGTTTGAACAAAGTTTCGCCAGACTAAAATCCCTTAAACGACGTGGTCGCTGCGATTTTAACGACAATCTTAATATTCCTGTTGTTGGAAGGAAACGCGACCGAGGGATCAGTTATCGCGAGCAGGGTCGCCGCGCCGCGTTCGTTCGTTCGTTCGTTCGTTTTTCCCTCCTGGCTCGCGACCCATCAATTACCGGGACAAGTTCAGCGGCGCGGGGTCAATTCAGGGATAAAGCAGCGCTCGCACGGAATGAAATCGCAAGCGTGAAGGCAATTCCTTAGGACGAAGTTGAGGTGAAGGTAGGGAACGTGGCCGCGCCGGGTCAACCAACTCAAACGTATGGTCGGGCTGCCGCCCCTCCTGCCTCCTGCACGTTGCTTGCACGTCGTGTGTGCCCTCTCCAATGTCCTCCCACCCTCTCCCGCGGCGAGATCGGCCGGACTCGTGCCATCGAAGAGGTGCTCGTGTCGCGAGGTTATGCGCCTTTGGTTTTCGTTCCACCGTGCCACGTGATGATTCCTCCTCTTTCTCTCGTCTTCCTTCTCCTTCGCGTTTTTTCTCTTTCGTACGAAAACCGATCCGATTCGAGAATTATTCGAGTTTTCACGTCGGAACTTTCCCTTATTACGAACGGTGTCCTCTCGATCTTTTGATCTTTCACATTCATTGCCGTTTTCTTCTTTAAATAACGATATTTTATTACTATTCAAACGTACACATATTTAATCACTGCGTGTCCATAGACGTTAATGTACCAGCGTCGACGATTCGTTGAACTTTCAGTTTGCTACTTTCTCTGCTCATTGTCAGAGCTAAAAAGAAAATATTCTTGTAACAGTAAAAATACGATGTAACAGGGTAAAGGTAATTTATCGTTGCGAATACAACGCAACTTCATGTTCACGGAAAATCGACATGCAAACTTACGCTTTAAAGATCGTATCTGTGGTGTTCGTTAAGTAAATTCAAGAGAAGCAAACTACGAATTGAAGATTACCGAGATTCGTTCCATCTGATATTGAACAATCTATAATCCTCGTTCGCCAAGCGGCTGTCGCGTGTTCACCGTCTCCCGCGAGGTAGAAGACTTTCTTAAAAGTCAGAGCTCTCAGCCCTTGAACCAGATACAGCTTGCCTCCGACGCACCGTTATCTCGGCTCGTTTCAGCCTTCCCTGCTGTTTCGTTTAGACGTATCGCTGCCAACGACTATTTTTAAGCGTCGTTGCTCTCTCCCATCGATCGCAGGGATTCCGACGGGCTCTCCCCGGAACGTTTCCAACCGCACTTTGCACGCGTAATACTCCGATTTTCAATGAGCACGTTCGCACGCTTCGACTAGTCTCGTCTCCGACTCGCGTGCAAACAACAAACGACGTTTGGCAAACATCGAAATATACCAAATTCGTAGTGGAGACATTTCCAACGAACGGTACGCGCGTTCGAAAATCGAGAAAAGATTTTAATCCTTGCGTGATTTTCGCATGATCGCGCTCAAATCGCTTGAGAATGCAGAATGTAGGAAGAAACTCCACGAAGAAAATTAAGATTAATTTGCAACGATATAACGGATAACGTAGAAATACCGAGGAAATTTCAAATGAAAGGAAAGATTTTACTTTAGAAAAAATCGCCGAGTGTCTCAAATTCCTATACGCTCGGAAAGTTAATAAAATATTGTTGGCAAATATCAGAATTACGAGTTTTCTGACAACTACAGGAGACTTGGGCGAATAGTGCACAAGGAGAACTATACAGTATAAAGGAGAAGACGTTTAAAATCGCCCGAGGAATTCAGAATATTTCCACAATATGAAAAAGAAAAAAAAAAAAAAGAAAAATCGCTTCGTAAACGTTTAATTGACAGAGCTGTACGGTATCGATATGCTGTTAGAAACAGAAGAACGGTACATCGCGATGATTCATCCGCGCATCACGGTCACCGAGATTATTAGCAAATACACGTACGAATTGTAAAATTAATTGCGGCTCATTAGTCTGTACGTGGCGGCGATCGTTCGTCGTGCACTTTTTGCCTCGGCTGTTCTTATTAAAACCGGTGGAGATCGTTATTAGCATCTGTCGCAGTGTTTCAGCGCCGCTGAACGCTTTTGCGCAACGTCGGCGAAAGTGGGTTAAACGCGTATAATTGAGCTAATCTTAATTAACTACCTCCTCGATATCTCGGCGTCTGTTCCGTTCTGTATGTACAGGCTCGATGCTGCGCGACGCTGCAACCTTTTGTCCCAAGAACTTCAACATTCAGACACACTTCGCATTTCGCAAGGCTTTCGAATTAATTTCACGCAACACTTCCGGAGTAATTCGTCCCGAGAATAAGTAACAACTTTGTGCAGACAAGTTCCACGAAGTAGAAAATGATAGATAATAGAATAATTAACTAATTAAGATTATGTATAAAGATAATAATAAAATTATGCATAAAGATTTGAAATTCGCATTGCGTGTAAAAATTTTGAAAATGTAATGTTCCACGCTATAATCGTGAATGTTAACGCAGAAGATAAATCCATAAAGGTGAGGGACAATAAAAATTCAGATGATTAATGATTCAAATTGATCGAAATTAACAAAAGACGGATCTTTTGCTTTTAAACTAAAAACTTTTTATTCCAACACTCACTGTTCCAACAATTTAACTAAGAGACACGAGACACCGCAATTTTTGCAATCAAATAAATACAGATTTTCTAGGATCGATCGTGTAACTTGATAAAATCAAAGAGGAATGGCAACGCAATTTGTCGCATAGGCTGCTCGTGTAATCTAGGCATGAGTCGTTTGTTGTTTTATGCTAAGTGTTCATTAGACCTGTTAAACGCGCTCGAATCGAGTCACGACGTTGCACGGTTCTCCATAGCCTCGCGAGAGATCAATCCAGCATTTGCTTTAATCTTATTATTAATTGGAATCTTCGCTAATTCGGAGATGAATTACGCGCCCGGAATAATTGATTCGCTTGGTCGAAGTGAACACAAACTCGGGAAATCTCTTCATTTTCTTGTGATTCATCATTGCTTAATCATTACATCTCGCGTGTCATTCTTCCTGGATTTGTAATCGTATCATCATCCGTGATTTGAAGATTTCAGCTTGAACATTTATTCGTGACAAAAACTGCAGCTGTACGATTTAATAATAGCAGATTGCGTTGGTGATAAAATTCAACACGATTTATTTGGCTAGTGAGCCAAAGAAATCCCATGTTCACAGTGTAAATCCAAGCCACGTCACCGAAATTTTATTGTCAATTTTCGTAAATTGTACGTGCAATCATACTAATATTTAACGGCCATAAAAATTTCACGCTAATAACCAACCAATGACTCTGTGAATAGTCTTTCATCTGACAAAGCGGATCCTCACCACCCACGCGTAACATCGTAAACAAAACAATTGAGACTATTATAAACCATGTGCTATAATGTATCAATTTATGCTACTATTCTGTACTCTGATTTAACATTCAATAAATATAGTTCAAGTTCATGTCTTTGGCCGTCAGATATCACAACCAGGTTCTTTTGCTCTGCATATTTTATACATTCTTATGTACATTTTATGTTTTTGATGTTTGGGATTTAATATAACAATAAGAGTGCACGTTCTATATTTTTTATATACAGTCGTATATAGTTGCGTATTCTGTGAATTTTCCATAAATGTATGAACATTTTACTTGCTCATAAAATCTCTACCTTATATATTTTATATATTTTGTATATTTTTGCAAATTCTTAACCCTGTTGCACTCTTGAATTTTCCATAAATATACAAGCATTCTTCATCCATTCATGAATCTCCTCCACAGACTTCTATTGCATTTTATATTTTATATATTTCTGTATATGCATATTATTGCACTCCTAAATTTTCCATCTTTCATCCCCTCATAATACTTCCTCCACAGATCTCTGTTACACTTAATGTATTATATATGTTTTTGCATATTCTACATATGGTTGCACTCCTAAATTTCCCATAAATACAAGAACATCTTTCATCTCCTTATAATATTTCCTCCACAGATCTCTGTTACACTTAATATATTTTATATATTTTATATATTTTTGCATATTCTACATATGGTTGCACTCCTAAATTTCCCATAAATACACGAACATCTTTCATCCCCTTATAATATTTCCTCCACAGATCTCTGTTACACTTAATATATTTTATATATTTTATATATTTTTGCATATTCTACATATGGTTGCACTCCCAAATTTCCCATAAATACAAGAACATCTTTCATCTCCTTATAATATTTCCTCCGCAAACCTCTGTTATACTTTATATATAATATTTTATATATTTTTGCAAATTCTACATATTGTTACACTTTTAAATTTCCCATAAATACACGAACATCTTTCATCCTCTTATAATATTTCTTCCTCTGTTATACTTTATATATATAATATTTTATATATTTTTGGAAATTCTACATATGATTGCACTCTTAAATTTCCCACAAATACACGAACATCTTTCATCCCTTTATAATATTTCCTCCGCATATTTTCAAACCTCTGTTATATTTTATATATAATATTTTATATATTTTTGCAAATACTACATGATGTTGCACTTCTAAATACACGAGCATCTCTCACCCCCACAGACCTCTATTATATTTGATGTATTTTATTATATTCGTAACCACACGCGAAAACCGTATGTTGCGTCTCTAAATTTCCCACAAACGCGCGAGTATCATCATCTGGCTCTCCATACTTGGCTGGCGATCTGTACCATTATCAAACGAGGCGAAAACCTGTTGGTGTGCGCGGCGAAGGTGGAGAGAGATGTCTGGAGAGGTGTGTGTCGCGAGAGATGATCGGTGGCCCGTTGGCCGGCCGGCTTTTACTTTCGTGGCCGTGTGGCAAGTCGTCGTACGTCGCCGGTGCCCGCGGAACAAGTACGACTTGTCCTTCGTGCGGTCAAGTCACGTAGACTTGACCTAGTCTCGTGTTCGGGGTGGGAGCCAGAACCAGAGTTACCGGTGGCTCCGGTGGCCGGTATCGAAAAATTTCAAGGTTCCGTGTGGCGCCCGGCATAATTGCGCCTCGCTTCGCTCGCCAACAGCCCCCCCCCCCCCCGACTATTTGTTGCAATTTGTCCCGCGCAACCTGTCCCGTGCTAATTCCCATTAAATCGTGCTATTCCAGATTCCATCTTGCACGTCGCGTTGCCTGTTTCTGTCTGTCTGTTCGTCGGTCTGTTTATCGGCCAGCGTGATCAACGTGTATCAGATGGTGTGTCCGTCTGGAGTATCCAGATCGACGACGATATCCGCTCTTCACCCTCTTTTCCACTCTCTTTCGTGTTGTTCGCTGGTTGTTCGATCGTTGTCTCTTTTCTTTTTTTTCCTTTTGCGTCTAGATTTGTCGAAACACTACCAATATGATGGCACATCGCAGCATTTACACACTTATTATTATTTGCAGAGGGTTATTGGATGTACACTTGTTTACCAATGAAATGTTTCTTTTGGATTTCAGGTATATTAGAGTTTTGCAGTGGCGTGAAAGTGGCACGTCACTGAACGACAATCGAGTGTAGTTGGATCTAATGAATCAGTACGTAAATGTTATCAGTTAATGCGTGCCAGTACTTTTTGTAAATTTATTTAATACGAAAAATGGTGTAAAAAATGATCGCATACGTAATTTTCGTAGTCATCCATCGAAATGTTCTCAAAGGAAAGAAAGTCAGATAATCCTTTGTACAAGGGATGAAAATTTTCTGTTCTCATTTAGATTTCATTTGATGCGAATGTTAAAATGTTCCGTCACGTGTTCGACGTCCATCAAAATTTTTTCCATCGATCGACGATCGGAAAGCACAAAACCACGGGAAACAGTGTCAACCACTGACAAACCGAATTTCCATCACAGCCACGTGGCAAGCAAAACAATCGAGTGCCAGCTAAACAGAAACCATGGGAAACGCGGTTTCGATCGCGCGGCAGTTCGCCGCGGAAGCGAGAAATCGCGGGACAATATTTGGCCGGGCGGGAAATCCCGACCGGGTGGCTGCGATGTAATTTTAATCGCGGCCGGAGGTCGATCGTCGATCGAGCTCTCGTCCAACGAGAGGTCTAATGCCGCGCGTCTAATTGGTCGATCGATTAAACAAACCGCGCGGGGTAATCCGTCCGCGTAAGCTCCTTTCCTCGAAAAAACGCCTCGCTGCCGCTGGGTGGTTCTCTGGCAAACGAGCCGGCACGGACCGGGGATTTGCTCGTTTTCACGATAAAAATCGCGCGATAGAGAGAGAGCATTGGCAGAGTGTGGCGGCGAAAGGTCGTTGCGTGTGCGTTTCAAACCGCCGCGATTTCACGTTTCTTCTATGTTCTATCGAAAAACACGCGATCGTTATACGCTCGGTTAACTCCCACGTGCCTGCGCCCTTCCGTCCAGTCCGTTGTTGGACTTTGAACGCTCTCAATTGATTTTAAATGAATCTCCAACAGTCCAAGATCACTTTAAAATGCGTGGCAGCGTGAAGGTTTTCTTTCTCTTTTTTTTTTCATTTTTCCTTTGTAAGTTTCTTGAAGTACGAATACACCCGAAATTAAACATCGTTCGTTAATTCGTAAATTCGTGGCGACGAACGAATTGTTTTTTCTGAAATTTTAATTTCGAATATTCATTGCGCGAACTAACAAAGAATAGAATCGGCCCGTTTGTTGGAAGAAAAAGAAAAAAGAAAAATTATTAAATTAGAAATCGAACTGTTGCTCAGTTCCCTCAATTGTGAAATAAGTAAAAATAATCTAGTAACCTTGATACTATGTATTATTTAGTATTTAAAAATCGATTTAATGTTGAATTCTTAATTGAAAATCCTTCTCAAATTCATTCAACAATTATATTTCCAATGTAATAAAATGCAGATAATAAATTAGTAATTACTATTGCTCCTGAAAATGATATTTGGCCTCATGGAAGTACATAACCGAGAAATGCAGTTGCCATAGATAAAAATAAAATTATTCTTCCAATTAATCAAACATGAATCAATTTAAATGAATAATAATATAAATTTCGTCAAATATGTATATAAATTAAAAGAAAGAAATAAAATGATGCTCCATTTATCAATCATCCAGAATTTACATCTTTTATAATATGTGAAATTCTTTTAAATGCAAAATCAATATTTGGACAGTAATGTATAGATAAAAATGAACCTGAAGTAATTTGAAAATTCCTGAAGTATTTAGAAAATTCCTAATATTGAAATCCAAAATTATTAAAAAAATTCCTAATATTGAAATCAAAAATAATTAATATTTATAAGTAAATAATGATGTGTACTTATATTGAAATGGTACATGCTTGACAAACAATGAAACGAGAGAACCATATATCGTTATCTATCAAACCTCATAGAGTGTCCCATTATCACCAAGTGCAAGCACGTTTCAAACTTCAATCTCTCCAGCGAGTGTAACCTCGTTTCTTCGATTGCTCCTCCAAAAATAGCTTCTCGTAGGAGAAAGAAGAAGATTGGTCTCTGTCGCAGTAGCGAGTACGTATCTCGTACTATCCAGAAAGAGATGCCATCGTTTCTCTGTTTGACGAACAAG
Organism: Tetragonula carbonaria; assembly: GCA_032399595.1. Taxonomy (NCBI): domain Eukaryota; kingdom Metazoa; phylum Arthropoda; class Insecta; order Hymenoptera; family Apidae; genus Tetragonula; species Tetragonula carbonaria. The sequence continues at coordinate 8,593,918 of JAUCRC010000003.1, forward strand.
AGAGATGGAGAGGGAGAGAAGAAGAAGAGCTACGCGTGCATAATATGGAAGAATCGTGGTTAGAAATTTTTCGTTGCACGCGATTCTTTCTCTCTTTCTTATGCTCCTCTTCCACTCTTTCTCTCTCTCTCTCTCTCTCTCTCTTTCTGTTCTTTTTTTCCCTCCTTTCGCTGGTTCGCGCGCCGCAACTTTTGCATGCGAAACTACACGCAGCAATTGCGTAAGAACCGGAACTTTATGGTGGCCAAGCGAAAGAGCCGTCCGCATACGAAAGTTTTTAGCGCCGCGTGTTCGCATATTCTCTACTTGTCCGCAACGTCCCTATTGTTTCTCAAACGTTTGGACATCTTCCTGGTACTAATTAAACAGTGTTTTCGTCGGGACATGTCTTTGCGACAAGCTTGAAAACTTGCGTGGTGTGTAAAGAGGAGATTAGAATCGCGAGGGAGAAAGCGTAAGTGTTGCGTACGTGTGTGGTTTTATTTAAGTATATTCTATATTTTATATTTTATATTTTATATTTTATATTTTATATTCTGTATATTTTAAGTTTATGTTTGACTTCGATGTTTGATGTGCGTTGTTACCAAATATAATTTTATTCTGATTTATTTGGAGAAATGGCAGTGGGTGTGTAATTATTGCGAAATATTGCTTGGAATAAGAACGTCGCTACTAAACGATCTGCAAGAATTACCGGCGCAAGAATAATAATCTAAGGCAATGGTAATAATGCTACGTGAAACAATAAACGTCATTTCCTTCATCGTAAAGAGAAAAACAAATCTGAATTAGAGATTGACGTAAGAGTTAAATTGCACGTGACCACGTTCAGAGAACTATTATCAAAAAGTATATTATCATCATCAGTTCGCAATTCTTTCACAAGAGTTCCCCCGTAGGGTAAAACCTTTCTACTTTCACCGTGCAATTGTTCATTTCAATTTCTTTGACGTCAAGTCCTTCTTTATACACGCTTGCTAAATATTATAATCCTTTCACTAGTCGTAATCAAACGGGATCGAGCCATCATTCAGGCAGGTACGATGAATCTATCGGATCGAGAGACGCAGTTTTCTCGATCGCGCGGCCTCGTAGTCGTCGCTTGCTTAATCCTTCCACGAAGGATGGCCGGCGTCGCTGATTGTGAGGTCTGGCCTCAGCGCAGGAGAAACAGGACTTTTAATATTCCGTGCACAGATAACAACGCGGCGCATAGGATCGGAACGATCGTCACCTCGGCCTTGCCCGACAGCTAATGCGATTCCAGGAAAGGCGTGCCGAGGCAAACTTTCAAACGGAGCAAACGCCAACGATAACGCCGCCTCGCGTCAGATAAGGGACTCGCGCGATACGGCTTGGCTGTTGGCCAACCTTGCCTCCTCCATCGCCAACTCTCGAGGAACGTGTCCGGACGAACTTGTAATCCACTTTGTGAAGGAGCTTCGTGGAGACGCTTCGTTCTAGCGTCTTTCCTGCTCCATTAACTTTGCATGCTGCAAAAATTTCTCTCTCTCTCTCTCTTTCGCGCGCGTGTGCAGAGAGGAAATCTGCCAAGAGAGTGCCGTCGATCGTTCGTTCGGCAATCCCGCACTCCTCTGCATCTATTCTTGACGCCGTTAGCGATGCCAAATATCCAAGGGGAACCGTTTCGTGAGCCATTCTCAGGTTCTCGCAGGATACGCTGGGTGATTGGAATTAGGTTCTTCGAAGGCAAATTGTTGTTTCGTGGTTCGAAATAGTGTAGACAGGTTTGAATGAATTTCTAGAATACGCAGGATCGAAGAGGAATTGTTAGAGTCAATGTTCTTCAAGAAGAACTTTTAGTAATCAAATTTAGAGAACTTTCTCATGGAAGGAATGCAGTAAAATCAAGACACTTCGATTACGCTAGAGTTTAACGAAATTGAAACATTCGCTTTTATTATTCACGTGTCATCATTCGTGTTAAAATAAAAGGCAAGATCAGCAACAACGCGTCCGTTTGCAAGATACTATACTCACATCGCATTGTCTTGCAAAAAACACACAATCCAAAGTTCCTTACACTTTCATCGCAATCCCAAACCTATACAAAAATTCAACATTAAATTCTGTACTTTACCAAATATAACAAATATTAATATAATTCTATAACTTACTAAATATATTGCACATTAGATTCTACAATTTACTAAATATAATTATTTCAACATTAAATTCTACAATTATACCAAATTCTACGATTTACCAAACATGAATGCACACCCTCATTCATTTCCCTCGGAGCCAAGCTCCAGATCCGCCCCGATCCATCATTCCACGCGCTTATTGTCAAAAACGACCTACACCCTTTCATTTCCGCAGAATCTTGGTGGAAACTTTCTCCGATTTCTCGAGGGCAGTAATCTGCGTCCCGTTGGCGCGAGACGTGACTTTGCGACACCTGAAGAGGGGCACGAGGAACGAAACTTGCCCTGGCGTGGCAAGAAGATGAAGAAAGAAGAGAGCAGCGATGCTGGTAGCGCATCGGTGACTAGTAGCGGCATAGGACGTGCGCGGATTTATGAACGGAGCCGTTCCTCTGGCACCGTTCCAGGATCCAGAGTTTGCATTTATCTCTTCTGTTGGTGCCTCGTGGTGGTTCACCTCGTGGAAGGGCGTATTACCCTATAGAGCGTTAAATTATGCGCCAGCGAGGTTTTTATTGGCCGCGGAAATCGTCGTCTCGAGTCGGTGAGCTCGTTCGAAGGTTCCACGATCTTTGAGAAAGGTTCCATGAAAGGAGAGAGAGAGAAAGACGAATAGATCGTCGATGAGATGATGATCGATAGGAGGCGAGAAGAGGATCGAGTCGAGCGATGGATGGAATAATTCAGCGGTAAATGCGAGTTTCACGAGGCTGTGGAAGCGTGTCACGCTTTTGTTCCAGCGTTCCACCGCCACGCTCTTCTGTCTAGGCTGTTGCGTTTTCGATGGAACACACTTGGGAGAAGAAAGGGAGAATGCGTTTTGCTGAAAGCTCGAAGGTTTAACGGCGCTCTCATGGCGTCTCGAATGGGACCTGACGATCTGATTCGATTCGTTCCGTTGTTGTTTGCTGCAGCTTCGCTGAATTGTAGGTTACTCGTCGACGCTGCTTCGAATTGCCTCCATTCTTCTACGTTTTCTTTCGAGCTCGTCTTCGAATGAGATTGAATTCGTGAAAAAGTTCATTAATTGCTGGATGAAAAATGTTGCGTGTTAAGTTTTTCTGCGCATTTCTGCGTATCGTGTACATTCTCTACTATTTGCAATTTATTGTACATACATTAAGTTTTGATATCACGATGTATTATATAAATTTATTGTATTACGTAAATCTGTGATTATACAAAAAAATTATATTTAATACATCGTATTCTTAATTCATTTTTAATTTAATACAATTTTAATATAATTCTAAATAGAATGAATTTATTATACCTGTAATTGTACGAAAAAAAATGATTTCAATAAACATTTGTCTGATTCTTCGATGAAAAGAGCTACCTGATGCATCTAACAATTAGTCTGCTATTAATTTCCACAATCGTCCATTCTCTAGCAATTCGGCTGGCCAAGGGCAATCGAGTAACCGCTATTTATAACTATAGCAGTAAAGTAACCGCGATTAGAAAAGTGAAACTTTTGCGCTGCGTGATCGTAGTGGCTCGGATAGCCGGAGGCTACACAAAAGGCTTACACAAGAACAACTGTAAAGGGGCACGAGCACTAGTAAATCACAATGTTACTGCCTTGGAAAGCGATGTCTGCGATCAACAATCGTGTCCCACCGACGGCGATAGTTTTCATTGTCGCGCAAAGATCACGGTCGCCTTGCTGGCAGTCGCGCGTTGTAAATAAAATCGTAGCTCGCCTGGTACAATATATAAGCGTTCGCTAACGAGAAATAAGACTCGAATACTGATGCTTCTGTCCGTACCTGAGAGATCGAGCCAACAGCCACTGAACGAGCAACGAAGCGAAACGGAGAAGATTCTGGGAAGCTAACAGTTTTTTTTTTTTTTTAAGGTTAGGAGCTAATAGAATATTCTTAGATCGCGAAACGCTAGTTCTTGACGGCTAGGGAGGAGAAAATGAAAGAGAAGCAGAGTCGAAGACTTTTCGAAATTTTATTAACACGACTCCCATAATTTATTGTGTTGATGAAGATTTCAAACCAATCTGAATCTATACGGAATTTATGAGGTTAATTTAAAATTAATAAAAAGCATGATATCTGAAAACAGAATAAGTATCAAAAAAATGATCGCACCTTGAGGTTTGTTGATATGATAAATTTATCGTTTATATGATAAATGGCTGTTTATGATACTTTTAATAGGTTTTTTTGATCTGTGTGAAATATAATATACTTGTACTAACCCTTTGAACGTTATTAGAGTATCGTATAGATTGTAGATAATCTGTTTACTTAGAGGTTCAAAGAGGATGATGTATTGAAATACATCGAATAAATATATTTAAAGATCGATGCATTCTCAATTTGATTTTCCCCTGTTCATTGATTTCAGCAAACACTCAAAGGGTCAAATGTCTTGGAAATTTCGATCGATACGATACGTTTTGTTTCATCAAAATCTCAAAATGTTCGACAACAACGCGTTTGATTCGCCTGTGTAAATGAACCTGAATACTTTCGTACAAGTAAACCGTAGGAAACGAAAGTGTGTCGTTAACGACCGTAGTCGCGTGTAAATTCGGTTGAAGCACCGAATCATCGATGGCACGTACGAGCGGCCAATTAAAAGTGGCGGACCGAGCAACCCGCCAATAAAACCAGACGAGTAAATAAGAAATAATAAAGACGAGGCCTCGAAGCGGAGACGGCTTAAGAATACGGTAGCCGAGCTAAGTTATATTTGATGCGTTGATAATTTGTTTCGAGATGGAAAGAGGGCGAGAAGGGGAGAACGAGAAGAGGGTGAAGACGAAGAAAAAGAAGAAGAAGAAGAAGAAGGAAGGTAGGTTCTGGTTCTCTCCTTCCTCTGGTTCGGTCCACCTCGCTTGGATTTCACCTTCCTTCTTCGCTTTAACCTGTTTCTCCTTCTTCACCGTGTTACGGCCGGACCTGTCAAGTTCGTCATTTATTTCCCGAGAGTCGAGAGCCGAGAAAGTGAATCCTCAGCCCGGTTCCAGAGACTTCTGCGTTGTCGCGCACGCGGAGGGGAAATTCGTCGAGTCACGGCATTTAAGAGATTGATGGAGAAAAGGTAAAATGGTTTCCAACATGGAGTTGTTTCTGTGCTTTGATCTACATTCAGCGGGAAGCAATTCTATTGGAAAATAATTATCATCGTATTTCTCTGAAATCACTTCCCCATCGGCTCGCATTCACACGTTTCGCTTATTGATCCTCGAATTTTCGTATATTTCAATCGAGCCCTCGTCAATTTAGCAAACACGAATACGAGGAGATTAACACGAAAAACTGCTGCATACTTTGCTTAAGCTCTTTGGAGTTTAATAGCAAATTTACATAGTAAAGTAAATCTGTCCCCTAAATATGCACTAATTCTACTCTTTTTGAGAAATTGTAGACAAATAAATCACTGGTGTATCGGATGTAATAATTATTATTGCATCCTATGATATAACTTGATTCTACTTCTGGTCCCAGATTTCGTAGAAGTTGTTTTTCTTTTTCTTTTTCTTTTTGGAGATTTCGCAGGGATTTTCGTGGAGAAAAGATTCAGTAGCAGCGCGTCCGGCTTTATCTGGCCGTGCAGAACGATTATCTGCGAGGGATGAAGCGTGGCGTATCGACATGAACAGAGGCCTGTTCCAAGGGATCAGTCCCCGAACTCCAAAAGCGAGTTTTCACAGGAACCTCTAATCTTTCTCGGAAATCTCCCGGTTCGTTCAGGGATCATCCGTGTCCGAACAGACCGCCTGAAACGCGAGGACCGTCGATTCTGACCTATTGCAAGAGTTGTCACGAGTTAAAGAGACTTCTCCGTCACTCTTCCCTCCGTCGCCACGTTTCACTTTAGATTGTTTGATAACATTTTGTTAGAATATGTTAGAGAGACAATGTCATTGGTGGCACGAATCAATCGCAAATCTCGAAATTCAGAGATTCAGAATGCGTATTAAATGTACAACTAGAATAATAAATCATTTCACCAGTCTCATCACAAAAAAATCACGTTTGGATCTCCACGGCACCTTGCTTGATACCTCGACTTTCTTCGAGTCGAGTTGCATCGAATTTAAACTAATTTAATTCCAAACTTAAGGAACGAGGAACAAAGCAAAACTCGGGAAATGTTGATTCGGAACCGAGATTCGCTAGTTTCCTCTAAAAATCACGCAGGGTCTAGAAACCACGCAGCATTAAAAGTCCAGCCGAGGGCCTCCTTCGTTCTGTCAACGTCTTTCCACGTAGCCGTTACCTGTCGCCAGTTCGAAAATCGTCCGTTCGATTGTCAAACCGAGCTTGGTTCCTCGATCGAGGAGCCAAGAGAGCCAGACAGAGACGGGGAGACAGCTGTCCATTTCACCTACACATTAATCCAGCCCTGGTCTTTAGGACTCGTATGTAAATGCGTCGCTATATTTAGACCAGTATCTCGGCTGTATAATACGTTCGTTGGTTCGGATCCTCTGCCGCTGGACACGCGGGGCTACAGGTGTGTATGTGTGTGCGCGTGTGTGCGTGCGTGCGTACCTGGTGAACGCGCTCAGCCAGCTCGCTCGCGCCGATACGTACACGTGCGTGCGTTGCAACTGCAGGACCCGCCAAACCGGTTACCCACGCGGCTCGTCGACACCAACACCAGGCCGGGGACACCGACTCCAACACCAAACGGCGTATCGCCCGAGACAGGAACACACTTCGTTCGTCTGTCCTTCGTTCTTTCTCGCTGTTTCTCGCTCTTTCTCGCCGCTACGACACGGGGTTACGCGCGATCGAACCACGCTCGATCCAGAGGTTACACACCCATCGACCCGTGCCACGGCCTACGGAAAGATCATCTACGGAGGATTTCTTTCGTAGGTCGATGCAGGATTTTCAAGATTTTCAAGAGGAGCGATGGTTGCTCTTGGGTATACTCAGGTTTGGATTGATTCTTTTTTTTTTGTGATGAGACTTTAATAATTAAAGATTTATTGTATTTACCGTATTTTTCAAGATTGTAAGAGGAGCGATGGGTGCTCTTGGATGCTGATTTTTTTTTCCTGAGAATTATTATAATAGGACTTTAATGATTAAAGAATTATCGTCTGTTATTTTTTAAGAATGTAAGAGAAGTGATGGATGCGTTTGTGTGCTGAGGTTTTTAGAGAGAATTATTTATGATTTGGTTGAGTTGATTTTCTTTTCTTTTTTTTTCTTTTTTTGAGAATGAGTGTGATAAAATTTGAATAATTACAGAATTATTGTCTGCATTTTTTCAGTATTGTGATAGGACTTTAGTAATTAAAGATTAGTAACTAGTGTAATGAATGTTCTAAAATGCTGAGATTCGAAGAGGAGAATCTTGATGATTGATTTGGATTAATTTTAAGATTGACAAGACTTTGGCAATTAAAGAATTATCCTCTGTATTTTTCGATTTTCAACAGTGTGTTGAAGTTTTGGTGATTTAGATCGCAATGAGAATTTAACAACTTGAGGAATTATTTCCAGTGTTATTGTCAGTGTTGAAGAACATCTCAGAGAAGTTAAGTGGAATGATGTGTGCTCTTGGATCCTGAGTGGGATAGACTTCAAATTTGCATTCTTAAAGGATAACATTGATGACTGAATTAGACGATATCTTTGAGATAATTGGATAAGAATTTAAGTAATTGATAAAATGTCACAAGATGAGGTTTATTAAGCTAAATTGAACGATTGCCTATCTCCTGTGTAATTCGCGTTCTTAATAAACATGTTTACATATCTCTAAATGTCTCTCTAAGAGCATTAACCCTATGATACTAGATCGTAAATTTCTCAACAAACTTCGTAGAAGATCAACACTGTAGATCGTGGACAATGGAGAAGAAGCGATAACTTCTTTTTTTTCTTCTTTTTTTTTTTTAAGGAACGTGGATGAACGCAACGATTATCCGCGGAACATCCGAGAATCCTGGGCATTCGTTTTCATCCGCGTGTCGCTTGTGCCATAAATATCGCTCGAGTATGTACCGGTGCGTGTACGTACGTGTATGTACACGAACCGTGCACCCACGCCGCTCTTCTGCACTCCTCTATGCCCCTCTTTCTGATGCGGTTCGTGCGGTTACGTCAGGTATTAAGAGGCCGTGCCCCCCGGTGACGAAAGTCTCAAGGCTGCTTCGTGTGTCGGGGTTCGATGACTCTCGTGCTGTTTTCGCGTAAAAATAGCGAGCCCCGATGTCGTACGCCGACTCGAGGCGCCTCAAACTTCCGTCGTAGAGGTGTCGTAGAATCTCGTCATTTTTGATGGATTACAAAATTGGAGAAATAGAATATCGCAAGCCTTGTTGCTTTAAAATAAATGTCATCGTGTGTGTTTTTGGTCAAAGTAATACAAATAATAAAAATGAACCTTTGTCGCATGTACATACTTTCAACAGGTAATGGTTTTGTACTTAACAAAGAAATTTGATGTTCCGAGTTTTTGTATTGGAAGTGTATTTTTGCAAGATAATACTTAAAAAATAGTCTAAAGACAGTCTGTGAAAATGTTGTTACTTAATCAAGTAACGCTTCACGTTTTTTAGACAGTTTCTGTTTTCGGAGCGTTCTGTTCGCGAAAACTCATCAAACTCAAGGTACTCAAAATCGACATATGCGAAATGAAATTTCAGTTTGATATCTGATTTAAATTGTTGATCCTCATTGCAAGAAAGATACCGAATTGAGAATCGACTTGCAATAAACACAAAACAACTATGTATAACCTTATGTTTGTCGTGAGTTTCCTAAAATCTCACACACTCGAATTGCTTGATCTTTCGATTATGCGCGCTTTGTTCTTACCTGAAATACATATAAACAACTCGACTTTAACCCAGTTCCTTATCAAGCAGCGTTTCGAGTCGCTTAACAGCGGCTTGGATCTCGTTCGGTCCTAAAACGTTGGGCTTGTCCATTATCGGTACCATTTTATCCTACACCACGTAGTGATCCAAGCAACGTAGAATAAGACCCGGCCGTGCCAAGCACAGTCGATGGACTGCCTATTGTCGAAACGGACGAGATAACGCGTCACTCCCGACCACGATTCCATCGTGGTGCTAGGCGCGTGTAACCGGCACGTGGAGGCTGCCAGCCCGTTACCATTATTTACTATTATTTACTATTCGTCGCGAGCGGTCTGTGGTTGGCGCGCGGCCGCGATAATTGGACCATGCGGACAGAGAGAGAGAGAGAGAGAGAGAGAGAGAAATAGAGAGAGAGGGAAAGAGAGAGATCGGCTACGTGAGACCGCGTGATATCGCGGTGCGTGCACGCGCTATAGAAGACCAGCTTGACTTTTCGAAATTACGAGCCCATTCACATTGCCCGCTTCTTTTTCACGATCCACCGCGCCGTCGGTATCTCTCCTCGACTGATACTTGTGTATTTCGTTTTGCGCGGTTCGCGCGATCCGAACGCGAGAGAGACAGGCGAGGCTGAAATAGGAGACAGCTCGATAATGATATTTACAATTAGCTCGATCGGAGACGTGCTCGCGTCTCGGAGCACGTAATTAGTAATTAGTAATTAGGCCAGTTTTTCCAAACCGTTTTCTATGTCTCGTTACCTTTGCGATCGAGCGAAATATTCGACGTTTACGACAGCACCGAGGCGCACGTTGCGTAAGCACGCGTACGCGGAAGCCAGCTGGCCGCTTGGCCGAACGCGTAATTTTCTGCGAAACGAGTCGATCGCCGCTAATAGATCGTTGAAGAAAGGCTCGAGGACAGACGATCGACGATCCGTTCGATTCTCTTCGGCAAACGAGAGGAGTCGTCTCCCTTTTTCTCTTTTTTTTTTTTTTTTTTTTTTTTTGTTCGGGAGAATGAGGAGTTTTACGTGGTCGATAACTCGCGCGTACCAGTTGCGCCCGATTAATAAACACAGTCCGCGGCAGATACACCTCTCTCGGTAAACCAGTTCCCGTTAGAGATGACCAGCGCTATTACCAGTGGATTTTTGTCGGCGCGTTTTATCCAATCCTGCGCGTAATTATTTCCGCGTGGCTGATCGATCGTGATCGCGTCTCAAAAAGCGTTTGAAGAAGGCTGGAGAACGAGAATCTGGTGGTTCTTGCGCGAGTCTAGGCGTGGAAGTCGTTAACATGTTAACCGAGAAAGTTTCGGTACATTCCGTTGCGAAGCTTCGTTTCGTTTGCGTTGAAAATGGCATTCACTATGCCGTGTTTATGTCTGCAGCTTTTGGCGAGGTCTGATCAGGATGACACATTCTACTGGCGCATATTTCATTGCTAGCGAATTGATTTGACGATGCACGTCAAATAGCAGACAGAGATCTTGCATTTTCGAATCGATCACGTTATTTTTTGTTGATTTTTAAAATTCTTCTCCTTGTCAGGAAATCAACGAAAATCTCGTCGAAAATTTAAGACAAAGACACAGTTAATAAAAATACAAAAATCGCCTTTAGGATTAATCGGAAGCTGGATAAAGAAATCCAGTTCGGGGGAACTTTCTTGTCTGAAAACGTTTCTTCGGCATGGTGTCGGCAACGATGGAAAGAGAAGCTCGGAGCCACGCGACAAATCGAGGCTCGGTCGCCGGAAAGAGTCGAGACGAAAACTTAACCAGGGCCAGTGGCCTGGGCCTACGTTCGGCCAAACGCGTTCGATCCCGTCGTTATTGCCCGAGTTCGCCGCAATCAGTTTCCAGGATAATCTGCGCGTAGATGGAACGGCCTAGCAGCCAGGGAGGTAGCAAGAGTGGATAATGACAGGCCCCTGACTCGTTAGGTGCCCGTAGACCACGAACAAAAAGAGGCGTACGACCGAGCCGAAGCAACCGAGCCGAGGCAACCGCCAACAACCGACCAGCCGACCGAACGAACGAACGAACGAACGAACAGAACGATACCAACACCGAGGATAAAAAGAAAAAAAGCAGGGCGCACCTGTGTGCGCCAGCAGTAACACTTTACTGCCTCGATGATGTAAACGTGAACGTAAATGAGAATAAGTGGCTGGACTTAAGAAAATTGCACGGTACACTGTGACCGTGCGCGTTGCGGCCGCGTTCGGTTCGCTCGCTCCACTGACCGTTGCAGTCGTACGACGTTACGACTCTGATCGATTGTTTTTGTTATCGACCGATCGACGCCCTCTAGTTTTCCATTCGTTCGTTCTTGCACAACATCGCATCGCTCGGTCCGAGAGCTTACAGTTTGATGACCGAAACTGTATCGATGGTGACGAGAGACGAGGTGTGGTGTTTGATTTTTTAAAATCTTGGTTACGGTTCGAGGGATCGAGACGAAACTGGCGTCGGTTCGTAGCATCGGGTACGGGTAATTATAGAACAAAAGCAATTCGCGCTGCGAGAGAAGCAGCCAACGTTAGGTTGCCATCTTTACGAAGCTTGGAAGCGAGGAGCACGACGTGTCAAATTTGAATAATGTCTCGCCGCCCGATGTTTAACGAGCAACCTGAGGCTACGGTTCATTTATCGCGGACACCGTGCACCCTGTTATTAACGGGTTTTTAACGAGAGGAACGACGGGGAATTTGTTTCTTCGTTTCAGGATTTCATGCGAAAAGTTGCATTGTAAAACGCTCACGCGGACTAATCTTCGCTCGTTACGATCGTCGCTCTCGCAGATTTTCACGACGATCGCGAGAAGTCGCGGTGGGTAGAGGCTTGTACGTTTCGAGCTGCGCGTACACTACACGACACACGGGACGCGCATGTGCACGCGTGTATACGCTGGTCGTGCGTACCGCTCCGAGGGGCATAAACATGGCCCATTATATACACGTAAAACGGCGCATCGTCCTCGTTGTTGTCGTCGTCATCGTCGTCGTGGCTCGTACGCGAAGAGAGGTGAAGTTCATTGCCTCCTCGTATGCGTGGCGCGCACTGGCCACCGCCGCATCCTCGGGCAACACGCGTTTCGCGAGCCATGTGCGTGCACGTGCGTGTGTGCCCGTCGTTGCCAGCGTGTACGCGACGTTCGTAAATACACGAGTCACGTGCTGCCTGAAGACGTCAAAATGTGAGACGTAACTCAAGCTGCAGAGGGGACGACCGGTGCCCGGCGACTCCCACGCGAATCGGGATCCTTTTCCTGGACGATCGGTGGTATTCGTCGCTTTTCGAGTTTTCCTCTCTCTCTCTCTCTCTCTTTGGATTTGGATCCGTAAATGGTAAATTCGACGACGAGACTAGAAATAGAATTTAGGAACGAGCCGTTCATTCTCTTTGTAACCTTTTTGGGAATTGGCAATTGAAAGTCAATGATGAAGAAGAACGCCGGTCGCAAAGAGAGAGAGAGAGAGAGAGAGTATAAATAAATTCTGAAAGATGTTCAGAGCGACTGTAGTTTCAGAAACTGTAATTAACGATCTGTAAGCAACGCGAGTCTTTCTCCTCGAAGAATTGTTCGACATCAGTCATCATTTCAGCTCGTTGCCTCACGATTAATTAAATATCGTCTCAAAAGATTAGAATCAATTTCACATACTTAAGTCTAACCCAGAACGATCAATTCTCCTGACATTAATGGCACAACCCATTAGCTCGTAACTCGCCTTCAACGTCTCGTCTACCTTCCATTTTATATAATTTAGAAGTAGACCGTGCAGACAATCTGTGTCGTACAGTTTCATTCACAGCATCGGCATTTGCATAGAAATTCGTTGTGATCTCCCTGCGACGAGAAAATATTTACGCATACGCTCGGACTAGGGAAGCGAAATCAGCCAGCAGAGGTTCGTTTACTAATCAAAAATCGATTGAAGTGTCGTTCAAACCAGTGAACTTGTACTTTCTCTGACCACTGAAACTAAAACCGCTCGCGCCAATTTTCCCAATCCCGTCCTTGGACGTGACGATGATCGCTGGAGCAACGTGTAACACAGCTCGTTAGAGTTGGTAACGCACGAGTAAGGCGAGAATACTTCCGCGCGAGATATACGACGCGTGGTCGGTGCTTTCGATCGTGGTACACGAGCAGAAAAATGATATCTGCACCGCGAGAAAGGGGTAGGGATCCCCCTGCTCCCCTCTCCCCCTGTGTAAGTAGGTGGATTACGTTTGACTGACTTGACAACGCAATGCACGCGGCTCGCAACAAGTTCTCCGGGGAACTCCCGGTTGGGTGAGGGTAGAGAAACAGGCGAACGCCGGAGTGCGAGACGATCGATGTCGGAGGGACGAGGATAGAACAATCATCTGATATATACGTGTGTATGCATGTAGGTACGGTCGCCACCGTTCGTTGAAAAGGGACGAAGAAATTACGTTGTGGCGCAGCTTATGCGCCCTCGGGGCACCATTATATGGTAATCTCTGCATCTCCTTCTTCCCCCGCCCCCTCCCCTCGCCTAGCTTCCAACGACCGTCTCGTTTCCACACGTTCGCCGAGTCTAGTCGGTTCTCGATCTCTCCCTGTGCGCGTCGAGCCTTTCAGCCTTCGTCTTTGTCTGTTCTCCTCTCTGGCCTGTTCTCCTCTGGCTGGCTGACTAGCTAGCTAGCTAGCTCGCTGGCTCGCTTCTCCGGCTTTCTACCATAGGTTTCTCCTCCCTGTTTCCCTCGTTCACTCGTTGAAGCATACGCGTCACGCTGTTTCTCCTATTCCCTGTTCCTCTGCTCTCTCACCGTACACTTCGCCTCTGTACAGTTCCTCGTTCCACCCCCTACCAAGGCAAGCTCTTTCCCCCATTTAAGGTTGTTTCCCCCCCGCTGCCAGCGGGTAATTGCACTCTCTCGCTTTTACCTGGCCGACGCTTTTTCTTCTCGTCCGTGCACGCTCTGCCTCCTCCCTCCCGCCCCACTTCTCCTCCTCCTCCTCCCGCGTATAAATTCGTATTTCGTTTCCGCGTTTTTCCAACCCCCCTGCGTCCACCCTTGCTTCTCTACTCTGATTTAGGTTGCCGTGCGCACACGAGACCCTCGTGCGCGTTTCTCTCTAGCTTTGATCTCTTTCGTTCGACGGTTTTTCTTTGGCCAGACCTTTTCCGGCCTGCGGTTTAATTATTATCCTTGACTTAAACGCTCGCTACGAGCACGGATTCACGTTTCCTGTGTAGCGACGACTCGAGCGAGAGCTAAGCTCCCGCGAGGAAACGGACGGATTTTTAAAAATTCTGCGATTTTACGAGACTCGAGGAAATCGAATAATAATAATAATATTAACAAAATTGTGATAAATAATCGCTCAATCGTTGATGAATCATTTTTGCTGGAATCTGTGACACTGCACGATCTCGCTTCTCAATCCTTTTTGCTCTCAGAAACTATCTTTCCGTCATATACCTGCAATTTATTTACGAAATAGTGACTTTCAAGTATCATCTCAAGTAAAATGATACAGCATTGGAGATAATTATTCTGTTCAAATTATGTTTTGCGTGTAACTTTGTTGATTTTTCTGGTACCGTTGGTATCGTTTAAGTTTATAGCAATCACCAACGTGTATGGCGGGTTTTCTAGACCAAATAATATATATATTTTCAATCTTCGCCATTTTATAAACTTTTGTAAGAAACAACAAGAAGTTTAATTTATTATGTGAATTACTCCGAATAATTCGAATTATTCTAATGTCAACTGACTCTACTGAATTCTTTTAGTCTTTTGTTGTTACAGTTTTCACTCTGTTAAATATTATATTTATAAAATATTATATTTAGCTTTCATTCTGTAAATATTATACTTATTACATTATATCATGTCATACAATACGAAACGTATTTTTTCTTTTTTTTTTTGACAGTTTCTACCCATTTTCTTTACGTTCATCGTGATTATCGGCAATTACGAAAAGGGAGGTCCGAGCTGTTTAGCTAGATGTAAGACTCTCCCCTTAGAACTGCATCGAGCGAAAAGAGTGAACTTCATATTTCAAGCGTTGCACCGCGAAGACTCTACAGAATCATCGGAACCAACACGTGACTTCATAGAAATTGTAACGACGTCACGCCGTTCGTTTGCACTGGGCCTAAAAAAGCCTTGGCCGAGGCGACGCGACGCGACGCGAGGAAAGAGGACGCGAGGACAAGGGATGGAGGGAGGCCGTAGGAGGAGGAACAAGCAGAGAAGGGAAAATACACGAGATACAGCGTATGGATGTACTGGGAGCAATGTAAATAAAGTCGGTACATACGTGAACACACGAGGGGTGACGAGTTATGGGTTGTTAGAGCCGACTGAACTGGTCTACGAGGATAAACGAGTTCGTGCGTGTCCATCGATAACGAGAGCCTCCTCCTCTCGTTTTCCGTCGAATTTTCTATCTAAGGTGCGGCGTGGAGCATCCTTATCTAAGACTGTCCCCCGTTTCCCTCAATTTGGGGAAAAGTTTCAATGTTTTCATTGTCACTGGCTGCCAGTATCGATTACTCTCGACGATTAGATAGTATCTGGTGATGCCACGTGAATCTTGAACCTGAGTGACAACAGAGAGTGAGGGAAGCTTGCGAATAGCAAAGAGCGCCAGCTTGCGTTACGTTGCAAGCGCTAAAGCCCTGTCGAGTGCAGCTTAACTTCATAACGATGATCAAACGAGGCCCCGATTGTGATCCAACTAAACTATCCGTCAACTCACGCTTGCTGAGAACGTGAAAGCTTGCTGAGAATGATTAATCCACGTTCATCTCCGCAAGCTTGGCAGCAACGAACGTTCAAGTAAGAGGTTTCTTCGAATTACTGCTCTTCGAAATTAACCGATTTCCGATCAAATTTTGGGGGTCATACTTTATAAACAAGCGAATAAGAAAGAAAAAAAAAAATAAAGCAATGAAAGGGAAACGAGTGCTTTCATGAACTCGATCAAATTGTCATAGTATTAAAAACGAAGAAATAAAATCAAGCTTAACGCGAATAAAAAACGAGCGTGCCGTGAGGAAAGCAAAAAGTAAAAAATTAATTCAAGTATCCCCGGCGAACGAAGCGGCGTGAAACAAGCATTATTCAGCACTGCGTTATAAAAAAAAAAAATTATTGGACAAAGGTTACAAGGTGCTTGATAGAGACTGGGGGGGGGAGAGCCGTAGAAATAAAGAGAGCGGAGCTTAGAGTGGAGATCGTTTAGGCTTATCAAACGCAGTTAAGGCCTCGCGTTACATAAATCCAACGACACCGGTCGGTCAACGAGTAACGATAAAATTTAAGAAACGGCATTGTGCGCGCGGCGGAGTCGCAGCGCGTAGAAAGGAGTCGTTTAAAGGCCGGCCCCTCTCAAGCAGCTTGAATTGCCGGCTCAATGTGGCGCGTGCTACCAACACACGACGGCTCGCGTACGCTACCAACCAGCCGGTGCTCTCTTATTATATTATGCATTATTATCTACTTATCGAGCTATTGTCCGTATTGACTTCATTGGATCCGATTCTAGTGAGGGCAACCACGTTGTGTTCGGTAACAATTGCTCGCCGACGTGCCGTCAAACACGATCGGCCACTCTTCTTCCCCTTTCTTTCCTCGTCGAAGAAGAAGAGGAAAGAGAAAGAGAAAGAAGCGAGTCATTTCCACGAGTTCTTATCACGAGCTATCAACTCGTTGATTTCTCTCTTTTTCGACAACAATTATATTATTGACGGATCTTTCGTGTTGGTACCTCTTCTTTCTTTGAAATATTCTGCTCTCGCGGGAAGCAGGAAGTACACGGAAATTAAATTACAAGGTTGAATGTTGAAAATATTTAGAAAATATTTAGATCTGTGTGCAACATTTACTTCGGATCGTATAGATCTGCGAACAGCAGAAGCTGAATTAATTCGTTCGCGATGTCGCGACAAAAATGGAACTATCGAATGGAAGTTGACAAAGTGGATAAAGACAATTTTCCTGGTAAATTCGAAAGATACAGTAACAAAGAATTAATCAACCTGGAAACCGATTCACTTTTATCGACGTTCAATTTCACGATTGTCACGAAATTCATGCTTGACTCGAGATAGACAAATATTTCCTTCCCTCCCGGTTTTTCGAGCCCTAGAAAAATCCGCTGAGCTGCTATCTATAACTCGTTTACACGAGGCAAACGCGTACTCGGCGCGATCTGATAGGACTCTGAAACGTGCCTTCTCTCTCTCCTTTCCTTCGTCTCGATTTTTCCCTTCTTCTCATTGTTCTCGCGTCTTTGTCCACGTACGAACGTCAGTCGGTCTCTTTCTTTCTTTTTGATCTCTCTCTCCCTTCTCTTTTTTTTTTATTTCACTCTCGAGGCGAGATAGGTCTCGAACGGAAAGCCCCGTTCGAGAAATCGAGCGTGCTTGCGAGTGGTAACGAGCACCGCGCCAACGAACGAAAGCCAACAAACGGAAAACTGAAAGCGATCGCTCGAACGTTGCGAGTTTTACTGCCCTACGGGATTTCTTATCTTACGGCCGGTTGCGTAACCGGCCAACCAGTTATATTGTACGGATGCAGGCATTAAAGCCCCGGTGAAATAATACGCTCGGTAACGCTCGCCAGAGAGATCGAGCCACGCCGTTTCGAAATAGAGAGTGGCGCAATCACGGGGACGATTTTTCGCGATTTTTCACGAATCGCGCCGGAAAGGACTTTCAGCGCTGATTGCACTCCCGATCATTATTATTCCGATGTCAACTCCGTTTTTTCTCTTGTCTAGGTTTAATTGTTCGATGATGAACTTTGTGTAATGAAATGGATAAGAAATAGAAATAAAAATAGAATAAGAAACAAATGATGAAAATCAATAATAGGTATAATGCTGCCTCATTACAGATGATGATACTCTGTTACAATCCATCAATCCAATAATTACTCCATCAATCCAATAGTTACTTATTAAACGATCCTTATTCATTTTTCAGTTTATCAGTTTTCCACTTGTCTTTCATAACATTCGAAACACTTACAAAATTATCAACCCCCCCAAAGATCTCAACCCCTAAAATCTCTATCTCAAAAATTATTTTTAAAGTTAATTATTTTTCTCAAATCTTTCATCAAACCACACTTCGACATCTAGTCTAATCCCAACTCACCATACGATATTTACCCATAATTTCAACTCATATATAAATTACGAATCTCCCCACGATGCGACAAATCTTTCTTAGCCTTTAATCTGATTTTAACCGATTGTAGAAACTCAGACATCACAACTCGAACACTTCCTAGTAATTATACTTACTACTCTTGCGAGAGAGAGATAGAGAAAAAAAAGAAAAAACTCGCGGAAAAGAAGCTCCTTGGTCTTCTTTCACTTGCCCGAGCTCGGATTTTAAGGCTGCCCTTAATTAGTGTGGCAACGATGTGGAACGAGCTGTAGCCAGATTAATTCGTCGACGTGTGTCTCGTTCGATCGTCGTTGGCGAGGTTCACGGACGAGCGTACGAGGAATGTGCACCCATTTCGCAGTGGGTCTAGGGCTTCCATAGCGCAACTTCTCGTGTATAGAACGGCGGTAATACTAAACCAGTGGACGAAGAGCAGCAGCGTTGGTTTGTAATTCAATAGGGTCCGGTTCTGGGCACACTTGTGGCATGCGCCAGCTTCGCTACTCTTTCCTCCCTCTACGATCCTCCCCAACCCTCCCTTTTTTGCCCGTTTTTCTCTGCACGCGACTTCCAGTTGAAAATGAAATTTTTCCGAATTTGTATCGCACGGATTTTTGGCCCTCTCGGAGGACAATATTTTTCACAGAGATTTATTAGATTTATATTCTTTTTTTTTCCCCTCCAATTTTTGCTCATTTTCTCTGCACGAGGCTTTCAGTTGAAAGTGAAAATTTTTCCGTATTTATATCGCATCAATTTCCGATTAATTTTGTTGTTACTTTGAACTTTGTCATTTTGGAATCTTCTCAGAGGACAATATTTTTCACAAGGATTTATTACATTTATATTTTTTTCCTATCATCTTTCTTTTTTTTTCCTTTTCTACCATTTTTGCTCATTTTTTCTCTGTAACAGGATTTCAATTGAAAATGAAATTTTTCCGAATTTGTATCGCAAGGATTTTTGATTAATTTTGTTGGTACTCTGTCATTTTAAAATTTTCTTAAAGGGCAATATTTCTCACAGAGATTTATTAGACTTATATCTTCTACGATCTATCCTAATGCTCACTTTTTTCCGTTCTCTTTTTCTTTTGCGCAATGTTTTCAATTGAAAATGAAATTTTTTCGAATTTATATTGCATAGATTTTCGATTAATTTTACTATTATTTAAGACTCTGTTAATTTTGGAATCTCGTCATTTTAGAAGAAAATCTGATATTTGTATTTTTTACTTACTCTCGCCCAATGGTAAATTTGAACGTCATATGTTGGTAGAATCAGATTTTTTTCGTTTATCTAAACTTTCATTTATGCTCACGACTGGAATATACTGTTACTCCAGTATTATCGTATGTATAGGTGTAGCGTTGCGAGGTTAGTGCCAATCAAGCTTTTAGCAGGCTACATTGAACTAATGATACCCTCAATTCTGTCGCATCTGCGTAAACGACACTTTACCCAGGAATATTAACGAGCAATTTAGCCAGGAAAGTGGGGCGGACTACAAAAAGCGTGCAAAGCGAAGCAAACGCGGACAGTATCTTGAAAACAACTAAATTAAAAGTGTCCTGAAAAACGTGACTCACACGCATGAACAGAAAGAAAAAAAAAAGAGTATCAGACAGAAGAAATTACACAGAATGGATTCTGGATTTTTATCCACTTGTGGCAACTTCGAAAGTGAGAAAACATGTCCTGAACGTGACCTACGACGAAAGAAGTACGGGAAACAATACAAATCATCATTTTCAGAAAGATTTTCTAACGTTACTTAACTTTCATCTCATCTTACGTTGAGAGTTAATCCTCCGCTCTTCCGTCAGAAATATGAAATAACTCCATCAACATCAAGTACCTATATGGAAACAACTTCCCACCTAACTTTCACCTTTTTACTTGCATCGCTCAAGCCAATAAACTGGAAAGAAAATCCCCGATCGAGGGTAAGCCAACGATCTTGCAAATGATCTCGCAGAATCAACAGTAAATTACAAGCATCGCGTAACATAGCGCGTAAGCGGTGTAATACACCGTTAAAGGAGCCGCGAATCCCGAGATTTAATCTCGTCGGTGGCGCAGCAGTTGGAATTAATCAATACGGGGGAGCCAGTGGTGGCCAGCATAATTTATACCCGCGCGAGTGAGAAACAAGGGTGGACACGCGTGGCTGTAACGTAAACCTGTGTCACACCTGTGTGTGTATGAGAAACCGCGCCCGCGATCCGCGCCACGCGGCTTCCACGATCGGAGTCGAAACTCCGCGTAATTTAATAGAATCCAGGATATCGCGTGTTTAGAGTCTTCGGTCCGCGCAGTTGTTCCTTTGGGAATGGTGGCACTGCTCGAGGATCGTCGAGGTTTCGAACGTTGGTCCATTTTCGGATTTCGGAACAGTTCGCCAACTTCGCGACAAACGAGGTTTCTCGTCGTGTTAAATGATTTTAACGATTTTCGCGGTATGATTCCGATGACAGATGGTGTTTCGCTCGTGATGCACAAGGTTTGGGGATTTTTGTTTAACGTGGCTGTAACTGCAGCTCGTCTTCATACCGTACATCACACAGTTAAAAAGAAATTTTAATAATCTCGTAATCCTCGAATTACACGGATATCGCTTAGAAATTGAAATGATCTTCGACCCCTAATTGTAAGTCCCCCAACCATCGACACGAAAAGTTAATAAAGATTAAATTCAATTACTTCTTTTTTACATATTGATAATTGAACAACATCAAATAAACGAAGAAAGAGAGACAGAGACGAATGAAAAACGATCTAAACTAACTTAAGAGTCTTTAATTTAGCTTCCAACGCACCACTGTATTTCGCTCTTCAGCAACCAAATGATTACCCCCTCACGTCAGAATCCATCAGTTTAATTTCTCCGGTTGCTTGTCTAATTTTTCATTTATCTAACGCAATTCGTCGCTTTCGAATCTCCGTGCCACGAATTATTGGTTATTGGAACAACGCCGGTTAGATAATCAGAGAAAGTTAATCGTCGGCGCATTTAGGCACGGGACGCGTGGCTGGCTGGTTGCAGCACGTGACGATTGCTAAAGTAAGTGGCCGGTAGTCGAGTGGAAGCAGCCAGAGCGGGGTCGGACACAGGTGTGCGAGCGTAATCGCGATGTCACGGGCGAGTCACAGTCCTACGCTCTTCTCTCGACGTGCCACCGCTTCTCCTCTTCGTCCTCTTCTCGCGAGAGTCTCCTCGCTCGTTCAATTTTCCACCTTCTCGTTCGCCTTCTCGTCTTCTTCGCTCGCCGGCAAATAAATCGCTGGGCATCGTTGCTTTCCCTCCGCTCTGGCTGCCTCTTTTTACCAGCATTGTAATCTCTTGCATTATCCTCTTTCCTCTCCGAGATTGCTCGCCCCGGCTTTTTACGCCGCGAAGTTTTCAACAGTTCGACGTTTGTTACGATCTCGAACGCGTCGTAATCGCCGCGCACGGCTTCGAGAGACCTATACGCGAGATTTTATGGCAAGTTTTTCTGCACGCGCATACACACACACACACACACACACACACACACAATCACGGGGCAAGGAAAATTTAAAATTGACTCTCGAGTAGATTCTCTATTGGAGCGAGTTTTTTTTTTATCACTTGTTTCAAAGTGAATCGTAATTACAATTGAAAGCTCGAATGTGCTGGATAAAATTGAAAAAAAAATTTATTTGAGTCGACTTGGAGTTTTGAGTTAGGTCAGATACTCTTAGGAATAACAGTAACTTCTTATCGCATTGTCGAAGTGAATTATAATTACAATTGGAAATTCGGAATTATGTACTATATAATCAGTTGAGGATACTTTGAGTCATCTAGAAGGAACACTTTTGGTAAAAATCCTACAATTCCTTCAACCGAATTGAAGATTACAACTGTAATTGAAAGTAATTTTCAACGGTGATGTATTAAGTCTACTATATTCATTATTTTTATCAAACTATCGATGTGATATTTTAAAATTTATCTCAGAAATATACATCTCAAACTTTACTCGACAGGAGGCGATAACATTAATAAACGATGTATTCTATCCAAAAATCTCAACAATTACACTCTCAATACTTCTACTAACCTCAAATCTATGAAAGTATTAAAACCAAAAGAAAAACAACAAAGTAAAAAGAATATCCTAATATCACGAACGAACTCCACCATCAGCCGTGCCTGTCTCGAATTCAAGAAAATCAGATCGCAACAAGAACCCAAGAAAAGGATTTTACCCATAGGAAAAAACGGAGAAAAGGGAAGAAAAATAAAGACTCTGGCGTCCTTGCCGAATGCAGGCGCGCAATACAGGCAGTAGCGGCAGGGAAAACAGCGGCACGCGTACGTGTAATTCGTCGCTGGTCGGAGGCGCCTGGCTGGCGTAATTTCAGGCTGACCCGGCGCGCATAGGCCGAGCGTGTCACGTCACGTCAGCCCAGGAATACTGGTAATAATTGCGGCTCGCGGCAGCGAACGAGAAACGCGCGGACCGATGGAAAACACGAGAGAAGAGGCACGAGTGTAAAAGAGAACGCTCGAGAGAGAGAGAGAGAGAGAGAGAAAAGGAGGGAAGAGAAGAGAGTTAAAATGGTGAAGAGGAGAGAGAGGAGGCCATGTGGCGAACAGTAGTTGTGTGTCGGGGCCCACGAGGAACAGGCGACCTCTCGAGTCATCCACCCCTGAAGGATAGAAGTCGACGGTAAATGTTGCAGCAGCCGTCTTTCTCTTTGGTCGTTGCTACCGCTTCTATCCGCGTCTGCTTCCCTTTTCGTTTCTTTGTTGCTCCTTCGCGCGTTGCCGCTGCCTCGCTCCCGTCACGGGTCTCTCTCTCTCTCTCTCTCTGTGTTCCTGTGGTCGATGCACCGGTTGTTAAACGCCGCGACTTCGCAGAGGGGGATTGGATGGTAAATTAAATGATAGGCGACTGCTCGGTTAGGAGGTTTCTCCGTTCAGATCTAATCTCTCGTTGCTTCATTTTTAATTCGATCTCGTTATACTCGCCGCCGGCCGTGTGTGTGTGTAGCAATGTTCGAACCACCGTTTCTTCGCTCGTCGATTGTTCGCGGTATTTTTTTTTATATTTTTACTGCGTCGCTGCTTCATTGTCAGACCTATGATTAGAAATCTACTATGCTTGTTACATGTACTTTGCCAGTTGCTCGTTGAAAACAAATGCAAGCCATTTGAAAATTAGGATAGAGTATTGGACTTTTGTGAGAAGTCGCGTCTTGAAAATTAAAACAGACTGAACACACATCGCGGCTGAAACGGTTGAAACCGTTAGTTAGTCTAAAGTCGTTACACGCGAGAGAGCCACTCTCCGCGCCATCCAAACATCCAAACAATCGAACGCGAAGCCTCCCCCTCGATCGGATACGCTTAAACTGGCCGATTTGGAGCGCGTTGCGAGCGAAGCGGAGGCGCAGCAGAAAATTAGCTGTCGATTTGCGCTCCCGTTCTTACCGCACCCAATGTTTCTCTTTCGCGAACGACCACCACCACTACGCGGCGTCGGGGGAGATGGGTACTCTGCTGTGGGTGTCCTTCTCCTCTCTCGCTCTCGCCTTCTTCCTTTTGTCCGTACGCGTGGTGCATCAGCTGCAGCCGGAGCTTTACAGCGTAGCGGTACTGTTAACAGCTACTGACGATTTATTCAAGAGTGAAAATTAGGGTCGGGGCCCTCATCCCGGGGCTTTCGGCCATTACCTCCGACGATTCCAGCCACCGGCCATCATTAGCCTCCACGTTTCTATCGACGAATTTCACGCGAACCTTCTTGTGGATTAGCTGCCTCTTCTCTGACCAAGGTTCAAGGACACTGGCCATCTCTGGTCAAGTCGGACTCTTCTTGATTCTCCGCGTTATTCTTACCTGCTTGCTGATCTTTTCGATATTCGAACCATTTTAACTACTATATTTCGTTTGTAAGTTTCGAGTTACAAGTTAAGAAGTTAAGAAGTTACGAGAAGAAAATCTCGAGTCCCAAAACCTGAGAGTTAATTATTTTATTGGAATTTGCGTCAACTGAATCGAAATGGAGGGGGCAATTCTATCGTTAAGTAATGAACGAAATAACTAAGTAAAATTACAATTCACGACGAAAAAGCGACCAGCCATCTCCCTGATCGCGAGGATGAAACAATCAATGAAACAAAGAAGCTAAGCGAATTTACGTAAATCGACGATACGTTGCGAGGAACGAATGCTCGTTCCACTGACCTGTCCCAGCAGCGCGAACAAAGACAAAGCGAGGGACGAAAGACGAGGCGAGGAGAGCAAAGAGGACAAGGTAGAGAGCGGCGTGCAATGGACGAGAGGTTGCTGCGAGCGCGAGCCTAGGCGAGGGAAACTCCGGAGCGGAGCGGAGCTGTTTTGCACGAGGAACACAGCTGAAGCGTGCACATTCTGGGCGGAGTAGCGGAGCGATCCTTGGAGCCAGGAGTCATCGAGTGACACACGCACGACCGCCACGCTTCGTGGTCACGGTCAAAGCGCACGCGAAACACTAACAACGCCGGGATGGAACGGGACATGGTTCGGTTGCTCCTGTAAACGGAGCGCCCGGAGCGAAGGATCGAGCCGCGAGCTTCTTCGATTTCGATCGACGGCCACGCTCGAGATTGTATTTCATCGGTATACAGGTGTAACGAAACCGGTGTCGACGATCCCTCGACTATCCTCGAACGATCATTTGCGGCCTGAATTAATAGCGATGAGACTATGATGCAACAGCGTGTACAATTAATAGGACGAGTACATTGGACGAAAATAGTTGTTCTTTCTCGAAAGAAATATAGATTCTTTTTTTTTTTTTTTTTTTGATATGCTAGGAGTTTTTGGTAAGAAATTAGGAAATTTGTCAATGGAAAAGTGCAAGAGAAGCTACACGTACAGTGAAAGGATAGATTAATTTTTTCGATACATGTAGGACGATAGTAGTTTTCTCTTTTTTTTCTTTCTCTAAAGAAATGTAGATTAATTTCTTTTGATATACTAAGGTTTTTGGCCAGAAATTGGGAAATTTGTTAATAGAGAAGTACTGGAGCTACACGTAGAAGGAAAGGATAAATTAATCTTTTCGATACATGATTTGGAAGCTTGGTTATCTCAGAAACTCAATATATAGATAAAGATACCGATATAGCACTCTAATGAAGAAAAGATAAAGTATTTTCGTCGGTAAAATTGAGAATTACATCAGAAGAAAAGTTTTTATTTCTAATAATACTTGGCAGGCACGCTAATTGTAAGAACGCAACCTATAATATACTTCTTACTTCCTACAATCTCGTCCAACATGAAACTGAAATTAAAAATTCAAATCTTTTCTGTTTCGATGGTAAAAGAAACTTGCCAAACCACCTTCCCTCGGAATTATCCATCCAAAAAGTCAATCTATATTTCTCTGGAGAAAGAAGAACTGTGTTTTCGTCCTACACTCGAGCACAGGTTGCCGATTACACGACAATCGATTGCGCTTGTTCCGTCTCGTTTCGAACGTCTCGTCTCGCAGACGAGCCATGTTAATCCACCGTTACAATGTTAATCGTAGTAAGAAGCCAGTCGTCGGTACACGAGATACATAATTAGTACAAGGAATGGAGGAAGAGGGCCGAAGCAGGGGGAAAGCGGAGAGGTGAAACGGCTAAAGCAAACATCGTTCACTGGTTGGATACGCGAGGTAACAGGGATTCGGTTCGACTTGAGTAGCGGCGCCAACGATCCTAATGCGATTATAATTAGTAGCGTTTTCCAGCCCCGGATCCGGAGGAATTGCGCCCCCTCCCGTGGGGGTCGTCGTTCGTCTTCGACGACGCCTCCGGCCTTTTCTCCTGCAACCTGCCGATCCGAGATCAAGGATCATCTCGTTACTCGGTATCGTAACACGATAGGGTGTGTCGATCCGAAACTCTCCTCTCGCTCGTCTCCTCTTCGTGGCATTGCGTCGAAGGCGCTATTTGAGTAGCTTGCCATAGCTCCAGACAGGCTATAGCACGAACGTGCGCGCTGTATGTGTTCTCTCGTCGAAAGAAAATCTTTTTTCAGCGGATGGATGTAATGTACAGGGTGTCCCAAACTTAAACGGGCAAGGGCTCTATTTACCCGTGAAGAGAAGAAAAAGAATGGTGTGCAAAATTGGATGCTTGCTTCTTTTGTAGAGCAAATATCGTATACGTGAGATGTATAAGTAGCGGGTGTACGGTAATGAAGTTGACATTAATTGATATTGGCGGATAATAAGATTAACAACAATACAAAGTTTGTGAGAATTTTGCTGAGTTTCAATAAAATTACGTTTCCAATTTCTCTTGCGGTAGTTCTCCAAGCGAAGTTGCTTCTGTGTTCGATAATTTGTTTTCAAGGTATTTCTTACAAGTATAAATTAAATGGTAAAGGAAAATGCGTAATTGTCTATTTTCATGCGCATAGAATATTTGTTAGTAACTCTGTAACAAAACGTTCTCTGACAAACTTTGTGTAACATTTTTTTTTTCTTCTTTTTATACGTAGATCAAGTTTGGTTGTTGTGACCAGACACCTTGTACGTAAAATATGAACGTGGAAATACACAGACGAATGAAAATTACAAACAGCATTTATTTCTTTGGATTGATAATTATCGATGCTGTCCTCTTCTAATAAATTTATTATTCCTTGAAAAGTTCCCCTGTAATCAAACATATCTCCATACGATAAATAAGAATTCTCCAGGATGCCGAATGCTAATTACAAAGCTGGGCAACTTACAAACCTAATTACAAAGCTAAACGTAATTAATTCGTCTTTATAGAGCCTCTCACATACATCCTGTAATCTTTTTTCAATAAACTACCTTGAATTCCAAAAATTCAACCCTACGAATGAAACTTACCTAAGCCCCCCTGTACACCTACATTAAGCCTAAACCACTGTTTGTTATGTCCCGGCCAGGCCTAATTTACTCATTACTCTGTGCTTATTCGTTGATTCGTGACAAGTGTCGCGTCACTTGTCGCGACGAGCAAGCATAAAGAAACCAGTTGAATGGACAACAGTGGCCGTGGCCGGGACAACGGCGCACAGTTTATCGTTTTCGAACGCGGTAAACTGCGAGTCCGCTGGCGTCTGTAATTAACGTTAGAGCGAGTATAGGGAACGTGGTTCGGTGTACGCGTGACGAGTACACAGGTATCATCACAGGGGCCTGGCGATGCCGGATAATTATTACAGAGAGAATAGATGGAGACACGTCATCGTGGCGTCCATTAAACCGAGTGCCACGTATTTTCACTCTCCGGGCCTCGTAAGAGTTTAATCATTTCTGTGCAATGGTCGCCACTTCCCTTCAATTAGAGTTTGCCTCGTCGGAAACGGACACCTGGGTAAACCTTCTTCTCGAACCGTTCGTTCGAGGCGAGAGCTTTTTACCCTTATCGGGCCCGATCGCTCTCCGTCCCTCCCTCCTCGGCCGCTGATCCTCCGACTTCTTTTTCCGGCCGAGCTGGCAGACGTTAATTAGAAAGGATGATCGTGTGGGATCTGGATTAAAGAAAGCTGTCGGTGATAGAAATAGAATCGAGAAACTTGCTGCCCAGGGAACACTGCTTCTATGTTTTTTGTCTCACTCCCTTTTGACGTTTTCTCTTTCTTTTTTTTTCTTTTTGCTTCTTCATGGAAGCAATTTTATTAGTAGTTTTGTTATCGGATTAGTTTTTGTATGTTTAAAACTATATTCGATGGTCGGAGGTACGTAGTTGAATTACATTTATCAGAGAAATTGACTGTTTCTAAAATTTTGATCAATATTTGAAAATTATCCTCGTCAAACTTTACGACCGAAAGAAAGGCTCGACTTGAGAAATGAAATTAAAAGTTCGACAGAATTAATTAAGAAAATTGATCGCTACAACGAACGAAGTGTCAATTTCGCAGCTTTGGAAATGCAGTCGTTATAATAATTTTTAAGTAAGTAAAAAAAAAAAAGAAGTTCAGTTGACATAAATGTTTCCTTTGCTGCAGTTGCTTTTTCGCCGCGCGAAGCGTGGTCATTGACATTGCGCAACGCACGGTGAACGAGATGAACACGTTCCACGATTTTGGCAGCCGGCCAGGACATTGACCGGCAAGTGAATCAGGATGCGTTCATTTTGATTGCATGTTTACGAATGTTGATTACGTCTTATTGAAAACGAAGATGCGGATACGAGCCGTGCACGCCCACCACCTTTGTCAGACCCTTTCTTTCCAATCCTTTCATCGACCCTTGGCTGAATGGAACGAAACCAGAACAAAAGGGCATTGCCTCCGCCAAAGACACTGAAGGATTCTTTGAAGTATCGGTTCTTTCTGCCCTTTGGAAAACCAGGAAACAGGAATTTAGCGTCCATTCCCAGGAGAAATAATACGAGTGACGTTGCACGTTGTTCATCATCCAGTTGCAGACACAACCAGGATCCTTCTCTAAATTCTCCCTCGAACAACTACCGCTTCTGATAAAAACAGAGTTTCTAACGGAGAGATCCTGCCGACGAACGTCTAGAAAGACCAAAAAGACGTTCCACGAAAAAGGAAAATTCGACAAAGCCCCACGCCACTTTGCCCTGCATCCGCCGCGAAGAAAGTTTCTTAATCACGTTCCACCGAGTGGACGATCCTTACCTCTCGAGGTAAATGCCTCACGAAATACTCGCGAGAGAATCGCATTGAATTCCCTTCGATTTTCAATTTTCACATCGAAGATTCTGACCAAATATTTCCAACTAACGAAAAAAAGAACACAAGCAAATTGAGTTACACGAGTAAGTCGAGGAGGATTTCGCCAAATTTCTCTCTCCTCTTCTCAAAATTCCGCACCGTTCTCTACACCGTTCTGGTTGCGTCGCGGCGACGCGACGACATCGCAATCGCTGCGCGCGTACGAAACGGCAAGAGTAACAGAATAGAACGTTATCACAATGGAAAGTACGGGGCAAGATCGAGGCAAAGACTCGAGAGAGGGAGAGAGAGAGAGAGATTGAGAAGAGACGGGAGAACCTCTCATTAGCGAGGTAAGTCCGCGAGGGCAGTGACGTTTCACCGTTTCATAACACGTTGTTGCAGCGCACGCATGGGCACACGCGACCAGGACGAGCGTGTCTCTTCTTCGCGTGGCTCCTTGCCAGGGTGACGCACGCCCACGAGTCGTACGCACGGGTACAAAAGGGCTGAAATTATCCGGGAACCTATGCTCACCCGTGCAAGAACGTCTTTTCCTTGCCATCGCAACAAAAGCTCTTGGGTCTCCGCCTTATCCATGGGGGGACGGGGAGGAAGGGGGAGGGGGAAAGTACAGGGGATTGGCACTCGCGTATATTGCCGTAATTTTCACTCCGTGGGAGGGGGGGGGGAGGAAAAGGGGGTCGAACAGTGCTACAATCTCTGCCAGAAAGGTATAATCAAACGAACCGCGATGCTCGGGTCAGTGGCTGATAGCATCGTGAGCGTTTTTTACTGCTGAGAGGAAGTCGTCCACCTTCCTCCTCCTCCTCCTCCTCCTCTTCGAGGTCTCTGGCTCGAGCCTCGAGACGAGTACGTATTCGTAGTTTCGTCGTTTTGTTCTTTCTTTGATGGACGGGTTCCTCTGGCGGAGAGACCTTTTGACTTGATTTTAATTCGAGGATATACCGAGTTTCAGTTGTATGACTAAGCTCGTGCGAAATTTAGATGGTTCGCGTGTTGTCTGGCGGGATAGAATACTTTACTTTGTAACTCGACACGAGTGACACACGAAGGAGCATTTCGTCAACGACACCTTCACCTTGGTTCAGTCGTTCTAAAATATTAATAGAAATAGAAAATACTAGTCGCAGATGATGACCGTAGTTAGGATGTTAATCGAAAGGAGCGAAGCCCTCGAGAAATTTACCGAAATCCCCACTGTCTATCATTTCACTGTCATATTACTCAATAAAAATCGTATCCGATCACGCTGTATCATCGCATTCATCATTATCGTGACTCACGCAATTGTCTACGATAATACGCGAGCGTGTCTTCTTTTCGCCACAAGGAGAAACAAAAAAAGAAAGAAAAAAAAAGGACGTAAAGAACAGATCGTCGTGATAAGGGACGAGCAATATCGACAGTATCGTTTTTTTTATTCTTCCGTGTTCCCGAGGGAACGACAGCGGTGAAACGTCGACTAACACGGCCCAGAGACAAACGCTCGATCGTTTTCCAGCTCGCCGATAGTTCCCCGACGATAAGCATCGAATCTACTGCTGAAACGAATCCGCTATTTTTTTCTTTTTTTCTTTTCTTTCTTCAACGAACCTCGCCAGATTCTCTCCACTGTATTATCGCGGCAATTTAGATGTCGCGTTGCCGATAAACGCGAGCGTCGACGAAACGCATTATCGTTCTGTTCTGTTCGGCTCGTCGATCGTCGCACAGAATTTCACGCGATCGTCCGTGAATCGCAAACGATAGAACAGGGCCGGGGACAGCCTTGGGGATTCGTTTCACCCCGCCCCGCAACGCAATATTCAATTTGTATCTAATGAATATAAATTAACAATTTAACTTACCGATTCCTCTGTTCTGTTTGGCCAGACTGGAAGGGTTAACCACTGGGAAGGGAAATCGATGGGCTGATGAGGTTTTAATCGGCGGTTTGATGAATATGAAGTCAACTTTTCGCAGTCGGATCGGCCAGTCCATTCATTGTGCATGCATACCTGCGCAGTGAATTTAACAAGTCATTGCCAGTGATAAAGATCATTTAATAATACGGTTAATAATACGTACGCGTTCGGCGTTGTATAATCGGATCGCGTAAAGTGTATTATAGAAAATATTATAATATGGCGCATTTAGCGGTATATCAAACCAGGCTGAATAATGGGTAGAATTTAATCAACGCGTCAATAGCCTGGGCGCGAAACGACTTCTCTCTGGTTTGGAAGAATTTTGCATTCGAGTGAATGGTGAAACTACGTGGAATAGGTAATGCGTTAGATCCGCGAGAATTCATGAAATTATTAATGTTCGTTTTTCATTTGCTATTCGCTCGTACGCTTTCGTTAACTCTCGGAGAATAACTGCTCTCGGTTAATAACTTAAAACTTAATACTTTTTATTTAGTTACATTCTCTGGACAAAATCTTTCAAAGTAAAAAATATATTCAATTATAAAGAAAAATAATATAAACAATAAAATAATGGAAACGAGGATGTATTTTATATGAGTCAAGAAGGTTCTACGTCTTCTCGATATTCCGAGAATTAAGATATTCTTTTTTCAGAGCAATAGACATCGTAAATATATAAAGATCGAAGCAGCTTTGACTATTTCAAACTACAAAAGCCAAGAAAACTACTTCCTAAAAAAAAAAAATCTCAAGTTAAAAGAGTGAAAAAAACTTTCGTCAAATTTCGTTAGAAACCAGCAATCACACGTTCGAAAACCTACGAAACTCGTTGTAGCGTATTCAGCGTATCTCCAGCCGCGTTTCGTTCGTCACTATCCCACAAACACGAACGCGATCTTCACGTGCGTGGCGCACGCCCTGTTGCGACGTTAACGTTGATCGTTGCTGGTTAACGTCCGATCCGCGACGATCGTTGCTGCAATAGGACGCTCTTTCGCCTGCTACCTACGCGTAATAACTCTCGCGTTCGGGATTAAAGTCATTGACACGCGAACAACCGACGAACATAGCCTGGAACTGTTTCAGCGTGCATCACTCGTGCACTTCTTGCGCTCGTTCCCGCAACGTTTTCGCAAGAAACGAGCCCCGTTAATTGCGTGGCTTGGCACGTCACGCGACACGCGCTCGCCTATCAATCCGACAACGCTCGAGGACTCCGCCCGATTTCGAAACGACGTTGCCTCACCCTTGATGATCGCGCGACGATTTCATCGACGTGGTAAAATTTGTAACACCGTTGCAATTTATTAATCCTATGTACTTG
Organism: Tetragonula carbonaria; assembly: GCA_032399595.1. NCBI lineage: Eukaryota > Metazoa > Arthropoda > Insecta > Hymenoptera > Apidae > Tetragonula > Tetragonula carbonaria. Next base: position 8,626,006 of record JAUCRC010000003.1, read on the forward strand.
ATTTGTTTTCAATGTTGTCGCACTTGTATTTGTTTCAAGGTAAATTAGATCAAACTCGTTTATCATTGTTATTCTTCTTGTTGTATCTTTGTAGATTCGATTTTCTATTTTTTTCCTTTTTTTTTTTTTTTGCGTCGAATAGTCTATCGGGATTTCAAGCTACTAGAAGAGATTATATTACATTATACTGACGATATGGTAAATAGTGGATACGTTTATTTGCATTTATCATTAGGCCCTCGACTGTCGCATCTTGGCGCCTCGACAGAGAGACTTTATATACGTAAAATTTGTAAATTTTTAAAGTCATCTTCGGAACATATTTGTAGAAAAACATCGATGATCTTGAGAAAAAAAATTCTTACCAATCATTGACTTTTCGATACCATGGACCATCTAGTATATTTTGATAAACCAACAAGAAATCAGGTAAACGATCATTAAAACAATTAAAAATCAAATAATGTTTTTGCAGCGCGATGCACGTACAATAAATGTTCACCATTATATTTATCACTTGAAGCTAACTATTTTTCCATGCCAAAGAAGCCAAAGATCAGAACTTTTTTCTCTTTTTAATGAAATAAAGTTTCGTTGTTTACAACAACAAGATGCAAGAGAAGCGAAGTTGCCTTTTTCGCCGCGAATCCTTCAATTAGTTAACTATTGAGTAAACACATCCACGCTCGCGTCTCGTCATTGATGAACATTCTCAGGCTTGTCCCTTCGTTAAACGATCCCGGGACGATCCATATTATCTCGGAAACTATCCTTTCCCGCCCTTCCGCGCAGGGGGGAGGGGTCGATTTTCCGATAGCCCGTTAATTAAACAGCGTCCGATGTTTGACGAGTTTAAGTCGCAAGGAATTACAACGGGAGCGGAGGGAAACGCATTAATCGAGGCGTCCGGTCGGCGTGCACGCGTCCAGCCCCGGATTTCTACCCTGGTATTCCAGCCTGGCCGGATTATCCAGGCACGAAGAGCGATCGGTCAGCGTCGAGAATCCCTCGGATGCTCTCGAGCACGACCGATCCGAATGACACATTCGTTTCGATCCCCCAATCGCGAGAACCCCTTTCTCCTCGTGCGCCGCGCCGCTATTTATTCTCGTGGCCGTATGATGCGTTTAACCGAACCCTCGAAAACCCGGCAAACTGACGTGATCGTTGACAGAGTCCGCGAGGCCAGAACTAGGAATTACCTCTCTCTCTCTCTGTCCCTTCACCAGGCCCCCTTCACACATTCAGTTGCCCGAACAGTTGCATTTCATTTTCCTAGGCAATCCTTTCGTCCATATGCAGCGGACGCGATTAATCGGCGACCACGTGCCACCCGGGGAAACGCACATTCCTTTGGAAAATATGACGCGGGGATCGGGCTCGTGTCCAACCTGGAGCTAACAACACGCACACGGTGTGTCCGAAATCGCGACACGCAAGGTAGAAGGTACATCTCGTACCTGCGAACGAGAGGAAGAGTAAGAATAATATTTTCTTGCAATAAGTCTTCCGAGACTTCGTCTGCCTCGCGGAAAAATCGAATATGAAATTTGATAATTGTGCACTTCGGACGAATTTTCGACTGGCCGATAAAAGGAACGAGTGACAGACGGGAGGTTGTTTCATGCGAAAATAGACGAAAGAACGTAGAACGAGATCTTTACTCGTTGGAGAATTCCGTTTCCTGCTCGCAGAATCAGCCCATCTCCACTAAAAATTGATTTTCAATCGAAAGCATTTGTAGCTTATTTTCATGGAAACAAAATCTCAGATGGAAGAATTATCGCTAAAGTAAGTCGTGGAATATAAATCAATCAAATGTACGTGATGTCGTACCTGACTCGAAGATTCTCCAATCTCAATTTGATCGAATGAACGAATATATTTCCTCTTATTTCTTGCACGAAGAATGACCTTCTTCTCGGTTGCGTCGCGATTACAGAGACACCCTGTATATCATGCTACGTCGTCATATGGCGTACAGTTCGCGAATTCAACAGAAACACATGACGAACACGTCACGAAAAAAAAGAAAAAGGGAAAAAGGAGACCGTGATGCATACATTATGATTGTCATGCGCGTGGACACCGTAATTGCGAGCAATTTCTGCGGCAACCTGGTAGCTTCTCTGATGAAATCGAAACGAAGCGACAGCTTTTTACGCTTCGCTTACGGTTAGATTGCTTTCTGTTTGCTTCTGATTGCTCGTGTTTTCGTTTCCATTTGTTTCGCCTCTCTTGCGTTCACGATAATTTCGGAGAGGCATCGTAAAAAAGAAAAAAAATTTTTTTGTTTCGAATCTCAATTCCAAAGAAGTTTTAGAAGTTTCTTCAATCTACCATCTTTGTCGCCGAGATTCTCCTTTCCCCGGGATTACGCCTCCTCTCTCGTTTGAAAGTTCTCTCAGTGTTGAGGGAACGCCTTGAACATCCTCTTCAAACATCTTCAGAATTTCTTCGTCTCTCTTGAAAATCACCCGCCCCACCTCTCTTCTTTTCCACCATTTTTTTAATCTACCCGGATCTCGTCCCAAGTCCGGTTCACCGGCTTTTCAACCTTCGACCTTCCTACATTTTTTAACCTGCAATTTCTCCTTAACGAAACGCTTCTGAATCTACCTACTGGACGAATCTGCCCTCTTTGATCTCGCGTCGCTGCAGCAGCCTCGCAATTTTTCTTCCACCGTCAGCTACGTCTTGGCTACTTCAGAATTATCCTCGGTGTTAGTTCGCGAAAGTACTCCAATCGTCAAATTGGCAAAAAATTTAAAAAAAGTGTTTCCTAAAATTGAGACGCAATTGTGCGAGTCTTTTGGTAGAAAAAGTTCTTGGAATATCCAACTTTGGAATATGAAACATTTTTCAAAATACCAAAGAGAGAGAGAGAGAGAGAGAGAGAGATTTCCATTGCTTGACCGAGGATTAAGGGGTTGACCGTGTCTTCTATTTTTGAACGAAACGTCGCACAGATTTCGACAGTCGACAAAACGAAAATCTACGAAGAGGACGCGAGTAAAGTTCACGGCTTCTGCGTGTTACGCGGCGGTGAAATTAGAAAGTAGGCTAATCGGGTACAGGCGCGCACGCTGGTTTTCCAGCAATTATAATATATTGCGATTCTTGTGCTGTGCCGGTGAAAAAGCGCCGCTTTCATACGCGCATAAACTGGTTTATTACGCGGCTCGGTCGACCCTAAAATTGCAGGTGAATTACACTCGCAGAAACGCATAAACGTTGCACCGTTGCTTCCTCGGGCGTAGTTTATTAGGTGAATATTCGTAATACCGTCTTTCATTCTTGATGGATCAATTCTTACGTTATTGGACGGCTCAATTGAGAGTTTCGAGCAGTTTCAACACTAGAACCAACCGGCGACCAAAGCATAGAATTTCCATGAAAGACATTAAAGTCAAAAGAGGTTAAAAAAAAACATTACACAAGCTTCAATTTATACATTTTGCGGGAAGTCATTTAAATCTCTAAAAAAAAAAATACATTGTTTTGTATCTGTAAAGTTTCTAACAAAAATTACGAATCGATCATTTCGATCACTTTGGTAGCTCTAATTATTCCTGAATAATGGAAATTCTTTCCCGATTGACCGATTCTTCAGTTTTTTCTCGAAAAAATTTCAGGAAATCTCGAGTGTTCGTACCTCTTGAAATTTTAGAATATTCCTCTGGAATATTCCCTTTCACGAATCCGACATTGAAGAGCAGAATCGATGAAAATTAATTGCAAATGAAACGTTACACGCCCTTAACGACTGAAAATTATAATCAATCTGAATTAACAGTTAATGTAAGAAATAATCGAAACTATAAAAGTATATAATCCATGCTGTTATTATTTTGCATTCTTTGCGACACGTCGAATCGAATACTGTATAAAAATTCGTCGAACGGGCTACGTTGGAAATAAAAAAAAAAAAAACAGTCACACACTCGGTGGTTCGAAATTACCGAAAGAGAAAGCGAGGGCTGAAAATCAGCGTCGAGAGAGAGGAACGAACGGCACTCTTGCGAGACGAGAGACGAGAGATAGAGAGGAGCAACATCTCCGGTAACAACTCGCCACAAAGACGGCCATTGTACACGTCGGAACGGGCCAGAAGCCAGAAGACAAAAGCTCCTTTTCTCTCCGGCGCTGTTGCAGCCACCGGTACGTGTCTACGAGCAGTATGTGGAGGGCAGCGCGAGATCTTAATTTGCATTCGCTCGAGATGAACGCGCGGCGCAATAAAAGACCGTAAATCCTTCAGTCATCGCAGCTACCGCGGCTACGCGAACAGACGAGAGAATCGGGGGAGAAAGAAGAGGAAGAAGAAACGAGAGATATTCGGCTCGGATAGAAAGCTGGTCGGTGGAAAGTCGGTAGTGGAAAGGGGACGAGTTCGTAGCACCCCTTTCCACGTCGTTATTTAAATTAGCCCAATAAAGCTCACGGTCGAGGGAAGCGACCGTGCTGGAGGAAGTTGTGTTGGCTTGGCTTGCAGAAGCTGGCAGAACGCGATGCAAGGCGATTTTCGCGGACGCGTTTTCTTCCCTTTTCCGCGAATTGGCCCTCTCCCTCCCCCTCCCCCCGCGTCTTCGTCGTCGTCGTCGTCTGGATAAGTCCCCATCCGTGCCGGTAATTGCGCCTATATCCTGCGTGACGACACGCCGCGTCGCTAGACGTTGGCCATCGCGATAAACACCCTTCGAACGGCCGAATGGATCACGATCGTCGCTGCGATAACCGTTCCCGGTCCGGTGATTTCCTACCGGGACGATTACCTTCAGGAAATTTCACTCTTTTTTAGCTTTTTTACGGAAATGGAAATAGGTGGGCCCACTTGGAGGGTGGTTAGGTGGTTGGTTTCACAGGAGGAAGAGGGTTGAAAGTGTCTGTGGAAATTGCAAGCGGAATTCTTTTCGGCGGAATATTTTCATTTGGAAATTGTGGAACTTGACTAAGCGTTCGTGGTTTTGATGGAACAGATATATGGAATATTGATAGGTCTTTTTTTTCAATTCTTTTTCAGAAAATAATCGATGATAATTGGAGTAGTACTCTTTTGGAACGTATAGATACAATAACCATACAATATGCTTTTTTGAAATTAGTTGGTGGATTTGAATGTGGAAATTTGGGTATTTAAATGTAGACAGAATATTGATAATGCTTTAATTTTGGTAGACAGAATATTGATAATGCTTTAATTGCTTTCCTTTTTAGAAAATAATTGATGAAGGCTGAGAATTTTTCTCTTAAGCCTTTTGGAATATGTAAACAGAATAATCACAGAGAATATTCTGTTTTGAAATTAGTTGACGAATTTGGATGTGCATGCAAATTTTGGGTATTTTGAGTTTTGTTTGAATAGATAGAATATATAGATAACACTTTAGTTTCTTTTTAGAAAATAATTGCTGGAAGTTGAGATAGAATTTTTCTCTTAAGCCGTTTGGAGTGTGCAGATAGAACAATCACAGAGTATTCTTTTTGGAAATTAATTGGCAGGTTTGATTTGAATTCGAGAAGAAAAACTGTTTAAAATATACATTCGAATCTTTAACTATATTTTTTATTTTCTACAGTACTTACAGAATATGTCGATATCGTAATTTATTTGATTTTACCCAACCCTACCTGCATCTGTACAAATAAAATGAAACATACGATATTCAGACCAGATAATACGTCGATAAACATCAGCGTCGTAAATCTCCAGGTTAATTTACTATCACGGCAAAACGTGTAAGAACGTAAAAGTCGTAAGAGTTCGTACATTAAAGCAACTACCAAACGAGTCTAATCGTTTCGAATCAACTCAATTATCTATCCTTTCCGTGGTGGCGAGCCACAGCTTATCGGTTCAATATCTACTAGTGAATATTGCCAAAACATGGAGTAGAATCGAACGTGATGGTCGGACCATGGTCTCTCGCACGCTTATGAAAAATTTAAAAATCCCAAAAATGCAGATAGCGCAGAATATAAAAATATATAAAATACTCTATAAAATATCCAATTTTTCATCACTATTTATATTCGCGAGAACACGAACTCGCACAAATATTTACAATTTATAATATTTAATTTATAATATCGTTCCGATTTGTTCGTCACTCGAGTTACAAATCCAACTAGGTTTCGCGAACTGAACGTTCACCCTTTCGTAGCGCGATAAAAGGCGACGAAAAAAAAAAAAGAGAAATAGAAACGGACGAAATGATCAGACGAGGGATTTGTCGGGCTCGTTCTCGCGAATTCGCGGAAGAAAGGCGCGTACCGTTTGCCTACCGGGCGTAATATTTACGAGGAGGAGACCACGTGGCCCGTTACAATCGCGGCGGTTGCAAACACGACTCCGGCTTGGTGTGTCTCTTTCTCTGCTCGCTCGTATTTCAAGGTAACGTCGAAGAAGTTGCATAGAAACGGGCGATAGTTGTGGCCGGCCCCGTTTTTACAATCGGTCGCTCGATGGCCTAGCATCTCCTCCGTGGCTTCGAAAGAGAGTGTAATAATTTACACCGAAAAAGTACACGCTGTTTGTAGCTGGCTGGTTCGCTCGCGCCAGCCGTAATGGAAACCGCTTCGAGGAAGCATTATTTACTGGAAGCTCGGCTGGGTAATTCAGCTTGGTAATTTATCGTCGCTCAACACGGTTTCGCAACCAGTCGTTAAATAAAAATCAAGCAAACCCGCGTCGCGTAGCGTTTCGGTCGTTTTATTTGATTTTGTTCGCGCGCCACGATTATTATTTTTGGGCAAAAACTGTCTAGCTGAAGGAGCATCGTCGTCGAAATGTGTACCGTGGCCGATAGAAGAAGTTGCTTTAACGAGGAACGAAGGCGGACAGTCTCGGGCACCTTCCGGCCTCCGGACGAGAACCGTATTACCGCGAAATGGAACTCGTTACTTTGCCAAGGATTTTAATAAACGTGTGTACACGTCTACGGGACAAATCACCTGGTCTTGAACGTTGATAAGAACATTCTTGGTTGTTTTACGTGGCATTCGAAGTTTGGATTAACCTTCACGACTTAAGAATTGTACAAAATATGAATACACGAGGTTTCTGGCAAATCATCTGGTATTCATTTTGTACAATTCTTAAGCTATAAGGGAGATAATAAATCAGGAGGAAGAAAATAAAATAAAATTAAAAAATACGGAATCACTTACTTTTATTTGAAGAAATCGAGATACACCGGTATTTAAAGTACCCTCCAATTTCTGGGATCCAAATGAAACTAAAACTATCGGCGATTCCTTTGTCGAATGAAAGGAAAACGTAAAAAAAAGTGTGATATGTTAAATTATCTTTTTTCTCTCTCTCTATCTTTCTCTCTTTTTCCCCCTTCTGGCAGGAATGTGTATGTTTCTTCGAATACGATCGGAGAGATATTGGGACTCAAAAACACGTCGTATATATACACACTTACTTAAGTATCTATAATTTATTACCCGTAGTTTCTTAGTTAAATACAGTACGCATTATATTTTCCCGTTCGGCAGGAATCAAAAACGACATTTTACGATTTTTTGTTCGATGCATCTTCTAGACCTGTTGTACCTTCTAAATATTGTCGCGGACGGAAAGAAATCAAAACATGAATATACTACTATATTACTATTTTATATATATATATATATGTGTGTGTGTGTGTGTGTGTGTGTGTGTGTGTGTGTGTGTGTAGGGATATAATTTAGATGATTTATTATATTAAATAATAAAGAAAACGAGAATAAAACAACAAATGATAAATACAAGATAGACAACTCAAACAACAATAATTCGAATAAACTTAAACGACACAATTAATATACATACACAAATTACTCTTTTGACCACACTCATTCAACACTCTTTTTCGATTCTCTCATGACACGCACGACTTTCTTCTTTTTTTTAAAAAAAAGAAAAGCGCTCAGTGCCAACGCTGTGCCTCTCACGTCACATTCATACTTTTCATTCACGCATCTTCAGCAAACAGGCCATCTATTAAAAGTAAAAATAACTAAATATATAACTATACACAATAATATATATATATATATATATATATATATAAAATATATATAATATACTTCCGTATTGATATTTTATAAATATCTCCCTAAGTACTAAGATGATTAAGGGTTAATTGCATCGCATTTTACAATCGGAATAACCGAACGATAAGAATATCACCACATAACGAAACCTCGATTTCTGCTATAATCAGTACCTCTAACAAAATATTATAGAAACCACACTGCTACTGGACGGCGCGATATTTGCCAAATTGAAAGTTTCCTACAAATCTCCCGCAGTCTGATCACGATGATCGATCTAATTTTCCCGCAGCAGCGAATCTTGTCTCTCTGTCGCCGACATTCCCGACTGGAAAACAGCAGAGGCGCAGAGCTCGTGTGCCGATGCTTCCATCGGGGGGGGGGGGGGGGATATTGGCGGCGGTGGCGACGCGCGGTCGATTTAAATTAATAAAGCTAATCGAGCCATAATCTATCGGGGCAGAGAGAGAGAGAGAGAGAGAGAGAGAGCGTCTAAAGCAGCGGTCGGAATACGCTGCGTCCATTGTTGATCGCGGCGCTTCAAAATATGCAAATGAACGGGGCGAGAGGGATGGGGATGAAAGCGGCTCCGGCGCGCTGTTCGGCCGTCATCACTCAGTCGCGCGACGCCACCTACACCTACACGCCACACGTTCACCCCTGTGAATCGTGACTGTGTGCGAGAGCCCGGGCACATTCGCGCCGGGACATGGCCGGTGATAATGAAAATACCGCGATGCCAGCGGGCTCGACGATCATTACGGTCATCAACGAGATGACTGGCTCGATAGTCGATCAATTAAATAACCCTGGTCGAGCTACGAGCGAAATCGATGCGAAAAGCCTGGCTTCGACCGACGCAATCCGGCTTCGTGTCCATAAGCGAGTTTCTATGGGATTGGGAAATATTTTGCACCGGTCGAGACGGGATAATGGGGCAATTGTTTGCCGGATATCGTCCTGCACGTCTTTTGTCGTACGTGTGTGGTCTGTCGGTATTCATTGCAAATAGAAAATTCGTGAAAATTTGGAAACTTTGCACAGATTTAGCTCGATGAAAGAACAACAACAATTTTTGTCTTCCTGTTAGAAAATGATCGTCGGGACGCGTCTTCGAAAAAAAAAATCTTGACTTTTCGTGTTGCTGCAAAGACCGTGTAAAATTTCAGAAGAGAATTCGATCGAACATTCCAATTTTCGATTTTCGATTTCGTTGATCGAAACGAGAGCCAGATTTGTTCGCAATGCACGTTGATCAACCCTGCTACACGTTTATTCCCTACAACAAAAGAGTTACACTTTCTATAGCTCGCTTCAATTTGAGATCTTTTCTGAGATTATCACGAAACTTTCTAAATCTAAATCTACGATTACGCAACGTAACTGTGCCCTTCTACACTGATCCCCGATGTTTCTACTCTACGCGTACGCAATTACACGAGAAGAACAGAGAAGACCGAGGGGGAAATTTCCTCGCCGCGAGAAGAGCGAAATGAAGTCATCGCGAAGTGTGTCGCGTGTAACGGCCAGTTGGCGATCGCGTGGCGTGTTATTGAACAACGTTAAAAACTGGCAGAAGCGTGGCCGGTTTTAATCGGAAGGGCGTATTCTCGGCGTGTCACGCGAATGCATAACCAGCGTGAACTAGCGGAGCCCTGTACCGCGGAGCTCTATTTTCCTTTGTTATTACCGCGGACGGCACTCTGAAACGCAAATATTTGTGGCCGGGCCAGAGAAGGGGGGAGGGGAAGGGACCCGGACGCCGCCGCATCCGCCTCCATATTTCCGGTCGCACGTTTTTTGCATTTGTTTGCCTGTATCGGCGACAGATTCGCCCCGTTTGTGCTGCTCGCGGTGAATTTCACGTCCACCGAAACTCTCGCGCCCTCGCCTCCCATCCCCCCTCCCCCAGGAAACGAAATTTTCTCCGATATCCCGACCTTTCGCCCCCGCCTCCCTCTTTTTTCCCCTGCTCGCGCCCCACCCTCTTTCGATGCTTTTCGCTTCGCCTGCGAACGACTCTAAAGTAATTACGGGGAAAATGAAAACTCGGGCGAAAACTATTGGCGAGTCGCCGGGACTCGACAGGCGGGCAATTCGATTTCAAATCGCATTAAAGTGGAATCGATGCGTTTTCACCGGCGCCAAAGCTGCGCCACGCAGACCCGAGTTCCGCGGCTTCCGACCGATGGACGATTTGCAATTTTCCTGTCTCAATTCCTTTTCGATCTACGGTGGTTCTGGTTTATACTCGTTTTCAATTGTAGCGGACGGCGTTTGATGGGGGGCCCCCCTCCCTGGCAGAAATTTATAATTTCTCGGCTACGAACGATGCCGAGAAATAAGGAATATGAAAGTGAAAAATTTTGTAATTAGCAAATTTCATACAGAAAAATGATGTGCATAATACCTACGTACACACACACACACATCTTCAAATTTTCGAGATTGAAAGATTCTGTTATAAACAGTAGACAAATATAGGACGGGCTAAAAATTACTTCTTACTAAATAAATCCGTAATTTTTTTTATTATATATAGTTATTTTAATTCGAACGCCCTGGCGGTCAACATTTGAAAGAAATAATTTTTGAAACATAAAGAAAGAATCATGTTTATACTTAATAAATTAGTATAAATTAGTTATAATATAATATAAATAATAAATTAATTTTCTCTTTTATTAAAAAAAAAAAAATAGGTGGACGAGAAACTTTTGTCCCACCCTATAATAGTAATAGTAAATTGACACCCGTTAATGTACGAAGAAACGAATAATACACTCTGAGGTGTAATTTAAAAAAATAAGTAACCATCCATATCGAGTATATTTGAACGACATAAACGGTACAATATTTTCACCCTAAATCCAGTCCAATAAATCAAACATACAACAGATCAAAAATCGTTTTCTTCAACGTTCACATCATTTGCTATATGAACTTCTAAATTAAACCATTGCCCGTGGACTCTTTCTTTCGCTATCACGATCGACAACTTCATCAATATGTTCGATATCTATTCAGCACGACGTGTCCGAGTAATGGGCATCAAATTGATGGCGGCAAGAAACGCGAACCGATCGTCGATCCGTCTGCTGATTAGCGATCGCCGGACAGAAGACACGCTGTTGCTTCGCCGTGTCAATCAAGGCAGGTACGCGGAAGTTCAGCCAAGAATAGCAAGCTAAATGGCACATGCACAGCAAAAATACAATAGAGGCACGTGCATCGGTAGGACGGTCACGGATCGCATACGTGCGAAACGCGAATCGTTCGCGCTCGCTCTTTCACCGCGCCGGCCGCGTTATAGAAATTCTGTCAGTGATCGTTTTCGAGCGGTACGACGTCCGATCGGTTTTCGTCCGATCGGTTTTCTCACGGTCCGGCCAACCTGTGCGCCGTTAAAGCGGCTCTTGAACTCAATCTCGAATCTTCTACGACCTTTGACCTCTCGAAAAGATCTTCGAGATCAAGTTCCAGCAAAGAGTTCGAGATTTGTAACATACAATTATTTGGAGATTGTTGACCCCTTTAGCGCGGAAAAAAGAAAACGGCGATGCTGAGACAAACTGATGATAGTTTGATGAAAGGGAAAGAATTATGAAAAAGTTTCGTTTTAGGTGAATAACACAGGAAATGAGGAACCCATTGTGTTCCAAAGAAATAATCGTTCTACGATCCATAGCATATGACATAAAATATGGCATATAACGAAAGGGTTAATGAAAAGATAAAAATTATTTAAAGATTTAAAATTTTCAAGAACTCCTAATCGTATCGTACGCAAACGTAGTTGCAAATAGTTGTGAATTCAAACAGCTGTGAATTTGTAATGATTCGTGTTCGAAGTTATAACTAATATGGCATTATTTCGTGTTAGATTTAAAATACGTAAGAGTTGTTTGTAAAATTATTGATAATAATTCTTCTGAAGCAAGCAGTACGATTATCTATAGATTGGATACAGGAAAAAAATGTAAAAAATGATCGACTGACCATTAGATTTGATTTGATGAAAGAGCTGGTTTCACGATTTTGCCGCGATAGAAGGAAAAATGTTAACGAACATAAGAGCGATACAATCTTGCGGTTAACAGAAAAATACGTAAAATTATTCTTCTAAGCTATAGTAAATAAGGCAAGAAAAAGAACACGAGGTATTGCTACAAAGAGTCTGATTATAGGTAGATATACATGTACGTATGTGTTACAAAGCAGGACACATATGCTGCAAGGACTGAGATTTCTCTTGCATTATTATTATTTCCCTTGTAATTTTCTATTCAATTTCACTTGCGTAATGCATTATATAGATAATAACAATTACCAGCAACAACAAGTTGAATTAATAAGAACTATAATAATCAGTGGCTGCATGAATGGTATAGAGGAAAGACATGAGAAATTACTATTGTTTCTTACACGAGAGCAATTTCGAAATTACTAAAACCGTTTTTCTTTTTTTCCCTTTTCATTTTTTTTTTTTTTTTTTTTTGGCGTCGAATAGTAATATTCGTCGAAAATATTGATTTCAAAATTCTAGGTTATCATATTGTATTTTAGAGATACAATTAGACTTGCATTTGTATCTAAGCTTGTGCGTTTAAGAATTCGCGGAATATATTACAAATTCTACGAAATATACCGAATTCTATAAAATATGTGAGATTTCACAAAGTATCGAAATACAGTGTTCGCGACAAAATTCGATAAAATTTCTATTTAGATTCTACAGAATATTTCTGAAGCATAGAATTTCCATCAGAGATTAAATTAAAAATTAAAAAAAGAAAAAAGTGAAATAAATACGAAAAGTCGTCCATATAAAGCTTCCAAGAAAACTTATAAATTGGCCATTTCGATCGGTAGCTCTCATATTTACACACACGAAAAAAAAAAAAAAATCGAGCTTCTCACAATACAATAAGAAACAGAATTGTATTTAAAATATATTCTTTCTCTCCGATTATCGCTGAAAATTTCGATCGGTCGCGATCGCGATGTGCTCGTCGGTAAACGGGCCTGTGCAAGCGAACGAAATTCGAGTGGGCAAGCGCAACGATAGACGGGGTCGGATTAATATTTACCGGGACGGAATCGTAAAACGGCAACTTATCCGTCCGCAGGTGGATCACACACGATGGTGGCCGTACACGATGGTGTGTACGTACACAGGGAATAATATCGCGGCAATCATATTACGAAACAGGCAAATACGTCAACAGTACGTGTATGCACTGAATAATGCATTGTTGGTGCAGCTAATGCACGGTCAGCTAGGCGAGGCGAACGCCGAGCCCGCGGATAGCTGGCCCGAGCTCCGGTGTAATTGGGGTGTGTGTTTGCGAATCAAAGTCATCATCGTGGCCCGTCGTCGCGGCCCCCTGATCAGTCTGATGGAATGACGCGGACAAACAATCGTGTGCACCACCGGCTGCAACGCTTGTCCGTTCGCTGCTTGCGAAAGGTCGTCGTCGAGGGTCGATTCCCTCGCACTCGATTCGTCCTGAAATTCGCCAAGAAAACTCGTTTCCCGCGGCTCGACACGAAACGAGTCGATGCTAGGACTCGTTCGTGTAGGACACGTTCGTATCCGGTTGCAGGATGCAACATGGACCACGGAAATGGATCTATTTGATGAATAATTTTTCGATTTCGACTAGATTGTATTTGATGGTGTTGAATGGTTTCTGCATAGGCTGCGTTCTTTGACGGGCTGACAGTCTCGAACCGAGTGGAATATTTATTTTCTTTTTTTTTTTTTTTCTAATTAATCCGCACTGCGTCTAGTGTCTTTCTTGATTTAACAACGAGAGTCATTTCTTTTTCTTTCAGTTCAAATACGAGATTTAACTCGACGGAGTAACGAATTGAATTTTCAACACTATAAGAGTATCGGTATTAGTTTCGAAAAGTGTCAAGAAAAAAATGATGGGGAAGAATTGCGTAGGTAGCTTGATGCGAGCAAAAGACGCGACGTTTTACGTTCTGAGTAATAACCAAATGGAAAAAGAAGCTTTCCTCTTCGATTAAATGGTTTGAATTACTGGATGCTAATTATATAAAATCATTAAACATTCTGGCGAGAGATTACAAGGAGGTAAATACGGAAAATCGTAGAAACGTTCTGTTATTTCTAATAATATTTCTCGCGTTGAGAACCCACTATCAGGTATTAATAAAAACGGCAATACTCGGCTAAACGATCCGTGAGGATTCTTAGTTACACACGCTAAACGCTACCGTCTGCAGTAAAAATTTTAATCAAGCTTAAGAATTCGCCGCAACAGAAGTCGGAAACACGGCTTATAATTTAAGTGATACAGTTAAACGAGCTACCTTGAGCATCCTAATTGGATCATAATATTCATACGCGATCTCGCGTATGTAACGGTGTACGATACACCTGTAATCTCTTTGCAAGAAATTCCCTATCCCTCGTCATCAATCCGCCATAAACCCTTATTAGCGAAACAGTTCTTCGATCAACTGCGCGTTGACAATAAATTTTCCATCCTTCGTGTCTAGCACCGCTCACTTTTACTTTTATTCTGGCTTTCTAGTTGCGTCTGTTCTGCACTTCTGGTCGCCTCGCCGCATTTTCAGTTCTCATCTCGCAGTGATAATAAATGAAATTAAACATCCAGCCACATCGAGAGCAAAGTGAGGCAACGTTCCGCGAATTCCAAACCCATGCTCTTCTCTCCCTCTTTCTGTTTCTTTCCGCGCCCGCACATCTGCCCAAGGGAAACAGAATCTCGCGACGACGGGGGTTCGGTGGATCGGCGTCTAGGTGACACACAGCGCTCACAATAATGGCCCTGGAACGGAGTTTTATAGGCGCAGCAGCAGTCGGCTGGCCGCGTAAGGGCCAATAAGGCGAGCCACGTCTCGCGGCAGAATTTCAGCCAAGACGAAATTACATTCCGGCATCGGTCGATGGGCTTCCGGCCGTTCCTCGTCGTCGACGCGTCCGTCCGCGTGGAATGCGGACGAGGATTTTCCAGCTGGCACTGGCTTGGACAGAAGGCATCCCTCCCGGCCGCAATTAGCCCCCCCACCCCTTCCCCCACGTTTGATTTTCCTCCGAGTCGAATCGAGTCGAGTCGCGTCCCCGCGAACGTCGTCGTCGTCGATCCCGGAAATTTATTTTCCTCTCTCGCTCTCTCGTTCTCTCTCGTTCGTCTGGCCGCGGCCGGAACTACGGCCCCCGGGGCAAATTTATTCGAATGCCGCAAACTACTCGCCTGTAAATCGTGATCCCCTGCCTCTCGGCGAGAGAATGCTTCTGCCCGGGGCCCCAGCCACGAAAGTGAATTTGTCCATCTCCAAGGTATCCGATAGGTGCGTCCATTGGCCGAATAATTGCGGATTACGGTGCATTTGGCGGAATTGCAGCATTCATGTCATTGTTTCCGTGTGTCGTCGGCAAGATTTGTAGTAGGTTCGGAGCGAAGGATCGATTGAATTTAAAGCGAGTGACGAGTGTGCGGGATAGATCTGATTTTGGAGTGGATTTTATTATACTCTGTATATCTCTGGTAGACAAAGCACTATAAATCGAAGAATTTCTTTCTGTACAGAAGAATCTCTCTTGCTTGGCGGCTTCTCCCAATTTTCGCTTTTCAATGTTCGGTGTTTTTCAATGGAGTGCAAATAAAAAGGGATGCTAGATCTTCTTTCTCAGTGCGGAAGATTAGAGGGACATCCAGAACAAAACGAAAAAAAAGAGAGTATAACAAAGTAGGCAAAATTAGAGAAAGTACTGCTGAACTACTGAATTTGTCGATTTTTAAAATTTGTTAAATCTTCGAATGAAACGAGCGTCGAATTATTGATATTCTGCACCGAAAGATGAAGTATTCCGAGTGAAAGAATATTCAGAAAATTTAGGATAAATCATCATATTTAAATGAAGCTCAATGCATATCTCTCTATTGTGTTTCTTTTCGAATCGAAATACTCGTTGAGAAATTAATTACACAGCACTGCTATATCAAAAAATCTGAATCAGAAGATTTGTGTAGGTCGCGTATATACATTGAAAAATTATTTAAATTATAATAACAATTACGCAGAACAGTTTGATCGTTCGACTAGTAAAACGAACATCGAATCAATGTTTCTAATTTAATGATTAGATTAGATCATGTTACTAGAAGATGAGTTGTTGATGCAACGTATACATTCTCCTGTCGCTTATAGATAGCTTTAATATAAGTAATGATTTATTAGGTAGAATTTTAATCTTTTTACCTCATTGTTATTTAATAAAGGAAGTAAAAATAAAATAAAAATTGACATAAACAACATAATAACTCCTCCTAATTTATTAGGAATGGAACGTAAAATTGAATAGGCAAATAGAAAATATCATTCTGGTTTAATATGTATGTAAGTAACTAATGGATTAGCTATTTTAAAATTGTCTGAATCTCTTAGAATATAAGGGCTCTGAAAATTTACTATTATAAAAATTAAACGACAAACCGTCTGAAAGTCATTGTTCTATCATCCTCGCACGGTCGCAACGATCGCGCTGTCGCAGTTTTCCTCGAACTCCACGCGAGAAAGTTCAAGCTGAAATTAATCAAGTCTTCGAAGAATAAATCAATTTTATTAATTCGTTAAATCGTCAAATAACTACGAATCGATCGCCGCGATCGATAAAATTGTCGAAGAAATAACGTTAAGTAAATCCGTTTATATTTATTGCAGTAATTAACGATCTCGACAATAAAATCGTGCCGTATCATGATAACATTCATGAAATCGTGGTGTAGACGATTTCATCATCGTGCGTCTACACCATATCCTTGAGCTACTTCTACGTCATTAATTTACAACAGCTGGAAACAGGTATATGCCGAGATAAAGGCTTACGGTATATATCTCACGTCCAGCAACTTAGAGAAAACTCTTACGAAATCACGATAAAGAACCGAACACGGAGAAAAACAGGAGAGACGATGGCTTTTAACCCTCGGATTATGCGCTGAATTACAGATCACTATGTATTTGGTATTTAGATTTCTCTTTGTACTTAAAATCCTCGTCAACGAAGGACTAATAATTTAGAGAAATCGAGAAGTTAGAAAATTACTTCAAAATTAAATAACGTGAGAGAGTGAACGTGATTCGCGAAATTTCTAGAAAATATTATAACGACGACAAAGCACAAGTATATCAATCATAAAAAAAAGCGCAATTTATTTATTATTATATTTATTCGCCGCTTTACATAATTTACCATAACAAACCGTTTTTTCTCGTTGATATTCGTCTCAGTAACAGAAACGCAATTCACCAACTCGCGATGAAAGATTAAAAAACAGCTAATAAAAGAGAAGGAAGAAAAAGGAGTTGATTTAATATACACCGAGACGAAGCAAAATCGCGAGGAAATCCTTTTCGAAAATTGTTCGTAAGGTTTTTTCACTGCGGTAGAAGAGGTATTTCCTCCTCTCGTTTTGTCTCAGCTTCTTCTTGGACGACTGACTGTCGCGCTTTTTGCGCCCGTTCCTTCAATGATATAATGGAGGATCGAATATTGTGGAACGATGTTTTTACAACGGCGGTAGGAAATCAAAATTTGCGGTAAAAGGGGAAAAAGAAAGAAAAACAGAGGTCTAGAAAGAGAGGGGAAAGACGGACAACTTGAAGAGTTTCACAGGCAGGAAACGATTTTTTGGTGGCTACGCCAATGACGCGTAGCCCGGTAGCAGATCCCCATCCCACACCTGCAGGTCAGCCCCTGCCTCTCATTATCCCAACCTGATCTTTCGAAAGATATACACTCCGGAGGACTTTCGTTATTTATCGCGCTGGCAACGATCAGAATTTCTAAAGACTTATTCTAGAAACGCCTCTACCGAGCGTTAATCCACGTACGAAATCCTTTCTGATGTAAATTCGAAAGTGGATTTCCTCTTCCATGGTTTCTCTTCGTTCTTCCCTTCTTTCTCTTTCTTTTTTTCTTTTTTTCTTTTTTTTCTTTCTTCTAGTTTTGTCCCGTTTCGTGGTTCACGATGATTTTCACTCCCGCGTTTACCGTGTCTTTGAACTGTTTTCGATTGTTTTGTTTTCTTCTTTTTCAAATTTTCTCTTCGTGTTCGAAACTTTTGCGTAGAAAGGAATGTCGAAGCATATCTATTGAAAGAGAAAAAGAGAGAGAAAGATACAGGTTTCATATTCTAAAGCTACGAATATTTATCGAAACTGACTGCAATCGATTTTCAATTCTGAAAAAGAAAAAAATACACGTGGCCAGCCACCCCCGAAGATCCGAAGTTGAATCGAACAATTCCCCGCTCTCGAGTTTCGTGAAAATTTCCTTTCACGCTCGTCCGAAAGTTTATAAAACCCGTGGTGAAAAGGCGAAAAGTTGAAAAACTGCTTGCTCTGTCTCGAAAACGTTTTCGCGTGAATGATGGATGGAAGTGGAGATCCGAGCGTTGGCAGGTCAAATCGGGACCTTGTTTGTTTCCTTCTTTTTCGTTTCTCGACACGGCCGACCGGTCAGCGAAGGCTGATTTTGACTCGGTTTGGCTCCGCGAAACAGAGGATCGAAGCCGACCTGCTCGAGACCGTAGTCGGGGACAACTCTCGAACTAGACCCACACGTGCGATAATAAACTGTCTCGTTTCGTCGTAATGCCTTCTAAAATCTTGACGCGAGTTTCTCCGCACAGAGAGACAGAGAGAGGAATAGAGAGATATCCACAGCCCGGGAGGGACAAAAATAGAAATTCCGTCGAACCTCGTGGAAAAATCTTCTCTAAAGAAAGGTAAGAAGGGAAGATACGTAATGTTTCTTTGCGGTCTTATCGTTGGGAGTTCGGGATTGAACGGAGAAAAAGACGAGATGAATTTTTTTCTATGAATCCTACACGGACTGCGATTGACAAGATTCAAGGAGAAGTCTTTAAGGAAAGAGTTAAGGGTGTTAAACACTCGGAACTTTCTCCCCCTTTGACATTAGAAAAAATCAAATTAATTTTCTCTTCTCCAACGACATGTTGCAATATCTCGATCTTTCCCAATATCGGCGGAAGAAAACATTTCCCCTCGAAGATATAGTTCAACGCCTATATTTTGTCTAAAACATTCTGTCCAAAGTATTAGCCAGAAAGAAAAAGTCTGAAACAAAGACACGTATTCTACAGAGGTCATCTCTATCTGAAATATATATTGTCCAAAAAAATCTTATGAGTATATGCCAAAGTGTGCGGAGACACACTACGCGTGGATGAAGTAAGTTCAGCTCCCCAGCGGGTGTTCACGAGAGTCCCATCGAGAGCTTACTTGCGATTAATTCGCTCGGTTTAATTGCCACTGGCCGATCAAACAGCCATTACAGAGGGACACACGCGCGCGCACACTTTCCAATTGCTCCCAATTCAAATTTAATTATCGCGCGTGTCAACATTCGTCCTGCTCTTTGCGGTCGATGGCGGCAAACTACCTCCCTCCTCGCTGTGTGCGGGGGTGCGAGAAAAGAACGACATACGAACTTATTAAACATATGCCGGGACTGGTTTTACGTGGATCGCCATCGGTGGACACACGTCCTCCCTCTCCTCCTCGGAATGATAATAGCTGGTAATCCGTGACAGCGGTACATAATGATCGAGGAGTCGAGGGTTCGTAGCTCGCTTCGTACGAAACTCACCTACCAAGAGTGAGAGAGAGAAAGAGAGAGAGAGAGGAGGGAGGGGGTCCTCGCCACCCCCGTCGGACTCACGCACTATTCGAATGGACTCACATCGTCGCTACTGGAATAGAAAACACCATATGGCGCATGCAGGTGTACACGAAGCCGATTAGGAGAGCAGAGCTCGCTCCGCATGAATTTACATTAATGCGTCTGCGGGATTTGCGTCGTTTACTCGGATTTATTATTTGAGCGGAGCGTGAGTCGGCCGAGTTTCGGGGAACAGGTAGGCCGTGTGGATGATGAAGCCGATCCAGGTCCGAATCGTCGGTGATTGGAGATCGATTTTCAACGCGGGCACGCTGATTGATTAGCTGAGAGGAATTCCTTTTGTATAATACTCCGCGATCGCTCGACTCTTCGAAATCTTTGAATTTCCAGGTATATTCTGAATATTCGAATATTCAAATCGCCGAACCGTTTGAATTTTCAAGTTATTCAAATCGTCGAGTATCTCAGAGCCTGCGAATGCTTGAATTTCAATTCTTTCATTTAAATTTTCGCCCAAACGTTTGAATATCCTGTCTGCGGATGGTTAAATCCATACAGTTTCTACCATTAGGAATTCCCTTCCTCCTGCGGGAATTTCGTCAAAGCAGCCCTCCGATTCAGATTAATCTTCGATTTTCCGTGACGTCGTTTGATCGAGCTTAATCAGCCTGGACCAAATTCCATTTCGATGAACTACCTATCAAAGAGCTAACCTCGGACGTCTCGGATTAATACTTCACGAACACTTGAAATCACAAACAGCAATGTCGTTTGCCGGGAGAGAAATGTCAGTAGCTTCTCATTCGACTTCCCTCCCCCCCCCTCTTCGTTTCCTTGCAAATTACCGAAACAAGGGAAAACACCGATCCGGAAATACCGTGTGGTCCTGGTCTTGCAGGATGACGTAACGCGTATATTTTGGTCCGGTGAACCCGGTCGGTGGGCAGCACGCGATGTGCCCACCTGTGCGCGCGTGCATTTTAATTTTCGCGATCCCCTGCCCGAGATTATCACCGTCGATTAGGATCCTTGTGGACGCATTAATGATTTCCATTAGCATAGATCCATCGTGGCATCTACGTCGCGTTGGCGATCGGCAGTGGTAGCCGGCATAAATTCGCCTATGAGTAACCGAGCTGAACCTAACACGTGCGACGATTCGCAGACCGATTTCCTTGCTCGATTTCCGTGTCCGCCATGCAAATCAGCCGGATGATTCGTCGGATGGATGTGCACCGGGATATGTAACAGGATATGTCGACGATGGATTCAACGTAGATCGGCACGATAGATGAGCACAGTTTTGTTGATTTTCAGATTTCTGATGTCGGTGTTCGTGATCAAACAAAGAAGGAGACATTCACTTGATTCACGAGAGATTTTAACCGATTAAAAATGGGGCTCTCGCCGTTGAACGTCGAATTCACTTCGTCCGAACGTAGATTTCTATTATCGAAATGAAATATTACGAACACCAATTATTTCAATTGTACATATTAAGCGAAGTTGTGATCGAGAACAAGAACGATCTGTCATCAGATTGCGTCGCAAGGAGGAATGATTAAAAACTATTTTTAACAGACATAAATCTAAAAAAACTAAATACTAAGTGCAGACAAATTCTAACGACACTAAATGTCAAAGCAGATTAAAGACGTAACTTATCGTGTTCTTTTACGAGGCACTCTTCAATTCAGCTTCGATTTGCTTTGCATACATCATTCCAAGTCGAGCGGATTCTTGAAAGAAACCTAAGTTCAAACGCTTGTCAATCGCCTGAACTCTGAACTATTCCACAAAATACAGACATAACGCCTCGATAACGCTTTTATTGCTATTTGTTCTACTTTCTCTCGCGTGCTAGCTCGTCCTCTGTCACGATCCAGTTCCCCAAATAGAGGGAAGAAAATAATAGAAGAAAAAAAGGAGAAAGAATCGGCGAGGAGAGGAAAAAAAAAATAGAAAAAGCACAAACGTCGAAATGATGGCGCGTAGAGGTCGTTTATCAGGCTGGAACGAAGGCGCAATAATTTCTTTGGCGATTTCGTTCGAACCGATCGATCCCTTCGCTCATCTCTCTCTCTCTCTCTCTCTCTCTCTTCCTCTTTCATGAGCTGACGACGCTACGAAGCAGCGAATCTGCTCTCGGTCCCTTCCGCGAAGGCAGTCAAGCTGACTCATAAAACGGATCGTTGAACAGAAATCCTGGGCGAGGAAAGGGTCCACCCGATCGGTCGGCCGGGCTACCGTGTAATCGAGCGTTCGTGTGCTCGATCCTAGATCCTCTCACGGCTCGAGTAGGATTTCGCGCGCACGATGGAAGCTCCGATGTGTCCACTGTCAAGGGTAATCACGGCTCGTTGCTTCCTCGATCCCGCTCGACTTCCTCCGTCTTTTGCCCCGCCATTTTTTAGCTTCGCCGCTTCGTGCATTTAATTAGTTAAACCACGCGTCAGAGAGTATATCGGACGTTTATTTTCTTTTTTTTTTTTTTTTTCAAGAAAATCCGCAAGAATTCGAAAAATATATCATCGACGGTGCGAGGAGAGATCAAGCGGCGAGAAGTTTTCTAAATTCTGTGCCTTCTTTTTTTAACTGTCTAAAGAATTCTCAGAATTTATATATATTGGAAATAATTTAAAATGTTATCGTGTTTGATAAAAACACAGTGAAGAGCATGATCGAACAACGCTGAAAAATTGTCGATCATATAAATTGTTGTAATTCAACAATTCATTTGGTCTCACTTTAAAGCGTGAAGTTTTCCATTTCTCCAGTGTTGAGTTTGTCTTTCTTAAAGAATGATTTTACGCGATGCAGCAATCGGAAAAGTGGAGACACCCTTTCTTCGAAATTTGTCGAAATTCAAACACTATAATAATATCTTTTTTCTTTGCTAAATCTACCGCTTGAAGATTGAAATTCTCCTCTTTACGATCCTTTTCCACTATTTTATTGGACTTTGAAAAATTAAGATCAAACGACAAAAATGCGAGAAATCCTACCATTTCGCCACTTGAGTCCGAAGTTTA
Organism: Tetragonula carbonaria; assembly: GCA_032399595.1. Lineage (NCBI taxonomy): Eukaryota > Metazoa > Arthropoda > Insecta > Hymenoptera > Apidae > Tetragonula > Tetragonula carbonaria. The sequence goes on from JAUCRC010000003.1 coordinate 8,648,788, forward strand.
ACGAAATGGTCAAAAAAAAAAAAAAAAGAAGAAAATCATACAAGTTTTAAAGGGTCGTTGCAAAGGGAAGACTTCAGTTTCCAAGTTTATGATGAGGATTCAGTTACAAAAAAAAATTTTTCAGCATTTCCATAAACGTTCGAATTTTTTTTCAATTCTTTTGAAAATAATCACCCTCGTTTTTCCGAAACATCGTTTGAAGAAGACAAATTCAGAACTTTAACGAATCGAACGAGTCTTTAACGATCTTTAATGCTTTAAAATGAGATCAACTGAACGTGTTACGAAGTTACAATCATTACCATTAATTTTCATCGTTATTCTTCCTACAATATTTCCACCCATTCATATATATCTCAATTTAGTAACTTGTGTCAAAAATACAGATACTAAAATTCTCCGACAACGTTCAAATTAACGGAAGGCCGAGATCCGCGAGATCACAGCAGTCAGATTCAAATCTGACATGCCAATTTCAACGCATGTCAATTTACAGATGACAGATAAAACTAACAGGGCGTATTAGCGTATTAAAAGTTAAAGCAGAAGAGGGTCGCGATACGAGAGTGATTATGGCGTGTCTGGTTAGCTGTAGGATTCGGTTTGTTGGTTTTGTATTTGGACAAGAGCAAGTGCGACACGTTACACGACCCGAGCATGTCAAAAGGGGGAAGCCTTTCGCCTCTCTATTGTTGTTTCACGTGGAAGGGTTACCAATCGCGCTGAAACCGTCCACTTTTCATTCGTCACGTGTCGACTTTAGCTTTCCTAAACGAACGACACGGTTCGTAGTTCAAGAAATATCGTATCGTATTCGTTCTCTTCTGAGACTATACATTCGTTCGTACTTCCTTATAGTCGAGTCACTCAAAAAAGAAAAAAAAAGACTAAATTGTCTTTGAGAGAAGACGAGAGAGAGAGAGAGAAAGAGAAAGAAAGAAGTTGAAAAGTTTCTTGGAAGACATTTCTTCGAAACGAGCAAACAATGATACTGAACTGAGATGAAAAACGATGATAGAATTTGATTGCCTCGTAGGTTGAGATTTTCCCTTTTTTTTCTGTCAAAAATTATCGAGATTGTTCGAGAATAGTTGACGATTGCTCGAACTCGCGCGAGTTACCTTTATTGCCGTCTCATTATTTCCATTTGGTTTTTACCGTCGTCGACGGTGGCTCGTAACGTTTTTCATTTTTGCGCGCAGAAATCTCGGTGAAATGAACTCCGGGTTGAACAAACGCCGGTGGGAAATAAAAAGTGTCTTTTATGAGTTAGTTCTTCACTTTCGCCACGGACGTGTGTCCCGGTCTGACGCTTTTTCTAAATCGTCTTTTTTTTTCGATTCACGTACTACAAATCGTGTGACATCTTCTTTCAAGACGTAGAATATGATTCAATCAAGAGCCTAATCGGTTTCAACGTCGGATTATAAAATTATTAGAAACTCGTTTCTAATTACCACATTATCGCTCGATCTGTCGAGTTTACAACAGATACATACATTAATATGTAAATTTATTAAGTTTCTCTTTCGATATTCTCGAAGTTCGCTTTTTTTTTCTCACTTAGAGTCTACAATTTCACGAAATGTTGTCAAAAGTTCAACCATCGAGTCATAAATTTGAGACGAATCTTTCAGGACTGACACAAATGAAAAACGACAAATCGCAAATTTAATTCAATCGCGTGTTAGAAATACGTAATAGAAATTACGAAACGAGGAGAAGGTGGACAGTTCTTTGTTTTTCAAAAGTTTCACAAAAATTGTAGAACCTAGAAAGAAAGAATTCGACAATATAAATAAACAACTTGTCAAAATTACCTAATTCAAAAAAAGAAAACAGAGAAAAATTACAAACAAGATGTTCATCCTTGTAATGAGTTGATAAACTCAATACAGTGCAATATACGCTAGAGAGAAAGGGGAAAAGGGGGAAAAAGACAGAACGAAACAGGAAAGCTGGAAAAGTGAAAAGAGGAAATTCAGAAAAAAAAAAAAAAAGAAACGAGTCGGTGGCATCTCGAGAGCAATGGAAACAAACGTTACACGAACACGTGTAACGGGAACACGTGAGTCATCACGATTTGCTTGTGAGAGGCGCGCACGGACGCGGAAACGCGTATTACTACGTAATTTCATGCGTTCGCGCGTACACCTGTGCACAAGGGGCACCGATGATCGTTATTGCGTAAAGTCGTTTGGAAATGTCGGTGCAGTACCGAGTCGATTACGCCTCGATCCGATGCAATATTTCACCTGGACGCCTTATGACGTGATAAACAAAGTCATTACACAGGGCGGAACATAAGGTGGCTCAGCCATCGAGAAATCAAATCAGGGTCCGACCTGTTGTTTAACCCCGTCGTAGAGCACGGAGACCGCTCTAATTGCCGCCACCTCCGTTTTCGTTGATTTATGATTAGGCGAGGGCGCGAACCGTGTCATTTGTCACGCGCAACTTCCACTTTCACTCTCGTCTCTTTTTTTTTCTTCTTCTTCTTCTTCTTTTTTGTCCTTTTCTTTTCTAAGCGGGGTGAAGTGGAATCAAAATCAACAAAATATGGCCTGGTAATTAAGGGACATTCGAGTTAATTAACTTCCCTTCCTGTGTTGTTGTAAGTGGACTTTGAATTTAACGGTAGAATTACCACGTTGGTGCTGTCTCACGGTAGCAATATGTTATCACAGCAAAAGCATTTCTAATGTGTGATATGAATTAACCTTAACGCGCGCGTTACGCATCCTCCGTCCGAGAAGTTTGGAGCATCGAAAACTTCGTCGTATCACGGGTGCAATTGTACAATTGCTTAACACTGCTCTTCGAAGATCAATCAATTGAAGCTTTGACCAAACCAGTTGCCAGTGAAATATTGACACTTGAAGAATTGTACACGCAAGTGTTACATACTCGCCGAGTGATTTGACAATAAAAAATTTCGATACCACTTGTCCCGACTCGAGGCTTGATCGAGCTCTACCGCGCGTAATATGCAAATACGTGCACTCGAATTATAATATTCAAATTGAAGTGGCGAGACCAAAGTCATGGAAAAAAAAAACAGAGAAAACATTCGCAATCTGTTTCTAATGGGAAACTCCATGTTGAGAAATCTCCGTGTTCACTCGAGAGAAATATTCTTTGTTTACAAAAAGTCGAAGGATTGACCGAGTTCTATGGCAGATGCCGTGAACGATCGATGAACGATGAGCGTGAAACGGAGCGTATTGCACAACGTAGGCAAGTACTCTGCGCGGATCGCGTATATTACAGGTGCGTTGCATCACGTCGCCGAGCTGTCTTGCAACGATGACCGTCCTGTCGATGAGATAAATAATCGAAGCGTCGCGGAGTGCGTAATCGGTACACGCGCAGAAATTTACGCAAGAAATTTCACTGGCTGCTGTGCTGCGTGAACCGCGATCGCCAACGAAACCTTTCACCAGCTACTTGCCCTGGCAACTTCCAACGATACAATGCGACCAGATATACTCGAGAAATACGGAACGAGGGAAAAAGAGGGAAAAGAGTAGCTGCTACGTAGCTTTCCTCTCCGACAGGCACTTCCTTCTGTCACCTTAACCCTCTTTCGCGTGGAGGCAAACCGACTGTAAATATTTCCCCTTTAAATATCCCTGTAAATATTTTTATTGTTCTCGAATTTTTCATTCGCGTGATTTGCAATGCGAAATGCTGACTTGTTGGAATTTATAAATGAGTTATTTTAATATTTATAGTCGACGTGTGGTGATGTACGATATGTATGTGTATATATATATATATATATATATATATATATTCAGAACGTAAAAAGATATTCGTGCGATGTAATATTCACATAATATCTAATAGCGATTTATATTTCATTAATCGTTAAAGAAGAAGGGAGAAAGACTGACTCTGATTAACGCAAGAGAAATTCGAGCGAACGTGTTCAACAAATAAAACCCGTCCAAAGCCCTTTATTTCGAAATTGGAAAAGTTAAAGACTCTGTTGAAGTGTTCATGCGCAGGCAACTGTATCACACGCGTGCAATTTCGAAATTAATATATCCTAAGAAATTTTGCACACGAGTGTATGAAAAAACTCTATCAAGGGACAAGGGATGCGAAACACCCCTTTGGAGAACAGTTTTTCTTCGTCAACCGAAGAAACGAAAAAAAAAAGGGTTCGATCACAGTGAGTATCCTGTCGCTGGTAAAATCGAGGTAAGAATACTGGATTCAATCTGTCGGGCCGATCGACGGGACAAATTCGAGGACGAAGGGAGGATCGACTGTCAGAGGCTGATGAGGAAGAGCCGAAGAAGGAAGGTTAGGCCAACGGTGGGCACGGGTTTTATATGGGAAAACGGGGAAGTCCCGACATCTCGACGCCAGCGTGGAAGGGGCCGACGCGGGATTTTATGTCCCGTAACTCCCTCGGGAGCCCCACGTTTATGTTCCATCCTGTCATCATGATGTCCACCTACACGCTGGACAAAACAAAACACTATCCAACTTCTTTTCTCTCGTCCGTGCACGTTACTCCTGGCTTTCTCGCCGTTTCAAACCCCCGTCGTCCAGCAGTCGTCGTCGTTGTCGTCGTCGACGTCTTCGTTCATTGTAATAGAAATTCGTCTGCGACGGGGAAATGCCACGCATTTCTCGGACCGGTACCAAAGTTCTCCGAACGGTGAGCGTCGTTCTTTCGCCTTTATTTCGAGCCTGGAATTCTTATCGATACGATACAAGATATATAACAATATATACTAAGGCAAGGTAGTAAGTATATGTATACTTGTCCCTCGACGAACATCGTGATCGAGGATAACTGCTATTGCTAATCTGTGTCGCTCATTGTTAGAGGACATTGCGTACGACAGGTCTCGCAGGTTTTTCGAAGAATTATTATTTTTCATGGGTGTTATTATTGAAACGTACATTTAATATATATGAAATTTAAATATATGTTTCTTTTGTTTGATTCTTTAGGATGTTCTTATGTTGGGTTGCACTTGATATTCTTTTTTTAACTTTCGACACATAGAATTACATGTACGTGTTTTTCAACTCAATTTAATATAAATAATGATAATGACAATATAGTTAAACGTAGGTACGCGCACCGATACGAAAATTTAAAGCGCACAGATATAAGTATTTCAAACTGCTTGAGATCATCATAATCAGAGGTTGAAACAAATACATCGATTTTATGTTTTTTGTGATCGCTGTCACGAGAAATGTACAGATTTGATATTTTATTTATTTTTATTTCGAGATAGTGACATTACATGGAATTTTATTTTTATTAGAATGAATTAAGAGAAACGTGATTTGCGAAAAAAATATGATCCGCAAAAGAGTTGCTCGAGAGTGCAAAACCTTGTGAAGAAGTAACAAGTTACATGTAACAGTCAACACTTTTGAAAAACTTGCAAAAAAACTCGATCAATCGTGATAAAACAACAGGTGCGACTCTGATCGCAGAAATTTAATTTTCGACAATTGCTGCTACCTGTGAATGTAAGGGCGCTCTTTAATTAATTCATCTTGCGTTTCTGGCTTGACACTGAAACACAGCGGAAAATCGATGAGCGTAATTCGTTCGCTCCCCCCGATAAATGAAACCGATGAAAGCGTACGAAGCAACACGCACTATTGAAGCAACTGCCACTGTTATGCTCTCGTTTCTGTTTCGTTTCCCTTCTATTGTCGCCTCTATTGACCCTCCTTCTATTGGTGTTACACAGACCTGATGTTTCAGCGCTCGCGAAACGCGCCTCGTGTTTCCTCTCCCCCATTTTCTACCACCGCTTTCATTGCGTCTCTCGGTTCGACAGGTTTATTCACCGAATCAATTAGAAATTCATTGATTCGCGCGACATCTCTCTTTCTCTCTCTCTCTCTCTCTCTCTCTCTTTCTGCTGTTTTATTCGCCCATTTTTGCCTTTTATTTGAAATTTGATCTTCGATTAATATAATTATGAACGCTTAGATTAATATAGACTCTTAGATCAATATAATAGATAGACACTGCAATTATCTTTAATAACTACAGACATTACGTTTTTCTAATTTCTTTGAAAATGAAAATTTATAACAGTCGGGATAGTGTGCTCAAAAAGCGACAAATTACTTTGCAGTTATTATATAGTTTATTATTTTTCTAGAATCTCTATGGTCCGAACACAAAAAATGCTCTCGACAAAAAATGAAAAATAAAATTACTTTGCAATTATTTCTCTAACTACAGGTTTCTAGGTTAGGTGCTCCTTTATTAAGCTTTGAACGCTACTTCCAAAAAGTGAAAAATAAAGTCACTCTGCAATTACCCTTCCGATCTAGAATTAGATGCTCCTCGGTGTTTCCAAAAAAGTAAAAAACTAAGATTACACTGCAGTTATCCCTCTAATAGATATATTTAGGTTAGAGACACCTAACTCTATCGTAATTCATAAAATCCATAAAATATTCGTTTTATTCATCGTTTTATGCACCACATTATATCCCAATTATATACTATTACCATTATCATTATTTTGTTGATAATGATAGCTTAATATCCGATAATCGATGACTCATTGTACGCGCGGTAATTGATATTATTATCACCTCTGTTTAATGGTTCCCTGCAGCAAGTACAGTGAGTCATCGAGCGTGAATATAAAGCCGTCAGTCTCTCGAAATCGTCCGCCGATCCGAGAAACCGCGGTGAAAGGATTTCGATTCTCGAAACGTTGAATCGCAAGGGAGCAGAGGAAGCCGATTTTCAACAACGTCGATTTAAACAACGGAGATATACGCGCGGATTTTATCGTGGATCGCGACATTCCGCAACAGATTTCACGTGTCGTTTCACGCGCGCGAGTATTTATTTTTTTTTCTTCCTTTTCCCTATCCAGGCACCTCTGAAATTTTAATTCCCGCTTAAACGTTGGCAGCTGGCCCGCGATTCTTTTGGCACCGAGCGTAGGGGTTGAAATTTAAGGGGCTGCCTCTCGCGATATTGTCGCGTGCCAGGCAATTTCCGCGAACCACCCGCGATTTATCTCTTCATCCACGAATATCTATCTTACGCGTGTCACCGTGAAGAATAGTTGGCTATTTCTGTTTATTGATAGAACCTTGAAGGAATTTTTTTTCTATCATCAGCCCCTCGAACTGATATTGAAATGCGTTCGAATTCAGTGGATTTATAATTCAGTGGATTTAGCAGATTAAGCGTATAAATTTGAACTCTGCTGTTATATTATTAATACAAATAATACTACATTATTAACACCGGTAATGTTATTGTAGACAAACTGAAAAATTAATATATTTCATAGCTATCCCAACTATCTGTCGTCTTCACGTTACAATATCTGAACAGAAAACAATGACCTGAAAATAATAATCAAAGTTTCTTCGATGTATTCTCAAATTTTCTTATCAATGTTTCGAATTGTAATTTAAAATGAAACAATAAATGTTGACATTATATTATCCTGCAATACCGATCGGTTAACTTTCATTTAAGCATTCACGCAAGGAAAACGAGCTACTAATCGAAACATTTTGATTTAATTTGAAAATATGTGGGTTTAATTCATCAATTTGCACATGAACGTGTAATCAGGACAGGTTATCTCACCGTACGTATCTTATCGTTCACGCGCGCTGGTTTCATTCCGTGAGTCACTTTGTTGACGGCGATTTCCTTTGAGATAGTTTTTTTTTTTTTTAATCACGGCTCATGAACTTGACGAGCAGTTACTGTCTGAGATTCCGCTATATCTCGCGATATACGACGCGCTGTTTACAGAACTGTGGACTTTTCGTAACTTGTCTAATTTCTTTTTTTTTCTTCTCTTTTTCTGCTTCACTCGGGGCGAAACAAATTCACAGAGCACGTGCACAGAGTTTTAGAATTTCGAATAAATTCTTCTAATGTTATTAATTGTAATATATATATATATATATATATCGATCACGATGACAAAGCCTGTTCTTAACTATGTCAAGGTTCAGGTATGATGTGTCGATGCGTCACAACTTAACGGTAAAATTTTGTCCGAATAACTCGCATTTGTTTAGGTTTCTTCCATCGAGAATCAGGAATCTATTTTTATCTCGTCTATTCTTATCTCATCAGTAACTACAACCGCTGAATCATAAAATATATGAAAGAGAGAGAAAATAATCAGTTTCTTGCGAAAGTCAATGAAACACCGAGTTTCTTACTCTTTTATATTGTCGTACAAAACATAAAAATCGTGCGGTGAAACAAACATTTCGTAAAAAATAAAGTGTCGATAAGAAGAAACAAAATATTTAAATGCGCATAAGACGTTCAAAGTAAGTGAAACAAGACAAAAATCGCGAAGCCGATGCATCGGCCTCTTGAGCACTGAGAGGGTTAATCGATATATATATTAACGAATTCTAATTACGAAAAGAAATTTCAAAGATTTGTTCAACATCGATGTTCTATAACTATCGATTTGAAAATATTCAGGCACTTTGTCAGTCACTCTAGCAAACTATCGTTTCCAATACGTTTGGCAGAACGTTTGATAATAATCCTCGCAGATTATCTCGCTGCTTTGTTTCCTTGGCAAGTTAATAAAATTAATGGTAGTCGAAATGACGATGAATTAACGATTCAACGAGATCAACGATCGTTTGAAAAAAATCCGAACAAGAATCGTGCGAGTGAAAGGGGAGCGGTAGATCAGAAAACGAGGGACTTTTACGCGGTCGACCACACCTGCGCCATCGGGTGCAGGCCATGTCGCCCTAAAATCCGAGACCCCCGTCGACCTTCGCGCTCGTAAAACTGATGAGTTATTAGCCCGTTAACGAGCGGCCTGTCCGGTTATTTTCGATCCGTATTGTTCACCAGATCGGCGGCAGGGGGTGGTTTTTCAACCACCCGAGACTCGATGCGGGATCCTGTGACGCAAATCCGAGGGCTCTGCTTTTTCATCCGGCTGGGAGATACTCCGATGTAGTTCTTTTTTTTCTTTTTTTCTTTTTTTTTTTTTTTTGCTGTTGCTCGTTATAGAGATCGTGCGTGAGACAATGAAGATGAGTTTCTGGCTCGCTTGAATTTTCAACACAAGAGGGGGATCCTCTGGAGGGAAGCAGAGTGAATATAATTAGCTCTCGCAAGAATTATTTCTTTCTGGTCAGTTGATCAGATCAGGGTTCGATTGGAGAATTCTGTTGGTATTATGTAGACATAATTTCCGAAATCATAGATGCACCGTATGCTACACACAGGCAGATTGTGCAGGGATTCCTTTGACACGTAGACGCGATCATTTCAATAACGAAAATGTGTACGTCACTGCGCATCTTCTCTTTAACCAATCTTCCAGTTACAAACTACATTTTTCAGATATTTTAATCATCATTTAGAGATTTCAATGTGGCAGTATTAGCTACTGTTTGGACGTGTTGCGTTCTGCACGAATATAAACGACTAAGAAACACAATCCTGAAATAACGGAGGAAATCTCGCGAGCAACCGCGAATTATGGACACCTTGAACCCAAGACAGGTTCGATCTTCTGATCAACGTTAATTACAAACAGAAGGGTGACAATCTCCGAGAGAGCTGATTCCCTGTTCCTCCTTAAGGAAAGGGGTTTTCTCTCCCGTCATAGAATTCCTCCTACGAATTCTACCACCGCCGATGGCTTCCACCAGGTGGATCCCATATTTACGTACCAATAAGCGTAAAATTGGCCTAACTGCTCGGCGAGAGACTGGCAGCCGAAGGTGGGAACACGAATTACGTAGAGGCAGAAGAAGATGAACAGACAGATAAGTCGATAGAACGGAACGCGGAGAGAGGAGAAAGGAGAGGCGCGATGGCTGGAAAGACGCGATTGGCGAGGAGACGCGACGAAAGAGAGCGGCGAGAAGGGGATGGTCTAAGGGTTAGAGCCGGGCAATCATGCGTAATTGAATTCACCTTTGTGCAAGAGGGTTGGAACCGTATGAATATTCAATTCCTCAATTTGCCGCGCGAGCATACACGTTCAATTTGCCGAGAAGCGTCAAGGAGTACAGCGTGGTTCAGAAGCACAGCGCCGCCAGCCAATTAGAACAGAGAACGTTTGTGTATACGTTGCGAGCCATTTCGTACCACAACGGTTTGACAACCCGCGTCCCGCAACCCCGACAAACAGCTCCGATCCGTTTTCAACCCGCTCAGACACTTGTCTTCAAACATCTCGCGGTCTGATATCGCATCCAGCCGCATCATCCGAAGGGCGAGCCTTTTATTATTAATTCGAACGTCATCTCGTGTGAAAACAAGATCTCCCTCCCGTCGGTTTCGATCCTCTCGTCGACCACAGTCGAGTGTGTATGGTTGAAATTTGTTTGGCTGGTTTGTCGATGACGGATTTCTAATGACATACGTATACAGTGGTGAGTACTTGGATAGGAAAGGAAATTTTCGTGAGTTGCTAGATCGTTTTTTTTTTTTATACTCATGTACAAAATGTATAAAACAGTAAAAAAAAGAATCCACAGTTTCTATTCGCTGATAAAAATTTCGAAGGTCGTTTTACATTTATATCTCGAAATGTAAAAGTTGTCTTAAATTTCATTGTAGATTGTACAGATCATATGTATTATAGAAAAAAAAATCCTATTACAGATTATATAAATAAGAAATGGACCTTTTCTCTGTATCCCTATTTTCATGCTCGTTACCGTACATCCACTTCATCATCACTGCAATTGAATAACCGAGGAATTGTCTTTTAAAGTATTTTCAAAGAGGAGGAGATACATTAAAAATACCAAAAAAAAAAAAAAAAAAAAAAGAAAAAATAGCATGATCTTAGTCGCTCGAGAATTCAAAATGAGGGATATGTTAACGTGGAACGTGGCCACGTTTCAACGCCCACTTAGCGAATTCATCCGATAAATAATATGTGCTCATCGATGTAAATGCACTCGAAAGGGGAGAAAGGGGAGAGGGCGCTGGACGAATTTCCTCGGCCTGCATCTCCTGCCTGGCAATATTTTCGGGGTGACATTCTCGAGTTACGGGTAGATTTATACACGTCCGCGTACCACCGGCATTACTTACACCCGATGATTACAATCAACAGCCATTCAGAGAAACCACCCTCCGGGGCGTGTACAGTCTCTGTTTTACTTTCCGTTCGAGCGATGCGAGCCGACACGTGACCGCAATCACCGCGCAGTTTGTGGGTACTTACACAACTGTTTAACAAATACAGGGGCTTGCGTTCCCGTTTCGTCCATGGAATTTTACAGATTAACGTTGCAAACAATGGAACGGCTCTAATGGCAATGGAGGACCTTTGTATCCGACCAATTTTCCAAATTGCCTGTCGACGTGTTCAAGGCGCTATGGAGATCGCATAGAGAAATATCATCACTTTAAATTTGGCTTTAAAATTACAAAGTTCGACGTAATTAATTAGTCTCGTATTATTAAAATGCAAAAGCTATTTCTTTGATTTCTTTCTTTTTTTTTTTTTTAAGTATTATCTTTTTAAAATTCTACTCTTTAGCTATTGTTTGAAAGCAAAGTTTAAAAAATCTAAAATAAGCTAGAGTTACTAAATTTATATGTCCCTCTCCACCCGCTCCCCCCCCCCCGGGAACGGGATTTTCATACGGAACAGAGTGTAACGTAACATTTCGTCCATTTTAGTAGCTCACGGTGCCCAATAAAACGAAGTTTAACCTTTCGCAAGGATTAACGCACGGCGCTCGTAAAGCCCCATGTACTTCGACCATTAGACCCAAATATTCCAACGTCACGAGCTGAAACAGCTTCGCCAAACGAAGCCAAACGGGAAGGGAAAAAATGGTATCGCGGGGCGCAATTAGCGAGCGTGTTTCGCGCAACGAGCGCCGATTAATTCTGAAGCGGGGACCGCCGCGCGCGCGAAAAATCCGCCGCGCGTTTCGAAAAAAAATGTTTCCGCGCGACGGGCTCGTTATCTAAATCAGCCGCGGCGCGCACAGAACGAAAGAAAGAAAGAAAGGAAGGGAGGAGGGAATGGAAAGAAACGGGACAAAGCGAGAGGAAAAAGAGATGGCGGGGGTGGGGGGTTGCGTTACGCCATTAGACGCGTCGCGTTACATTTTGTCCCGGCGTTTAATTTTGCCAGTTTTCGGCTAACGGTCGGCTAACAAGCGTCGCGGCACCGCGTAATTAACAGCGCTAATTTTAATTGCCACGCAACAAAGGGCGGATGAACCGGAGAGATACTCCCGTGGGAGCAGCGTCGAGCACTCGAGCTTGATGAACGATAATTTCGGCGGATTCCCTTTCTCCGTGACGCTCGTTTCTCCACAACCCCCGACTCGCTTTTCGCTCCACTCGCGATCGCTCGATTCGATTCCTCTCGCTGCAGTCGTTTCTCAACCGGCGAGATTTAATTGTCTTCGTGCGCGAAGACAGCAGGAAACGCGATTTCCTGGCGGCGAGCGATTCATCCAGATGCACGTTTATTAAGCTTGCGTTTCGAGATCCTTTCTGTTTGATGCTCGATGCATAAGGAAGTTTCGAGGTCTGTCGATGATTGCTTGGTGCAGGTGAACGCTCGAGACCTGCTGATGCGGAAGCGGGTGAACTTCGACATTTCGAACGACGCGTTCGACCTGCCGAGGTTGAAGAGTACAACGAGACGCGCTAGAACGAATGAATTATTGCGTACGTTGCATTTAACATGTACATATATATAAAATCAACGGGTGCCATTTTTGTACTCTTTCCGTGCGCCGAAATTAATTAGCTCCTTCCGCGTGTTCCAAACATCACGCACGCACGCGTGCACGACGCTGTCTCTATTGCTAGTTCACAATCAGCTCGGATATTCTCTGTGTTAAACAGAGCAGAGTCAACGTTCCTGTCAGAGGCTATAAACATCCCTAAATTCGCGCGCCATCATTGACAATAAATCTAACTGGACCGGCCGGAAATTGTCCATTCTCTTTAACGCGCCGCGTCAATTGTTATCACGGTTCCTGGTCGATTTTTCCGTGCGATACGGCCAGCGGAACGAGTGTCGGGCGCGGATCGTGTTTTGCATAAATAAACGCGGCGGATTTCGTCGGTCGTCGGTTGTCCGCGTTCAATTGGACTGCGATCGACGAAGGGGTTGGGGGGAGGGGGCAGAGACAGGTGAGATCGCCGATGAAAATCCCATCAGAACGCCGCTCATGAATAAAAAATTTCGTATCGGCCTATCAGGGCATCTGGTTGACCGGACAGGTCGCATTAAGGCTAATATCCAGAAACACTCTGCGAGATTGTTATTCCGCCCCCTTCTCCTCTCCCCCCCCCCGAAACCCCCACCCTTGCCTTCCTCGTCGATTTCACCCGTTGCTCACGCCCCCGACCCTCCCGTGAATTTGCCGGTTCCAGGCTAAACTACCCCCTTATTGCCGCGGCGATCAACTCGCGGGGATAATTTCGTTCGTTTTTCGCCTGTCATTTCTCCGCCAATGCCGGCAGGATCTGCCAGAAAGCCGACAGAACAGGTTACGCAATTTATTCTCTCTATATTTATCCCGTATAAACGGCAGTGACTGCTGCTCCGCCGATTATCCCACGAAACGCGACGGCGGTTGCTTGATTCTTTTAAATTTCTTTTTACTTTGTTAACCGGGAGATTCTTTTTGTTTTAATTCTTGCTCGATGAGATAAACTGTAATGGCGAATCTTTATCATCGCAGAACGATAGACGTAAATTAAACAAGTGTGAATTTTCTTAGAATTTTCTTACAACAAGGTATGATTTTCAAGAGCATTTTCCTATCATGCTGTTTTCCTCAATTGTTATCTTTCGCACGATGTAACACGATTTGACGTTAACAACGTTCGGCTTATTTCATCTTACGAGAACGCTATGTTTAACGACAGCGCAGCTGTCAACCTGTCGAAATTGTCTTGAAATTTTTTTCGTCGCTTCGCGTATAAATATTTATATAATAGAAATAATCGACGTGCAGCGATGATTGATCGATCGAAGCAGATACGGTGAATTCGCCGGGAATACAAATGACACCGTACTGAAACGTAATCGTATTAAGTCGCGCGCTAAAAGTTCCTCGCCCTCTCGCGTTCCTCCCCCTGTCAACCCCCACGAGCCTGGCAATTTTTTTCTTCATCTGCAGGATTTTAATCTCGTAATGTCAAAGCCGTGCTTCGGTATTGAGGATCATTAGTCAAGCTGTCATAACGATATTAATAGTCCGCGAGTATCGAAGTATGCACTCCATGGAAATGCATTTCATTTATTTCCCGGCCGATCGTGCGGTGACATTGTTGAATGACTGCGGCCTCCTTTTTCCCGATTTTTCCCTCGACTCGTCGTCGACGTCGTCGTTGTCGTCGTCGAGCCTTTTACGCAATCCTCGAGGCATCGATCGTTACGAATTCGCAGCCTCTCGATAATCCTCGCGAAAATACATATACACGCGTACCTGCATGTGAAAACGTTTCGTAATACTCAGTGGAGAAAAAAAAAAAAAACTACTTCGACGAATACGCTTCTGCTTGGAGTAGAAAAATAATTTTTAAAAGATTCAAAATTTTTCGTCACGTTCAGATTTTTAGCGGACTTCTCTGAATTTTCGTTGAAAAAATTTCTCGAATAAAATTTCGGTGCGAGCGATAATAACTCTTGTCAATACGTTTTGTTACTTTAAACACATATATATGGTAGGTTCCTTAATATAACACTCATAATCGTTATAAACGTTATATTACACGTTATGCTACTTGAGCGATACTATCGCCGAATTCGCTAGATTTTCATCATCTCCTATCTCCTCGTTTTTCTTTTTTTTTCAGGACTTTTATTACTCGTATCGCGTCGTGTGTGTATCCAAAACGATAACGTGTAACACGAGCCAAGTACAGTGGATCTAAATACGCATCGATTTCAAATAGAAAGTGATAGATCTACAATCCATTACTTGATAATAGAACGGTAAACACAGTGAGTCATGGTTTCGCGGCCATTAGCCGGGTAGCAGCGAGCTACCTGAAACAAAAATGGCCACCGTTTATCGAGCTGTCTCGGGGCCCTCGAGGTACATACTTTCTAATTTCGCCAGATCGCATCTTGGCCCTTTTTTTTATCTCGTCCACTCATGTATCGCGGCCCGTTTCCTCCCGTTCCGTTATCGCCAACGGTGTTCCTTTGCTTGCTTGCTTCCTTCGTTTCAGTAAACAAAACGCTATTGCGCGTCTCGCTTGGAAAGTTCGAGATCTTGGAGAAAATATTTTTTCACGAGAAATTTCGACTTTACGGTCGACGATTACGATTACGAGGCGTTTAACGTAACATAAAGCTGTTTAAGAGACTTTTTCTTTACAGGAATATTTAGTTTACGTTTAAAACCAGTTGATCCTTTCACTGTTCAGGTGTAAAAGCCATTAATCTAAGGGGTTACCTAAATCGCCTTCTGCGTTATTATATATACGAGTAAATACGTGGACGCGTCAAGCTCCGCTGAGCAAGTGTCAAAGCGATCAATTTACTCCAATATTGTGGCACGCATTGCAAACTGTCAGTCATATACCTCGAAAATAAAATTGATCAAGGATATTAAAACACGTAGCTTTTTTTTTGTTAATCTGAAATACCTAACTACGATAATCGACTTTCAAAATTACTTGTATTTAACTCCACTTGTTGCAATTTTTCTCGATTAAGAAACTGACTTACTCCCGTTAGATTCATTTTTCGAAAGCTATTTATTTTATATATTTATAATACCAAATTATCAGACGGTACTGTCGCTTCTTCCACAAGTCTTCCAGACGATTTAGCAAACCAATGTTGCTCTAACTAACAAAAAAAAACCGTCTTCTTACCAAACTCACGAGAGCCATATATAGTTGAAGATTTCAACGAGTCGATTCTGAGTACTGTTCACAAGCGGCGAATTCTCGACGACGTAGACGTCCGACGAAGCGCGTGACTGGCCCTGTACACGCTACAATTAGCAGCGTCGTGCAAGGTGCGCACTGGGTCTAACAAGGTTAGTTAATCCGGCCAGTGGGGGCCCGACGTCGAAGGAGGCGCCCCTGGATCCTCCCGTTGTTTCTTCATCGAGGAGACCAACGGTCGGATGACTCATCAGGGCCTTGCTGGTGGCTACGGCGATGATGATGGTGGTTACCAACCCCTCCCAGAGCCACCCCGTTAACGGTGCATCGCGCTCCTCCACGTGCACGTTTCTTAGTCATCGCTTTCTTCTTCTTCTTCTTTTTTTTTTTCTTTCCTACTTCTTCGTCTCCACCTTCGTCCCTCTTTAGAGTTCACTCTCTTTCACCATGGTCTATAGACTTTACCCGTGTATCGTCGCTGTTCGAAAGTTCACTGCTGATCGATGCACGTGTTAAATAGCCGAGCGGATAGACCGGTGTGTGTCTAGGTCAACGTACCGCGCGAATACGCTACCGATCACGAGCATGAATCACACGACGCCGAGCGGACCAAGACTCGGCGGAATTCGGACCGCGGAATGCGGATTAATTGCTGGTGTCGACGAACGTCTCGAGTTGTTGTAGAATCTTGCAGAGGACGTTGATCGTTCCCTCTATCGTTCCCTCAGCCTGATCCATGGCGAAAGTATCTTGAATAATTTAATGGTATTGTTCCGTCCGATCTGGACTCGAGGTCGGCAATTTTTTTCTTTTTCTTTTTTTTTACACTTTCTATATATTCTACAATTTGCATACTCTCTATATGTTCTATAGTTTTAAGTATCTAGCAAAAATGAGTGAAATTTTTCAGGCATTTTTTAAACATGCAAATTCGAGTAGATTCGAGGAACCTGATCCCTGCAATTCCTTGACTATGGCGAGAGTGAGTCATTCACTCGCTCGTTTCAAAATTTAATCGTCGAACTTTACGAAGAACAAACGAACCATCAGTCGCCAGTATGTTAATGAAAGAAGAGTGAGAAAAATATCACGCTGGAATAAAACTCACGTCCTAATAAAAAAAAAAAACCGTATCCATCAAACCGTCAATATAAACACAAGATATATCTCACCATTTTTATTCAAATTCAATAATTTATTTTCAAATATAAATTGCTCAAAAATTGTTTACAATTAAATTTGATCAAAACACACGATTCCACGAAAGATTTAACGAGCGAAAGATCGGTGGGAAGAGACAGAAGAACGGATTGTGTAAAATTGGGAGCGATCGCGAGTGACATTCTCTCTTGAGAGCAGCGACGACAACGAGTGGCAAAAAGGTAGTCGACTCCGTTGGCTAAAATTCCGAGAGCTGGTTGCCCAAATAACGCCTCGTAAAATACAGCGGCGACGATAAAGTTGCCGCGCGTAGAACAAGAAGAACGGTATCGCTAATTGGTTAATCGTGTTTCATCGGTGCATGGAGGCTCCCGCGGAAAGCCAAGGCCGAAGATATAATTTTTTTGCCTCGATAGCCATTGCTCTTGCAATAATATTGAACCAGAGTACTCCTGCAATAATATTAAACTAACTGAAAGTAACTTTTCGCGAAACACGTCTACCTATCTAAAATTAATATTTTTTCGCGGTCCCTGAACAACTCAAATACTCTCTTTTTTATTGAAAGTTTATTCATCGACTTCATTTCGGAATATTTTTTATCTTTGGTTTTTTAACCAAATTTTAAGCATATTAAAAGAATGCGTATATTACAAGAATTTGAGTATATTATAGAAGTAGTGTTTATTATTTTCTTTTTTTTTAATCAGGGAGTTAATCAATTGCTTTTTTAATCTTCTTAAGGATCAAAGAATAAATATCCTCCGTAGGATGAAAGAATCTGTGTGGAGTATTGACATTGTTTGTTGAAAATTGATAGATGATCAGAATTCAACTCTCGTTCATATCTTTTATTGATTTGATACGATGTGATGAATGTAATATATATGTATGTATGTGTCTATATATATATATATATATATATTGTTTTATACAGACAATCTTCCACCTGAATGTATAAAAACTCCAAGAATGTACCGATCTAATCACTTCCATCGTCCCATTTAACACCAAGATGAAAACAAAGAACGAGCACGAGCGAAGAAATTGCTTTTCAACAAAGAGCTCTGTGTCGCGAGGCGCAGAGGTATTTTCCCATCGACAATCATCGATCCAGGTGACAAATTACGAGGTGCCTCATACTCGCCCCCGCGTCGATGTTTCACGAAAGTTACGAAACTGCCCGAGGGACTGGGGCAACCTCCGTGTCGAGTTAACTCCGTAAGAGAATTACCACAGTGTCGTCTGACGTCAATGGAGCAAGGTATGATTCACTATTCAATCCTTCCTCTTCGTTGCCACTTGCCTCACCTCGTCCCTTTCCTCCCCCGTTTTCCCATCCGTTGTCGGTTTTCAGTGCCCAAGCACCCGAGCGTTCGTTTGGCGAAAGCATGCACTCCAACTCTTAAATAAAATAGGGACCGTTGCACAATCAGACGTGCTGCCCCTCCTTTCGTCGAGAAGGCATGACGGAACAGCCGAATCGTGACGCATAAGCGGATCGACCAGAGCCGCAGGTGACACAATTTCCGAATGATTCGCTGTTGGTTCAGCGTTTCAGTTAATGAAAATCGCGGCTGCTTGGTCGTGTTAATCCTGACGTTTCGAAGATACCGCAATTAATCAATTTGAAAGATTCTGTAATACAGAATATATATATATATATATATATATATATATATATATATTTATCTATAGTTGAATGGGAGATTTTGCAGTGAAATCAAAGGATTCTGCTTCGAGAAAGGTATCGTCGCAATTGACGAATTTCAAGAAAGTTTCCCGATACGATCGAACAAAAATTTCAGTGTACCTTTTATAATAGAAATTACTGTAGTTTGGCAGTATTTATGACACAACTTTGTGTATTCCAAAAAATTACTCGTTTGTACGATAGCTTGCTATTTCCGATCGATAAAACGTTCACGTTATCGCTGTCATCAAAGGAATATCGATCGAATCAGTGTATAAAATTAAACCGGTAAATTAATCCGGAGTAAAAGAAGAAAAAAGAAATCGATACCTAAAAAGAGATTAGGGTATCCCGCTTGCTTTATCTCACGGCTGATTATTCCCGTTCTCGTGCTTTTTATCGATGACACACGAGATGGATTAAGAAGATAGGAAGTGCCCATTATGAAACAATAGTCGTAAGAACATACGCAGATCCGCGATCGTAAGAAAGAAGAGGATCCGACTACGTTAATAGTCTATTAATAGAAACTAGGAATCATCGATACCGATACAGACAGTTTTATCTGTTCACAGTTGGTAATAAGGGCGAAACATCAGTCGATTAGCATTTGCTATTGTCGATATAGGTCGCGCACCAATTCATCATCGCTCAAGTTTTTCCTCAATTTTCAACCTTCAAAAGAAAAAAAATAATAATAATAATTCAACCATCTCGTCAAAGTTATTTACACCGAAGGTATTTATATCGAAGCGCGTAAACGCGGCGTAATCAGTCGTCGACACGAGGGGTCGGTTTACGAATCGGGAATGCGAGTTTAACGGGACCGCGTTAAATATTTATACACCTCGCGCGATCGGGGTTATCGAGCGTGCGCGACGCACACGCGCTCTTCGACTCGTAACCCTCTCGTCGGTGCGGAATCGTTGGCGGATTTTCATTTCTAATTGATCGAAAGAAACATGTGCATGGAAAGATGGGGGTAATTTTTGAAGAGTGAGATAATTTCTGCGTGCAGTGAGATAATTTCTTTGTTTGAATTCGTTGCAACGAGTCTTACTCCCATTAATTTGTATTTGCTCCACCTCGAGGTTTCATTCTCGCGTTAGGACTCTGAACTCTTCGAACAATTTCTCCGACTTCTCTCTCGTGTCTGTGTCTGTCAGCTGTCGTCCGTTCGATAAGAATTCACGTTTTCACGAGTAAACGTACCAAAGTTCAGCTAACCTGCCTACTCGCAAAAATCTGACTCCCATGAAATAGGAGTCGTCCGCGCGCGTAAAATAAATATTTCAACAACGGCCGAACGAGAAGGAAGAAGAGAAAGAAGAAAGGAGAAGACAGACAGAAAGGATAGAACGTCGTGGTTAGGTCGTCGTTGTACTTTTCATGAAAATAATGTGCCCGTCGAGCTTGTTTGCCCGCGATAAGGTTTCCTCGTGCGTCTTGTATCGCGGTCGGTGTGTGTCCCGCGGGCCTCGCCACTCGAATTCCCTGGTATACATTTTTTTTTCTCTCTCCCCCCGCTCGAACAGGGCCCCGAAACAACGAGATAACGAGTGCACGCAGCCCTGCAGGCGGCCAGCAGCCAGCAGTCCGCTTCTACTTTCGGTTTCGTGTCTGTATCTCTCACAAACCCCAGCGGGGGTGGCGACGGGAAGAGGGAAGGATACAAAAAAAAAAAAAATAAAAAAAATAAAAAAACAGAAAGAGAAGAAAAAAAAAGAAAAACAGGACGAGCCGGGTAGCTCTCTAATTATTCATCATCGTGTCCGAGGCGGGAGAAACAAAAATGGCCGCTCTTCGTTTCCTCTCTCCGCTAATACTTTCATCCAAAGAGGATTCTACGAGCTGTCTCGCTTGCTCTTCGGTCGCCGGTCTGGATTAACGAGCACTTTATTTGCCCGACTCGACTCTTTTTTTTTTCCGCTTCGAAACGCGTTGTTCGCGTTCCGTGCCTCGCGGACACCAGCCCGGATTATCAATTTTCTTCGGTCGATGGCTCTGGAGATTCGAGAGACAGAGAGAGAGAGGGAGGGAGGGAGGGGAAGAAAAATAATCGACACACCCTTTTACGTGATCGGTGAACGATCCGTTTGACGCGTTACGATTACAGAATAAGCGTTGATATTGCATTCGCGAGATTTCTGCCTCCTCTGACATCGGTAAGTTTCTGCGCTCGTTTGCCCTCGCACTGACACGACGAGAACAAGCGATAACCATTATCAATATTTGTCGTAGTACAACAGAAAATACTTATTACGATAAGGAGCGAGCCTCGTAGCGACTCCTGATTGGAGGCTGACAATAAATATCGCATTGTCAATAAGTATCCGAAGATACTTTCTCACAAAATCTACTCATATTCTCCGACACCGTCTTCATATATTTGTGTTGTATGTACATATATTTCCTCGTATGTGATCCGGAGATTCTTCTAGGAAGAGAATCATACACAGAGAAAAAAAAAAAAGAAAAAAGAAGAAAAATAAAGAAGAAATCCCGAGAGAATCATCGTAATATCTGAAACCCGTAATTTCGGAGGGTGCCATTTCCTCCCCCTTGAAAAGGCAGAGAGGAAAGAGACAAAGAGAGGAGAGGGGCACGGTAAACGATTCCGCAGTATGCATTTATATCTGCGTCTCCCTCGTTGCAATTCGGGGTCAAGAAACGTCTTTCGCCGGCCCCTCGGAGCGAAGAGTGTCGAGGAAAGGTTTGATCGTTGCGGGTGCTGCGCAGAGTTAGAATAATTCATCATTACTTTTTGGCTTCCCGTAATAATCCGCGCAACGCCCACCGATTATGCGCGCGTTGACCATGCCTGCGGGCGATTTCCCATACGGCAACACCATGGGGCTCGCATTTACCTGCCTTTTTCTCATTCACTCTCACTCTCTCTCTCTCTCTCTTTCTCTCTTTCTCACATACCCTTTGCTCGATCGTTTCTTCGTCTACTACCTTCCCGACCAAAACAAATTCAGTGTCTTTGTCTTTCTTTTCTGCAACTGTTCGTTTCGTTGCGCGATCCTTCTTCGTCGTGCCGTCTTCTCTGACGTTTATTAAAATGCAGCGTACAGAAAAGCAGCGCAGAGAGGCGGACCCTGTTCCATAGTGGCTCCCATAACGAAATTACTGTGATTAGTTGTTCACCCTCCCACGCTAACCACCGTTCTAACTTGCCCTAATTTTACCCCCGTGACGCTCCGCTTCTCCTCCCCCACCCCTCCCCCTCTGTTTTCCTTTTGATCGCCACGCACCAAAGTTACCGGGGAACTTTGTGTCCTCTCCGACCGATCTACCATCCTCTAATGGCCTAATTTTTGCTCTCGTGTGCGAATCGTACCGGGAATTTCTCCGCGGCTGGTCCTTTCTCAGCCGTTAATTTTTTTCCGTTTTCGAATAGTCTGGGAATCCGCAAAGATCGAAGATATTGGTCAATTTTTTTTGGGGGGGGGGAATTTTAGACGAATGGTTTTAACAGCGGCTGTTGGAACCCATTAAGACTCCCAGTTTAATACGTGTATAAGAGAACGTCCTTAGACAAGAGCCTAACGACAGACGGCTCTCCTCTTCTCCTTATCGTTGAAAGACTGTGCAAACAGCAAATTTCAAAATCCATTACACGCGCAAAGAAGACAAGGATAAAAGGGAGAAGAATTCCATTTAAGGAATTTCAAGCACGAGCAGATAAGGAAGATAACATTTGCATCACAGAAAATTACACGGAGATGAAATCACCCGATGGTTGCTACGCCGCTCGTTTCGCGTTACACTTTCTTTTTTTTTTTTTTCGCCGACGAGTCGTTTTGACCGACGTCAGGAGTGAACTCGTAAAGGCTATCCCGAAATTCATTAATCATCCGGAAAGACGAGTAGCCGTAGACGCTTGTAGAAGTTTACAACCTAACCAAGTACTCTTTCTCCTGTTTCTCTACACTCTGCCTCTGTTATCCGACGGAATAGCGTCACTTGTCACGAGCCCGTATATAACGATCGATCGTTTATGCGAACGTTTATCAGGCTCGATCGAGAGCTTTACTTCGAAAGTGAACTTTTTCCCCAGCTTGGGAAAAAAAAAACAAAAAAACGAGCAAGAAGAAACTCGAAGCTTCGTGCGTAGTTCGCAGTAAGGGGCCCGAAAGTCCCAGAAAACCTGGATGAATTCCAGGAAGCCGGGTCCCCATCGCGGCGCGGAGACCGAGGAAGGGGGACCCTTTTTGTCCACCTTCACGAAGGAGATCCCATAAAGATAGGGGCGACCAGTTTTCGGGGCCCCACGCCATTTATTATGTGACGCGACGTGGATCTTTTCACGGCCAGGTCCTACGAAAACGAAGGGAGAAAAGGCAAGGCCAGATGTAAAACTGCCAACTCGAGGCACAGTGCCTCTCTCGGCTTTAGCCATCACGATATCCACCACTTCAGCCTGTCCTTTTCCCTCCCGAGTGTCGACGAAACACTCTCTGTTCTCCTGTTTCCCTTTCGGTCATCTCCAGGCCCACCGTTTACACAAGTGTGTTGTTCATCCCCTCGGTTGGCCTCCGCAAGAAGTAGCAAGCGTGTTCGAGAGTGGTGGAAAAAAAAAAGAAAGAAAGAAAGAAAAGAAAAAGAAAAATTGGAAACGTGTGTAAAGCTTTGAAAACTGTGGCACTGCACTACTTGTTGACTGATGCTTCGAGCCTGGTTATTTTTCTGCTAACGAGTTGCCTGAACATTTCGTCCGGACCAGTGGCAGATGACAAGGGAGAGAAGAGACGTGATTTCTCGATAGGTCACGCGACCCGTTGATCGATCATCCTTGTTTTTACGGTCAGGTTTTACGTAATAGTGTATATTCTTCGGATTAGACGGGCCGTAGGAGGATTGGACGAGCCTCTGGCAACGATCCAACTCCATAACTCGCGGGGCCGCAAATTTACACTGTTATCTGTAGATTAGCTTTATCTCAGCGACCTTCCGCCGCTACCGGCTCCGCGGCAAGAGAAGAGACCGCTTCTCCATTTCCTCGTCGTTTTCCTGGTCGTGGAAACCCAAGGTGAATCGAATCGTCGATTCTTTTCACGTCGTTTGTCGCTCGTCAAGGATTTTTTCAACGGATCGTCCGCTATCACGGTTACGAAAATCGTTCGCAATTATAGACGAGATAAGCATCTCGATTGCTAACGAGGAAACCATTTCTCGGTGCGGTTTCGTAAACGGTGCAGCGTGGTCGTAAAGACACGTAAGATTGATGCAGCGGAAATGCAGAAAAAACCGCGAAGGTTAAGATATACGACTTGTTTTTCTTTTTTTTGTAGGATACTCTTTTAACATTTTTACAGAGAAAATTTCAATGAAGAAAAGATAAGTGCGAAGTTTGAGATATATAGCTTGTTCTGCTATTTTTCCTTTTTCTTTTTTTTTTAGAAAATATTTATAAGAGAATTCAACGAGGAAAAGATGAGTTCAGGTTAACGTCAACAGACATATTGGCAACGAAAGCTAACACGCAGAATTTCGTCGAAGGTTATTTAAGCGGATATCTATACAATTATTCTCAGAGGTCGGTGCATCGCAAAAATCCTTAAACCCCCGAAACTTTCTCGGGAATCACGCGGAGCAAATTGTATACACGAGAAGAAAGATCCAAACACAGAAACTTCGCTGTACCGTTTTCAGAAAAGAAGAAAACGAAAAGGACCCCCTGAAATCAGACCAACGAGGCCAGGGGACAGGTAAGAACCGTCGAGGCAGGGGAATCCGAGCCAGATGGACCTGTTGTTGGGACCTGTTCCGTCTTGCAGGTGCATTCGTCCGATTCGAGACCGCGCTTGTGGAAGAAAATAATGCACAGGTCGACCGAGAAAAAGGACAAAAGGGAGGTGTGGGCGCGTCTTTTGCGCCGTTGGAAATCTCGCTCTCGTTCTTCCCCTCGCCGTTTCTCGATGCCTTGATTGTCCATTCGAAACGCATCAACGATCATCCTACTGTCACACGGTTTCGTCTCGAAACGAAAAATGAAACTTCCAAGTTAGAGTGAAGCTAAACGGCTGACACCTTGGTTCAATAACTTTGTCACCTAATCAAATTTCCTTTCTATATTATATCCGTACGTACATCTGCGTCGATCGAATCAAACCAGCGAACACTTGACACGTGTGACACACTTGATGAAGTGCAACGAAACCTACAGGTTTTTAAATATCCAGCTGAATTATTCGAGAGAGTCGCGTAATTAAATTTAATTAACATATATGACCCTGAACGTTGCGAGGTTCGCTTCGTTTAGAGGGCAACCCGTGGCTAATAAAAAGTACAGTTTCGAAACTCGGCTCCTGCAGACTCAGAGTTCTGAAGAAAAAAAGAAAAAAAAGAAAAAAAAGAAAAAAAAAGGGGAAAAAACAAGAGAAAAGAAACAAAAGGGAACGAGCTGCTGAGGACGGAGACGCCGCCGATGCCCAATAAGAATATTAAGGCCCGCCTTTAAAAGAGGTGGAAAAAAGAGGAAAAAATGCTCTCACCGTCTCCGTCTGATGTCCGTCTGCCTGGCGACTGTCTGGCTCTCTATGCTCGTCCGGCCCGAGAGTCGCGCCGGTTGTCGCGGCGATTTATGGATCTCTTTGCTCGCCACTTTTTCCAAACCAATCGACAGACATCAGAGAAAAATATGCACGCTTATTTAAGTAGCTTCCGCTGTTTACTGCTACCGAATTTTACTGGTGTTATTACAGAATTTTGCGAAATTTCGAATTCTCTCTGCATCGTTGCACGTATTTAGAATTCTACAAAGTTATCGATGAAAAGCTGTGTCGCTAGATTTTAAGAGGATTTCCTCATATCGTATTGCAGATACGAATAAAGTCCTATTTAATATCACAAAACCTCAACCCCGCACGCGTGTATTTTAATTTTTTCATACAATTCTCCAAAACCATTGTACCATTAGTTGCATTATTATTTACTAGCTACGTCTGCATATTTCAACTTCATCTCTTGCTGTTTACTTTCGTCAATTATACATTTCCACCGAAAAACAACGATCTATTTCGAAACTCGAGCGAGGACAGGCAATATCCACAATGCTATATCAAAGTGAGAAAACAATCTACAGATTCACGTCCCGATAGATCACTTGGCAAGGTACCGCTGCCGATGACAGAAGGAGGAGAGAGGGAGGATCCTAAATCATAAAGGGTTCGCCATTAAAAGGATTGAGGTCAGCATGAGGCACGCAAGAGAATCGTAATACGACGAAATTTCTCATGGCCCCGGCGATAGATCGCATGGCACGCGTTACGACGATGGCCATAACGCTTGATAAACGAGTAAATTCTCGTGGCCTTCCATTTAAGCAAAGTGTTACGACAACGTGGCTGCCACGTTCGTCTTCTCCGTCGTTTCCAGGGGGGAGGGGGCGAAAAACATCGTCGCCATGGTGGAAAACGCGGTTTTATCGCGGCCGATGCATCCTGCGTGAGAAATTGTCATCCCGTTTCCTGCTACGGCCGCTTCCTCCCTCCGCTCCGATTCGATCCGAGATTACGCGAGACGCACGTTGCCGACAGAGAAGATCGCGCGGCGATTAGAAGCACACCTTATTGCGAAATTATTCGGCCCACTTCCGGCCCGCTTCGCCGAAACGCGTCCGCGGGATTGTTAAGCAGACCAAAAACCATTTGTTCCTCGGGGTCGAAGCACTCCTACACGAAGCACATCTTCCAAAAGCATTTCCTCGAGCGGAGAACTCGACGGCCGTTTCCGCGGAGAAAAAGACGTCGGCTCGCTGCTGGCCATGGCCGATGTAAGAGGTTAAAGAACTCGAGCGCGCGTCTTCTTCATTTTAATAATTCCCGAAGCGACCATTGTTGGCTTGGCTCCGACTTAATAGTTGCGAGGCATCAAAAAGTAGATCAGACGTAGTAGTAGATTTAACACTAGAACTACCACACCAGTCAAAATGACTGGTTTTACAATTTTATTTTAAAATTTCTATTTCATGTTACAATTTTTTTCCCCACAATGATGCAATGACTTTTACAATGATAACTAAAGCAATAATATAATGAATTTTATTTTATTTTTATTTATTAGAAATCAAAATAATTTTGGTAGAAATAACTTCGTCTTAACTGTCGGTAGTTCTAGTGTTAATAACATCTAATACCAATTCTAACGTCCGTAATTCGGAGCGACGACAGAAACACGAGGATTATTCCAGTAACTAATTTTAAATCAAAAAGAGCTTGTATCAATTGTATCAAATAAGAGTTTTATTCAATTAATAAAATTCAAAATTATCAGAAAGTATTGCAAAAGAGTATATGTTTCAGTGAACTTCGCTAAGCGAGTTCAGTTTAGAACTTATATGTACACTAAAAATCAAAGGACGAAGTTAAAGATGAATCGAATCGACTATGGACAACATCAAATCGAACGAAGATCCACAATAGTGAAATCCTCTTAACGAAGAAGAAATTTCCTTTAGCGGATCAATCGAAAAAGAAAGAATAATACTCGAGGTTCGAAGGACAGGACACACTATATAACCGAACGTCTAATTAAGAGAACTGACCCTCCCTTCTACGATACACGTGAAAAATCTGTCACAGTTCAACAACATTCTACGTGAACGCACGAACATTGACAGAGAAGATTCTATCTTTGTCTAGACTTCCTAAAATAAATCTGAAGAGAACACTTGATGGACGCAGATTTATACTATAAAATATGAGTACCTACTACGTTAATGACCTCGATGTGCTTTAAATCTGCATCAAAAAAAAGAAGAAGAAGATTTAGAAACTACTTTTAGAAAAATGCTCCAATAGAAAAATTGAAAAAAGAAAAAAAAACAATTACTCAGCATCGCTGCCAACGAATCGACAATCACGTAGGTATGTATGTCGCTATCCGCGAAGGTCGTGCACGTGAATTTGGCGGAGGATCGCGTAACCGCGTGTGGCCGTCAGGGGAAGCAGAATCGCGGTAACGAGATTACGCGATGCGCGCAAGTGCGGTAAGAGTTGGTTGCGTTCCAGTTTTCTATACGCAGGCCGGTTCGTCGCTTCGTTTCCTTGGAGCGAAACGGGTGAGTCATCGAGTTCGTTTCCTGTTGTTGGTAGGTGGTTGGTCCGTCATAGCGCTAGCGTCCGAGAGGACGAAATTGCGCTTCGTAGGACGGGAAAGAGGACGGGTTGGGAAAGAAGGGTCTCCCTCGGGTCTCTTCCGACCTGTCGTGTTTCTGGGCCTTGAAAAACCGCCAAGAACGGACGGTTGCCAGGCACGAACCTGTTCTTTCGAAAAATCACGTGATTCATCTCGGTTCTGACTAATCTGCCTGATATTTCGCTGAATCCCTTCGATGCCTTTCGCCTTGATGAGTCAATGGTCGCAAACACAAACAATGCGACCTGGTGCCGCTACCTCGGTGCTCGTGCATTCACGAGCGGTGTTTGGATAGATTGCCACCTGTGTTTGATCCGCGATAGCGGATGAAAACGATAAACCAACTGGTAGCAGGGTAAATGTCCTCATCGTAACGGCGTTACGTAAGAAGATCGATGATCAATTCTACATAGTCTGTTCTTCAATTTTAGAGCAACGCAACCCTTCAGAAATTAAAAACGAACAAATCGTCCTGTTTAGGACAAATTGAAACCTGTTGGATAGGGTTCGATCGCTTTTTTTTCTTCACTCGTGTACTATTACGTATTTTTTTGTAATTCTTTTATTCTCCTCAGGACACACCTCTTTGTATTTCATCTGTTTTTCTGCGTAGTATGGCATTAGTCAGAATAAATGTCGGTGAAAAGTGAAATACAGGTAAAGTGAAATGAACTTGGCCCAACAAATGTCGTTAGTCATCGTCAAGAAGCCAGCAAAAACCTCAAGCGTCAACAGATATGACCAAGCACTCGATGAACAGCAAACACTTCGTAATCGTTGTTGCTGCAATTCATTTGTCCGAAAGGAGTTACCCGATAACAATGTGGTTCAATGTGATTCGTGCGAACCAGGTAGAAATGCGCAGCGAACCGGAAGAAAAAAAAAAATTACGTACTCGCCTGTCGAGTGGTACTAGTTGTTAATCACACGCAGTAGGGGAATTCCTCGATGATGGCATCACCACCCCCTGATTGCGATTTTTTTCCCCTGGCCTGATAGCGAGCGGCGCGCGCCGCTAGTGATCGAGGGATTCTGTTTGGTTTCTTGGTGAAGATCGCTCGAGTCATCGGGCTGGTATCTGCCAATGGTGGTGGAGGCGGCCGCCAGGTTACACCAGGATTGGCCAAGCAAAATGTAGAGAGCCTCCGAGCAGCGTGCTCCGATTGGTGGAAAACAAGCGGAGCCACGTGTCCCGAACCCCTCCGTCACGGCCGATAAATCTTGTCGAGATTAAGCTAGCCACCGACTCGACCGACAATTTCAAAATTAGTCTTCGAGCGGACGCTTTCCTCGAACCATCGTGTACTCCGAGATCGATCTCAGAGAGATTCCAACCTGTTGATAGCCGAGACATAGTGTTCGACGGTGTCTTTTTTCTTTTCGAAAATAATCCGACTGGCCTGAACCACCCATTTGCTGAATATTCAACGCTTCGGTGAGTTGTTTGTTATTTTTTTTTTTTTTTTTTTTATTCAAAAACTACCGCTTCTCTCTTATCGATCGCACGCGGATAAAAGTTCACGCGGGTTCCTTGTTCAACGTACATGACACACGCGCCGCATGCATCGGTGAAAATAATAACGTCTTTGTTCTATCGGGTCTCGCGCAGCGCTTCTAACACACAGATTGCTTAAGAAATTGCACAAAGGGAATGTGTTCCTTGTAATTAAACGGGCCTTGCATATTTCTTTGTCATTGCCTTCATCCCGAGTTGAAGGGCGTGTAAAAAACGCATTATCGCGCGGTGAAACAGCGACGTACGTAAATGCGTAATACGTAGTTTACATTCGTAGGAATGTTTCGTGTTAGAAGATGGCCACGCTGTTCTAAAGACAGCCTCTGAAGGAAATTCCGTCTGTGTTATCGACCGTTAGGTTGAAAGACAGGCTAGACTGAATGTCTGACATATGCAAGACAGAGTTTCGTAGACAAGGTCGAGGCGAGGAAATTGTTATCTGTCTGACGCGCGGTGCTGCTCTGGGGGAAGACGCACGATTATCGACGCCGTGCAACATTACGCGATCCGTGCATGCAACGTTCAGTACGGTATGCTTTTATCTAAAGCAGATACCGTTTTATTAGCCTGCAAGGGCAGGTTCTGGGCCTGCGAGGTTATCGTTAAAGGCCGGCGTGTCTCACGATTAGCCCGGCTGATGATACTCTTTTTGTTCTAAACGAACTATATTCCTGTCTATCGAACCTTGATGATACCTCACGTAGACTGGTTATCTACGATTTCTGCGCATCTACCTGCATATTACGCCCTCGCAGCTGGAAATGCATGTCCATGCACCTGCGAGCGCGCCGAGCTTACTCACAAGCGCGCATTCGTTTGCTCTCGTCCGAACCTCCGTCGCCATTTTCTTTCTTTTGGCCGATTTTCGCTTTCGATTCTCAGTTTCTTTGCCCACTCTCTCCCAGATCTCTGCGTGGCGGATACTTTCGACGTGACTGTCGAGAATCGTTTTATCACGGTTGAAGTTCGCGGAAGTAGGAAAGTTGGAAGTTCCACCGAAAACAACGTGCGACCTAGATTCACGATGTTGAACACTGCGGTTTCAACAGCAGCGTAATTCAACGAATACGATAACCGCGCCGTGAAGTAGAAAGTGATTATGACGAAGTTTCTCGAAAGGTTATAGGTCCACCATAAAGTCATTCCACTGATAACTCGTTCATTCGAAAATAATCGGCATGTTCAAGCTAATTGATGATTCTATTAAAAATCCAAGAGATCTTTCTTCCATCTTTTATTCCATAGCAATGCTTTCCTTCTCCAAAAAAAAAAGAAAAAATCAAATACAACTATATTTCAACTTCTGATTCTCAACTCTTTATCAATATTAGTATAGAGTCGAATCAAGCTCGGTTATCTGAAAGTCGAAGGAAAAGCTTGTCTAACAAGTCTAGACACGCGATTCGACTGACTCACCGCGATTGTAAACGTGTCACGACGTATTTACGGGGATTTCGATTGGTCTCGCGGCGCGTGGCGACAGAAAAAAAAAGGAGAAAAAAAATGTGTTTCGGTGAATCGATTCGCCCGACGAAACAGATTTCGCGCGGGCATGTTCGGTCATCGGACAATTACGTCGCTGCGACGTAATTCGATGGTTCGTGGTTCGATGTTTTGTTGCCACTGGGCTGACACAACAACGCGACAGACAAACCGCCGTTGCGGCTGTCTCGAAGCTCTGCAATCGGCTCGTTATCGCATCCGCACACACCCTCACGAATTCTTCGTTTCCGCTGCTCGATTACGAATAATCGCGCAGAACAGTCGCGTCCTTGCGTCACACGCGTTGCTTATCCCGAGAAAAGAGCGATCTGCCATCTCGCCGACTATCGCCAACTCTCACTTACGTAATCCGCGTGCAGCCGATTATTATGTTTCGCTTGAAATATTCATGGAAAAACCCTGGTACAGATCGGACAAGAAATTATTTTGAATTCGCACACGCTAATCTCAGTAGTAAAGTTTATATGAAAGATTTATAGAATATTTCGAAGGCTGCGAGATGCAGGAATAAACTTTTTGAAAACTTGAGAAAGATAAGACTGTAAAATAAAAGACGATAATCGGAGAGAACGTAATGCGATAGGTAAATGCTTTTTAACTTAAAATTCAGATATTCCAGTTTATCCTGAAACTTACGGCCAAACATTGGCTCGATAATGGCCAAAAATGTGCCTACATTGTGTACTTACAGAAACGTCGAAACGCGATAAGAAAATTGACAAATCCGATAAAGGCCTGATTTTACGGAAGGCCTGACGTCGAAGGTCGTTAGGAATTTGTGTAATTAGCCGAACGACTGTGCGTCCTAAAACCACAAGAAGACACTCCGATAACAGAAAAACCGCTAACCAGCCGGCCACAAATAATATTTCATTCCTTTCCAAACATACTAAATAGCCTCAGATAGGTCCCACTGGACAAAGGACAACCAACGACAACATTGTAATAAAGTTATCAAGACAAAAATCGGTGGTCCCGAAAAACCTTAAAAATCCGAGGGAAATAATTTCCTGCGACATTGAAGCGTTCACTTATCGAGAAATCCCATCGCGTGCACATGTTTCTCTCTCTCTCTCTCTCTCTCTCTCTCTCTCTGTGCTTTCGTGACTGACGCCTTCGTGCACTTCTCGGAACGCGGTGTTCTTTCACTTCGACTGCCTCGGTACACCGGTTTACCGAAAATTGACGATATTAGTCGTGCCCTCGCATCAGCGCGCTCTACAAATCGGTCTTTCTGCGCTCCGGTTCGACTCGAGATATTTCGTTTCACTTTCGTCGTCTCATCGGTACTTATCGCCGATAACAGCGAGAGTATCTGTGTCACGATTTGCAAACACACGTCGGTTGTCAAAGATGACAAGAAAGAAAGAAAAAAAGAAAAAGGAAAACCCGTAAGGGGACGCGTAATTGGATTTCGACACTCTTGGTTGTTACGTCTTCGTCGATCGATACGAACTATCAATATCGTTCGAATCTTTTGTAACTTCCTAATTGCCAGCGATTATGGATGTAAGTAGGATTTTTCTTGGTATTTGTTCATCGTATTTCGACACCGGAAAGCAGAATCGCTTTTATTTTTTTTATTGCTGTTTGGTTAAGATTTTTTTCCACACGAATCGATCGTGTTCTTCTGCTTTATTTGCTCGAGATATTTTGCTACATTCGACGAACAAGCGACGAAGTGTTGCAATTCGAAATGACGTTCCCGATGGCACGGGGAGTCATTAGGATAAGCTGGAGATTCGAGATTCACTTCGTGTGTTACAAATAATGCATGGTCACGGTTTCCCGGTTGTTGTTATTCGCGGTCGTTTGATATCTTTTTCTTTCTCTCTCTCTCTCTCTCTCTCTCTCTCTCTTTTTATTTCCACGCTTGGTTTGACTTTTTTATTGTAACGCGTCACCGTAATGTCATTACACCGTTTTAATAATTCCTCTTCAACCAGGCGAGTTGAACATTTGCACAGACCGGGCAATAAAACTAGTCCGATGAACCGGCGGGATGGGGTGAACGCACCCGATTGCCCGATAAAAAAATGATAAGAAATGCAATTCGTAACATCGACGTGATAAGTTGAGTCACCTTTTGAATGTGATTCTCAATTCAGTCGTTTCTATCCATTTTATTGCTTCGACTTTTACGTATGAAACTAAAGTTGCTAGACAGTGGGATAATTTAGACGGGAACATTAAGTAAAATAAATTGAATGGCCGTTTAAATTGGAAACAGTTACGGTATTAAGAATTTTCATAAATTCTAGTTCATACTTTACAAAGCTTTTCATAAGGATCCGTTATCGATTAATCCGGTATGATTCTGAGAAAATTCTTCATAAATCTTGCAAAACAGTTATGATACGCCTTTAGTAGAAAATCAGTAAGAAATTTCAGAAAATTCAATGATGCTCCGCGGTGTTTAAAATCACAATAACATAAAATATAACGATAATTAAGAAGGAAATTTAATAGCATATTTACACAATTCGTTTGAAATACGATCAAAGTAACTCTCGTCCACGATTTTTCCTGACCCCATGCGTCTTCAACGACCTCGCTGAGAACTTTCATTCGTATCCTTGTATCGTAGCCAATTACTCGTCCGACTGTTTTTGCTTAGTGCCTGATGTATGAACGTCATTTAACAACATTGCTCTTGCTATTAACCTCGTAAACGACAGTATGTGTATATATATATATATATATATATATACAGTACTATGTATATGCTGGCGAGCACTGTATTCGTGTTTCATCCACAGGTATCGTCATGAGAACATCATTTTTGGACCATGACGTAGAGCATTATCGTTGAGTTGCCATAATCACGTTGAGTACGTACGCGAGTTTTTTTTTATCTTTGTTATTTTTTTCTCCGTTACGTATCGACTGATTGTAACATTCACGTGTGTAATCTTTAGAAAAGATTTGCTCGCGAGTATCGTTGAAGTGTTACTCGATTTTTCGAGCACAAATACCTAAACTATGAACTCACGTTTCTCTCATTCTCTCTGGATGTGTTAAAGACGAATAGCGTCTCATAATAAATGTGTATCAAATGCAAGATTGAAGATTAACGTTCTAAAAATTTTGACCAGGTCAAACCGTCTTGCGGCATTGTAACATTTCCATTAGATATCCAACAACCGCAGAGAAAACGAAGGAAGTTTCTTTCAAAATTATTCAGACTAACAGTGTTCGTTAAAACATTGTTCGAATTATCAAAATTAGATTTTAAAATACGGCTGATTCAAATAGCCACATCTTGCTATTACGTATACGTATTCGACAAAGATCCAAAGATTCACGAAGACAATGGCAAGTGCTCCAATAAATGAACTGTCTGCTTTCGAGTTATTTCAACTCCGACCGTCTTCTTGAAATCCACGATCGAAGGAACAGAATGGAAAAGGACCCCCGACTGATCTCTTAACACCCTTATTCCGATCGAAGATTTCTCCTTGAAAATCAGTAGGTACCGGTGGCATTCCCCTAAATCCCATCGAATTATCCTTGCTTCACGGCACGTTGCCAGAAGAACGATCTCACCGAGAAATCCGCGACGAGCGTGATCCGCCGACAAAAGGGGATCATCGTGCTCGCTGGAAACAACGTGCTGCAGGTTCCTGGACCGGTGACCAGCGTGTCCGCCCACGCGAGGACGCCGGTCGTTCTAAAAATATACAATCCGGTCGGCGCATACTGTGCTACCGGTTTTAAATCTCGCCCGCCACCGGCCAGGAACCGATTCAATGCTTTCCGTGAAAATAAAACGAGAGACCCGGGCCACCGGAGACAGAGAGCTACTTCCGAGCCGCTAAACTCGTGAATCGTTAACGCTGATCACTATGAGGGTTGTCGAGAGACTTAAGCGATCGAATATCGATTCGATAGCAGTCCACTGCTCATTTTTTGCTAAAATAGCGTTCCGCGTTATATATTTTTCATACGTGGAAATGTTCTACGACAGAGAATGAATTAATTGATTGATAAAAGAAATAAATTAATTGACTGTGAAAATAATTCAAAAATGAACAGAGCAGAAACGATTTAGAAAGTGTTTTTTTTTTTTTTTTAGAAATTGGGGGACAAAACGTTTTGAGTGAAATGTTGTTATAATTAAGAAAAGACCGACGTACGAAATAATATTATATGTTGTGTAAGTGATTAGATAACATTGCGCAATAGAAAAGATAGTAATATGAGAAATATTCGAGATTTTGGAGTGACGTATGTTGTTTAATTAAAAGAGAAAATGCCAGTTCAATTGATCATAACGTATTAGGCATATATCTTAATCTCACACGCATTGATTGTATCATTCTAAGTGAGTAAGATTAGAGCACCTCTTACCTTTGCTACTACTCCACTAATTTTCTTCCCAACTTTGTGTGTGATAATATTTTATTACTCACTTGCATCGTTTTACTGATCGATAAATTTCGCTCGATAAGATAAGTTTGCGCTTCCTTATAAGCGTGAGGAGAAGAGGGGACTATGTTAGTAGCCATCAAAGTCACTCGGAGTATAATTCGATAAAACTCGGTAAAGTTAAACCTATAATCTTATAATCTACTTCTCAACCATATTGAACAATAATTTTTACATTCAATTCGAACTTGGACCTCCGAATGATAATCGATTGATATTCAGAAGAAATCTACAAAGGAAAGGAAAGTGGAACAGAGATTGGTTAGTATATCACTATTGCTTCACGTATCTATCATTATTTCGACTTGCAACGATGTTCATTGCCGTTTTATCGGGAAAACAATTGTTTTCAACAGTGGTAATCGTTTCTATTCTCTGCATCGTCGTTCGAACGCAGAAAGATCAAAGGAGTCGTGGCAATCACGTTGCGACGGTAACTCGGTAGCCGCGTTCCGGCTTTACGAGTTAATTAAGATCCCAATAAAGTCTAATCTACGCGCCCGTCATAAATCACCGAACAGACAGACAGACAGACAGACGAATGGAAGGGTACTCCGCGACGTGGAAAAGTAGTCCGTGCTCGCGTTATAGATCGACGTTTTGCCGATTCCAGTCAATTAATATCTTTCTACGTCCATGCAGGCGAATTTGATTAACGGCGCGGTGCATGCATCTGCCTAGGCTGTTGCTCGCGTGAAATTGTTGCCTACCGACTACGATCGAGATTAAGAATCGATCTGTCGATATTGATGTGGCATGCTCGATCGTGTCTCTTCTCGTCGACTCCAGTTTCTATCGTCCGCGGCAGTAATGTCATCTCTCTGTAACGTCATCCCCGATATACGAAGGACTTACCTGGCCTTTAAGTCTCTCTCTGTCTCTCTCTTGATCTCTCTCATGCGATATCCAATGACAATGTCTCTCGGCGCCGTTCCCGCCATTAATCTATTCTCCTCTTGTGCCTTGTCGTCAACCTGCCCCGGTGAATGCAGATAGTCCTCGATCGTTCGTCGATTCGAGTGACTCGGTTGCTCGATCGTGCTGGAATCGGTGCATCGTACTTAGGATAATGCGTATACGTATATTTTGCCTGTTGGCCGGTTTCGTTGGGGGGCTCTTTGTCTCGCAAGAACGGATTTGCAAGTCGAATCGCGAAAAATGATTATTCCGTGCCGACAAGCTATTGTGCGACTACTATGCGTAATTCTGGAAACTTGTAATGGATAAAGAGAATCTTAATTCAGCGCGATGATTTACGATAGTATTTTCTCTGATACGTAGAGATACTTTCTACGTGTAATTTGAAAAAAAAATATATATATATATATATATATATATATATATTCTTGGTTTCTGTTTCAGTTCTTTCAAGCTGTTCTTAAATTAAGCAATGTAATCTACATAGTTACTCAGCATATATATCGATACGATAAAAATAAAATGATTCAATGCGAAAATATATGGTTGATCGTTTAAAATATTCCCATATTATTACATGTGTTCTCGTTTCTACTCTTTTTTTTTCCGTTTTTTTCTCTTTTTCTTTTAAATCCCATTGTCCCCGCGTAGAGTAATATGCCGATACTTATTTATGTGGTTTCATTGTACAGGCTCTAGTAGCCAGTGCGCTGGACGCATCGTATGCATTGTGAATCAGCGCTCACAGTAGGAGCACATTGTATTCTTGTTTCTCCTCCTGTTTACCCATTCATTGGCCGCATAAAAAATTGTCACTTAGCCAAGTATCGCGATCCTATGAATACCTCTCGCATATCCGCAAATTATCGCGAAATGAAAAACACGAGTCGTTCGATAGTTCAATGTCGATCTATTTACTCTCGTTTTATCTCGTATTTTTCTTTCCGCTAGAAAAATTGAGCAATTGCTTGCGAAAGAACGGAAGCAGAAACATATCTAATAAGGCAAATGACACAGTCGTGTCATCCGAGCTACTCTATCGCGATAATGCAAGCAATGTTCTCGGTAACTTTTCAAAGTCTATAATACCACTTTCTGAAAACGTGGTATTGGTGAAACTCCTTCAACTACCCCCGTGAAGTTGCTCGTAGAAACTACGCAGTTACGCTCGGGTGTCGCTCCGCCGTGTCATACGCGTCTCTACGAGCCGCTCCGAAGTGCATACAAGCGTGCCGCTCGTTTGTGTCGGTTCCCTCTCACTCTCTCTCCTCGTCGAGATCTCATTGCTACATGCTACACGCTTTGCTTACTTCGAAGTGTTTCGCGTCGGATGCTCGAAAGGAAAAACCTCTTATCCTTGAGAGAGTTATTCTTTTTTTGCGGGATACGGCCAATATACAAGAGTAGTACCGAAGTAAACAAAACGAAAGAAGGACGACAACGCAAAGAGAGGTTACAAACCTGGTGAAACAGCCCGCGCAAAATTCTTCCTGCCGCGCAGAGCATTGTCACACCGTAGTCGACGAGTCGAATCGATGCTTCCATCGGCGCGTGTAACACAGGACATCATGGGCCACGCTCGGTTTCGAATTCAGTTTTGATTTTCCTTCCATCTTTCTACCCTACTTGACCCTAACCGGTAAATTTACAACGCGATCACACATTCGTAACGTTTCACATACATTCAACCCCACTAGCGACCGTTCTTTTCTCCCTTTCCTCACGCCGCGACGCTCGAGTTCGGATGCGCGCGCATCGTTCCCCCACCACCGGGGCAACCGGCTGCGCGAGGCGAGCGGAGTGGGGGAAGTCGGTTGCCGCCGCGAGGCAGAACGTGCGGACCGAGTGGCTGAAACGAAAGCACAGAATCATTATTAAGCCAGACCTCGAGGAGTCCAGACGTGTTTCTCGTCACCTGAGCTCAGTCGAGAGTCTTTGTGTTGTTTTGCTTTCGTCTTCTGCTGATACGTGTGATAACCGCGCCAAAGAGAACAATCGCGAGACGTAACGTGTTACAACATCGAGCGTGTGAGACTCGAAGAAACGGAGAAACGGACGAAACGCAACGACGAAAGGGAAGAAGTCAGTTTTCCCTGATCTATTCCCTATCGCGCGGGAATATATTTCGTTGGTGCTCGGTGTTAAGAGGAAAGCGAACTGACGTTTTCGCCGATAGACTCGCTCAGTGCATCGTATGCTATACGTTTAATCAGAGGACATTGAACTTTGTGCCATCGTTTCTGAACTGTCATTGGGGGGCGCCTCTCAGTTCGAGATCGTGCCACCGCTATTATTGTTACATCTCGCACTTCGATAATCGAACGAACTTGGTCGATCGTCCCACTCATGGAAAGTGATCCATTCGAGGATCCACCTTACAGACGTTTTAGACGACGCGATTAAGAGACAAAACACGCGTCGGACAGAGAAAATTATCTGAAAGACTGATCGCGTGGACGGTCGATCGTGCTCATATCTGATCGTTGCAGATCCACGCGTTACCCATTCTCGTTGACTGCTTGACGCGTTCCACGCTGGGCCACGTGCGTTTTCTCCACGGACAATCGTGCTGGCGACGATAGAGAGAGTCTTCGTAACCGCGCTGACGAACATTGAGCGTGCGCCGTCGAGGCCCGAAGTCACGTGTGTCGCATCACGAAATTATACGTTCAGCGCCGAACTCGGCGGATAATTCGAGTGCCCGCGATCCTCTTTGACACTCTTGAATCGCCGATATCGTTCGATTCTGTGCGTACGATCGTAAGAGAGAAGCCGGAAAAACGTATAAAGAATCGTATAAAGAAAAGAGCGTAAAATTTCAAAAGTGCTAGTGCTTGATCCACGAGCATTGGTTCGATTGCAGTGTCGAGACGAACAGAGAGAGAGAGAGAGCAGCAGCAACTGAGAACACAGTGCATCCTGTCACGAAGAAATGGCGATCCCATTTGTAATGCCGTCCGACGACGAAGCAGGAGACCAGGGACAGCGGTTAGAGCAACTGATGCTTGATCTGTACGCCGCTTTGCAACAGGTCCTCCGAAGCCGGGCCGCTCAACATGCATCACGAAATCGTGAGTCGAACGGTTTTTTAAATCTCGTTGGCACCTATCTCGAGATTTTCCTACTTCTCCTTCTACAGCGAACAATGTATCGCAATGACTGATCTGTATAAACTGTCGCGTCAACTTGAGTTTATATCGTAGCAGAAAGAGACGATCAAACGACCGCCGTACTCTACGTGGTCATGCGACTCGTTGTCACGTGCTATGGCCACGTTTTTCTTAATTTTTCCATTTGGCCCCGGCGCTATGGCTAAGGTGTATCTACGGGGTAGGAACAATCTTACCACGACGCACTTTCTCGACGACTTTTCAGGAAGACGCATTCGCCGGAGACCGGGCAATTAGATAC
The DNA here is from genome assembly GCA_032399595.1 of Tetragonula carbonaria. Taxonomy (NCBI): domain Eukaryota; kingdom Metazoa; phylum Arthropoda; class Insecta; order Hymenoptera; family Apidae; genus Tetragonula; species Tetragonula carbonaria. The sequence continues at coordinate 8,688,427 of JAUCRC010000003.1, forward strand.
GATTTCATGTGAACCACGAGATATCGTCCGCGAGACGTTTTCCGATCGTCTACACAGAGGCTGGTGGATCTAGTCGAAACAAATATATATCGATATGAAGTATAGTTACACAGAGAAAGTTAAGCAAAGAAAAACAAAAAAAAAAAAAAAAGGAAAAGAGAAAAAGAAATTCTCAATGATTCTCGATTATTATAACTATTATGAATAATTCGTGATGTAGCTGTTGCGTGTGGTTTATAAATTTGGTCAATGTTATATTTTGAAGTGATGTTGTAAAATTTTTAATATTATTTAATCGAGCTCTGTGTATACTGTGTATACACTATGTATACTAATTGATATTTCTTCTTACTTTCTTGTAATCATTTACTTTGTCTGTCTTGTTTATTTATTTTTATTTATTGGAACGTATTTACTCCTTATTACATTATGTATACGCTTTGTAAACACCAATCGAAATTTGTTCTCAATAAACTTTGAACACGTTTGAGATTCATAATACGTGCGACGCAATTAATTTCCTCTTCTCACACGCGGGAGCCGCGGATATATACACTCGAGAGTAGGACAGCACGCTGCATATCGACTAGAAATGCAACACGTGGTTGTCGCCCAGTACAACGCGGATCACTTTCGAGTGGAACAACGCGACTCTGCACCCCCAATTTCCTTTTCAAAGTTAAAAAAAAAAAAAAAAAAGAAACCTTTCAGAATTACGTTTTTCGTTGACTTCTCGCAAAGATGTCCACATAGATCAATCAAAAATTTCACACTTCACCGTCCGTTTCATATGTTAAATTCATATATTAACTTTCCTTTGAAATTTTAAACCCAAGTTTTCAATGATTTTTCCGTTGATGTGTGTGTTTAGTAATCACCGATTGAAGCAAGATATTAAAACGGGACTTGCCTCAGAATATCACAGAACTATCATTTGTTCATTCATTTCGCCATTAAGTTCCGTTTTCTCACTGATAGCAGTAATACATATTACAGAATTAGAGTGTTATCTATATTCTAATTCGTTTTTAGCGAAACTGTGTAAATTCGAATTTCCAAAGCTATGTAATTTTCTTCGTTGACAAGAAATCACTTTCTTGCAGTTTTTTAAAAGTCGATTAGTCAGTAAATGAACGCGCAGTAAATTTGCGGAAATTAAGACGCAGAATTTAGGGAAGTTCACCTTGTGTTCGTTTGGAACACAAGGACTCGTGCGACGTACGCGAGCGATCGTCATCTCGTTCAGGTCGTTGACTCGCATCGGCTGTTGCACGATTTGTCGAAATTTCTGATACATTTGACAGCGGTCGTTGTCCCGTGAGTCAGCGTCGAAAAATCTTGGTCCATCGCGATGGTTGCGAGATATGCTAGTATTTTTTTTCCCGTGATTTCGCGAACACTGGAAAGAAAACGTAAATTGTGAAACGCGTGTCTTTGCACAATTTACGTTCTTTTTTTTTTGCGATTAATTAAATTTCAATCTTCTCAAGAGTTTGATCTTCGACATTCTGACGCTTTTTCCGTCAGAACTCGTTCGCTGTAAAATTTGCTGTCGCTTTGACTAACATTCAGTAGTGTTTTGCTTCAAATTAATACAACTAATACCATTCAGTGAAACGATTTCAGGTTGGTGACTTTTGTAACTCATTTTTCGTCGCGTACATCACGATCAGCTCTTTCTGAAACGTTTTCAGTTCAAACATAAATTTCTGTAGTAAAACTGTTTTGAAATCATTTTATCGACGAGAATGAATTGAAATGAAATATTCTCAATGTCATTGATCGTGGCATAAATCGGGCCACAAAGGAAACTCTGAAACTCCAATATGTGACACTAGAAATCACGATTCTCACGTTCATCACCACTTGAAATTAGTTTCAACTTTGTCCATTAGTTTCTCAATTCGCCCTTTCGCGATGCAATCCCTCATTGCAACAATAACCAGAGAAATTCTGCTGGTATAATATACCGTGCAAAACAGAAGATGAGCAGAGAAAGAAAGAGCGAGAGAGAGAGAGAGAGAGAAGAAGAGGAACGAGCCAGAGGCGTAAATTGCGGTAACTTATATTCGGCGCATAATGAAACGCGACTTTACGAGGGTGCAGCGAGCGAAAGGGGGCGAGTATACAGATGTAGCGTGGGTGTGGAGGCGAGAGTATGGCAGACGATGTCCGGCCATGACCCTGCACTGCTGCTCGAGCCTTCTTTATGGCAAAAAGAGACGGCGCGGTCGCTCGGATCGACAGGAGAATGAAGGAGGATGAAGAGACAGAGAGGAGAGAAGCGAGGAGAGAAGACCGATGGTCAGGCACACACCGGAGTAAAACGCGCCATAAAACGCGATGCAACGGCTCGTTCCCCGAATCTCGGATGTCGATCGTCCACCAGAGATTGCAGTATCGAAACCGTGAACCGTGGCTGCGACGATTGCTCGACGAGTGCCTCGATATCGTATCTTATACTTATGCTTTCAAATAGTACGTATATGTATATGGCGGATGGTCGATATTCTGAAGAGGTTCCTGTCTCTTCTTCTTTGCTTATCGTGCAATGATTTTCGCCATAAATTTCGAGGTCGTTGTTCTGGTAGTCTGGTGGACGTTTATTGGCTCTTTCATTTTCTAATCGTTGATTACATTTTTCGATGGGTTACTCGTGAAATTTATTAAACATTGAAAGTTGTTCACGATTGGATGTTATTTTCTCTTTTTCATTCGTTAAGGGTAGGTATGTAGAGACAAGAGAGCAACGTTAAACTACCAATCAGTTTATTTCAGCTTTGAATTATTCGCGCAACAGTCGTAATTTCATATTACTGCCGCTTGTAAAACGTTCCTGATCGAAGGTCAGTGCTCTCTGCCTGCTCGAAATGCGCGCGATTAACCGCGAGGAAACGTCGTCGGGTAGCATTCTGAATCCATTTTGCCACAGTTTCACGGCAATACGTCGCTAACGAGCCTTTGATCTTGCCGACCAGCGCATGGAAGTGTCCCGAAAGAAATTGCATCCGGTCGTCGCAAGTCTGTTTACTGTTGTTTCGGAGTGGCGCAACATTCCTTGAAAATGTCACGCTTTTTGAAAACAATATATCTTTTCGATAATAACAAAGATAAAAGTCTTCGGTCTCTCGAAAATGATACATACTCCAAATTCAATCTTCTCAGAAAACACCGTACCCGTAAATGAGAAAACGCAAATGGTAACTCGAAACTATTGTGAGAAAGTCACACATCACTGTGTGTGTGTGTGTGTGTGTGTGTGCGTGCGTGCGTGCGTGTGTGTGTGTGTGTGTGTGTGTGTGTGTGTGTGTGTGTTTTCAAATTCTGTCCAGTTCGTTTAAACGATTTCTTTCGTCAGATTGTCAAACGATTCTCCCGCCAAATTCGTAACCGTTTTCGGACTCGACAGAGAGCTACTACTGTGCTCGTAAATCCGCGGGAAAAGCAGATGGAAATTGGCAGGGAGGGTACCTCGGTTAGAAAGTTGAATTACGCGCCCGGTTCATTATTTTCCAAACGAAAATAGGTGGCGCGAAACGGTGTACGCGCGGGGGTCAATAACCATAGTTTGCCAGCGCGGTTTCAAGAGAAGATGCAGAATCTGGCGGGCCGCGTTGCATCGAGTCTCGGGGTTGGTTATTTATAGAAACAGCTGTGGCCAGCCCCGTTTCGAGTCTTCTCCCGTGACATTTGCAGAAAACTTCCACCTCGTCATCGATGCTCGCGTAAACGCGACCACGGTAATAACGATTACGCCGCGTTACCCGATCACGCTCCGCTTCTTTTCTTTTTTTTTCTCTCTTCCGCCTATCTGTTTTCACTCTCGTTCTCCCCCCAACGGTTCGTTTCCTCTCGAACGTCTTGTCTCCTCGAACGTTACGTTCCAACGGGCACACGGTCCTCTTTTCAGGCCCCCGGTGTTTTGTTCGCTGCGAGTCGCGACGCTTCGTTCCCATCGCGCGAAACCGATAAGAAGAAGAGTTGAATCGAACTGTTCCCGCGATCGCGCCTCTAATCGTAGGCGTTTAATTTCTCGGTACGAGAAAGATCGTGTGTCGTTCGTAAAACGATAGCCTTCGACACTGAACTTCGTATTATGTTACACTGTAAAGTAAAGTCCTGCGACTCGTGTCGGTGAATTTCGGACTAAATCTCGCCATCCTCCCGGTGGGGCCACCCTTTCCATTTTTTTTTTTTTTTTTGCACGACCAGCTTGGTTAACCTTTCCCTTCAATTGTCCACATTGAAACAAAATTCGTAGCGACGATTAGCTCGGTTGATTTTATTTCAGCTGTAGAGAAAGATTCTTGATCACAAATGAATAATCAGAATCACGAATTTTGATTGTTGAATTTTCTTTCAACAAACGGTCTTTCTACGAAATATCACTGAGGACAGAGTTCTGGGACTCGAATCTGATCGTAAATCCCAACGCGATCGTTTCACTCTGAATTCGCTTCATCACGGTTTTCCCAACGGAAGTACCGAAGACGATCGATCCGGAACACGAAGAACGAGAGCACCGACCGTGGTCTATAGACCTGATGAAATATTGAAAGGAATTCGTCATTGCCGATTGTCCGGTCCTCGATGGCCGTCTCCTTCCATTCATTCATCGAGCCAAGCGTTATTGGCGGAGCTCTTAAAATATTCATCGTACCAGTACCTTCCTTTCTCTCTCTCTCTCTCTCTCTCTCTTTCTCTCTCGCTGTCCCTCCTCTCCTTTCTTTTTCCTTTCTTTTCGTTGATGGTTCGTTATCGTCACCGGTGAATCGCGCTTTATCTTCACGACAGCCGGGACAATGCCGTGTCTTCCTTATCTATTCGTCAGAAGCAGGCTCGTTGAATTTTCTCGCTCACCTTTGGCCTTTTTTTCTTTCCTCCTGTAAACGCGAAACGTCGACGAGATTCAGGCAGACGTTAATCCGCCGGGAGAGAGAGAGAGAGAGAGAGAGAGAGAGAGAGTAACTTCCAGATCGATTGGATCAACGCCGTCCGAGTATAAGTTCTGGCAACGAGATTTCGTTCTGCTCTGCGCAATGTTCGTGGAAATATGTATATTAATGCACGCGGTAGAAACTTCCTTACTTCCACAAGAGATAGCTCGCACAATATTGGACTGGATAGCGAGTAATTTATTTCTCGAGTGCATCGCGAGCTATCTTTCGAAAATTGCTGAGAAATTGAAACTTCGCGGGTACGAAGAAAGAGAAGTTTCTTCTACAAGGTTCCAGAAAAGTTGCAGCTCAGAATTACATACGATAAAGAAGCTATCGCAAGTTTTAGATGAAAAAAAAAAATTCAGAAATTTTGTTGCGACTTGCCAGTTAATCTCGTCGGAAGGAAATTATTTGTCCACAGTTTAAATATTTATACGGATAACGTCCGTTATTAAATAGCGACTTCTCCGCGAGAAACGTGGCTATTTGTTTCGCGCGACGTGGATTGTTTTCGACTTAACAAGCCACAGTTGGCTCGTGGTTCCGGCCAATTAACGCCCTTCTCGCCAGGTTCTCGATTCTTATCCGCGGCGTCGCGTCGTTTTTAATTAAAACTCTAATTGTACCGTTCGCCGCGTGCCTTTCACGGATTTCGGCAGGTCGTTCGCTCTCGCTCGCACCGTGCAATCATTAATATTCATCGAGACGAGTAGCGGTGAGCGCACTTGGTGCTTCTCTCTCTCTCTCTCTCTCTCTCTCCGTGTTATACATTTTTACGCTCCCTCGTAAGCGTATTCTTCTACCGTAGGCGGCTCGAGCACGCGTCTCCAGCCGTACATGAAATTCGGCTGATTTTATCTGGCCGGCAACCCTTTCTTTTCGATTACCTCAACCCTTCGTGGTACCGCCTCGCTTATCGCCGCTCGTCATCGTGATTTTATCGAGCGTGAAGATCTCTCTGCACTGCTCCGCTTCTCTACGCGGCGAGTTACTCCGAAAAATGCACGACGACACTGCACGTTGCATGACTGCACGTCGAACAACGCGCGTTTTCCTAAATCCTCGCGTTCGTTGTTTGACAAACGAAAATGCCGAATCGTTTGCAACTGTTTGTCGAAAGAAGGGATCGTTCAACTCGAGAGAGAGAGAGAGAGAGGATGTTGTTTTCGTCTCTCTCTCTCTCTCTCTCTCTTTCTCTTTCTCTGTTGATGAGTATCGGTTTCATTATCGCAGCATTGAATATTCATGGAGAATATTACGAATGGTAATGTCGACGGTGTTTGTATTTCGAGCAGCGAGAGGAACGAAGTATGAAAAGCAATCGAATCGAGAAACTGCGTGGAATGTACGTTCCACCGCAGACGGTCAGAGGCCCGCGAAACCAGTCCTTTGTTCCTCTCGATGGAAATTGCGACTGTTGCACGCCGTAAAACTTATCGGCAATACTCCTGCAACACTGTAGAAACGGATATAAACTACACTCGAAAGTGACGCGAAGCTGAACGAAGTGGAGAATTTCAAGCGATATTTTCTTGCGACATCGTCGTGTGCACGGCTCTCCGGTGAGCTTAAAATCACGTTTCGTGTTCGTGGAATCTCGAACTTCTATCAGCTTGGCGATGGCGGAAACAGAGAAAGAAAGAGAGAGAGAGAGAGAGTTGATTTGCTTGTAATTATAATCGTCGAATAACGGTGGCAAGACGTGGCCGACTTGCGGCGGCTTGTAAAACGTAACGAGCGATTTGCTCGCGTTAACGATATAATCAGCGATACGCAGTTTCTCCCGGCGATTATACCACAGCTAACGGAAGCTATGCATCGGCCTCGTTGGCTGATAGAACTGTTTTAATCGAATTCGTCTAACGTTGCACCGCGGATACAACAACGATCCGCAACGAACATTTACGCGTGGTATTTACCTCTCGACGAGCTGTTCCCTTCTTTCTTTTATTTCCGTCGAATTCTCGATACTACACGAATTTCAAAATCCTAGATAGAAAATTTCAGATAGAACCACCGCAATGTTTCCATTAATCCATCAATACGCCAGAGTTTCCTCATCATCCGTACAGAGATATTACGGAGCCGAGGGCGAGTAGAGAGATATCGCAACCAATCAACAACGAAGCTTCGATTAATCCCGCCGACAACGAAATCGCGAGTCACGTAGTCAACAAGAGCGTAATCAATCGGTCGAGCGAGCTCTGAAACCGTTTCCTCGATACGACTTCTGCACCGCAGAATCCGATCGAGCTCCGGCTGCTTGCGGACCGAGTGGACAGAATTTATTGGGTAATCAGATAGTCGCAGGAAATCGATGGCCGGCCACGATCGTGGCGCAACCTTGTTCCCTCATTTTTTTTTTTTTTTTACGATTTTTCTCTCGTTTGCCCGTATCGCGATAACGTATCTCCGCGCCGTTCGTGGTCGCTTTCCATGCCGAGCAATCGCGGACTGCGAGATCTTTCCCTTTCGTCGAAAGCTATTGTACGAAACGACGAAATGATCGTTCGATTCTCAGGCAAAGCCCCCCCCCCCAAAAAAAAAAAAAAAAAATGGAGCACGCGGTGTGCATCCTCCTCGAGTTCAACGTAGTGCAATTTACGGAGAAGGAAATGTAAGATGGGGAGGGGGGGAGGCGCTTGTATCGGTGTTGCAGGTTTTACGAGATTTCCGCGAATCGTTTGAGAGTGAACTAAAGTAAGGTTTCGAGTAAGAAACCTCGTCTGTATGAGAAACGTTTCACCGTTGTACGGTACGATTTTAAGGAACGTTGCTCGAACGCTCGTCCACATCCTGGAGAAATCATCGCGTATTTACGACTCCGGTTTCTCTCTCGAGCGGGCACGACATCACGTATTTTCTATCACGGAACGAGAATTGTTATGCACGCGTAAGTTTGGTTCGATGGTCTTGGTCTTTCTTCGCGGCGTGACTCACTTGTGGTTTTGCGTTTTATTTTATCGAGCAACCGGCAACCTAGACCCGCGGTATGTATCTATCGAGCGTTTGAAAGCCTTGTTTTACTTTTATAGTTTATAGACTCTAGAAACGAGTGGCAACGTACGCTAATAAACAGTCGTATAAAATAAGTAAATCGCGTGGAAATAAACCTTTCCGCGAGGGCTTCCGATGGAAAACGGAGCGACCGATCGTTGCGGTGACGCAGTGCCTTCAGCTTCATTGTCTCTGAAAAGTGGCAAAAGCGTGACATAAAGCGATAAAAGAACGCGACGGTGGCGATGGTAGCGCGCACGCCCGTATGTATACGCTCGACGCCGCTCGCGACTCGCGAGTGTTTCAAAGCGCGAGTTGACGCGCGCGGCCGCGTGCACGCGTATTGCGTTGCTGGTGTGCGTGTCGGGCTGCAGCGGCCTTGAGAGGGGTTCTTTGTGCAGTTGAGCGTTCACCACGGCTCACGTACGCTGTCACGCACACGCGCGCTCGCGCCTACGCACACAGACGCGCGGCAGATCGCGCTCGCGCTGCTAGGGTTGACGTTGCACGTATACTGTAACAAGTTGCGTTGCACTTACGCGTTACAAAGGGCGCTCCATGTGAGTCACGTGCTCGCATATGCTGCCAGAGCTCGATCTGCTCCCACTCCTCGTCCTTTTCTTCTCTCTCTCTCTCTCTCTCTCTTTCTCTCTTATATCTCTTTGACATAACGCGTGTACATAATGTACATTGTCTCTCGCGCCAGTGTGTCCCGCTGTACACTCGAAATTTCCCCCTCGTTCTGCCACTTTTCTCTCCTTTTCTTCACCTTCCTCCTTGTTCCCGTTTTTGCTTCCTCGACTTCTGGCTTTTTTTTTTTCTCTTTTCCACCGCGTATTATCTCCGCCGTTCTATCTCTTCGTGGAACGTTTCCTTTTTTTTTTTTTTTTTGTTCCTTCTCTCCTTCTGCCGCGCATTCCTCGCTCCGTCTCTTCTGAACCATTTTTTATTTTTTTCGTTTTTTTTCTTTTTTGTCTAAATGTCTCTCTCCCCTCGACCCTCGTCGACTTGGCTCCCTTTTTCTTTTTCTTTCAACCTTCTTGTTCTTTATATACTCGTGCACGTTCCCCCTCCTCGTGGCTTTTTCGTCGGCCCTCGAAACACGCGTGCACGTCCTCGTCGATGCACGCGGATCCAAAGTGCGCGCGCGCGCATGCGGGTGTTGGCCACGTGCGCGCTGCACTTTTTGCTCGGGATGCTTTTATGGGTCGCGCGAGCCGTCCTCTTCTCGATTCCCCTCTTTCTCTCTCTCTCTCTCTCTGGCTTCTCCTCCGCTCGCGTTCTCCCTTCGTCGAGAAAAATTCGCCCCGTCAAGGACTCACGTCACGAACTTTTCGCATTACACCTGGCTCGAGCCGACTCGATGAAAATCGAGTGAAATCTCGGCAAAAGCGGATCGCCTTGGAATCGACAAGTCGGAAAAGCGGCTTGTGAAAAGTGCACGCGTATCGAGGTATCGAACCTTACAATCGAACCTTCCCCGGTGACATAAGGTTAGATTTTTGGTCTGGCCGTTTAACACGTCGCGTTCAAAACACGCTCGTAAATCACTGGGCGATAGAATCCGCGCTAATAAGCATTCGCGCGGATTGATGATTATACGAATCGTTTTTTTGGAAGAAGAACTCCGCTCGATTTGCTCTCTAAACGCACGTGCACGCGGTGTCTGTGTTTAGTGACATTTTACCGAGGAAAATCGCGAGATAGAAAGCGGCGAGGCGAGACGAGACGATCGATCGATAGGTTCGGATAAGCGGAGAGGCTGTTTTGCAAGCGGTGAAAAGTCCGCCGCCGCGCGTTTGCCAGGGATTTCGCGATCAGGCAATTCGACGCGAGTAGGCGACGTGTGGCCGATGCGCGCGCGCGTGCGAGTTGCACAAGTGAAAGAGAGTCTCGGGATAGTACCGGGGTCTGAGCGTGGTAGCGCGGACGTTTACTCGAAATGTCAAGGATGCAACCGGGCGAGCGTACGAGGGCGCACGCGCGCGCGCGCGCGACCGGTCCCCGAGACAATGGCGGCCGGAGGCGCGGAGGAATTGTTATTTTGTCACGCATGGCTTCGATTTACGCGCACATCGCGCGAAAAACCCGCTTGTTTAAATGTTTCTGCCAGCCCACGGGCACGCTTGGTCCCGTTCGCTTGTGTGCAAAGACGAATTTCATGGTGAATTAGGTTGCATCAACAAAGGAAGATAGTTCTTCCTTTTTCTTTTTTTTTTTTTTTTTGAGAAAATTGTTAGGACATCGAAAATTGAGATTGGACGATCATGATCTCGGTCTTTGCTTCCGTTGAAGGTTGCAATACCACCAGATTAATGCCATGCAATCTTTGTCCAGTCTTTGACAAGTATTTAAATTCGAAGAAGTGACTGGCTTGCTCGATGAACATAGGCTTCAGTCTTCTGTTTCACGCTGTTCGACTTCGTTTCGAATGTACGTGATGGAGAAACACGTTTTTTTTTTTAATCCGCGCCACTGCCGCGGAAACGTATAACGGACTTGGTGGATGATGAGTCAGTGATACCACGTCGCGATTATTCACGCGTCCGCGTCTTACCTGATTCCGGCGTTGCAAAGTAACTCGTCCGTTTCTCAAAGCAGCTGCTAAGCTATCGTTCGCCCGATAATTCGCCGCCGCTGCGACCAAATTCCAAAACCAGTTGCACGTTTTTACGAGTACCATTTCGCGGTTCGTAAAACGCGTTACTGCGTCTCCGAGGGTTCGCGAGCAGCAAACCCTCGTCGGGGGGGGGGGGACTCTCGGCGACGAATCGGCCGACCGCCAGCGAGAAAAGGCTTCGTTAAAACTAATTACCACCGGCCCTGACCTCTCAACTCGGTGTCCCGCGCTCTCTTAATTATCGAAGACGGTTGCAAGAAACGAGCGTTAGCGAGCGCGGCCGAAGTGCGTTTCTGTTTACCGGTTCTCCCTCAGCCGGAATTCCCTAGCTGCTAGTTGTTTATCTGGTGCTGACGCGAGAGACGTAAAACGTGCGCGGTGGCCACTTATCAATCGAAAAAAAAACGCTTCTTCGGGGCTTACTGGCGGTGATAAACGCGTACGTCGGGGCACGCATGGCAGTCCGATATCGAGCGTTTCCTGACCGTCAGATATACCTCACTGCTGAACCTCGCGAGCAAGCACTCGCTTCGTTTCCCCCCGCTTATTTTCTTCCTTTTAACTTTTCCGGTTTTTTCTTTTTCTTTCTTTTTCGAAGAAACGCGCTCACGATGGCGCACTCACGATCCGCGTTGGCAGTATCCTTGCAGGTTTCGCGTGTGTGTCATGCCACACGTACGTGTGTATGTAAGTGCGCGTCGAACGTGTCGAAATCGCGGAACGAAGGCTACGGTATCGTGCCGTTGTAAATTTTCAGACAATCATTAGCCAACAATGTCGCTGGTTGCCATTACAGGGCAACCCGGTGGCCGCCATTGCCACGTTGTCTAGCCAGAGCGTGGCATTAAACCTTATAAGCAAATCGCTCGGCCGTCATGCGTGCGTAGATCGTAGTATTTCCATTGTGTGTGACGCAACATTTCGCCTTTACGATTAATTACCGATGGCAAATCCAGATATACACGTTGAATACGAATCGGCTGGACCGAGCGTACTTCGTATTTCGTATTTCGTGTTATTTCGTCGATTACGGTATCGCGGCGAGTATCTGTTTTTTTTTCAGTAGGCAGTTCGGGAAAGATCGTTCGCGGCGATCGAAACGACGACGATGAATCGTCGTCAGCCTCCAGCTTATCAGCACGATCGAGGAAAGTTTGAACTTTATGCTCGCGCGTAAGGCGGCCCCGGGTTATCGAACGTGAATTTCGCGAATCCGAGAGAGATTTATGGGACCAGCCGATAAAACTTGACGCGCCGATGTGGCCCGCGAGTTTTGACAAATTGCGGTCGAAGGTGATTATACGTCTTCGAGAGGTTGCAAACGATGTCTTGAAATTTAGCTAAAGTTGGTATTTCGTTCGAGTTGTTTCAGACGACGATGGCGAGATAAACATTGTTTAGTAAGTCTAATTGCCGATTGTACGTTTGATCTTTCATCTTCGGCAAATCGAAAAAGTTCGATTCATCTTAGAGTCACTTTGCAAAGGTCACAGTTGAAGATCCCCAGACATTCAACGTTGATTCGATTGAAGTGGTTAACACAAAAAACAGTTTTCTTTCTTTCTCGATAGATCCTCTATCCTCTTGAAGATAAAATTGATAAATCGGAGAATTTACTTCAACTCTCTGAACGTCAAACTTTCCATTGAATTGACCACATTTCTTGCGTATTGCGAATCAGAATCAACACCAACGCCTCAGAGAGAGAGAGAGAGAAATCAAAAATCTTTTTCAAAATCTGAAATTCCTCGAAAGATTCTTGGATTATCTTTCACATTAGAATCAATATTAATAATTCTTTCTTCAGTAGTATATCCTAACTGTATATAATATATAATCCTATCCTAACTATATATATTCTCGATTATATATTGTATATAGTATTCTCGAAATATTCTTGAAATATATAACTTGAAATATATATAAATCTTAACTGTGTCTATATGTATAATAACTTGAACTGTTTTTGAAATATTTTTAAAATTTAACTATTTATAGATCCTAACTATATATCCTATCCTGTATATATATATATATATATATATATATATATATATATTTTATTATATATAATTTTGTGTGTATAAATTACTTGAACTATTCTCGAAATATTCTTGAAATATATAACTAGAATATAATTATTATAATATAACTATATAATTTAACTATTATAACATAACTATATAATTTAACTATTATAATATAACTATATAATATAACTATTCTCGAAATATATATAAATTCTAACTATATATATATAAAATACTTGAAATATTCTGGGACTAGAAGCAAACTAGAAGTTACATTGAACGAATTTCTTGTGTTCTCCAGATCGGTTGCCACGACGAGCGGGCGACAGTCGGCAACCGGTGATCCTGGTGGACTCGGACCTGTCCCGTATGCCGTTGCCGGATCTGGTGCTGTACGCGGTGGAGCAACTTCCGCCAGCATCACCACAGGTGACCGCGTCCGCGCCTAGCAGTCCAACCAGAGACGTGGCATTCCAGTTTCCGGAGTGCAGCAGCATCGAGAGCGATCAGGCACCGGTGCCAAGCCCGAGGCCACGGCCACGAAGACGCAGGCTTGCCTCCGAGGGTGGTGGCGCCTCCGCCATGAAGAAGGGGCCTGTCGAGTCCATTTGCAATAGCTGCTGCGGCCACTTCGGACACGGATTCAACGGGAGACAATGGGCGAACGTAGGTGCCAGTCTCAGAAATATCGCGGACGACTTCGATTCAATGACCAAGGTCAGTGAATTGAAACCACACCGGTACCAGGACCTCTTAACTTTCGATTTCTCTTTGACGATATTTCATTTCGCGAAGATTCTTTTTTGCTTCGATCGTGTCGTTGATGTAACTTAACACTCGTCGCGTGTCCGGCGAATCTTTCTCAACGAAGACTTTTTTTGGAGTTTATTGTCAATTTAGCCGAGATCGCCGAGAAATTAGAAAGATTTGTTATTTAAAATAGATAGTTGAAATTTCTGCATACCTACGCTCGCTTGCTTCTTTTTAATCTTTTTACACGTCAGTCATTCGTCGAGCATTTATAGCATCCGGCTATGTAGAGTGTAAAAATAGCGAAGACAGATATTTACCAAGGCGACGGGAAAGCAATATCGATCTCTTTGACAGTGAAAGAAGGGAAACCACCACAGGATGGGGTGGCTCTTTTGTTTTCAGCTTCTCGCGGTTGAACGTCGGGCTTATTGTTACCGCGTGCGGTAACGCCAAGTGTTTACGACTTTGAGTAGTACAGGTGCGAAGTGCACGGCGTAAAAATAATTACGTTGCGCGCTCCCTGTTGTCACAATTCCGTCCACCCCCGCCGCGATGCTCTTTCACTCGTCGTAAAGCCACCCTTTGTAGCGTGACTTGTTGTAAAAACGCAGATGCCAACGAGGAATGCCTGTGAAATAGAATTTCGCCTACCCTCGCGGCACATTTTTACTCGTTCAATTTCTAAATTAATTTCACCCTATCCACCCCTCGTCGTGGCGCGCGACTTCGAAACTTTTTGATTATCACATTCGTGCATAGCCACTTGGTGTATGTAGATATTACATGTTATGTCACGTCTAACGAAATCTTAGTCCTCGATTAATTTGTTACTACGTCTAATTTGTCACTTTATATTCGAACGCTGCAGATATTAAATCTTGAGCTTGCAAATGTGAACCATTCGTTTCTATACAGCAAAGATTATCACTTGAAAAATTCGACGAATTAATGAATTTTCCACCGATCATTTCCGGAAACCAGGTTAACATCGTTAACAACCGCAAGAACTTCGAGTATGCGATCTTGACGACAAGATCTGCCAAGCTACAGTACAAAATTCAAATTTAAATTCGGAACCCAATGATCTTGCACTTTGCTCGCAGGATCATACCTGCTCTTCAGCATCGCAATACAATCTTCTTCGCACATAAAATTCGATGCATTCCTGCTTACGGGGGAGCGGTAGCAATTCCAAGAAAATCGATCGAAGAATTCCCTGTGCGATATCATCCACACGGTCGCACGTTATCCACGATTTAATGGTCCCACGAATGATTCAGTGTCTCTCATTTCGCCACGGTTTCTCTCTCTCTCTCTTTGGGTTACGGTAGAAAGGAGAGAAATTGGCGTGGTTGGAGTGGGTCAAACCAAGGCCATAAACGCGAATTTAGTTATATCGGTGGCACCGACGGTATCCCACGGGCGCAATAAATATCTGCTCGCCACCGTTAAGACGTGTAGTATTGCTCTCAGCGCGTATGACCCTGCGCGAAGCCGCCACTTCATCACAGTTTCACTCGCTCTGCAGCTAGCTTCTCCCCACGTTCCCCTGTCTTTCTCTTTCGATCGCACGATCGATCAAATACGTACGTATCGATATATGTACGGCCTAGGGAACGACGTACCAGTGATTTTACGAGCCGGTGCCCGGTTGTTTGTCGCGGCGATAGGTGAGAGAAAAAAAAAAAAAAAAGAAATAGGATCGTCGCACCGATTTTATGGCGGAAATTCCATTTTTACATCCGACCCGGATGAAATTGCTCGCGGACGCTTGTAAACGAATTACGGAAGATCGTCTGTCAATGCAAAAAAAAAAGTCCGCGGATAGATATATTGCGTGATTGGATTGAATTTCGTGATGGATTCGCGCGTCACGTTGGCATCCGTGTCAGAATATTTTTGGAGCAGTTTTTCTTCTGTTGTCGGCAACGAAGGAATCGTAACGCTTTAGCATACGATTATGGTGGTTCTACGAGCTTCGTTGCTACTTGAATTGCTGAGTTATCAGAACTCGATTCGGAGACAGATTCAATCTTAGTTTTAAATTAACCCTTTGCGGTCGTATTAAGTTTATACATAGGTGTCATGCTGGTCGGAATTAATTTTCGTTGAACGAACATAATGTGATACATAATGTGCAAGATTATGAAGGAAAAATAAAATTTATTAATTCTTTTTAAACTTTAGATATATGTAACGCAATAGTATGTTTTAATTTTATGTAAAAATTATATTTTTATAGTTCTCCATCGTGTGGTATCTTTCGAACCAGTCTCTAATATGAAGCCCTGGTTTTCGAGAACATGTGTCGCAAAAATAATTAGTTTGGCGTCTTTCGTCCTTAATTTTTCTGTTTGAACATACAGAACAATCTTTACTCTTTACATCTTCACAGTGCCGCAATATATGTAGTTTGCCATTAAGCCTTTCCTCTTTATCTGAGGACGATGGTCTTCCTGATTTTGAAGAGGTATGTTCCATCACGAAAATCACCTACAAGTTATTCCACCAATTTCCGGACAAACATAAAATGTGACATAGGCGTCTCGTTTTCTCTTCTAGCTGACAACTTATATAAGATGTAGCTATTGATCGCGCATAACTCTAATCTCCAGAAAAAAGTTCTTCTCCACCACTCACATGACTTTCTCATAAAATAGTATGAACTTGCATATTGCAGAATTAACTAGTATAAATATTCTCAAAACAACCGTTATCACTTTCTATATCAAAGTTAGTGTTCAATGAGTCAAAATAAAATTTGTCATCTCTACTTTCAATTTTACGGTACACTTCTTTTTACCACTTTTAGAGTATTACTTTTAAAATATTTTAAGAAGCGAAAATGCCTAATTACACTGAAACACAATTTGTAAAATATTATTTCGAATTATACGTATCTCCGAAGCTTCGTCGACTTAATATAACATAAGATTAGTATGGTTCTTTGTTGTGGCGGCTGAGAGCAGACATACGACCGCAAAGGGTTAAAACTCGTTTGGTAATAATATTCGCGATATTTATTTTTCGCACGACAGAAATCCACTCGTCTGAACGCCGGGTTATAGCCGTTATAGAGAACTCGATTTAGTCACCGGCTGAAATTTCCTTCGAAATAAACGGAGTTCTAGTATCTTCCACATAGTCTAGACAGTCTGCATCAGAGAAAGAGAGAGAAAGAGAGAGAGAGAGCCTCTAATAGGCAAGTATAAACGAACATAAAAACGGACATCTAACCCCCGCTAGTAATCATCGACTCGCCTCTCACGAGAGAGGAGGAGAACAGTTTCTGCGGGAACGATTATTACGGTCGGTCGTTCTTTTCACTTAACGTTACGTCGCCGAGCAAGAGGCAGAGAGTCCTTTCACGCAGGTTTTACGAGATTCACCGTGATTTGCCCCGCGACCGACCGACCGATTGAAAAAAAGAAAGAAAGAAAGAAAGGGAGGAAGAAGCCGAAGGCAAACCATCTAGCGAGAAGACGGAGCAGAGAGACGGAGAAAAAGATGAACAAGCCGGAAGGGCGTTCCTTTAGCGTTTCCTTTATCCCTCGTCTCGGCTTCACCTCGCTTTTAAAGGTCCACAACGGCGTGATACTCAATCCCGCAACGTCTAATTATTGCTGGTTAAGTGGTGGTAATTGAAGGGGGGCGAACGGATCCGTGAAATTGAAGAAACGTTTCGCGTGGCGCGGTTGTTGCCGAGAGGATCGGATGCCGATCGGCTCGGCAACTCGAGCACCCAGAGGCTTGTTGATAATACGAATCGTGGCGAATTCTCCGCCGAGGGAATTGTCTCTACGGAATCTCCGGCATGGTGTTTGCCTTCCTCCCTCTTGGGGAATCAAAGTGTCAGATTAATCTGTCGATGGACCAGAGAGGAAATCTCTGTCTCTCTCTCTCTCTGTCTCTCTGTCTCTCTATTTCTCCATCTCTGTGTACACAGGATAGATTCGTGTCTTATACGTGACTCTCTTTTCCTTTTTTCTCTTGTCCTTTGACTGTTCGATATCTTTATCTGGTGATAAAAAGTCGCGTTTTGCCCGGAGAAGGCATTACTTTGCTTCTTTTATTTTAGTGGATTTATGCCATCGGCGATGAAATTTGAATGATAATTCATGTTGATTAATTTGATGATTATTGATAATCTTTGCATTCTCGTCCGGGTCATAAATGATTCGTGTCTTTAAATAAATAAAACAAATTACATTACGTTTTCAATATTAACCCTAATTTTCACTCGACTGTGTCTTTTGAAGGGACATTCGTACTTAAATCTAGCCAACAGCTCGAACTTTCTCTTTTTCATAATTTGCTGATAATTATAATGAACGTGTACATTTGGTGTTGTACGATGCGATGTATAGTAGCATAATATCTGAATAAACGCCTATATAAAAGGCTATAAGAACGAAAGCTATAAGAAAAACAAAAGTACTTCAGAAGAAGAAATTGACACTCGATAACTCACGCAAACTAGACTTTTTATTGTTTTTTACGAAAGTTTAAAAAATGGTGGAGGATATTGTTTCTCTAGCAATTGAAACTATGCGTCTCGTATGTTACACTTGTTCTAGCAAACCCGCGATACACGCTGATGATCGCTTTAAATTTAAATGATATACGATGTATTACAAAGATACAATCAACAAAGTTTCGTGTCAAATGCGATTTGAATGATTATTTCCAGTGCTACGTCATTTTATTTACGAAGTGATGCTTCAAAAACGAGACGACACAGAGAAAAGTTTGTCGAGGGCAAAGAGTTATATATTCGCGAATCGAGCGAATATTTCAAATCTAATTGTAAGCTCAGTTGTTTACCCTGATTCCTCGGTAATTCGTTCATCTCTCATCTCGAGTCGTTTTATTGACACCGGCAGCGAAGAATTTCAAGAATCCAACCGAGGCGGTCACGACACAAAACTGGGGAGCTGTTAACTTTGACCGCGAAACTCTCTTCATTCATCGTTCTTTTTTTAATCCGCAAAACGATGACTTATTGACTTACTGACCCTCGTAAATTGCTCTTACCGGATGTCATCGCCGGTTTTTCGCCGGTTTTTCTCGGAGGCAGAAGGAAATTGACACACAACGATCGGAGGAATTCGTGTTCGAGTGTAAGTTGCGAGCACAGGTCCCCCTTCCCCGTTCGTTCCCCATTCGTCATGGGAAGGCACCGCTTTACATATGCATGGAGAGTAAGCGAGCATGTAACGGCTAAGTGGTCACATCCCCTTACGTGAAAGTTAAGTGAGCATGGCAGCACGAGCCGTGGCTACGGGCCGAGAAAATTATCTTCAATTATCTCGTGCAATCGCGAGCCCTGCTTCCCATTTTACTCTCTCTCTCTCTCTTCTTCATCTTCTTCGTCGTCTCGCCGTCTGTCGATCTTCTCGATCTTCGTGACTCGCGATCCGTGATTCCATTGTTCGCGGAAATTATTGTAAGAAAATGTGGATTCGCGGTGAGTTCGCGAAAATTCACGAAGAGCATCAAGGGAGCCCTTAAGATTCTAATTGACGAGTCTTGGAAGAAACAGGAATACCTCGTGAGGAATTTCATTCCTCGGGGGAATAATTTGTAGATGAATAGCGACGCGGTTAAATGTTCAAGTGCTTCGCGGACTTGATGTTCTCGGAAGCCCTGTCGAGGGAAATTGCCCCGCCGAGCTTTAGATTTCCACGAAGTCCGCGGCACGGTTAATGGAATGTTTCGCCGTTGGCGAACGTGTATCGGTTATTCAAACGATCGACGCGCAAATTGATACATTAGACACTCCGGTGGTAACGTAACGGGTCCACGATTGGTCGTCACGGCAACAACATCCTGTCCACTCTTCTTGCCGGTTACTCTCTCTCTCTCTCTCTCTCTCTCTCTCCGCGAGATAATCGACGCTCCCTTCCGAAGCACGCGATCGACCGTTCCGTCTCAAGATTCGCGTCTTGTACTTGCACCATAATCTCTCAGGGTATCCGCCAACATCGAATCGTACCGCGCGTTTTATCGTAGGTTCGATAGAGCTCAGACCGCAAATCTCCGTTATCTATTGACTTTTTCTTGACGCAGCCATCGCTGAAAAATCGTCGAAAAAACGTCAATGGCCATTTCCACGGTGAGCTGCGCAATTCGTCGCTCAACTGTTTATATCCCGAGCGCCGGCAAACGACGGACAGGGTTGTTGCTCGTTTTCTACCGAAAGACTTTTATTTGTTAAACGTACCTTCGACGCAGGCATCGACGTTCGTTTCAATCCTTTGACTATATATGCCATATATATACGCTTGACGATTAATTATTTCTATCTTGTACTCTCGCGATACGAAATAAGGGAAATTCGCAATTTCGTGAAGTCGCTGCGGAATTGGAATTTAAGCGGAGGATTTGTTTCATCCTTTGACGAAACGTCGTAACGAAGGAGTTTCCTTTGGAAAGTAGGTTTCCGCTGCTATATTCGACAGGAGGATTTGCGAAATCCATTTGCAGTCTGAACGCGACGTTCTTTCGCCGAATTGTAAATCGTCGATCCGATGCGATGCAGTTTCTCCTTTATTCTTAAAAAAAAAAAAAAAAAGAAAATAAAGAAGAAGAACACAAGTTCCTTTGGATTGTTAAAGCCTTAGTTTTTCCAAAGACGGTAGCTTCTTCGCTCGGAGGAATATTCGCGCGACGCAACAAACCGACAAGTTTAATTAAATTTGTGCCCGGCGAGGTTCCTCAGGATCGACGATCTCGTCCCGCGTATTAAATCCCCCCCTCCTCCCGCGCGCGTTTCCTGTCCGTTGAATTATTAATCGCAATCGCAGGGCCACTCGAATTAAAGTTGCAAGGCTGAAGTTGTTGCTGCGAGCGCGTTTCTCTCTAATCCTCGCATTAAATCAACCGCTGTTGCGCGTACAAAACGGCGTTTTCAGAACGGAGGGAAAAGAACGAAAAAAAAAAAGCGGCGAGAAGAGTTGCCCGGTCGCGGTATAATGGCGATATGCAACCGGCTGGATCGCGCAATCGGCTGCCACGAACAATTAAAATTTACCGTCCAAAAAGCAACGCAATCGTCGGCGACCGCGGGTCGCGCATAAATTTTCGCGTCGAACGCAGGGAAAAGAACGAAAGCTCGAGCGAAACGCGCTCGCTCAAGCGTTGTGTTCAGGGCGTTCTCTTCCGGGCCCGGAGCAATAAAACCTGCTCGCCATCTTTTCATACGCCGTTCACGGACGCTCGGAGAGAGAAAGTTCCGAGTCGCAGGTGGCTCGATGATAACGCGCGTGAAACGTTCGCTCGGCTTCGCACTTGCCGCGGATAGTAATCGAGATAAAAGAAAAAAGAAAAAAGGAGACCAGTTAACAGAGCTGAGATCGCGATCGAGAGACCGGGCGGAGATTGGATCGAGTTAGGTAATTCGAACTTCTCGACTTTGCCACGTTTCGGGACGAAGATTCTTATCATGAATTTTATATCGAGTGTCGATCTTCTTCAAACAAGATTGGAATCTTTGCGCTTCTCGTTTCGATCTGTTAGCGGCAGGGAATGTTCTAAGTGAAAGTTTCTAATCTCGCAAACTATTCGTGCTCGCGTACTACTTGCGGGTACATTTTAGAAAAAAATAGGTGTAAACTGGTGAACGATATGACAAAAAAAGTTGCTATTGAAATTTATTCCACTCGCGATGTACAGATCGCATTGAAGAAAACATTGATAGACATCGATATCTTCCATGTACAAAACGTTGTCGTATTTGTTCGAAGAACGTAGAAATATACACGTAGAAATATACAATTAGCGATTTCGATTGAATTCTCTTGCGTTTCAAGTGCTTTCGAGTATCTGTGTTTCTTGCCACGAGTAGCATTAATAATTCGTGCTGCGACACAGCAGTCTCTCTGGTGCAGGTTTTACTGCCTGAAAGATTCCAGAATTTAAGAAAAGAAGCGGAAAGAAAGACGTCGGGTAGCTCCTCGATAAGAACTCGGCGAACTGTAGTGTTTCTGCCGGAGCAAAAATCACAGGGAAACGAAGAGAACCAAAGAGAGACAGAGAGAGAGAGAGAAGGAGGGAGGGAGGGACTGGGGCTAAGGCTCCTCTAATTGGGAGTGTCCTAATTGGACGGAATTACCGTCGATTCGACACTCCTTGCGGCTAAGCCTCCGGCGTGGAGAAAGCACCGCGCTCTTTTTATCGAATTCTCCGCGATCCCTTCGAATTTACACGAGAGAGATGCTCGAGGGGGAACACGACGCCGCGATTAAAGTCTACTGGGCACCCTCCCCCCTCCTTCCCGAGTTTCCGGGGAAGTGAACGCCGGCGCCCCGGCGCCTGCTTGCGCGAAACACACAAATCGCGGCCTCGGGAGAGAGAGAGAGAGGCCGCATTAATGCCGGTTAATTGTCAATTAATTTCCGCTTTGAAGAATTCCCACCGAGAAGCAATTGGCCCGCGAAACTTTCCTCGCTTAAGAAAGCCGTGTCTCTCCCCGTCCTCCGGCTCTCCTTCGAACACAAAGGTCTTCGTTATAACTTCCACCGAACGATTCATTATCCAATTAGTCATTAGTCAAGTGGGGAGCGGGGGGAGGGTGAAATCTACTCGACCGAGGCTTATCGATATCGTTCTAGCAGTTCGATCTATTTGCGAACTACACTTTATCCGGAGGGGGAAAGGCGGAAGGGGAGAACAACCGACGAAGTGATGTGGAAATGATGTCACTCTGTTTCGCTTTGGAAATTTTACGTATTTACAGTTTCGATTTAATTTCCATGTAATACGCGAATATTTCGAATAGTTTGCGTTATTGTGATGTTAACACGTTGAGAGTGACACCCCGTCACCCAATTATGGGTAACGCGTTTCTTCGTTCATTTATGTAGGACTTTACGAATAATGTACAAAAATTTTACACTGTCTAACGAACATTTTGAGGATAAAAATATCACAAACATACTTACACGATGTAAAGACTTTGGAAGGCAGGATGAAACTGACGAACCAAATCGAACGGACACCAGATGGCTGGGAAAGTATTCTAAACAAATAGTTATCTCGATGCTGCTTGTCTAAACATATATATGCACCTCTTGAGCTGACTCTTGAGCACAAATGTCACCACAGCATCTCAGATTTATTTGTTGCCCAAATTTATTTAATGACAAACGGTTACCTATGTACAGTTGCTAAAACCGTAGAACAGACTAAAAATTAACAGCCAGAAAACAAATCAATTTCAAACAATCTCAGTTGCAGTATAAAGTAGATTAATTATAAGCATATATACTGTTAATCTGTCACACTGCGGTGATGCATGAGTTTCCTGCAGGAAACTCACTCGATTCTCGTTGGGTGTTCAACGTGTTAACCACTTCATCGCCGTGCGTGCACCGGTGCCCAAAATAAAAGCGAAATTAATTTCTATTTCTTAACAGTGACATCTAGAATCATTTTCTAACACTAAAAATATCGAAAAAAAAAATATATATATATACATTCTTCTTTGATTTTGGATATATTTAAAAGCTGCTTCGAAAAAAAAGGCAAGAAACAAAAATTCGCGTGCGAAATGAATTTGCGGCGATCAAGAGGTTAATACGAATGATTTTTCTATTTTGCCCGATGCAATTATTGTATTTTGGTCGTTGGTGGTTCCAGTGTTAAAGTATCGATCGTCTCGAGAGATCACAGATCCGTGCGCCAATAGTTTCGCTTCCTTTTCTCATCCGCTGTGAGCCGGTGTATCTTTCCCATTGCGAGGAAACGGAAAGATGAAAGGGAGATTTCCTCTTTGTTTCGTCGGTCACACCCCTGCTCGCGCGACTTCCGATCCTCGTTTCGTCTTAATCCACTCGTGGTTGGCCGGATGTGCAGTAATAAACGGCGAGGAACGGGGGGGGGGTGAGCTCAATCTCCGTGAGCAGAGGCTTTTGCGGGAGGTGGGGGGAGGGAGGCGATGGCCCGTAATATCTGGTCATCGCCGGCTTCGATGCCACCCCAAATACAACTCAGCCCTCGTCGGTTCGCGCGACGGTGGATAGAAAAACACTTGGCGGGTGTTGCCTCGTCGCGAGGAGAGAGATTACGTGACGAGGGGAGACGAGGCTGCGAGCGAGCGAAGCCGAGAGGAAGGCGTCGCATTAAGAAAGAATTATGGTCTATGGACTTTTCTCGTCGGAGTCCTCCTCGTCGATTAATAGCGTCCCTTTCTTCTCGCTCCTCGCTTCTTCTCCTCCCACCTTCCGCGAATCCGAGATCCTGGTTTCTAACTAACAATAAGTCTCGGACTTACTCGAAAATGAAAATATTTGAACGATTGAGAGTGCAATGGACGTGGGTCGCGACCTATATATACTAAATTTGGGAGTTGCAGAAATTTTAGCAAAACTAAAAAATTAGTGTGTATATTCGTCTCTAATACGTGGTAAAGCTACATTTCGTGTACCGAACAATTGCTTTCGATTGAATTTCCTCTATGATTTATTATCATAGGCAAATGTTACAATTCGTTTATGCCTGGTTTATACATTTCGCAGGGTCGTGAAAATATTTAGAATATCGGATAGAGGAGGTCGCTAAGTGGGGAAAGTTTGAAAAGCCCTGGGATAGATCAAGACACCTTATTAGACGAAGTAAACGATCAGATGCTACAGCAGAGTTAGTCTCGATCTACAGAAAAGAGAGAAAAAAAAAAAAAAAAAAAAGAAAAGAACAAATTTCACAAAATACTCAACAACGAATTGATCGGTCCTCTGCTTCTGTTGCAGCCCGCCGAGATGGGGAAGAATCGATTGCCTGCGATGAGCCCAGTGTTCGAGGACACCAACGACAACGCGAACGAGTCGAGCGACGGTATCCTGTCGTTCATCCCAGCCGCTCTCCGCGAGACCCTGTGGACAACGATGGCTCTGTACCTCGGTTGGAGGCTAGTCTCTCGTCTTCGATAGATGCGACAGAACGGTCGCGTCGTCGTCACGACGAGCGACTACTCGGCCCCGAGCACCCACGGAGCAACCACCTACGCTTGGAACCACGTCGGGGACAGCCAGTACTACGAGCCGCTACTCGGTAACCCAGCAACTGTTCCTTCCTGGCACGTTGCGCGCTCAACGTGCGCTCAACGGATACCATCGTCCGGCGCCTATTACTCCAATATCGTAAGACCTGCGATGGCTAACCAGCAGGAGGAATACTGTCTGGATGGCTCCTGCTGGACGTCCTACCAGCGCGATACGTTGTATGATTTATTTTCTATGTATGCGTGTCTTACGCCGTCCGCGATCGAGAATGCACTGGCGTTGTATCGTCCCTATCTTGTCGACGGTGATATTTTGAGCAAGGAGGGCTACGACGAGGATGAGGAGGACGAAGAGGAGGAGGAGGAGGAGGAAGAGGACGAAGAATACGGATGCGAAGGTATTGATAGCGGTATTGACGACGAGGACGACGAGTACGACAAGGGCGGAGCTTGTCAGCTCGTTGTTTGTCAAGGAGTCAGAGTTACCTGAAGCGAAGTACCATTTGATGTTTGTGCCCGGTGTTTGTTGTTCGACGATGATAATGAAAGGAGACCGACGCGGCGTCGCGCACGTTCTCGAGCACAACAACTGAATTCTGCCTCGACGACGATACTGAGAGACTCGCGTCGCGATCCTTGTTTCTTTTTATTGATGTAGCGCATCGATGTTGGTGTAGCTCGTAGTAATTACTCTTAGAGCAGTAGTTAGAGCGTCATCTTGCTCGGGATACGTCCCCAAGGACGTGATCTTTGCGCGATCGGTTCGACGTAACATCCGACAAGGTGCATTCTCGGTCGCGGCGGTGCATTTATCGAACATCGACTTGTTCGTTCGATCGTGCCGATCGTGCCGCCTTCCAGTTTCGTTTTGCATGGCAAACGATAAAGGAGGGGAGAACAGGAGAGACGTGTTACACGTTTCTCACCGTCGGTACTCGATTACTCGAGTGTGTAGCATCGACGACGAAGGTGACGATCGGATTGTGACACACTGGTCTCTAGGTGAGAATGACGGGAAGTCAAGAACGAGATCCAAAGAGGATTTAACCGAATAATCAAATGATGATCTCATTACGGATATAACATAAACAGAATTAAATAAAGTAGTGCGATCACGGGAACGGGACAGAGAGAGCAGACAGTTTCATTTTTTCTTTCTTTCTTTCTTTCTTTCTTTCTTTCTTTCTTTCTTTCTTTCTTCTTCGTCTGTGTTTTATTTTCCATGATTTTCTAATTATCGATTTGCCTATTCTTTTTCTTCTTTTTTTTTTTCTTTCATTTTCGTTACTGCGAAGCGAGACATCGCTTTGTCCCGTTCCCATCGGTAGGAAGTATTTTGACGTGGCTTGTAGATAACGCGGTTACCTAGCCGATACAGGCAAGACAGAACTCTATCTGGGATATAATGATATATGTACCATGCTATATCGTCCCGCGAACGATCGACGATCCTCGACGAGTAAGAAAGAAAGAAAAAAAAAAAGAAAGAGATAGACAATTCTGTCGGAGAACAGAGTTCAAAATTACAATTTGGATAATGCAATTTCAAAGCAACGAAGAGTGAAAAACGAGCTAATTGGTCTGTGAATAACTTCGATTTTTGAAGGTAAACGATCGTGGATTAGATCGGATTGGTGTCGTTAGACGTTCATAGCGATGGTCCAATCATCTGTATATAGAAAGTATTTCAGAGGGAAGTTTTTTTCTCTCTCTCTTTCTCTCTCTCTTCTCTCTCTAACTCTCTCTCTCTCTCTCTCTCTCTCTCTCTAAATGTATTCGAAAAGTAAAGGAACATTTAAAAAGGAAAAAAAACGATATTACGAGAAGAAAAACTCGAAGAAAATACAAAAAAAAAAAAAACAAAAAAAAACGAAAATGATGCGCGATTGAGCAGATAGGGAAACGGGCGAGGACACGTAACGAGAAAAAGGGGAGCAACGTACTGTAATTGTATAGTGGATTTAACTAAAGTAATTAAAATTCAGTAAATTAAGTCGACGTTTAATAATTAAAGTATATAATCGATAGATCGCCGCAGGGCCGCAGCATCTTAATTGGCTGGCTGCGAGACCCGTAGACAGTTTTCGAATGATCTCTGGTAGCTTAGTGGCGGCCTCCACCACGAAGGACGCCTTTCACGACACACGAGGCAAAGGATTTTTTCACCTTTTGCTTCTGTCCTGTGTCACTTCTTTTTTTCTTTTTTTTTTTTAATTCTCTTTCTCTATGTATCTCTCGCTGTCTTTTGTCTTTCGTTCATCTTCCGCGTGTATCTTTCCCCCTTTTTTTCTTTCAATCGCGCGGTACCTCTCGCCGCGATAATTATACATTTTTTTTTCTTTTTTTTTTTTTTCATTCACGATTGACGCTCGCGTCTCGTCGTTCCTTTCTTTTTTTTTTCTTTTTTCATTTTTTTCGAACACTCATTCGCTCCACTCTCGTCGCCCTGTTCTCCTTTACCGTTCACAACGATTTCTCATCTCCAAATGATTATTCTCGTTTCGTCTCGTTAATTAGCACGTACATTTTAGGTCTTGGTTGTTTCGTATTCGCGATTTCAGGCCGCGTGTCCCGCCGACACTGGCGCGAACGTTCTCAGTAGGATGTTGCAAGTGGAATTTATAATTAAAGGATAGTTAGTGTCCCCATTTCGAGGCTCGAGCCATTCCCCTCGAACTTCTCGAACGGGATGAAACCAAAATCATCATAAGGCTGTCGATACGATAGTATATTTCTGTGGATCGTTCTATCTGTCTCTCTGTCTGTCTCTGTCTCCCGAATAAAGACTTTTCCCTTTATATATATATATATATAATATATATATATATATATATATAAAGTATATAATATAATTATCAATATTTTTTATTACGATTATTATTATATTATTATTATTATTAATATTATCATTTTTTTTATTATTTTGTTTGTTCATCCCTTTTCTCTTCCATGTTTAAAATAACATATAAGATTTTGCGACGTACCTCGTCGAAGTATTCCAATATATATATATATAGAAGGTATAGTAGTATTTATTTATAGATCGTATTAGTATATATATATATATATATATATATATATATATATCTAAAAAAAAAAAAATAGGATCGCGCGGGAGGTATCCGTGTCTCTTGTGAGCTAGTAATTAATGCTGCCATTCGTCCTAAACCCGCGAACGTGAGAGTGTGTCGTTTGTTGAGAGTGAAAGGAAAAACACGTGAACGAAAAACCTGATTGATCTCGAAGCGTTCAGCCTTGTCTGAACGCTCCTCCGAGAGGGGCGTATAAGTTTTTCCCTCTCTGAAGCGAGAGAGAAGCAAGGATGATCTAAACGATACGACCCCTCAGAGAAAAAAGAAACGTGCAGAGAGAGAGGATGATTGTTCGATTAGTAGTTCTCCGAGGAAGAATTCCGACTTGGTCACGCGTTCACACGATTCGGTTGAACATGAAGCTGAGCATCTGCTTGCCACGCGTTACTCGTGTGTTCATTGTTCCTACTCGTTGTCGTCGTGCCAATTCGAAATAGTTCGACGGACGAATTAGACCTTAGGATTCTTGATGTTCTCGTCGTAATGTAGTAACTTAATATATATATATATGTATGTATGTATATATATATATATAGATATATATATAGATATATATATATATAACGTGTCTTTTCACGGATTTACTCGTCGCCAGAAATCATCACGAGCATGTTTCTGGGGAGCACAAGTTCTGTAGTGAGCCGACTATATATCTCTCTCGTTTCGCCTAATGTGATCTCGTCCAATGTGTGTTCATTTGTTCTTCCTCTTGGTTGAATTAATTGGCGA
This sequence comes from Tetragonula carbonaria, assembly GCA_032399595.1. NCBI lineage: Eukaryota > Metazoa > Arthropoda > Insecta > Hymenoptera > Apidae > Tetragonula > Tetragonula carbonaria. Next base: position 8,716,587 of record JAUCRC010000003.1, read on the forward strand.
TAGCAGCTGTGTGCCCGACAGGTGGTTCTTCAACCGTGTTCTGTCAATTCGCGTTTATGTTAGACGATTGCAGTTGTGAAACGATTCGGATTGTTCGGAATTCAAGAATAATCGGAATCGACTCAGTTTGGTTTGATTCTCGAAATCCGCGTTTACATTTGGCAACTTGGAATTAGTGAACGATCAGGAGTCGCTTCAGCTAGAAAGAGTAGGATTTCAAGAAACAAGAGTCAATTGCCCGATGTGAACGTGAGCTTCGAACGGGTGCACGAAGGATTATTCGTTCGTTCGATTTGTGATTTTTTTTTTCTTTTCCACGATGTTTCTCTCTCGATCGATTTCCTCGATGGTTCGACGTTACGTGGTTCAAAACTCGGTTCAGGTTCACCAGCAACTTGTCTCCGATTTTTCGCGTCGTTTTACACTTTGTTTTCGAGAGTTCGTTCTAGGTTCTTTGTCGATCGAGTTTTCTTCTCTCCTCTCTATTTACCCGAGGAGGGGGTAAACGCGAGAGTGAGCAGGATCGTCGTACAATTGTGATGTAATAAGATAGTAATTGCCATTGGCATCGAATAAGAAAGGGAGCCGGCGAACAGGGGCTCTCGTTGCGCTCGCGAAACCTTTTTATATTAGCATTCCGACCAAAGGGAAAAAAAAAAATAAAATGAAAGAAGTAGAGTTCGAATGTGAATGTCGTGTGCACGTAGTGAAAAAAAAACGCAAGTTTCCTTTCTACTGTGACCCCTTCCCCTTCCTGTCCTGTCCGTTTCCCGCAACGCGCGGTGAAACGAGCAATCCAAAATGCCTCTGCAAGATCGCCGCAAGATCGCTATAGCTAACGAAAAATCTCTCTTTCCGTTTCATTGCAGATTCATTCTACATTTTTCCTCCCCTTTTCTTACCTGATTGCCTGCGTCTTTTTTTCGCGCCGAGACGTCGCCGCGTCTCAAAGGGAGAAAAAAACCGAAATAGAGCACCGAGAAACACTAACAAATTTTTCCGCCCCCGTGTATTGCGAAACCCCGTGTTGTAGCCCTATTGTAGGTTTAAGAGTCCGCGATTAAAAGAGGATAAACTACATAGAAATACCGAGAGAAACGCGAATTAGTGAAAAACGAAATAGATCGCTACTATACCGATCGAGCAAACGATAAGCCAATTAAACGCATGGGATTAAGATAGAAACGCGACCACGGAAAATAATTAGAAATAAAAAAAAAAAATAGAAAAAAAGAAGACGCATGTACATAGTTGCTTGTTCATGGGGCCGTAAATTACCATAATCGTCTATATCATCCCCTTTCGAGCTGTTTTCTCTCTGTTGCGTTTGTTTTCAAATTACCGCGATTTTGTTGGACATATTTTTTATATATATATTTTTTTTATATTTTTCGTCTACAGTATCCATTCTTTCGGATATTTTTTTTCTTCTTTTTGATTTTAACGAAAACGTTTTGCAAAAACGATGAAAAGAAAGAAACCTCCCCTTAGTACGAGCACTTTTACGTAGCGTAGTAGTCAGCCATATTGAGAGAAAAGAACGTATTAATTATATGAATAAACATGAATAAAAGTATATATATATTATAATGGAAAGCATATATATAAATATATATATATTATATATATATATTTTAAATGGTATATTTGAATATATGTATTATTATCGAAATGCTATTTCGAAGCGTATCGTAAAAGATATAAAATGATAGTAGTGTATCTCGAAAGGGCGAGGCCGGAGAGAGAATGAACGATTGAGAAACAAAAGAGAAAAGATTTAAACAAAAAGAAAAAAAAAGAGAGAATCGAGAAGAAAAAGAAATGAACGCGGAGATGTTTCTCGTACGGAGACGATGACTTTTTCCTCTGAGGTTGATGAAAAAATCGGAGAACGACAGCCGAGGCTGAGACATAAGCTAATTGTGGATCACGGGGGCAGGCTGTGCCGCGAATTTCTTTATTTTTGGCCCCGTTATTATCAATCATCGTACAACTCGGTCGATGCGAGCCAAAAAATCACGTTTTATCTGGCAAGAGAGAGAAAAATAAATGAACACCCTGGAAGAAATCGAGTCAATCATAAGTCAATTTTTCTTTCCTGTTCTTTTCTTTTTTTTTTCTTTTCTTCTTTCCTTTTTTTTCTTTTTTTTTCTCTTTTTTTTTTTTTTGATCGTCAAAGAAAAACAGAAATCAATCACCTGAAAATAGCTTAACTCCGGTGACTAAGCCAGCCAAACCAAAAGTAAAACAAAGTAAGTCAAAGTCGAGGGCAGCCCGCCTATCCGAGATCTCCGCACGTCAAAGCGTCACTGTGATCTCGTAATTATTAATGAAATATCTGATTATTGTAACGAATAATCGTATGAATATTATAATGTATCCGTTCCTTTCCCCTCCTTCCAAGTTAACCCTCACCCCTCCGCAAAGAGTGAAAGAGAAAAAGACGCCGTTCAAGGGCGGAGGGAACGCACACCCTCGTTCGATTCTCGCATCAGGATCCAACAGGCATCCTGTGTCCTCTCATTTTTTTTTTTGTTTCTTTCGTTTATTCGTTTTTCGTCTCTTTCTTTTCCCTGTTCCCTTTATTATTATTCCCACCGTGTTGTACCGCGTTATTTCGTTTCGATTTCTTTTCCGCCCCCCACCCTCACCCCATTCCCCTCCCCCTATGTACGCGTTAGCTCGTAATCGTAATCGTTAATTATATAAAGCAAAACTTTCCAATGATCTCCCGGTGGCGCGTTCGAAGACGAGCAAAACTGGTCGACTTCTCTCCCTCTCGTTCGTCGGTCTCTGGTTCCGTCGTTCTTTTTTCTCTTTCTCTTTCAGGTTTAGTTTTTATCTTTGGTCGTCGGGACCAAAACGTCATCGGCGTTCCTTTTCATCGACTGTCGACCGCGCCACCGACAAAACTTTGTCACCGCGGACGAAGCAAAGGGGAAGTAAAGGGACACGTTCGAGGACGGTTCGAAGCGTGCAAAATCGGTAGTTTACGTTTACGGGGCTCGCACGACAGATCAATGAAGATCAATGAACGATCTTCTGCAAGACGATTCCGAGCTAGGGTTCACCGAGCAACACGGTGATTGATTATACCTTGTTCTGCGTTTCGCACTCCATTAATCGTCCGCCAGCCTATCGTTATTGTCAATCGTTCGTTGTGGTTAATTAATCGCGCGTATCTAGCCACCGGTTAATTTTCCCAGGTTTGTTTAACAGGTGATCCGACTAGTCCTTTTATCGGACCAATCATCCGTTTCTGTTTCGTTCTTTTCCTTTTAGCAAAACGATCGAAGACACTTCTGTATTTTCTTCTTTTCTTCTTCTTCCCTTTTTTTTTTTTTTGTTTCGCTGTCTATCTTTCGCTCGCGCGCTTTCCTTTCCTTCAAATGGTGATACTATTTTCATTTCGTTCTTTCGCGGGATAATTTTCGGTTTCGCGTCTCGTTCTCGAGGGTTGAACGCGCGTACGTTGTCCAACCTCGGACGAGACTTATGTTGGAATTTACGTTTCTGTTCCATTGTACCGTCTAGGATTCATTCTTGAATCGACGTGTAGCACGAACGATAGAAAACCTGAAAACCTCCCGCCGGTAAATCTGTCCTGCGAGAATCCCCCCCGATTCTGGTTGCAAAAGAGACAGGAAGCCATAAGGCGGTATATCGTATTTAATGAAGAGAATAAAGAAAACAGAAAAGAGAGAAAAAAAAAGAAAAAGGGGGAAGAGAAAATTGCGTCTAATTAATAAATTTAAGAGATACATGTATACAGCTATACACGTACATACCTATACACGAGAGTATATAAAGACAATGACATAAGTGTTGTGTAATCGCGCGTGAGATCGAGTGGAAAAAGGGAAAGACGAGGAGAACGAGGAGAAAAGGAAACAAAAAAAAAAAGAAAGAAACGAGGAGAGAATTCGAGGAGATGATGTATCATTTGCTCAGGCTTATTATACGTTTGCCATAAAAAGAAAAAGAGAAAGAAAGAGAATCGAGGAGGCGAGCGTTTTTTTTCTTCTTTTGCGACCGAAAGCTCGCGAGTAGCGTGTAACGTTTCTGAAGAAACTGCGACTCACTTCTAGCCGTTCTGTGTATGTGTGTGCGTGTGCGCGCGTGTGTGTGTGTGTATTTTCAGGTGCCAACCACGGCAGAGTTTCTCGTGACTCGTCAATGAGCGAAGCACAATTGCCATTTTATCGTGTCGATGTTTCCCCATTTCGCGATTCCGCTTCATTGGTGGTATTTCTCTATCTGTCTTTCTTTTTCTTTCTCTCTTTCTCTTTGTCTCTGTCTCTTTCGCTCTCTCTCTCTCTCTCTCTCTCTCTCTCTCTCTCTCTGGAAGTGACTCACAAAATCATATGATATTCGTTTGTTTCATTCGCACCGCCAAAAAATGAACTATATACTCAATTCTGTGTACCTTATCTTTAAAAATAAACGACAGAGATGACGTATTGATAAAATTCCAAAAAAAAGTATATATATACATATACATATATTTTATTGAACGATGGAGTCACGTCTAAGAGACATAAATAATACTTATCTGCCTATAATAATATTCGACAGTGTATAACCGTAATTGAATGTGCCCCCCTCCCCCTACCCCCGCTTAAACGTAAGACGATGATGACGATGCTCGTATCCCTTAAACGTCTAATTAAAGAGAAAATAAAAAAACGAGAAAAAAGAAGAAAATCACGAAAAAAAAGAAGATAAAGAATAATGTTACCTGTAGCCAAATGTCCCGTGGACCATATAGACCGCCGCGATCTGTTCGTAACACTGTAATGCGAGAGAGAAAGGGCTAGAAAGCGAGTGTGATCGAGATCCCCGCGGGGGAGGAACCGTGAACCACCCCGTGTTTTTCACTCCTCTTTCGCGGTCCCTCGTTCGCGGGCGCGTGTGAGAGTTTTGCGTGAAAGGGGAGAGACAACGAGGCGTTTTCGAAGAACGGACGGGATAAAGGGAATAAAGAGGAATGAAGAGAGGAAGAATATTAAAGAAAAGTGGCACGTGGCGTTCACTCTCAAGCCGTTTGTAAAGCTCGCAGCAACCTTGTGATAGAGTCTGGACTCGGGGAAAAAACCTGTTCACCTTTGCTACTTTCTTTCTTTCTTCCCTCCGCCTCCGCCTCCGCCTCCGCCGCTGCCGCCACGCGGGAAATGGCGAAGAAGCGAGTAACGTGAAGAGGAAAGACGGTCGTTCCTCCATCGTTCCTCGGTTCTCTCGAGCCTCCCGATCGGAACAGCGACGACGAGGACGAGCGAAATTCGCACCCTCGAGGAAGGGAATAATAAGGGAAGGAAACGCGAGCGGGAGGAGAGGGAGGGAGGGAAAAAGAAACGAAAGTAGCGAAACAGCGAACGAAAGACAACAGAGAGAAATATATATATATAATATATATATATATAATATATATTGTATATGCTTAGTGGCGTATAGTAGATGTGTTTTGCGCGCGAAACGTCGGAAAGATATATATATATATATTTTGAAACAAAATTTCGTCCAGCTGACCAATCCAAAGAAGCGACCAAATAAACGAAGGAGTGGGAAACCGATGCGAGCCGTTGCACAACGCTTGAGTTGCTTAACAAGCAGAACAAAAGAAGGAGAGGAAAAAAATGAGGGATGCAAAAAGAAAAAAGGAAAAAAACAAGGAAAGAAAGGAAAAGAAGAGAGACAAAGGTATATGAAAAAAAAAGAGAAAGGAAAAAAAAAGAAACCGAGCATAAATTTTTCTACTCTGTACTCTGTATTCAATCCTGTAACTCTGTAAACACGCGCGTGTCTAAGAACAGGTTTCTTTCTCTCTTTCCTTTTCGCAAATTTTTGCGTTTTCGCTTTAACGACTGTCCCGATGCGAGTGATTGAACGGAATATGTACGGCGGTCACGTGATATATTATTTACAGTTACAATTGCGTAAAAAGAAAAAAGAAAAATGTCGTATTATGTAACTGGCCCTCCTTAGATCACGTGCAAGTGAGAAAAGAGCGGTACCGTTAATTTATTTTTTGTTTTCTTTCCATTCTCTTTCTCCTTCTCTCCGTTCTTTTTGCCTCTCTGCTTCATTCTTTACTCTCTCTCTCTCTTTCTCTCTCTCTCTATATATATATATCTTCTCTTGATTTTTTCCTTTTTTTCCTGAAAAATTACTTCATCCTCGATCTTCTCTTAAGTTAAACGACCAACTCGAGCGAGGAACGAGAAATCGAGAATTGCACATGTTATATCGAGGCGGTTGATCGATTTCTCACGAAAAGAAAAGAGAACAAAGGAAAACGACAATGGAACGCACCGTGTAATTTCGACGAATTTCATTCATCCCTCTCCGGGGGTGCGCGTAGCAAACGCCGCGACGTTTCGCTCCTTTCTTACGTTCTCACTCTCTGTTTTCCTCACTGAGTCTCGCTTCTCTCTCGCTCTTCACTTTCCTACCTTCATTTCCGTCGAGATTCTTTGCTCTTTGAACGAACGTACGGCCACGAGTTTGCCCGTTGATCGCCGATCTCTCGAACCTTTTCTTGACAAAAAGGGAAATGTTTCTTATCCAGAAAAAGAAAAAAAAAAGGAAAAAGAGAACGAAAGAAAAAAAGAAGGAAAGATCCTCCTCCCCACGTTCACATCGAGGAATCAACGAGAAACGGACGAACCGAAGCCCAATCATACGATGCTGTGTTATTTAAGTCACTACAGAACATATGTTATTGATTTCATTTGATTTTAGTTTATGACAATTTTTTTATGTTATTAATTTTATTCGAGTACGATTTCAAGTGCTACGTGAAAGTGTATTTTTTATTATTATCTATTACCTATTATTATTATTATTATTATTATTATTATCTATTATACAATTGAATCATCTAAATATTATTAATATTATTATTATTATTATTATTATTATTATTATTATTATCATTCTGTAATCCTAACATTCTGTAATTGTTCACTCCCCAAGATCGGTTATGTCTTACGAATTGTTCTCGCGTCCGCTGCCCGATTCGCCGGTCGACGCACCGCCTCGAAGACGTCGCGACGCCTGTCGTTCTGTTTTCTCTTGCATTCTCTCTCTCTCTCTCTCTCTTCTTTTTCTTCATCTTCTTTTTCTGTTTCTTTCTCCTTTGGTCTCGTCTTCTTTTTTTCTTTTCTCTCTCTCTCTCTTTCTTTCCTTTTTCTTTTTTTATTTTTTTGTTTGTTTGTTTATTTGTTTGTTTGTTTGTTTCTACTATATATATTGGAAGATGGATACATGTGGGATGTACGAGCGATTGACGGTCTTCGCGTGGCGTAGCGTCGACCATTGGGAGTTCGCAAAGGGACGGAGACATCTCTCCGCTACCCGCATGTCTTTCATTGTACAGATTTTTTCACTTTTATATAATTATCGATATATCATAACGTTATGAAAAACGTCGATTGCGGCGGTGTCACTATGTGTCGCCGTAACTACTATTGTAATTGATTTTTATTTTTATTTTTTTTTTCATTTCATTGAATAAATGTGAACGATCCGAAAATATATGGAGACGTTCGGGTGATTCTTCGAGCGCAGTTCGATTTCTCTTTTCGACCCGATCCCTTTTCCCTTTCTACGTTCGTCTCTTTCGCGGCACGTGAAAATGCCATGAAAATTCGAGAAAAGAAGCAACAGGCGTTGAGAATAAGAAGAATAATTCGACTCGACGATGAGATTTATCGACGGCGAGAAAGAAGCTTATCTTGACGAAGCTGAGTCACAGGTAATTAAGTTATACATCTCGATCGTGCGTCAAATCTGGCATCAAATCAAAATCGATCAGTCTGTTGTTACACGGTAGCTTGCGCGGATCAATCGGACACAAGAGATCCTTATCGCTTATCTCAGAATCTCGAAAACTTCACCAGTATTCAGAACAAATCACCGATATATAACGAACGATAACAAGCCAACATTTCGAAAGCAGTGTTGCCGACCTAGATGAAATTTCACAATCACCGAAATTCATCCCCAAGACAGATGTACACCGAATTGTTCGAATTAACAATTAACAACACGCGGTATTGCCGAGACGAAGCTATCTCAGCGGCCTATCATCATTCGCGTGAATAGCGTTCTCCGGAATGGCGTGAACCGGAAACCGTGGCACAGATCACACAGATAGGGAACGATTTCAATCGCTGATCGACCGTGATCGCCGTGTCATTCGCTTGACCATAGATCGACGGCCCATCGATAATTTATTTCGATAATCTTCGATGGTCTCCGGGGGCTAACCGGTCCGTTTAATCTGTATCGATCAGCGTGGCGAGTAGTTCCGGTGTTTAGAATCGGCCTAATGGGTTTCCTGAGACGTGCCATCTGCGAACCTCATTACTAAGGGATGCGACCGCAAACCAATCAACCCCTGATGCCAGTCCCTGGTCTCGTGGTGATCGTAAGACGCTGCCGCGTGCTCATAGATTAGAAGCTGCCAGACGGTTCGCGCGAGAACCGCGCGCATAATGCATCGGGGCGCGTTAATAAGAACAAATTGGTTCTATCGGACCACGTCGACGTGCATCAGGACTGATGGGAAACAGGTAACGTACCATTGTTGCGATACTCGCGCAGGTTGACAGTGGTTTGACGAATGATTGGACGAGTGTACACTACATTCGGTCTAACTACAATTTCGGGATTAATATATTTGATCGATTGATCTCTCGGTCTCATTTTCAAACTCACCGGGAATGTACGTAATTTCACTTCTCTTTTCTATTCCTTGTATCTTAGTTTCTGTTTCTGTTTCTAACAATTTGATTTGTTTTTTTATTTTTTCCCTTCGCTGTGTTTTAGAACAGCTCTCAGTTTCGATGTAAACGATGTAGATTATGGACTTTAAATTTTTTAGATAAAATTCTTACCACCTTCACGTTCTTTTTTCGCGCAGAGTATTAAGTTAAACGAACGTCTTCCTCAGTTTCGAAGAAAATGTAATTGCTAAAAACAGATTTAGGAGAATAGGAGCCTAACGAATTTTTCCTCTCCCCAATTCTCGACGATCGATCACGGACGATCAAGTATCTAAATGAAAAAGATTCGCAACGCAGCTCTAACATTTAAATTATACTTATCGGGAAAAGGAAAAAGAAGAAACGAAAGATCATCACGAGTTGGTAACTTCGATCGTTGATCTTTGGCTTTGGAGATTCAAGTTACCTCCTTGCTCGAGCGAGCGTTCGCGATCGTCAAAGTCGCAGGTTCGTCGAGGTTAACACGCGTAATTCGCAGGAAGGGCAAAAGTGGGACAGAGGATGGGAAGATAGAAGGTTGAGTGGGCGGTAGGACGCGGAGAATGACGGGCTGAAACGAGAAGGGGTCCGAGGACGGGTTAAACCAAGTGCACATGTCGCCAAAGCGCGCGTGTCACCGGTTAGCCATGGTATATCTGGCGTGCATCCATATGCAGATCCCCATTGATATGACAACATTTACATACTGCATATTCGCTCTGGGCCATATACTCGCTCGCCAATTCCCCATTGTTGGCTTTCGGCCACCAGTGCGTTTGATTGACATTATTGGTCGCGCCGCTGACACCAGATTACATTTCTATTTGCATACATTCGCGGACCAGTTTGATCCCCTCGCGAAAACTCCCTCCCCACGGCTTTATCCGGTGGACCTGCGCGTGTATTTTTTTCCTTTTTTTTCTTTTTTTTTTTTTTTTTTTTGCCATCCGCCACCTCTTGCACACTGCGATTTCCGTTCGCGCGCGACGCTTCCGCGACGAGAAGCCGACACTCGGGCTGGCTGACAGCAGCGGCGATTGCCTTGTCGCGCGCCTCGTGTAAAAACCGGGGATTGTCTCGAAATATACACAGGGGGCGGACGAAGTGGTTTCTAATTGCTGGATAACGATTTATGCAGAGGGGAAGCAGAGGCGTGATTTTTGACTCTGGCGAGAAATATGTACGACGAGGGATTGACGAGCAGCAGATCGGCATATCTTCATGCGATTTCACATTTATAGGAGAACAAACAAAGATGAAAAGTTCATTTCAGTATTAAACATTGCGAGTAGTATTCTACCTTGAATTTAAATTTCGCGTGTCGTTTGCATTGTGCTGGCGAATGTTTTGCACTTCGAGATCATTTTCATTGAAACAATGGAATAATGAACTTCAGGCTCATTCTCATTAAACGATTGAATAATGTATTTATTTTACAATTCATATTTTCGCACGAATTTCTTTCTCATTTTCGACAATCGGTAATTATCATCAGTTTGCGAAGCAAATACGCATCGAATCGAAATCATCGTTTCGTCACACGCTCGACTTAATAAAACACCTCTCCCCTCCCCCCCCCGTCCCCGAAACGCGTCGATGATCACCGATGATCGTTATTAACAACAACCACCACGACCACGGTATTTTAAAACGACGATGCATAGCGGCCGATGTAAATGGAACACGCAATAACGCGTAATCCGTCCGGAGAATAATCATCGCCGGGCAGAAATTAAATCGAGGGCCCATTGAGCGCACGCGGCCGTGTCCATCGCGCCACCACCCATCCCCCACCCCCTCCCATTCCGTCTCTTTCTCACTGTCTGCAACCCTCTGCGCTCGCATCGCGGAAATTCGCGGCGAAATGAAGCGGATCCGGCCTCGTTCGCGGTTTCTTTGGCCACGCGAAAGAAAGAAACAATGGGGCTGCGTTGCGTACAAAAAGGGGGAAGAGGACGCGTGTCAGGCGTTAGCGGCCTCGGTTAGCCCTTTATCGGCGACCCTCTGGCCCGTGAATTATGGTACACGGCCGGCATTGTCCGTGGGACGAGCACGATCGCGGATATTAGGCGGGGCCGGTCGCGAATTGTGGTGACGAGCCAGCTGGAAAATGAGGCCTCTGCTCGGCTCGACGGCTTGGAATCTAAGAATGGGCCCCGCCGCGGCGCGTTAATTGTTCCGCTTCTCGCGCAATCTGAACGTCACTCGCCTCGTTGACCCGCGTGTGAGATTCCCCTCTCTCCCCGCCTGCTTCGTCCTTTTACACCTAGCCTGTGTTCGTCTTTTTTTTTTTTTTATATCACGTTTTCGTTTCTTTCTCGTGTTTTTCGTTTGAGGTAAGATGCGAATGGGACCGATGACATTTCTTTTTTTTTTTTTTTTTTTTTTTTTTTTTAGTGGAAATGGTGGAGGCGATCGAGATGATTAAAGTTCATACGTTCAGACCAATGATAATTGAATAATTACATCAATTATATTTGGTATTCTTTTATTGTTAACTGAACTTAGAAATTAATTTCTGTTCGCGTAAGAGTAACTTGATTCAGCATGATGAAGTGTTTCATCATACTCAATTAAGAGATTAATAAACTGATTGAAACTCTGTCTCACTGTGTATGTATACAATTCAATTTATAAATGTAACTCTTTATTCTCGATAATCCCTAAATTCACCCTATTTTTTACGATCATGTCTTATTCTTGAATAAAAACTTCCACTGCTATGGACATTACTAAGAAAACATATTCATGCATTATTAAGAAAATATTTATTCATCCGCCTAATTGTCCCCGCAACTATTTATTATTTGAAAAAATGTTTGAAATAAAATTTATTCTGTATAATGTCAGATTTGTCTAGGTCAACTTTTTTTAAACCAAATCATATATTCTTTTGTATATACATGCACATGTATTAATTGATGCAGCTCGACATTTTCTATACAGAAAATATTAATTTATTTCTTTATTAATTAATCTATTCTCTTCGCCAAATCATTGAATTCTGAATATATCCGGAAACGACGGAAATTTGACAAAGTCTTAAAATTTCTTTAACTTTTATCGTCTAATCCTATTATTCAAAGATTCAGTAATTTGGCGAGAAGAAATGGTGGAACAAGTTTTAGAAGATTATTATGAAGCGGGAGCTTCAGTTTTCAAATTCACGATGGGTTCAGCCATGGAAAAAATTTTTCAATACTTTGAGAAACGTTTGAATTTATAGCATACTCGAGGAAAAATGGTATCCTCATTTTCTCATTTACCTCGCGATGTAAAAATATTTGTGTGAAAAACGAATCCAGGATGTATTGTGAAAATAAAACCTCACGCTTCAGAATGAATGCTGCGTGATTTCTTATCAAATTATAACAATTTAAATATCGAAACGTTGGAAATTTATTAGCCGCTGTATGCCGAAAAATTATCAATCTAGGAGAGAGACATTTTTACTCTAACTTTGTGAAATTTATTGTATTAAAGACGATGAAACAATATTCTCGTGTTCATATTGTCCTTGTCCGAATTATCGCGTGAATGAATTAAAATGGGACATCCAGTAAATCATTTTTATACATACTTACCCTCGTTCCACAGATCAACTTTGATTACATTGATACATTAAAAATTCACGCAGAAATATCCTTTTTTTCCATTTCTGTCCGTTTCTGTTCGTTCGTGGGAACATCAAGCAGAAAGTGGTGAATGGGAACGACGACTAGTATCGAAGGGTTGCGTGAATTAAGGTGCGATCTCGTACTGTTCGGTCGTGCATTGTTTAAAGAAGCAGTTAGTCGAACGATAATTGGTCAAGTTTAACGCTTACTCGTACGTGGCTCTATTTCTTCGACGTAGTTATCTCGCGATTTACCGAGAGAGGCAAGTATAAATCGCGAGGGAAGTTGCCAGAGCATATTATTTTCTTGTTTCTGACCGTAGACGAGACTTTTTCAAGTTAACGAGCTGAAGGAACGTGTTCATCCACGATTTCTCGTATTCCAGATAATTAGCCGGCATGTTGCATGTCCTCTGGCAACATTCCGCGAAACCTCATCTTTTTTTTCGACAACGTTTTGGTAATTACCTGTGCACATATAATTGGACGTTAACTGACAATAAAAATTAATTTTTGTAAAAAATAAGAAAAAAAAAGTCACTGCTACGTTTGAAACGATAATCGAAGAGATATTTTCCTCTGAAAGACAAGAGAAATTCGTATTCGAACCTTGGGAATATTGAAAACTATATAACTTCGTGAGAATTAATCGAACTCGTCGTTCTGAATTCTAAATTTTTATAAGAACATATGATAACGTGCCTTAACGTTTAGCGATTTTTCTACATCTTCTATACTTCAATCATTTCCAATTTCTCTGTCTATATATTTCATATATTTTTCGAAACTTTGTCCACTGCTTCCTCAGAGAGATTTTATCGTTTGCCCTACATTTCTTTTACAACGGGACGGTGTCTCCGTATTCTTCGGACTTGTTTCAAACAAACAAGACGCGCGTAAACGTTGAAACGTAGAAAGAAACGAACGTGACCATTATTTCTTTTGCCGTTTCTTATCCCGGAAATAATACGCCGGCTGTACGTTTCTTCGGAGATAATAACAAATGAATCCAACTCGTCCTATTTAAATTGTTTACATAGAACGCGTCGCATTGTCTGGTTTTTGCAGACGTCAGGTGGCGAAGACGGTTTCAATCGCCCGGGAGGGGAAAATCGGTCACGCACGAGCAGTGATTCAAGGTGACGAACGTGCCGTAGCGTTGAAATATACACGTCGTGAGTAAGTCAGTCGATAAAGGCACCTCAGCATCGTAAGTTCACCTTTGATCTACACTCAATTGCGCGCTTGGTTTTTTTTTCTTTCTTTCTTTTTTTTGTTACCACTGTTGCGTGTTAGTATTAGTGACACACAGTCGTTATTCCTGGAACGCTGACGAAAGCGTTTTGTTTATGGAAAAGTAAGAGAACGTCCTCTGTGCAGGTATAAAACCTTACTAATACTGTAATGTATATGGGGTGGCCACTGAAAAACTGAAGGGTTTGAAAAAGTCATAACTTGTTCGTTTCGTTTCAAGAAAATAGTGACCATTTGAGGGATGTTTTTCACGCATAATATTGAAAGAAAAATCCATTAATTATATTTCCAAATAGAATAATAAAAAATTTTAAAAAACAACGTGCTCGTAAAAGTTATTTTTGTTTAATATTATTCAGTCTTTCAGTGACCACCGTATATAAATTACAGTTATTAACCATATAACAAATTACGAACGCATTCGTCTTTAACACTAGATCGGCATTTTGTATCCTTCGACAGGTACATTAAGATAAATATGTCACGTGGCGAAAAGCTCATAAATGCTTCGTTAAGATATATATTTGTTATAACAAAAATATGAAAATATAAAGCATATGCGTTGCTTTATCAATGAACAATTGACGTCGAATTTATCGTGGACCAAATTCACTGAATTTCTTCACGCGTAGTTTTGATTCTTGTAAGTAGCATTTCGTGTAAGTAGTATATAAATACTTTTGTATTATAAATTTTTGCTTTTAAAGATAATGAACATTTTTCAGTAAGTGGAAATCTGAAGATGTAAGGTCTGATGATCTAGGGAATCAAGAAATTGGTTCTTAATTCTTCTCGGCTAAATCCTTCGTTGAAATTTTTCGTGTTTGTATTTTATTACGTCTTGTTATAACTTTTTAACGAAGCATTACATGACATTTTAGTCTTATTTCTATCCGTATAATACACTGGTAAAATTTGAACACTAAACTTCAGAATACTTTGTACATTGTGATGCCGGTTATCAAATAAAGATATTTTTACGAAAGGAATATAAGTGAAGTAATTGTTAATTTAATTAAGAAACAATGCACAATGTAACTTTTATATAGTAAGGAAAAAAGAAGTTATATATCTTTACGTTCTTTTTCTCAACGAGATGAATGCAGAATTTTAAATCGATCAAATATTGAATTAAACCTATCATTTGACCGGAAGTATGAAAATTTAATGTTAAACATATCCTTTTGTCACATTGTAATAGTATTCACATATATCGTAACGTGTTATCCCCTTTGAGGCTCCAATAAGTAAACCAATTATTTTATTACAAATTATAAAATTATCCGTGTAATATTTTAGTACGAGCTAAACACTCGAAGGGTTAGAAACTGATAGATAAGAATATTCGAATCATGGGAGAGGAATGCTGCGATCAAATAACTACTGTAAATAAGATAACATCGTTTGTTGAGTTATATGATCACCAGATTCGTAGTGGCATGCGTCTTTTTTTTTTAAAGATAAGGAACAGAATAGAAAATATTTATGCGTTGGACAGTTGTTGAGGATTGGAAAAAGCGTTGTCGATGGTATTCAGACAAATTTCCATGAAGAATATCTGCGATTCATTTTGATCACATACCACCAACGCATACTTACAATTTATTCGTAGCTGTGTTTCTCAATATGTTCTTAATTAATCAAACGTATGTTTCTTTGTGATACTACTTTTAGTACAGACATGATAGAAAAAAATATGTTTCCATTATTAACACTTATTAAAAGTAAAATAAATTTCATCAATGAAAAGATATTCGAAGACGTGCAAATGTGATAAAACATGTTGCAAGAATTGAAAGTGTCTCAATTAAAAGGGGCTAAATACTATATAATATTCACGTTATTAATTGACAAATCCAAAGTTTAAAAAATATTCGATTTTAAGAGCTAGGAATTATTCAACGAATCTAAAGAAGTTTTACAGCTATAATAATGTCTTTCGATGTCTGCAGATTTTTTTTATCTCTAATCTCTCAATCTTGTGTTTATTTCATCATTTATTATCATGTCACCGTCTCTCTTTTTCTCTCTGAATTTTCCATCTACATTTCAATCACGTCAAAAACGTTCTTTGTCTTTGTCTTCTTCTTTGCCTTTCCATAAACCGATCCCTAGACTCGACTTGAAAAAAAAAAAAAAAAAAAAAAAGAAAAAGAAAAATCCACCAAAGGTGATGAAGAATTCACGAATCCCCGTTGACGAAGTAAGAAGTAAGGGGTTCTCGCGCGTAGGAAACTTTGGTCGGTGAACTTTTTCGCGGTGAACGTAACCAGTTGATTTACCGCGAGCAGAGCGGAATGAATCACATTATCGGGGCGAGTGCGGCGACGATAGCGGTCGCGAGGCAGCCAGGGGCCGGAGAAAAAGGCGATAAAGCTGCGGCGACAGGCAGTCTAGCGCGATTACGGTGCGAGCGTAAACGGAGAAACACGCGCGTGCCAGCGCGAGTCACACCTGTGCGCGTTGCTCTCGATACCGCGTATCGAGTCTCCCACTTGTCTCGAGGCCATTACCACGTCGATCGACGACCAAATGTCGCCCGAATGTCGCTCCATCGTGAGAGCCGACCACGAGGATCGAGCGATGATTTACGATGGTTCGGATCGAGTCGAGAGAATGACGCGCGTGAATAGCGCTGAATTCGCGCGTGTTGAATTGAGACATTTTGTAAAAAAAAAAAATTCCTTTGGCGATTTAATTCGTTAGATTTTTCTAGGTATCAGGTCAGATTTAGATTAGCTGGATTTCGATTAATTTCATTTCGTATATCTTGCATACGATAGAGATTGGAGTGAACTTAATTTAAAAATCCAAAAAATCGTCGCGATTCTTGAATGAACGATTCTTGGATGAATCGTATCGATCCAATTATATATTAGCGAATCGTAATTAAATTTCCCGAATTATCCTTACTTCCGATTCTTCGATAAGATAAAAGCATTTGCATCGGGAAAGAGACATGAAAATTGCAGAGATTCGACGAATTGTCTTTCTGTTTATTCCGTAAGACAAGCTCCGAGCGATCGGAGTTTTCTAATCGGCGGAAGATCGCTCGACAGCCTTGACCAACGTTAAGCAAACACAGCGTAGCGGGGCTATTCATGCCACTTGGTGTTCGCAGCTGTGCCAATGCTCGTTGATAGACCGTGAACAGTTATATTACTCCGTTACGCAACGATCATTGCGCGACGTGATTATCGTACCTCTCGTTTCACTCTGTCTCATTTCCCCTCGATTTTTCTCGGATCGAGCTGTTCCCATTTTCGCGTTCGTGGATTTCTTCGCAAGGTTTCTTCCCCTCCTCGTGCGAAACGACGCGTTCACGTCGAAATTTATTATGAAACGCGTTGCCATTATATTATATCGACTTGCGATCGAGTGTCGCGGCAATAATGAAAAGAACCGCAATGTTCTTTTTTGCAAAGGAAACACGTTCTAACGTGGTTCGATCTTTTTCATTTATTCGCGAGGTAATACGCAACGGTAGGACTGAGAAAAAGAAAGTTTCATCGCTAACGGAATGGCTTGGACTTTTTCGAAATACGTCGACTTTTAGAGTACGAGTGTTTAGCGTGAGTGTTAACGTTAAGATATGGGATGGTTTAAGATCGACGGTAAACGTGGCTAATGTCTGGCTTATTAGTACGATAAACATGGACGCCCGATATCTCACGTACTTAGGAGCATCGTTTCATAACATTCTATGAATCAGTACACAGATTGACGCTCGGCTTTTTGATAAGAGCGTGGCTTATCGCCGCTGCTTTATTACGCTTCCTTCATTCTTTCACCTGAAATAAACGCGTTGTGGAATCTAAAGGTAAATCCATCGTTTCATCGCCCGTTCGAAAATTCTAAAGCTTTCCAACAACGAAACGTAATAGATACTGTGGGTATAAAGTGTCCTTTGAAAATGATCAATCAAAGTTATGCATGGGCTGTGCGTTTGAAATAAAAATCCTTCGCTACCCTAGTATTAAGAGTTTGTCTCTTTGTTCCAGCCATCCTTTCAAAAAAAAAAAGCAACGCATTAAATTGATTGCTTCCAATCAATTAGGATCCCTTCTCTTTCAAAAAGTAGAAAAATCTACGTGTGGCGAGGAAAAACGCTTCGCACCGTCCTCGCACGATCTCTCCTGTTCGCCACGAAAATATCCAATCGCTCGCTCGAAATCTTATTGACCGCAAAACGATGACACGTCAAACCCATTGTTTTCAATCGATTAAAATTTCTCCTCTTATTCTTCAGTTGCATCTCTTCTATATTCAATCACCTAATTCTCTTCTCTAAAAAGCATACGATTCTTTTAAACAGAAATTCTTTACCAATTCTTCAAATTTATTTTTATTCAATCATCCCGAAAAATATTCCAACATTTCTGTTTCAAAAGATTCATGCGTCAATCAGTAAAAAAAATAATTAAATTAATATCTATAGTCCAATAATGTTATTCGATAATTAAAGTTATTATAAACACTCTAAAATTTAGAGGAAGATATTTAATCTTTATTTCAATTTCAAATTTACATGTAATAAAAGAGGATTTATAGTATATTTGCTCTGTTCAGTACTTGCGGGTTATTTATAACCCAACAGTTCTGCTCGAGGATTGAATTTATTATAAAAACTCGAAAATTTGGAGAAAGATATTTAATCTTTCATTGAAAATTTCAATTTCCAGTTTTCGTACGATAAAAGGGGATTTACAGTATATGTATTGTATAACACAGTTGCATGTTATTTATTATCCAACAGTATCACTCGAGGATTAAAGTTATTACAAAGCTTCCAAAATTTAAAAAATGATATTTTAGTGTTTAGTTGATCTAATCTTTATTTCAGTTCATTTCCTATGTACATATAATTAAATAGGATTCACAGATCATCTATATATATATATATATATATATATATATATATATATATATATATAATCCAACAGTTTCATGTTATTTACAACCCAACAGTGCCTCACGACGATTAAAATCATTACAAAGACACCAAAATTTAGGGAGATATATTTTATTATTATTACATTATTATTATTACATTATTATTATAATATTTATTATTACTACATTTATTTTTATTATTATTACATATATCTATCTTTCTGACTTGTTCTTTGTTTTCTATTTACATAATAAAAGAAGATTCACAGAGTATATAATCCAACAGTATTTACAACCCAACAGTACCATTCGAGGGTTAAAGTCGGAGTTATTACGAGGACCCCGAAAATTTAGAGAAAGATATTTCGCTATTCTAAATACCGATCTAACCTTTATTTCAATTTCGACTGTTCATCATATAACGAAAAGGCTATTGGTCTAGCGTTTCAATTATAAATTCGTCGGCGCAACAAGCCGCAAAAAAGGTTAATATTCGATTCACCCTCTGACGTTAAGGAAAGGATCCATGGCTCCGCTGACAATCCCATTCGAAACAAAATCCGTGAAGCGTCTAATGCACACGAGCGTCACGCATAATTGCTCGAGGCAACAGGACCGGCAACTAGCTCCGGCAATCCCCTCGACCGGCTTCGCTTTTTATCGCGGCAATTAATATCACTTGATATCCCGGCCAAGTCGCGGCCACCGCGCATAAATTCGACGCTCGAATAATTCCGTACATAATTCAACCCTTTCGGCTATAAGTCACGTCGACGAGACGAGTGACTCGTTTGTTTCACGGTGACTCGTCGCTATGCCAACTAACCGGAATGGAGAGGCAGGTTCACTCTCTGCTCGTCCCAGAGTGTGATTTTAAATTAACCCCTCGTGTTTTTTCTTTTTTTGTTAAATCATTTGAGACAGAATTCTCTGCGCGAGAAGCGCGAGCCTATTTTCTTACTCTCGACTGTTGAAATGCTGGAGAAAAGAAGCGTCGTGTGAATCGATCTGTAATGTAAGAAAAGTAATGACTTCCTTGTTGCTAGATCATAAAAGAAAGGAAAGTGTACAGTATATAAATATATGATACATCAATGTACTAGTATATAATATTCGAAGTATATAGTGTCCGTTATGATCTTTAGGAAATAAAACAATTTCTCTATCTCTGTACCATTATATAAATACATAAAACAATCTTCCATAAATAACGCACATGTCTCATTATGTACTATTTATATTGCATAATATAATTTGCGAGGCAAAACGTAGATAGAATTACAAAGAATTTCCTGCTTCCGATATTTTGTATATTTTTACACATTGTGCATGTTTCGCGTGTTCTTGCGTATCTTCTAATATCACAGGAATATTCGTACAAATGTTCCGAGAAATATATCTTTAAAGTTTCGGAGTTTGGCGCTGACTTTAAAGTCGTGCTCTCTCGTGGCGAGAGAACGTCGATAGAGATCGTGCTCACTCGAGGCGAATCAAGCACAGACCGCTTAACCGCGGCGCGCCAAATAAAAGCACGATTCTAAAAGCACGACAGCACGTGGCACGAATGACAAACGCGCGAGTCGCGTTCGACTCGAGCAAATAAGCCGATTATCCTTCGTGGCTGGTTGCGCTCGTTGCAGCCACGTCTTTCAACTTTCCTCGTCCCTTTTCACTTCATGTTATATGCATTATCCGATGATAGAGAACGCTTAATTAGCCATCGCTATGAATCCGCCGCCGAGCGACACGCGAGTAATCGCGTTTCTCCACGGGTCATCGTAATATTGTGATTTTTAGGATTACTAATGATTTCTCTTTGCTTCTTGTTTTATCACGTCCGAGACACGAGAATATAAATAATCGTGATAATATCGTTTCGCAGTGATCGACTCTCTAGCCGCGAAATTTATATCTGCGCAGTCATAGTCAAAGTGAGCAGTAAAATGAAAATGTTTTCATTTATCAATTTTAAGCAAATGTGTTTGTTTCGATTTATTATGAGACACATGATGCGGCTTAATCAAGGAAAAAATAATGTATAATGCATTCGGCTATTTGTGATACTCTGTAAATTCACGTCAAGTAGAACAGATCGATGATCGAATGATTTTTACAAAATAGGGACAAACCGCGTGTGCAAATTTATATTTCTGTGAAAATTCATGTTACCGTCTAGATACTATTTATTTTAAATATCTTGAATTTTATAAATTTTTGCAATTCTGAATTTCACGTAAAAATCTGCCTTGCGACTATTTTCAAATGTTCACTACTGATATAAATTTTACATTTAATTACCAATCATCTACTAATCGAAGGTTTCAAAAATAATCTGTCCGATGAGATTTTAGATCCAAGGAACAATATTCCAATACTCCAAGGTTCGATGAACAAAATTCCGACGAAAAATGACGAACAATTCTGAGAAAGCTGCAACCCTTAGAAATTGGAAATTGTCGAAACCTACGAAATTCCGAAAACTGCTCGTTTAAAATTAATTTCACCGCGCGACGCACCCCGTTGTTAACCCCCTTGTTCGTCCAAACAAAAAGTCCACAATCCGTCCGCCTTAAGTCCACTTTATTTCATGCGTTATTCACTTCGTGAATGTGCAGCAACAGTGGTAATATCATGGAGACACGCCAACGACGATGGCTAGAAGCCGAAGGGCTTGTTCTAAACTTCCTCTTCACGACCCGCGGAAACGGGCGTTCAAACGTTCTGGCTCGTAAAGTCAAGCCAATAGCTCGATCCCAGTAGTAGGCCCAGGTGTCACTGTGTCGAACCGTGCAATTACACCCTTGCGTCGGTGCAACCGCCGAAGAGGGAGAAAAAAAGAACAGAAGCACGATGAATAAAGAAGGAGAAAGCAGAACTGGCGGATGCACGAAGAGCAAACAAGGAGGAGGAGGAGAAGGCTGATATCCGCGTCCGCGGTGACCATTGACAGCGAACGGCGCTGACCGTGTAATTATGGCACTTTTTAAAAGCTCCCGAAGCCCGCACGCGCTACGTCTCTTTATTACGATGCACGGGAGCTGAATTTCGACCCCCCGACGGGCAAAGCCGCAAAAACCACCCCAACCGGTCCTATTGTCGGGCTTAATAATACGGCGAACGCGCAAAGTGCGGGACTCCTTGCGCGGTACACGCCACTGACACCGTATAATCACATCCCGTCATACCTTCTGCGCCATGATTCATACGCGTTACGAATATCAATATACTGGGAAACCGGGGTAAACATCGGCCGATGGTATGTATACACCGTTAACATAGCGCGTCTCGTAAATTTGTTAATTGCAGGTGTTCGTTAGGAGGGAGGCTTATTATTGGGGGATGGACGTGCCGTGTCGACAGGAAATTTCACGTCTTACAATTAGAAAAGGGGGTCATTGTTCGGTGGTTGGTTATCGTCGGATGACGGATGATTCGGATGACGTTTGGAATTTTGTTCGAAGCGAAGGAAAGTGTAATATTTGAACAGTTGTTAAATGTTCGAGGAGGGATCTTACTCTCTTGCGGAATATTATGCAAGTTCATTCAAAAAAAAAAAAAAAAAAAGAAAAAGAAATAGATGTAAAACTAGAAACTCGTGCGCAAATTTCGTAATTTCATTTTAGCGAGATTATCGTCGTTCCATCTGTAAAGTTTAACACTGATTCGGAGATGTGCATAGAAGGTACAAAAATGTACGATTATATGAGATTTTTACATTGACGTTTCTACAAATGCTCAATCGCTCTCGTAAATTGGAATTTTCCATTTGCCGTAAGAATATTTAGCTAAAAATCGAGTTTGCAAACGGAGAGACAAATTAATGGCTAATTACACGTATAGAAAAACAGGATTTCTATATCGTAGAAATTTGTCTTCCACGGAAGATTAATGATAAACAATCCACTTCGAAGAACCCTGAATTCCTCCGAGACTTTCGACCAAAACCGCATGCACAAACGCTCCTCTTCATGCAGAATCGCCACGAAGGAACCGACTTCTTCATCATCGTCAGAGGAAAGAAGCCACGACGATAAATGAAATAATCGCATTGCAAAGAAACGTGGCTCCCCTTTGCAACTCAATCGGGCAGTAGATGCGCGCGGAGTGGCGTGCAACCCCCTTCCGTTTTACATAATCACGCGTGAATCGCGTATTTCTGGAATCGCAAAACCGAGGGACGAGCAGTCAGCGCCGCGTTTCCGCTTTTTGCAGGCGAAGCACCGCAACAGAAACGAACGATTCTCGACAAGAAGAGCGACGAAAGCAGCTGTACTCGCGTCCTCGAGGACGAATTAGCCCTCGCCGGTGCGGAACGGAAAGGTTTTGATCTCTCTCAGCAGGTCGAAACAGGTAGCCCGCAGGGTGTAAACGTTGGCTAGGTAAAACGGTCCGCTTCTTTCTTTCTTTCATCGCGGAGATAAAATGCTTCCGAGTTCCAAACGCTCGGCAGTTCTTCTTGGAAACGCCTGTTTGCGTTTCAGATCTTTCTGTCCGCGTTCGAAGCGAGTTCGTGATCTTCGAGGGACTTGCACAATTTCCATTGACTGAAGATGGAAACTCGCTAAAAAAAATTTGATACAGTTCAAGTTACTAGTGGTCGAAATGGCCAATTTCTAATTTTTGTTGGAAATTTTATAGATATGAAATAACGTTTCTTTAAAAATTTAAATGACTTTGTTTGCGTAATTTATTTCATTATGAAGCTTTCACATTTTTTTCTGTTTTTTACTTTAATGTTTCTGATGGAAATTTCACGCGTTAGTCGCCGGTAGTTTTAATATTATAATAGGAATTTAAATTAAAAAATTAAAATTGCTGTTATTCAATTAGAATTACAATGTACATGATGTTTCGTTTGAAACACTTGTCCCGTGCAAGGAGCGCCTAAACTGTTCGTTAAAAGAAAAAATATTTCAAATAGAACTTACCTTGTTTCGAGAGGTCACGAATCTTGTCTAGATTTCGAAAACTGATCTTTATTTTTTTTTTTTTCTTTTTTAATGAAACTATATAATTTTTTTCAGATGCACATTCAAGGTCACTTGATTATTCACTGCCTGTCAAAAATTATCTGCATCGAACGTAGCAAGAAATTATTGTTCATATTTGAAATGATGACCTCGATCATCAATGCACTGATTTATTCTATCTCTAAAGAGTGATAATACCCTCTTCAATGTTTCAAAGTGTTTCGCAGGTAATAGGTGGGAAAGATATCCCTCTCGAAGTAAAGTGAATTTTATTTGAACAGTTTAAGAGGTACTTGCGTGATTTTCAAATGCTCTGCAGATACTGAAACAAGATTTGTATAAAATGAAATTTTATCAACGATACCATTTAAGGTTTTCATCTCTGGAAGTTTACATTGATTTACGTCATTTACACCGGAAGGAAGACAATATTTGATTAATAACGATTTTTCTTGCGTTAACGTTTGAATCAACTTTTAGAATGACATTCCCGGTACATCCATTAATCAACTCGAAACAACAAGTATATACGTTTATACGAACTCTTGATCCCCAATCTCTAAATCCTTTTCCACTCCCGATCTTCACAAACACGCTTTAATTCCACATCGCGCTCTGCCAATCGAATGACAGGAAACGGCTAAGCGAGAAAGCCGGCAGCCACGTTCGTTTAATACTTTAATTAAAAAACCAGCCACAGAGGAGAGGAGAGCAAAGGAGGCGTCGATAATCGGCGAGTGTCCTTTGCCCCCTGTTTGCTCGAGTTCTTTATCCGTGACAATCTCGAGGAAAATCCTCAGCTTTCGACCGGCCGCCTAATCCTGTCGCATTAAAACGTCGCACAGTTCGTTTTTTTTTTCTTTTGAAAGGAAGGAGAATAAAAAATAGCGAAGCACGCGTGAAGAAACGAAGAAGGAAAGAAAAAAAATGTAGGCGAAGACTCTTCGAAAAATGCGAAAGCGAAAGCAGTGATTGGGCACGGGAGGAAACACAAGGTTAAAGAGAAACCTAGAAAATAGGAGAGTAGGAATACGAAAACAGGCACGTGACAGAAAGCAAGCAAAGTGCATTCTCTTTTCGCTTAACGCGCGACGAAGCTTCGAAACGTCAGCGAAGAACGTCATTGAAATATAAAGGTAGTCGCGATGAAACACAACAGTTAAAAAAAAAAAAAAAAAGAAGTAAAATAAGAAGCAAACGTAGAAGGAAGTTACACCCCTCCCCCTGTCTTTCTTGTCTGCAAAATCGCGAAGGACCCGATCAGAAAATCAAAGCGGCCGCGAAAGAGCGGTTGGCAAAGGGATAAAACACGCGGCGCGTAGGCGCGGGAGTTAGAAAGGGAAGAATAGGGAGGCAAGTCGTGGGCACCCCTGGGCGATGATACGAAAATACTGACACGCGGCCGAGGATTGATCCGCGACACGTGCCGTCAATGCTGCAATCAACGTGGATGACTGACGTTGCACGAGACGAGACCCGCAGCTCGATGCTTTATTTATGAACGATTTGAAAGCCTATCCGCTGGATCTGGATGGGCTGTGTTTTAAAGGGAGGATCGCCCTGTTTGACGATCCGATAAAGGACATCGGTGATTCCACTCTTTTTTCTTTTTTTTTTTTTTTTTTTTTAATGAGCAGAATATACGGGGATATACATATATACCCGGCGATGTCGCTGGGTTTTCATTGATAATCGGATCGGGAGGTGTTTATTCGGCATCGAAATTGCGAAATCGAATTGAATCGCCACGCTTTCATGGGAACTTATAAACAGGACACGCGTCGATCAAACGCGTCGCGCATGCATATGCAGTTTATCGGCGAGAGAATTATTAATTTTTATCAGCATCGGAAATATTAATTTTCCTTGATTTTTTTTTAAGAAACTTGACTATGTTACGTATTCTACGTATATCATTAATTTACTTAATAACAATTTACCACTGAACGAATACATCTTTTAATCTTCACAGTTAAATTGTAGAGTTTTCAACTGAAAAAAGCCAGAACTTTGGCAGAAAATTGTTTCACTCGTTCTAGACGATACAGAGAACAACTGTACTTCGTGTAATCCAGTGAATTCGAGTGAACATTTCCAAGCTCGGGGAGAGGCATCGACAACCATTCCGCATAATGTCATAAATCATCGAAAGTGAAACATCAGAATTAAGAACATTTAAAACGGCATTTAGAGCGGCGAGTAAAGGGACAATCGATCACACGCCTCGGTTCGACGCTCGGTCGACAAAGGGCGGTGTCACGATTGAACTCGGGTTTAAAAGGCAGGGGAAATCTCGGTGGCCACGACAATGAAAGGTCGGGACAGGGATATTTTCCATCCCCGTGATATCCACTTATCCGTGGCGGCCAGCGAGATCCCGGGCGGCACGATGACGCTGAGGAGGACGCGTGGGTCGCGAAATTCTCATCCTCGCTTCTCGAATTATTCCGACCATCGAGGGGAACCGATGATAGAGAAAGAGAGAGAGAGAGAGAGAGAGGGCCAGTTTCCAGCGAGATCTATGACGGTCCGGCTTCTTTTGTCCGCTCGAATTGCCATCCCCTCCGCGACAAAGATGCCTCTAAATTGAAAAATCCATCCGTGAAACGGGAGGGACGAGTGCCGTGCGCTATCGCCACCGTACACGTAGAACACTCAAAGGTCCTCGTTCAACTGGCCTGTCTGTACGAGTCCTCTTGACCTGACCCTCGCCGGTCTCGCGTCTATATTCTCTCTTCCGAATCGGGTAAGTTATAGGTAAGTTTTAAGTTGAAACTCAAACGACTTGAATCGTGGTCGAACGTCGCGAAGTGAACGTTGAAAGTTGTTAAATATTCGATGTGAACGATTTTATTATAGAAATCACGTGTAACGGGAGACGTTGAAATGTTCATTACGATGTCGTTCGAATTATAAACGTGCTCGAGCAATGTCGATGCAATGAAACGTTTATGCGTTTTTAGCAAACTTAAAACGATATTACGATTTGAAGCTCCTAAGAAAAACAGGTTGGAAGTTTAAAACCACGGAAACTTGAAGAACACGATGAAGTGGTTTCAAATTAATTCGAGCGAATGTAACTGAATGTTTAACTTCAAGTAACTTGATTAATTTCGAAACGAGATTTTTTTTTTTTAAACGCCTCGGGTACGAATTCTTTAAAAGACAGCGAACGAAACGTTTTATCTCTTCTTTTTCGTTTTTCGATCTTCCTCTTTTTCGTTCCTTCATTACAAAGCCACCGGGTGTATTACGCAGTAGAAGGATATTGGACCATTGTGGAGAAAAATATATGGCTAAATAAAACGGCGGACGCGATGTTTTATGGTTAAACGGAGAACAGGAATGTCAGGGAATTTATGTCTTATTCGGTGGGCCGAACTCGGTCTACCGTGTTATTGATCCTTGATTAACTCGGACCCTGGAATCCTTTTAATTTGCCGGAACTACCAACGTGCGCGAATAACTCTGGTTTTTCTCGATTGATAAACCGTGTGTGCGATTGCTTTTTTCTTTTACGAAGTTTCTAAGTATGAAATACGCGAGCTAACAATAAGTATTATTGATTCCTTTAGAAAGTTCGAAAGAACGAATATAAGTGCTTATTTGGTTCATACTCGCTTCATATTCATACTAACCACGATAAAAATATTAAAAACGACGATAAAATTCTGATATGAACTTAGTAAAATTAGTGACATAAAAATTCTTTAACAAAATTAGTAAAATAAAATTTTGAAAGTGTTTCATAATCAATGCCAAGTTGTAATTTTTTTTCCAAAAAGGTCATTTCTTGTTCCGCGAAAATATTTAAAAAAAAAAATCTTCCCTCTCTGTGACTATATGACAATAAATAAAACCGATACCTCCATTCCAAAAAAAAAAGAAAAATAATTTTTATCTCAAACGTCAAACAAAGCATCCCCAAGAAGAAAGCTTGCGACCAATTTCACCCCAACCCTCTTCTCTAAAAATATCATACCCCTTCTAACAATGTAATGACAACGTTCCACAATAAACAAAACCAATCCTCATTCTCGTTTCAAACATCAAATAAAGCATTCGATCCCCCATGGATCGAATCTACGACTATTTTCACCCCAATTTCTCCAAAAACCACCGAGCAAAAACTCCTCATCCATCAATACAACAGAGATGCTCTTCTGCCGGTCTGCTCGTTCACTAAATTACCGCGAGATCCCCCCATGTATCCACGCGTATCCACCCCCCGTCGGAGGTATCTAATTATTTCAATCCGATCAGTAACACTTGATCGAATCCGTAGCCGTGCCTCGTTGAAAATTCCCAGTTTCCCTTTCTTCGCCGGCACTTCACCTGGTTCACCTGCGTCGCATTTTTCACGGTGGATTAGTCGCGACGATCGCGTTTTCTCTCCCCTTTGTCATCGCCTGGTCCGTGGCGTCTTTGCTCCTTTGCATCGGCTTCAATTCGGCGAGGATTTGTTTCGGCACTTGGGGTGTGGTAAGCCGACATGAGACCAACGCTCCCGGCACCGCTCCTAATAACGAGGAATTATCGCCGCGATACAATGAGCCCACGGGAAATCCTCTTTGATGTCTACCACGGAAAATAATACCACCCTAATAGAGTGAGATTACCGGCTACGTCGTCAACGACTATGACAACTACGACGACGACGACGACGACGCAACGTCGCAACACGCTCCTTTGCAGCGACCGTAGCTTGGAATGGTAAGCGTTTATCCCTGATTTGTGTGTTCAATTTCGACCAGTAGGAGAGACGTTGCTAAGAATTGGGTTTCAGGGGTTGCACGCCTTGCGGAGTGACGAAATCTTCGCTTTCGGCGGTGGAATTTTTAAAGCGTGGCAGAATAAAAAAGATCCTCTCCTTGGAAATGAATTTTAAAATACGAAAAAATTTTGGAATAATACGAGAAATAGTTAAAATGAAGTCTTTATCTCATGCTGTTTTTTCTCCTAATTTTTGTCTTCTTATTCTATTATTTCTATCCACCCTTGATCCACGAATACGTAATAATAAATATAACAAATGTAATTTCGACGAATTTTAATTCTATCGTATCTTGAATGAATTACTGCTCACCCCCAACTTCTGGTCTCGCCGCCATAAATGGTGTTTCCATACCACTTCTCAGATAATTTCCCTATTTTCGATATCAAATTCCAATTTATTCTTCCGATTTTATCACATCTCAAATAAGTCACCAGTGAAACCAACCCCCTCCCCCCAAATCTTTCGAACTAAACATCAACTAAACATCTGCCACAAAGCGAGCCGAAAATTACCCTCAAATACAAATACAACCCCTAATACAAGACCAACGATACAAAAATCACCGTTTCGATTACGCGACGTTTGAAAAGCCGCGTCGAAGGACTCGTTCGATTGCCACGAACACAATCGTGCACAACCACCCCCCAAAGTGTTGCGTGTGCGTGCAAACGCGCCTCCGCGTATCCAGCCAGGCGACATCGGATGTATCAGAAGGCTAATTGTCTTTCGCTGTCAGTTGCACCCCCGGTTCCGCCTTGTCCGAGGCACACGGCCCTCCGGGCTACCGGGTGATCGCTAGTCGACTCTTGGGCGCGAGGCACCGCCTCGAATTACACGCTGGAAAGGATAAAATAATTACACGTCGTCCCCTTCTTTTCCCGCGCGTTTCTTTTTCTGTCTTTTTTTTTCTTTTTTATTGTTTCCTCTCTCTCTCTCTCTCTCTCTCTCTCTCTCTCTCTCTCTCCACCGCCTTTCGTTTCTTTCTTTCCCGATCGAGAACAGACCGCGGGCTGCACGCGTGAACCTCTCGTGGTGAAAGTTCGGGCAGGGGAACGCGTGCTAGAGACGTTTCGAATTTCGCGAGAGAAATGGACGCTGCAAGGTGGAGGGAATTTGTTTTACACGGGTGTAGTTTGTTTGCGTAGTACGTGGATCGTAGGGTTGATTTCTTAGTGGACTTGGAATGGTCGTGCAGATGACTGCAGATTTGGAGAGTTTGATCGAGGTTTGATTTTATTTATTTATAAAATTCGTCGACGTAACGATGTACAGAAGGAAAGTCAGCAGATGCGTAAAATCAGCAAGCTGAGAGTTGAAATATGAATTACGACTGATTTTTTGCATAATAATTTATCAACTGATAACTGATGATGTGTTAATGATTTGGCAAGTCGTAGCATACAGATTTCTTTTCGTAATTTCCCTTTAAGCGTAATAACTAGATAATCAGATAATTTATATTCATCAGTTATATAATTATCAGATATTTATAGTGCAATAACTAGGATAATTTTACAACTTATGACTGTAAATTTCATTAATATTAATTCAATGTATATAATCTTCCAATGATGAAAGAAGTTCTTCAAAATTGAGCAAAACATGAAAGAACACACATATCATTTCTGATCATATATTACTGTATCGTATATTACTTTCCTTTAACTATAGAAAGCGTTTTCCATACGTTTCTAGACGAGAGGAAAATTGAAACATAAAAATTCGAAAATGGTAAATTATCGTAATCTATCATGGGGCCATGGAGGATAGTGAGAATGGTTTCGCCGAACGACTTAACAGAATATCCATATTTTTACGATGGAAACGATAATGGACATGGTTAAGGAAATGCAAGGGTATAATTATGACGAACGCGAAAGTGCCATTTAGATGAAAGGATAGTTTTAAACGTGAGATGCACGGTTTTTAACGAGCGCACTAGCGCAGTATGATAACGTTGCCCCTTATGTCGGTTAACGAAGGAAAGGGTTGACTGTAACGCATTATTATGCCGCTTTGCATAATTCAATTCTTACCTGCGCGTCAACTTTGATAAATAACGTAGCCGCGCCGCTATTGATTGTCACCTGTCTCCTATCTGCGTCGCGAAAATTGTCGCCTTTCTCTTGTAAAATAATCGCGGGCGAATGAAACGTGCAAACGCAGGGATGCAACGAGAGATACGCGTGACAGTGTAATTTTTCGAAAACATGAATTTAACGTGAAACTGGTGTTTAAAGGGAGAGAATTCACGTGTTCGTCTGTTCAACCCGCGAGGTATCAGGGTAGCAGACATGTTATTATTTAGAAAGTTGTTATTTATTGCGTGAAACGAAAATTTCACGGAATTTAGATATATTTACTAAAATATCACACACAAGCGATTGATTGATTTTGAAATATAAAATCATTTCTTTTTAAATCGTTCGTATAATAAGTAATTAATAATTAAATTATAATTGACGGTCATTTATTTGTTATTCAAAATTGTGGCTCCGCATCCGCTCCAAATTATTGTGCTACAATAATTTGCAATTAATCACGATTGTCAACGTCATCAAATTCTCTTTTGTCTGCTCTTCGTTCTTCCTTAATTAATTTCGCAAATTTGTTCAATCAAGATACCCTTCGTACGGTTCAGTTTAAATAAAAGAACTCAATGATTTTGGACGGACCACATCCAAGTAATAAATTATGCCAAAAAAATAATAAAAAACTACTACAATATTATCTTTCCATCAGTATGAGCTTATTTAGATATCTTCTCTCTCTAAAAAAAAAAAGAAACGGTGCATTCTGCGGATAATTTATTCATCAAACCATCAAACTCGAACTTTCAAACCATCAATTTGAAAAGTTACCGCGAAATCCTTTCAATCTGCACAATCTTGCCTCATGTTAAAGAAATCAATTCAGTGTACGCAATGAATAATTTATTCCACAAATGATCAAAAATTATCGCAACACATTTTCCTTTTAACTGCATTTTGTTGAAAACAAAAAAAAAAAAAAGAAAAAAAAAAGAAAACGAAACGATGCATTCAATGAATAATAATTTGCTTCACAAATGTTCGAGCATAACAACATACTTCCCCTGTCACGATCCTCTTCAACTCGTCACTGGTGTTTCTCTCTACAGTCTGCACTCATCATCGTTTTTCCATCGTGTTTCGAGGCGTTTCGCACCTGTGTACAGGTACACAGACGAGCCGGCAGCGAAGCAGGAAATCGAATCGAGATAAAATACAATTTATCGTGGCGCGTAACTGAGACATAAAGCGGCTCTCGGCAGATTCATTGGACAAGTTGTCGGTGCTCTAACGGCGCCCCATGCTGTTCCCGCAAATGGCGTCCGCGTCAGTAACACCGCGTTTCGCTGAGCGACTCGCCACTTCCTGTTATAAGCGGATCGCGCACAGGTGGATAGAAAATCGCCAATCGTGTTGCCCCCACGCTGACGAAATAAACGACGTTGCCTCCTGGCCGGAAACCTGTATCGCGTCTCACCAGCCTCTCTGGACACTGATAATCCGCGAATTTGCGACGCACGACGCGTAAGCCTAACACGCCTGCTTTACACGATGGAAAATTGAAATTCGATATTTTACCGCGGTGCTAATCTTCGCTGCGAGTTTTATTTAAATTATCCTGCACGCTCTTCGAGGAAGGATGTATAATTAGAATTGAATTCACCGAGGCTTATTTTATCGATCGTTCGCAGATAAAGCTCTCGTCGTCGTTTCTTTTTTCCTGTATATAATTGTCAAAAGATCGCAATCGCTTCGAAAACGAAATCGTTCAATCTTTTGACTGACAGCTTGCAAAGAGATGTGAATTTCAAATTCGTATTCGACGAATCTTTTTACCTTCTGCTCGAATTTTTGATAGTTCCGGAAGCACCTGGCACAGTGATTTCCGGATTTTTGTGATTTCCCAAATTTCCAAGTGTTGCAACTTTCTCTTTTTTTTTAGCGAGCGGTTTATATTTATTTATTATTAATTAAGTTAGTACTTGGCGTGTTTTACGCAATTTCTTGTACAAGCCTGAGAGTTTAGAACATTCAACGGGTTTCAGGGATGGTCTGTACTCAATTAGGATCGAATTCACTGTGGTATTTACTTAGGATTTGCTTATTTTATCGTTTGTAGCTACGATGGTGCGAGCGCGAAACTCGAAGGAAATCGAAATCGAGAGATCCTTCTGTCGTCAGTTTCCTGAAATAATATATATATATATATATATTTATTTATTATTAAACAGGGATTGCGTTAAATCTGACGTATTTTATACAATTACTTTAGGGAAAAATGCGGCGTTCTCCGATTTTAAAAAATTGTTCTGTAAGCTATTCGTCGACGGTTCGATGCTCGATTCTCTCTCGCTGGGAAAGACGATGTCGTTGTTACTCCTTACTGTGTCAAATCTTGGATATTCTCTCTTCTCGTGATATTGTCGATACTTTGTAGGTGGAAACTGAACTGTATTCCGGGCTGGACCATTTCGTACGTGTTCCTTCCAATTCCCAGCGACTATCCTTTCTCTCACCTCGATCTTCGAATAATCGTTGACTGAACAAAATGCCAGAAATTAACAAGTTTATTCAATCCTGTTATTATCGAACGTGAAAATATATATTTGTCCGATGTAATTTGTAATATCGAGGATACATTTGTACGATAACAACAGAATCGCAAAAAAAAAAGTCACCTCGTTGACTAGGAACTCTATCGGACATCCTGTATTTTCCGGCCCGAATCCTGTTGAAAAGGTTGAAGAACCCTCCGTTATAATTATTCAGATAATAAATCAAGTTGTTCGCGTCCCTCGGACACTTTGGGAACGCCTCGTAGCACGCCACGGAATTTCCTCGGTTGCCATAACCGAGGATCATCGCTCGGCCGAAGTTCAGCAACGGGGACGTTCCGGCGACGTCGATTTTCGTCAGCCAGCTGCTGAAAGGGCAAGAAGAAAAATCCATCGTGAGACACAGACTCTCTCTCTCTCTCTCTCTCTCTCTCTCGGTGTTCCATTTGAGAAACTTGTGGACTTGATTTCGCGGCCACGTACTCCGTGAAAACGTTCCGACCGAGGAACTCGAAGAAGCCGGATCCCTGTTTGCCTAACGATCGTCCAGGAAGTTTTCCGCTCGCCATCTCGCAGAGTATCCTCGGAACACACTTGTAGTCGTCGTGGCTGGATATCGTGGACAGCGCGTCGAGGAGATTCAGCCGGAATCCGGGGGAAGGGCCGGCCGTTCCGCTCGGATAATTCGATTGCTGGTAGTCGGAAGTCGAGTACGCCGGATGGGAGCTGCTCTGATGCGGCTGTAAGCAGAAAAGTTGCGGAATTCTCTCTGCGTAGACGCGGGGGAACGTGGACGTCTGGGATCATTGATTGCTTCTCCTTTTTCTTCCGTGTCAAATATATCGGCCAGAATGGGGCTTCGTGCAATGGCATTTAAGTGTTATGGAACTAGCTGCGACTGTAATATCTTTGGAATTTCTGATATTACATGATGATTAACACGATTTTGAGGAAGTTAATTGAAGACGAATCGATTTCTTTAAAACATCATTTAGATTTAGTTACAATGTTCACGAGAGGACAGTTAGTGGTAGTAATTTTTTTCATTAATTTCTTAAATGTGACATTTTTGTGATTCTAGTATATTATTTGATGAAAATATTTAGAAAGAGAGAGAGAGAGAGAGAAAGACAGGTCAATACAGTAAAATTCAGTTTATATAAATTTGTTAGTAATTTGTATGATTGAAGTTTATGTAACAAGAGTCTACAAACAAATGTCGATGATAAATTTCGTTCATAAACAAGTGGATTAAAGTTTATTTGACCAGGGACTGATTAAAATAACAAATGGACATTACCGAATAAAATGGAGTTCATGTAAACGGAATTCTACTGTAATAAGATCATTTCTTTCACCACGATAATATTTTTATGAGATTTAAAAATTATTAGTGTCTTATAAAAATTTTGTTCCATTCTTTATTCTATTTTATTTTTAGAGAAAAAAACACTAGTTATCCTGAAAGGCTTTTTATAATAAAAGGCTTTTGTTCCTAAGAACGAAAGTTGTATTTGAGGGTAGTAAAATTTGGAAAAACAAACTAGAAATAGAAAGTCGAATTTCGCTTCATTTTATTCGTGTTTGTCCCTTTTGAAATTATTAGCGAAACGTTTAAAGAACGTAGTTGAAATTCATTTACCGCTGTTTAATAATATTTCTACTACTACTAGTAAAAAGTTTTCAATCAAACGTAAGTATTCGAAAGTGTTCAAAAACGTTTTCAATATATATAAAATACAGAGTATTGTAGTTGTTTGAAATATATGAAGAATTAGAATTAGATTAAAACTCTAATTAGATTCTCACACACGAATGATCTCGTTGTTTTTAAATACTTCTTCAATTCCATACTTGTGTCTAATTTGAAAGCTTTTTACGAAACGTAGAGTTGTATCTCACGTATTGCTTTCATAATAACCGGTAATACGTTAAACACTTTACGATGAGTTTCTCGTATGGCAACGTGAGCCAGAATATTAAGTTTCGCGAGGTAGTTTGTTATTAATTTAGGAAAGTTGCAACCAATAAATCACCGCCTAATGGCATTCACGATGTTTTTACGCGATTTTGTAACAAAACGACCCGTGAATTATAAAAAAAAAACACAATAACAACGATCTTTTTTCTTTCTCTTTTTTCTTCTTTTCTCAGTCGGTATTCTAAAAATTTCAATCATGCCGCTCCGACAAACTCTGAATAAAGTCTGACGAACGAATAAATTTAATTTGAAACGTACCGTGACAGCATTGTTAAAAATACTCGAGAGGACGTCCACAAAGGAGATTTGCCTGCCCGTGGATCCATTCGATTGACCTTTCCCGCTCGTCAGCCCGTCACTTTCTCGATCGACGAGATCGAAAACCAATTCATCGATGCACCTACGGCGACGAACCATGTTTTTTTTCCACTTGAATAGCTCCATCGCGTATTTTCTTCGTATTTTTTTCGTAACGCGATTCGCATCGCACGCCAAGAATGGTACTTACCTCAATAAATCCGTGGCGTTGTAATCGCTTCGAGTTTCGTCGAAATCGCAAGAATCGGCTCGCTCGACTTCACGACGAATCCTTCGAAACGACTGATCGTCCGCGCGAACGCAGAAACGAGGACACAGAAGAGCGCAAAGGAAAATAAATTCGAACGTCATGCCACGATTTTTCATTTATCTCGTTTTTATATTATCTCCTTTTGATATTTGAAGATCGATCGAATTTCGAAGAATCACCAGTTTTTCAGGATCACCATCGCCCGTTTTATATATATATATATATATATATGTTTTTCCTTTTCTTTTTCTTTTCTCAACTTTCGCGTCGACCGAATCGCAAGAGTTTCGCTCGCGAGAAGACGGCTAAAACGGTCGATGACGTTTGAATTCCTACGTTGAAACGGCACTTTGTCGCGATTGCTGCTGGAATACGGCAGTGTTTCGCCTCGCGGATGATCGTGTCACAGTTCCACGGCAACTGGAACTTTCTTCGAAAGCGTTCCTCATACACAAGCTCGGCCGAAGAGGCGTAGGCAGGAAGAAACGTCATCTACTCTCACTTCGTGTGACCGTTTTTCGCGCCCGTTCCGCGAGTACGCGCTCGTCGTAGTTCAAGCAGACGAAATAACCAGTGTGTGTTTGGTTTCGTAAGTGATTTTATTCATTACTTTAACACAGAGAATTAATTTGAACAACATTTGTTCGTTGCTCTGGCAAGAATAAACATTTCTTTCTTTTTCTTTTTTAATCTTTCTAACGTTCTCTTGAAGTTAAATTTGAAAATCGTCATTCTTGTATTGTATTCTTGTATTGCGCGTGAATGTTCAACGCTGGGAATACCGATACTGCAATAACAAATTTATAGTAAATAAATCAAAAGGCGCGCCTTGGGACGGCAATAAAATTTTTCACGTTTCTCCGGCAATTCCAGCGTTGAGATCCTTGTGTAATTTATTCGCATAATTTCGCGTACATTATTTATTAATGCGCAATTAATCTTCAGAGTCGTTGCGCATTGCAAGAAAACATACTCATCGCTAAAAATCTGTCTATAACATAAATTTCAAATTAATCACAGATTCTAATTTACATCTTGCAACAAAGTTCACTGCGAGCAATTATTCCCTCGTTCAAAAATATCTCCACAAAGAAAGTAATCAAAAAAAAAAAAAAAGAAGAAGAAGAAAACGTTAATCGGCCGAATATTATATATAAACTCTATTTATTATATTTTGCTGAGAATGAAGTACAACAGTTAACCCTATCTTGAAAGAAACTTGAGGTAACGAAGTATTAACACATCCGTCCGCATGACGAAAATTCATCACTTATATATTGCAGTAAATAATTTATTAAATCCGAATAAATTAAAACGTAATTTTTACCAAACAAAGATAATTCTACGAAAAAACTGATTTCAGTTTCAGTTGCGTCGTATAAGGGTGCAAACGCAAAAAAAAATTAATTTAAAAACGTATTAGTCGGTGCTGCGTGTAAAAGAAGTTTATTGAAAGTTTAAGCACTTGGGTGTTCGGATATTTAAGAAATTCCAGGGATATTACTGTTAATTTTCTTAACCTATTTTTATCAAAATCAAATAATAAAGTAAATCTAAAATGGAGAACGAAAAAGAAATATCACATCCACTGCAATCCCAGCACATCCACTGCAATACCAACAAACATTTCTAAAATATCACCATCAGAATCGATTTCATTAAAACCAACAAAGCGTACACCAAAATTCGACCCACCTGGCACACTTAATTGTGATTTACGTAAACATAAACGCGTTAAAATAGTGACTGCAGGAAAGACAAAACATCCTTTAAAATATTGCAAAGTTTGTAAAGTTCACAACAGAAAAAGTAGAACTAGCTTATGTATGTGACTTTTGCAACATTCCCCTTCATGCTGGAACATGTTTCGAACAGTACCATTCGTTGAAGAACTATTAATTATTGATGAAAATTAAACTTTCGAAAATAATTTACTTCGTATAATGAAATAACGAGTATGTTTTCATTAATTCATTTCAACTTTTTCGTGGATTTAATTTTTATTTAACTTCAGAAAGAAAAAAATCAACAATAAAGGTGTATATATAAATATAAATTCATTTTATTTCGTTTCCAAAAATTTCACTAAAAAATATATGACTTTTTAAAAGACTTTTTAGGTTGTTTTTATATAGAGCATATCGTTTCTGCAAATAATGTCAAAAAATGCAGGCATTTGGTCAATGGCGGTGCAAACAATGCCGGACGGATATGTGTTAACAGTTAATTCACGTACGTATCCAAAAGTCGTCAGTTTCCTTTGCAAGACCTGATCCTCGCATTTTACGGAACCAAGGACTGCTGTGCGGCAAAGATGAACGGTCCTCTCGTGGATGGAAACCGGCGAACACGCTCTCGACGATATTTACAATCTGTACAGGGCCTCGTAAATGGTTTACGGTTTACAGTTAATCCGAGAGCGTGGCCTCGTCGCAGCCTCTCCCTCGTTTCGCCAGCTGATGACAGAGTCGCGGGCTTCCTATGATGTCGCCCAGGAACACGCTCAATAAATAATTCTCCTTCATCGGGTTCGGTGATGATTTGTACTCGCTGTAAAACCACCAATCCCCGGGAACGTTATGTACCATCTAATGAACTCGATTGTGAAAGCGTTACGAGCCCGAGTATACGAGCCGTGCGATATACAGCGGCGAAGTATAAATCGCTGCGCGTGTACCCTGTCACGTGTGTAGAGTACGTTATAGAGTAACTGGATCGTGTATTTTTCTTTTTTTTTCTTTTCTTTTTTTTTTTTTATCTGGTAAGAAGAATAGCGTCAGATCGTTGCTTAGTGCTCGCTCGCAGTGGAGAGATTACAGAGGGATTTATAGGCGCGCGGTGGATACTGAAGGCGTCGTCACTCGGTCTCGGTACGATTTCTGCGATCTAATTCAGACGTCTTTATCTTATTTCAGATTCGACGCTTTCGATTTATGTGGAATTATCTGAGGATTTTCGTTCCTCGAAAACGTTTCACGTTGGAGACTTTTGAAAGTGTCCGTTGCTCGATCACGTAAGCAAGTTCCATGTTAAAGCTGAAGCTTTAATACAAACTTTTAATAATTAAAAAATATCATTCTATACAACCTCTGAAGTGAAATGATAATCCTGAGGCGAGTGTCATATTCTTCGACAATAATTTCCCTATTAAAAGACCCACTTAAACCAGAAATTCTTCACCTCTGATGTCTTCCTATATATTCTCTTCTACACAACCAAAAACTCACTTGCAAAATAAAAATAATCCAAACGCGTCGATTAAAAAATCTCTGAACCAACAACTTGATTGTCCCAAACTAACCAAAATTCACCCACTTCCAAAACAAGAAACCAAAAATAATCCAAACGTGAATTACATTAAGAATTCTCTGAACCAACAACTCTTCTCAATATTCTCTTCTGCGTGATCAAAATTTCCCCAATCCGCGAGATAGAGTTAAAAAGTAATCCAAACATGTCTCAAAACACTCGCATCTTCGAGAACGAAAACCACCCTTAGAAAAGAAAAAAAAGAGAAAAAAGAAATTCCAAGACACCTTATCGCACATTATCCACCGAAAACGTCTCTGACTTTTTATTTTTCAACTGAAATAGCCTCTGCCGCAGACTCAAGGGTCCCAATGCCTCATGCATGCTCCGTTAAACCTTCTCCAACCGTTTGCCTGCCAGGACCAACCACTCGTTTGCCTCGAAACCCTCTCCGCCTCGGCTCCATCTTGTCCTTATAGGTGACAGAAGCGATTAACCGACGCGTTTCGTCTTTGGGCGACACGTGCTGGCCATCTCGGCACCGTGAAATCACAGATAAGCTGTTCGAATTCGAAGGCGGGTAGCTCGAGACGTTCGTAAAACGGCGAACGGGTAAAAGGGGAAAGGGCGGAGGGAGCGGAAGAACGAAGAGAGTTATCAAGATGCATTAGGTCGCTCGTGGAGACCGCCATTAAGAGCTATCTACCGCTCTGGCGTTACTTGCAACTGAATTTAGTGCGAGTAGCTCGTGGACTACGAACAAACCGGTAGCACGGATTTCTATTAGCTTCCACTAGGTGGAAGAAAGTGCCAGGCCATTTACAATAGATACGAGTCGTTGCATCGTCGCCACGGATGGATTTATCCGACTCCACGATCATCACCGAAGAATTATCGGAGAAATTCCTGTGGTTGTGCTGAAGAGAGATTCCGCTGGCCGGAATCCCTTCGGTTCTACGTTTTCGAGTTTTACGAGCAGGTGGTGGTTATTCTACGTGGAAGTTACGACCCGCGGAATCGACGCATCGAACATCGTCAAGGGTTGTTACGCATAAATTTCGAGCGGGCAAGTGGCGACACGAGGGACTGGAATTGCTCTTTTAGACTTTTAGTTGTTCGGGGGTTCTGCTGTTTCGATAGGTAGGAAGTCGAAAGAAGCGAACATATTCTTGCAGACTTTTGGAATAGAAATTTCGATATTCCAATTATCGTTGATATTCTAGAAATTATTATCGTAGAACCTTGATACTTATCGTACCTTGGTATTTCGAAATTGGAGTCATCGTTGAAATTCTGAAGTTGAAAATTATTATCGTAGATTTTATCATACATTATGATCGTAGATCTTGAAATTGAAATTTCGAAATTCAAGCTGTCGTTAATATTCTAGAGTTCGAAATTATTCTAGACTTTGTTATATATCATTGTCCATAGACTCCGAAATTATGAAATTCGAGTCCGAAATTATTTTATTGTGTAGGATTATTGTTGATTTGGAAATTGAAATTTCGAAATTGGAGTCATCGTTGAAATTCTAAAGTTCGAAAATTATTATCGTAGATTTTATTACACATTATGATTGTAGATCTTGAAATTGAAATTTCGAAATTCAAGTTGTCGTTAATATTCTGGAGTTCGAAATTATTATTGTAGATTTTATTATACATTATTATCGTGCACTATTATTGTAGAATTGAAGTTTCGAAATTCGAGTTGAAATTCTGAAGTTCGAAATTATTATTGTAGATTTTATTATACATTATTATCGTGCACTATTATTGTAGAATTGAAGTTTCGAAATTCGAGTTGAAATTCTGAAGTTCGAAATTATTATTGATAGATTTTATTAAGTATAGATTGCTTCGAAATTAAAATTACTGTTCGAAATTGTGGGACTTGATGGCAAACTTGTCCGCCGATTAATTGAACAATGATGAATGTTTAGTGGAGAATTCGTCAATTAAAACCTAAAAGCAGGCACATTGTTATTTTTAATTTAAGCCTTATCAAAATTCCATAGAATCATTGACGAAACTTGCAGGCACCTGAATTTCTTACACTCGAGTTCTTTGCAACCTTCAAACAGAAATAGACACGAAGAATACGTAAAGGAGCAATTGTAAAAAAATTCGTGACCCGACTTCCAATCAACCTTCACTAAAACACTGAACACCTCTGTCGTCATCTTCTCAATTTCACGCAATTTCACGCAATTCCACAACGATTAGAAATTTCTATTCCAAACTATTCTGTATTCTCAGTATCTGTATTCTTCCGATCCAGGGAAATCGTTCTCTTTATGACATAGAGTAAAAAGGCGTATTCCGTGTTGAGATTGACACCACCGCGACACGGTGTAAATTAGAAAGAAAGGGAGGGGAAGGGGGAGGAGAAGATGAAGAGGACGAGCGAGTAACAGGGGACACGTTTTCACGGCTGGCCGGGCAAATGGATCAGTAATTTTCCACGATGCATTAACGAGCCCGTTATTAAGCCTCCCTGTTCGCGACGTTTCGTGCGTCGATCGAGCGAAACGAAGGTAGAAAACCAGTCTTTAGCAGTCGTCGATGCCCTGGTCGGTGAATTCTCAGTGTCGTGGTTATGCAAACAGTCGAGACATACACCCGCGAAACCGCGTTATCGATCGCCATCTCTCTTGGCGATCGATATTAAGGTTAACACTAGAACTACCACACCAGTCAAAATGACTGGTTTATACAATTTTCTTTTAAAATTTCTATTTCACGTTACAATTTTTCCCCCGCAACGATGCAATGATTTTTACAGCGATAACCAAAGAAATAATATAATGGAGTTTATTTTATTTTTATTTATTAGACATCAAAATAATTTTGGTAGAAATAACTTCGGTTTAACTGTCGGTAGTTCTAGCGTTAATCATGCAACGATCAATCGCTCTACAGTCTGGATCGACGTTTCTTAATCTCTCGATTAACTCTTCGAAATCATTTTCTGTTACCCGCGAACTCCGGAAATCCATTTATTCTCAGGCTTACATATCGTTCAAATAATAGATTGACGCAGTGAAGAGGATAATTTTTGATGTTTTCACGGACGATCGAATTTTTACAATTTGCCGAGAGAAGACAGTATCCTCGCTGTATGACGTGAAACGAGTTCGTGGTTGTCAAAGTATGAGACTTCAGATTAAAATGAGACCGACTGGATCGTTGTGTAAATCTTTTCCTTTTTTTTTATTTTCCATTGCTGCTGCTTTAATTATGCTCTTCGCTGCATATTTCAAAAATGATGAAACGATGAACTGAATGATCTATTACTTCATTTACTTGAAATAATTATTTCATTTATATTTCATTTCAGATAGAGTAAAAATAAAAAATACAAATAAAATAATATACCCAAATCTGCTTTCTTTTATTTGTGTCCAAGCATCAGAGATCAAGAATGGTCTAGAGGACTTTTAAGACGAGAAAAGAAATTTGAAGTTCATCGTATTGAACGATAGAAGATGAAGATGAAGGATTACAGCGGAGAAGTATGATTTAGAATAAAAATAAAAAATACAAATAAAATAATATACCCAAATCTGCTTTCTTTTATTTGTGTCCAAGCATCAGAGATCAAGAATGGTCTAGAGGACTTTTAAGACGAGAAAAGAAATTTGAAGTTCATCGTATTGAACGATAGAAGATGAAGATGAAGGATTACAGCGGAGAAGTATGATTTAGAATAAAAATAAAAAATACAAATAAAATAATATACCCAAATCTGCTTTCTTTTAGTTATTTGTGTCCACGCATCAGAGATTAAGAATGGTCTAGAGGACTTTTATGACGAGAAAAGAAACTTGAAGTTCGTCGTATTGAACGATAAAAGATGAAGATGAAGGATTACAGCGGATAGATCAACACTTTGGATAGCAAATATGATGCAAATGAAGGAAATTCGAACTGATGACGGAGAATGATGACGTTGATGCTGTATAGTTTTCGAGATCGAGGGAGATCGCCAAGAACATGAATTGCGGCTCATGTAACGCGTTGATATTAAAGTATTTTTAGTTTTGATGAAGTATAAATGAAACTGAAGTGGAAGCTGAAATAAACGAGGAGAAAACGAAGACAAAGGGATGAGATTAGTGGGTGTTGATGTACAGTAGAACAGCGAAGTATCGAGGTTGGGCTATTTTCATCTCTCTTTATGAAACTGCGTAACGACGATTGAAGCGAGCCAGAAGTTGAAACGAACTGGTGAGGAAAAAAAATTCGCCTCAGGGGAGGACTGAATTATTTTTACTCATCGTGGGAATTTTATAACGAAAATTGGATAAGTTAAATTAGAAATTGAAATAAACGAGTGAGGGAATTCGGTCTCGCGTGTAATTGTACGATGAAATAAATTATTCTTTCGTTTGAAAGACTGCGTGTGATACGAACGAGTTGAAATTGATGTTGAAATGAACGAGGGAAAAGATTGTGTCACAGGTGAAACTACGTCCACTTCTAGGAAAAATTCAAGTAAAACGAGAGAGTCAGAAGTAAAGCAGTTTTATGATAAGTTATGAAACAGATTTTAGAAATACACCGGTTTTTCGCGGACGCAAAAAAAAATTCTTTCTAGGAAAAAGTTTCTAGGAAAATCGCAATAATACAGGGTAATAATACAGCTCACTAATGATATAGCTTAATGTGATAATTAACTTTTAACGAGTATGTTGATACACGGAGTGCCAGATTTCGAATATAATTACGCGCGAAATACGAATATATTTTACTCAATAGATCTACATTCCCGAGTCGTGGTATGCTTAAGAAAAAAACACTAAGCTGTAAACTAAAAACGGGCAAAGAATTAAAGTGAAACTTTGACTTATTTTCAAAAACGAGCATTGCTTTAGTAAGAAGTTCGTAAAAAGTTGGATCGAATTGATCCAACACCAATTCCCGCGGATCAAAGCGATCAAATTATCAATCGAACTCACCTGAAAACGACGTCCCAGTCCAAAGCTCGTTCGCGACTTCGTTTCTGAAGCGTTTGGGCCGCGTACTTGGCGCAGATCCTCTCGTAAACGCAAACGTTACTGCCCAGCTCCGATATCAGTTTCTTCTCCACTTGGCCAACGTCTAGGATCTCTTCGTCGTGCACCAGAGGTAGATCTCGTTTCGCTCGGCTAACGTAAGTCTCTGAAAAACGAAGAACGAAGAGGAGAACTGTGGTAAAATGGTTTCGCAATTAGTGGACACGCCGCTTTCGAAAACTGTGAAATTTTATACACGTGGAACACGTCTCTTACACGTCAAGTGTAAAATCTCGCTAAAATCGTAATCTTTCGCGTATTATTTAATGCACCTCTAAATAAAGATAAATTTCATCCGTCGCCTATTATTGTCGCAATCGGCGTGTCTTCATGAATCAATGTATTTTCATTCGTCAGACGAGTTAATGCACTATACGGATCGCGAGTACAGAGTGTTTATACTCAGGCCAGACAGACCACTGTCATCAATCCAAGTGACAATCCTCGTTTCGATCATTCAGCACCGTCAAATAACTATCCCTAGCTAATGACCAATTAATAACGTGACTCCTCCAACGTTCACTTTAACGAAAATTGACACGTCTAGATAGGATTCCATCGGCGGCCGCGTGTTTGCCTGTCATTGCTGACTGCTCGTCAAAATCCCCGTCGTTTCGATCGAATTATCGACACACCGAAACCGATTTATTCGCGAGTCGACGAATCTAAAAAAAAAAGAGAAAAGAAAATGAAAAAACGAATACGACACGCACAACGATGCGCAAAAGAAGCGTCGATGGATGCGCAGACGAGGGATAAATAGTTTGATAAATTTCGAAGTCGATATTGAAATGTCATGAAGTTTATTTTATCACGTCGAATGGTACGATAATAATTTCTGTAGATCGATGAATTCTCAATTCGATGGATACTAACGATATTAAAAGTCATTATTATTAAATTCCCTGCGTGAAAATTATTCGGCATCGAGCTCGCTAAATTGGATATCAATAATATCGAATCTATCGCGATTAAACGTTTTTAATAC
Organism: Tetragonula carbonaria; assembly: GCA_032399595.1. NCBI lineage: Eukaryota > Metazoa > Arthropoda > Insecta > Hymenoptera > Apidae > Tetragonula > Tetragonula carbonaria. The sequence goes on from JAUCRC010000003.1 coordinate 8,761,292, forward strand.
CGGCTCTTCCGGTATATTGAAACTGAGTATCAATAATATCGAAGATAACGAATTGCGACATATTGCGATATATCGAACGTTTGACATTAATAACATCACGCTCCTCTGTGTCACCAAATTTGCAATATCGAAGATGACATTTTACAAAAATTTGATTAACAGAATTTCCCGAAATTTATCCTGAAATAGTTATTATCAATAGTAATTATCATAATGATTATTAACAAGCAGGAGAATTTGTCGAATAATTAGAGACAACCTAATGCTTAATGTCCAGTGAAACAACGGCGAGTTGTAACGTTACGTGGACGTTACACGGTATTCCAACGGAGAAGTTGCAACAAGTGGAACACTTTCGCTTTCGTTACTTCGTTCATTCGATTCACGGCGCGGAACTACTAGGCTAGACGAATCACTTGCACGTCGAAGGTTCAATCTCTTTTCGCATTGAATGTAGTTAACTGACCGTCGATTCATTTCGAAGGCAACTCTGCTGTTGAACTTGTTCTCGCAGAGATTTTCACTTTTACGAAAATGGTAAAAATTCGCGTGCTTGATACGACAGCTCGTTGAACTGTTGCTATTTAATTAGACGAAACTAATTCTCTTCCTGTTTATTTATCCTTCAGATTTGAAAAGCAGATATCTATCGTTCAACTCGTCAAGCTCGTATTTTTTTTTTCAGCTTTCTGTAACATCACGCGAATGCACGTATTTATGTATTTATATTGTAAAGAACATAACTGAACCAATAACGATGAAAAATTGTCGATTTCTAAAAGAATATAACATCCAATCGTATAAAAATCCACATGATCTTATTTCTAGTCATGAAACCTCTACTTCGACAGCTGTGAGTTCGTTTTCTCTTCTTTTTTTTTTGCAAAAATAATTTTTTTACATCGTGTAATGAGTAAAAAAGTGAAGATACTTTTTTTTCGAAAATTCAAACATGTCTGAGAACATTCAAAAATTATTTTCGTAACTAGAGCCACCATCACTTTGGAAAATAAAGTCGTCGCTTTGCAATGAGCCCTTAATATACTTGCTGTGCGATTTTTTGTTTCAACATTTTATTCAACTTTCAATAATAAATGATGTTAAAAATTCAAGAAAGCCTAACATCTCGTCGTTTAATTCTAATGCTCGAGGTTCAACAAAATGGTAAAAAGAAGATTGTTCAAAAGCAGACTTTAAGAGGAGATTTCACTTTTCAAGATCACTGAAAAATGAATCTAGTTGTGAAAAAAATTCTTTTTTACAGATTCCAGAGTATTTCTTTACTGTCACTGTGTCTTTCAAACCTCCAAATTTTTAAACCACGGATTTTTACAGACACGCAAATTCATATTTCTCAGAACATTTGATTGAAAAAAAAAGGAACCTAATATTGTTTCATTTTATTACACGGGCATCGAGCAATTTATTTGCAGTAACGATTTTTTCTATTTTATCTTAACATTTGAAATCACCTGGATTCAACGAGTATGCGAGTTTCTTCACAAAATTAGTGAGCCTGACAGCGATAGTGATCACAGGGAAACCGATCAGCTGTACCGGAAGATGGAAGGTAGGTTCCTCTGGAGCCGGTGCCGCATTCGCCAATGTGACAAGGAAGCAACATCCCAGGATGAAAAACGCGCGTGTTATTTGCATTTCTGGACGCTGTCTAACAGATCAGTCGCGTTATTATTTTTTAAAAATTCCTTCAACATCATGTCGCATTTCAATTTCTCAAAAAAAAAGTGACAATACATTGACCTCTAATTTCAATCGTAGCTCAATAAAAAACTTCTGAAATTCTCCAATCAATTCATTATACAAAATATCATTTAAACGATTCAATGTTTAACAAACAATCAACAATCAGAGAAAATATTCAATCTATTTGAATACACTTCACAAACACTCAAGCTCACTCTTTGTACGATTATCTTGTCACTTTTTCATTCAAATTTCTAATTATTCATTCAACAATTCTTTTTGATACAGTGCCAGTTATAAGTATAAAGAAACTCTTTAAGTGTCTTTCAAATTATTTAACATTTTTCATTGATCATAGACAAAATTTCGATCAATGCCAGCGTATCTCAAATTCATTCCATTCATAAATCCATTCGTTTTGATCCATTCTCTTCGTTCACTCACTCTTTATTCATCGTTCAATGATCAGAAGAAATTACATTTCAACTATTTGCATGTTTCTCTCTAAAATCGCAATCAACTTGCAGCACATTGCATCGACTATCTTAAACTTTTACTTCACATTTTTAATCTCATCTTCGTCGTTCTATTCGCTCTCACATCCGAGAAAACTCCAACCATTGCATCCTCTCTAAAATCTCGATCAACCTCAGCACCAACTATCCGAAAATTCACTTCATTCACCGATCCGTGTCGCATTTTATGCTCACTCACTCTTCGACGACCAGAAGAAACCAGCCGAACCATTTACATTCGTGCAACAATCCACAAGTATTTCTCTCTAAAACGATACCAGCCAAGTCGATCTCGATCGATTTCGCGGACCTGTGTCTACGTGACAGTCGCGAAGCAGAGGAACACCGGTGGAAAAACGTGACGGCGGACTAGCTGTTCCTTTGGTAAAAACTCGTGGCCGAGTGTTCCTCCAGGCAAACGGTAGACCTGGCTGCCGCTGATTCGTGCCGATCGTCGAGAGAAAGTATTCGGCCCCTTCCTCAACGTCGCAACGTTCAAACATCGGACAGCGACCGATTGCGACATTTAGTGCGCCACCGGGACCTGGTGTATGCCTGGTGACGTCGTCGTTCGAATCCTCTTCTTTGCTTTCCACGCGGGAAGCCTTGCGTCCTCCGCAAGGTCATCGTCACGGCTTCGTTGAATCGGTGTTGCTCCACTTCGCCAACGATGCGGCGGCGCTTTCCGCGTAGAAAGTCCCCGCTCGAACGTCCAAGGAAATCGAAAGTTTCGCAGCGACTGGCGTTAGCAGTTACGTCTGCGACGGACGTGCAGTTTCGAAACTGGCCGGTCGTCGGCCGTCGTCCGACGTGTTGGAAACACGTGGAAACTTCAGTTGAGCGGTGCCAAACGAGGAGCGACAGTTTTCGAGTCGAGCGTGAAGTTCCTGAAGTTTTGCTGAAGGTCTGAGAAACGTGAATGAGCTTTCGACGAGATCCAGTGATCAGTGAAATTCACTGTGAATCGTCGCGTTCTGAAAGAACGAAGATTTCCCGGGGGGAAAAAAAAACGTGAAAAATCGTTGAAGCTTCGTTGAATAATCTCTGAGATGAACCGAACGTGAATTTGGAGATTGGAAATGAATTTCGAAAGTCCGAACTGTGTGTGTTGAAACTTTTGTTAAATTTAGAAGGCATGAATGAGAGAGAGAGAGAGAGAGATCCCTCCGAGATCTCTGTAAAGTTCCTTCGAAAATTTCATTTCGAATATTCTATACCGATCATCGAAAATTGTCTAATTTTATTAGTAAAATTTGAGAGTAACGTGTGAAACTTGGTGAGGTGACGAACTTTCGAGAAGTTTCTTCAGATGTTTGGATACACTTGAAAGATGAACGTTGGATTTTTATTGAGTTACAGAGAAGAAGTTACATAACGTTGTGAAACGTAGGTGAAAAGTATTTTCTACATTCAGAGGAAGAGGAATTCTCTGTGAAGTGAAAACGCCCAGTTTTTTGTTGAAATTCTTAGACCGAACATCCGCGATGAGATAATTCAATGATTGAGAAAGTGCTTGCTTCGAAATTGACGTTTTTCAATGTGATATCTCGTCACAGTACGTAGGAATGGTGTCAGCGATCACTTAAGTGCGATCACGTAGCAGCTACTCTGTAAGAATATAATCGATTTCTTGCGTGGTAGCGGGGAATGAGTGCGATTACGCGCAAATCTATTCGAATCGTTGCTCAATGAACAAGGTTTTCCTACATGCCACCATTCACGTCGATCCGTATGTATGCCATTGATGTGTATACTTTTACCTTGCAGTATACATATACATATATATATATATATATATATTTATTTATTTTTTATATTTTCTATATTTAATAATATTAATATATTATAATATTAATATTAATATATTATTAAATATAGAAAATATTAAACATATTAAAATTCAAAAATAAAAAATACTTATGTATAAATAGATAATCTCTAGATGGAAAATCGATCGTTTAACTATATACATATTTAATAATATATTAATAGAAAATATTAAAACATAGAAAAATAAGAAAATATTATTAATTTAATAATATATTTAATATTTTCTATATTTAATAATATACTTAATATTATATTTTATGATATATTTAATTTATCTTCGAAGCATATTTCTTACATATATTTGATCTACATACATTTATATTTTCGATTCGATTATTAATTAAGGTTCCTTTAATTCCTAAATACAAATTTTAGTTTTAGCAATTACTAAATGCAAAAATTTGAAAGTATTTAAAAAGATTGAAAACTTTCAAGTACAAAATATTGTAGCAAACTTGTTTGAAATATATGAGAAATTATAATCAGTGATTTCGAATTCTCTTATATTACAAGAGAAGAAGTTGCACGGAACAAATACTTGTGTTTAATCCTAAAGACTATTTGCTAGAGGTAGTAATTTCCCAATATTATTTTCCTCGAATTTAAAATAATTTTAAGCCTTAAGTGTGCGTATTTATTTAATTTAATTTAATGGAGAGGGTGTCTCTTTTCGTGGATATATCAATTCCTCCATGTTTCTGAACTACTTTGTAAAAATTATTTATCGAACTTTAGAGTTTGCCGGATCAGAGTTTAATTGGCTAACCGAATTCTCATTGTTAGAAGCTTATTAAAAAATAGCAAACACCCATGTCAGGATTTATTTTTAATTTCTTTTTGAACACTTTCAAAATTCTACTTTTAAAATATTTATTGCTAACAATGACGTTCTCAACAATTTTCTCTGAAACTTCCTTTCTCCTGGTTCAACTAAATTATTAAGAATACTACTATTTAGCATTAAGAATAAAGTATCAAGGATACTTAGGAAAAGTAGGAAAAAATGTATTGTATTTGAGCGAGTATTTAACTGTAAATTATTCGAAAAAGTTTTCCTATTATCGAAAGAAACGTTTTCACAATAATTTGTACAATTTCAATAACATTCCTTGAAGATTGTTCCCAGCGTTATCAACGACGAATTTGGATCTCGTTTTTTAACGATTGTCGATCCGTTCGCGAGAAGGCGCGGTAGCGTCGCGACGCCTGATTCGAACGAAACAGCGACGTGATCGCCGTTTTTCGGCAGGAACTGCACGCGATTTCTTGCGAGTTGGCGCGATAAACGAAACGTCTGCGACCATTTTTGCCCCGAGTACCGCGGATCGTAACTGCTCGACGTCGTTTTTGGCACGATCCTCCTCGCCATCGTTACGAAGGAAGCTCGCTTGGCATCGCGCTTAAGCCGATAAAGGCGCCGGGGATTATTACAATAACTTTTCGCTCGCTGCAGACGTTGTTGTAAATTGTTCGGATTGTTTTCACGCGAAATCGCCGCCAGTAGGAATTGCCTTTCCTTTTTAGAGGAAGCGGCAGATATGGAAGAAAATGACTTCACATCGGTGATAGAACGTCGAATTTTTGGGGGAAAAACGTGGCAGGACAATTTATAATTAATTTTCTTTTATTATCGATAATATTCTTTATCGCCAGCATATATCACGCGCAAAGGTGTATATAATATATCTTGTATTTTGAACGGACAATTGAAGACGAATCATCTTCAATTCGATATCGTTCGAAATTTTAAATTTCAAATTGCTCGACAGCGATTGGATTTAAATTTAATTTCAGTGGATTAAGATCGCCGACGGGGAACGGCGAATCTCGTTATTTTTCATAATGAAAACGACATCGCGTCCAAATTCACGATTATCGGATCGAAGCTCGATCGTTCTTTTTCCTTTTTTCTTTCTCTTTTTTTTTTCGATAAAAATTCCTCACTTCATGTCGGAAGTGAAATTCCTGTCTAATAAAGTGCAAACATCGATCAAGCAGGACGAAATTGAAACATCGAAATTCGTCAGATTCGAACAAGCTTCGATCCAATGTGCATATAGCTAATAGATTATAAACTCTTATCGAAGAATAGAATCAACCTATTGAAATTGAAGAAAACTTTCGACCGAACTTTTGAATGTGGAACTTTCACCGACGGAGCATTCTCTTGCTATTAGAAATATTAATAGATATTTTTTTCGAAACGCGGCGAAATTCCAGAAATATATGCAAAATCAATTTTACTTATTTACTCACTCAGTTGAGGAAGTAGGAAATAAATTGTTACTCAATTACTTGTGTTATATATTATGTATAGTAGAAAGCGTTACAAATTGTCGTAATCCGCAGCAATCGAATGCTTAGGCGCTGATTTCTCTTAATTTTCAACGCTGCGGCCGGATTAAACGGAAGACGATAACGAGCAACGGGGAGGATAAATTGGTGGAGCACAAATTAGAACCGGCTTTTCGGCGGTGCTTGTGCGCGCGAGGAATAATTACAAGGAGCAGGCTTCGTCGAAAGAGCCATTACCTCTGTCTGGCCTGGTCTTTGTGAACGTTTCACACGTTTCGCTAAATATTATACACCATTTCGGTGGCAAATAAAGATCTCGTTCGAATCAGTTCGAGTGACGACGAAACAGATATTACGGTCAGCTCACTCTAGAGCAGGGGTCACCAAACTTTTTTCACAGTGGGCCGCATAGCTGACAAAATGGCGACCGCGGGCCGCATTACTCACTAAGTTCAGCATTCCGTGTTAATCATGGGTGAGTGGCATGCAATGCACAAAAAACAAGGACAACCAACATATTTATTTACTAAAAAAGTTATCAAAGAAAGCGACGTTAGCAAAAAGATAGTTACATCAGACACTTAGTGTGCACATATCCGAATTTCACGCAAATTCAAGTATCGTTGGCGGGCCGGATGAACTGACGCAGCGAGTTGTAGTTTGGTGACCCCTGCTCTAGAGAAAGCGAAAAAATTATCGCTGGAAAATTAGCAAAGGTGTGCCCGGTTTGTTACCCAAACAGATGATTACATTGCTCAGGGCACAAGAATTATGATAAGACTCGAACCTTTTGCCCTTTGTTTAAACAAGTTACAGACACTTGTAAAAATGGAAAGAAACAGTACCATTTAGTTGTCGATTCTTGTACATTCAACTACGACTAATAAACGAAATAGACGTGTATCTTCCGTGGAATCCAATACTGTCATGCAACGAGATCGAAAAGTAGAATTGTGGAAGAAAATGGGCCATTTTAATTGAAGAATAAGAAACTGGAGTTGATTTTTGGGTAATTCACAAGATATAACTGCAGATTATCTTTTGGGAAATTTATATTTTTACGGAGGCAGTATTAAAGAGAGGATATTTATATTTTCATAAAGAAGAAAAAAATAGAGATTTCGGATGATTTATTAAACTAAACTATGAATGTATATGGAAATGTAAGTTTTTTGTAAAGTAAAAATGTGAACAGAGGTTTGTTTTATCTTCGTGTATTTCATTTCCAAATATTACAATTAGTACAATACTTTCGGCTTTAAATTTGCTGTAAATGCCTGGACATTTTTATAACATTGAAAATTATTATTACAAACGTTAATAATAAATATTAAATATTATCGATATAAAATTATTTTATGAAACTTGACATGAACGGAATGTCACATTGCACAAAAGTTTTGTAACACAAATAACGATTGATTTTTAATATGTTCGAAAGAACTTCTAAATCTTACATTTCATAGAAGAACGTACAGTCAAATATCGCTCGTCGACAAGAAATAAATAATTACTATATTTTCCCTCCTAAAACGTGCGAGATTTGTCAGGCGAATTAAATACTACTCGATTCACTTAAACAATCTAAAATAGTTTAAAGCAATCTCACATCGATTAAACGCTATCGTCTAATCCAATGACTGTTCACTGGACTCGGGTACATTCCTTAATTATCTAGACACAAGTTTCTCTCGATCATCTTTAACACAATCTTTATCGAGCTTGTCTTTTTTCTCTCGTTCGCGATCTTCTTTCTTTCCACGATGATGAATTCTTTCATTTCATCCCGTAAGGAAGATCCATCTTTCAGAGCTAACAATAAGTAAAGATTATCCCTCTAAAAAAGTTGGATCTTCGTCGTAGCAACGTTACAAAAGAAAAGAAAAAAAAAAAAGAAAATGTCGTCTGCGATATCACAGATTACGCCGTATTTCGTCATTGTTTGTCCGCTTGACTCCACGGTGTCAGCGTAAGCGAATCTTCTTCATCATGTTGAGAACGCTGGAGCCGGGCAGCGGGCAGGTGGGGTAGAAATTATGACATCCCTGACCTTCCATGCCGGATATCAGTTGACCCATATGCGCCGCGAAGTGGTACCTCGAGCGCACTTCCGCCATCGTGTTCAAACTCGTGTCCCTGAAAAGTTTCCATGAAATGTTCATCTTTCATTTTTATCGAAAAGCGATGCAGCTATGGAAACGTTGCCTCGCCCAATAACGTCACGCGAATTAAATGAAACGTTTACGAAATATTTATTCAAAGGTTCGAAGCTCGATTCGAGCTCTCGCAAATCATAGTACGCGTCAGCGAAACTCCCAGTAATCGGTAAGTTTTAGAAAATTGTGGTAACATTTAGAGCTTTGAAAAAAAAGAAAAAAGAAAAACACAATCGTGACTTTAAGATTATTATGGTTCAAAATGACACGATAGATCTTTGTTTAAAATCTTAAGACAGTCGAAATTTCAATGCTTACATACGTGTAATTTTTAGTAAACTTGTTAATAACTAACATTAATAATGGCTTATTAATAGCTAGTTTCCTCGTCACATGAAATTCCTATCGACGATAATTTAATGTTAATTGTAATTGTAATCAAGTAGCATTCCGACCTGGAAAAGAAAAAAATCAGCCATTTGAACGAGCCATTTGTCTAATTTATTTACAGCGAGCTAATCATCAAGTTCAATTCCTACGTTCGATTAACTCATTTAGCAACGTTCGAAGGCCAGGAAGATCCGTCGATTTTCCATCCTCGCGAAAGCGAGGAAATCCGCGCGAATAACACGGGGATCAAGCGTCACATTTGCGAACACGTTTCGCAAGAAGCCACGTTTTTTTATCGCGAGAACTCGTTTCGAAACACGATCGAGAGAATAATCGATGGTTGTTGACTTGCCAATGGTGGTGCGCCACGCACGAAATCGACTTCACTTTCGCAACGTTTGACCATGATAAACTAGTCGGGAACGAGGCACGTAAGAACAGGCACAAGGCGAGTCGCCTTTTACTTTCGATATCGACGGCACTCGATATAGCGACACGCGTATGTATACCAGAATCCAGTTACGCTCGACGAAACCCTCGCTGAAAACTGCACGAAGCAGCCTTTTCCCTGCCACGGCAACGCTCGTGGAAACACGCGGGGAAAATCGTAACTTCCGGTCGGTGTTCGCCATTCGCGCGCGGCCCACTGACTCCAGCTTTCGACTCGTGTGAATTTTCACTGTTCAATTAAATTTCATTTTAAGCGTGTCGTTTCGTTTCCTCTCTGACTTGCTCGAAATTACAGGTATCGTTCTAATCGACCGTAATTATTGAAATGATTGAAATTACACTTCTCGTGTTCGAGAACATTCGTGCTTTCCTTTTTGATGTGGTTTTTATAAAAAAAAAAGAAAAAAAAAATTCTCTCGGGGACTTGCCTACGCAGTTGCGTGTTCAAAGAGAATCAATTATAATTAAATTCAGTGTACGTTGAGTTTCATTCAGAATCGATAATGAGCTTGTAAAAAAGAGAGAAAATGTCCCTACCAACCTCTGACCATCGTTAGTGAGAATTATCGCTATATTCGGTTCACTGAGATTTAATAATTAAAATACAGTCAAAAATTGATGTCAGAAAATAATCTGAATAAGTACAGCATAAACGACGAAACTGACACGTATATAATCGGATTGTGAATTTTCATGCGAATCTATATTTTTATCGACACGATTAAAGAAACATTCTCTGTTCATTGTTACAACAACAATTCCAATGTATTTCGCACATTTTTTGCGTCTTTAAATGCACAAAAATTTACACAAAAAAGAAAATTAAAAAATCGATGACCACAGCCAGCGAGGGAAAAAAATGAGCGGTTTTAATGTCTGTCACATAGAATATGTCTGACTTCATTTCTGTAAGGAAATAAAACTTGACACCCTTTCATGTACGTTTGCTTTATTTTTATTCCTGTTAATTTTTTATGGACAGAATTGGTTGGTGATAACTATAATTTTATTAACACTAGAACTACCGACAGTTAAGACGAAGTTATTTCTACCAAAATTATCTTGATTTCTAATAAATAAAAATAAAATAAAATCCATTATATTATTTCTTTACTTACACACTGTAAGTGTCATTGCATCATTTCGGGGAAAAAATTGTAACATGAAATAGAAATTTTAAAATAAAATTGTAAAACCAGTCATTTTGACTGGTGTGGTAGTTCTAGTGTTAACTACTTTTATTTTCCTCACAATCCCGCTTTCCCATCATCTGTGTCTCGACAATCTTAACACCTCACTCCTTTACAGCATCTGCAACCGATGACACATCGTTCGTAAACTTATCACTCTCCTTAATCACGTGACATCACGTGATCGAGAACGTGACGCGTTTTTGTCGCACATTTCGTTACATTTTTTGCTCGAACACCGCCGGTAAAACGTATTCTATGTTAAAAACATCCGCCATATCTCGCCGGCGGAAATAAAGGCTGGCGTTCGATTTCCCGGGAAGACGGAAGTAGAGGACGCGTGATAAGAAGCAGTTTTGTCACGCATGGTTCCCGCATGGAAAACATCTCGCGGCCGGGAAAGGCAAATATCTCCCTGTTCGTCGGTTTACGAGGCGGCAGCCTCGAGGCGAGCATAACGAGCACAATGCAAAACGGCTTCTTTAGCTTTACCATCTTGATCGGTTTAACCCGGGGTGGGCGATCCAATAAAAATCGGCCTCGCCATGGGAAAGCGGCGTTTACGCACGCATAAAAGTAAATATAAAGCGCGGATCCTTCCGGGACGTTAACCATCACGATCCATCGCGACATCATTCCTCGTTGTTCGTTTAACCATCTATTTCCTTTCTTTCTCTTCTTTTTCGTTTTTATTTCCTCTTCCTGTGTATTTTAATTCGATCGACTCGTCGGAGAACGAGCGGAGGATTTGGGAGCAGCGAAAATTTGAAAGAATCAAGATTTTGATTTGACTCTTGAATGGTAATTCGAGCATTACGGTAGTTTGACGATATTGATCTTTCCTTGATCTTCTCTTAATCGGACTTCACTACCGGTGAATCAGTTGCAGCGTAATAGACAATTCAGAATATTTTTTTATTTGGAAATGTTAGAATGCTGGAGAAGTGGCGTCGTTAGAAAAATACACTCACCACAAAGAGTTAGTTAAAATGAATAATTTTTGACTTGTACTATATTGCAATAGGATTCCGTGCTCTTCATTTCTATTTAGCTATCCGAAGAAATAGCGTTTCAAGAATTTTCGATAATTTTTTTAACACGGAAACACCAAAACCATTTAGAAATACATCCAAATTTTTTCCACCTTCGTTTATTTCTTCAGCTAATTGTGCGTGTTGCAGAATTAAAGGAGATTTTAATTTCGTCAATGTTTTGTTAACGCCAATAAAGTAAATTTGAAAGCACTTTGTCAATTCCGTGCTAAAGGCTGCTTTTTAAAGAGAGAAGGAGAGAGAGAGAGAGCAATTAATTACTTTAACAAAAAAAGAAACACACGCATCGCGAAAGATTCGAAGCTTAAATTTCTCTCAATTAAGCTGCACACGGTCGAAACGAAATTTAATTTAATTTCCAAGTGGAGAAGCGAAGAGCTACATGTAATTTTGCGAGATGAACGAAAGCATCGTAGCCAAGTAAACCACCGCGAATTAACCTTTAAAGCCGAGCTACCACTCCATTTTTCTCTCATCCCATACCGAAAAACAAGAACAAGAAGGAATGTGTGATAAAAGTGGAAATATTCCTACGCTAATTACGAAACGATATCATCCATTCTCTATCGAGTATGTTCGCTCGTCAGAATCAGATGATGTGAAAAGAGAAATTCAGTAAAAAAAGAAAAGTACACAATTTTTGTAATTATTAAAAGTAGGAACGAGGAAACGAAGAAAGAAAGATATTTCTGCCCCAATTACGACATCATCGATTCTATCGATTATCTTCGCTTCTGGGGATGTGAAAAAAAAATTCGGGGAAAAGAAGTATGGAATTTTCAACCTCTAAAACAAAATAAAAAATAGCAAATAAAGAGAGAGAAATATTTCCATTCAGTCGATATCTCAGTACGAAATGATACCATCGATTCTATCGATTATATCCGCGTGCAGGGTCAGAGGATGCGAAGAGAGAAATTCACGGAGAAATAAAAAACAAGACAACTCTCGCACATTGAAAGTTACACAAGAATAAAGTAAAAAGGAAATTACTAAATGATATCGGTTCCATTGATTACTTTCATTCAGTAGCAACAAGAAGAAAAAGTAAAAAAATATTTAGCTACAAGAGGTACAACTCTAAAAGCAACGATAAAGTAGAGAAAAGAATTTTGATAAATCAAGGAACATAAGAAGAACATTTCTACGTAATTATTAAGAATGTCGATCGATTCCACCAGTTATCTTCACTTGTAGAATAGCGCGTGCTCGAGTACTCCAACTCTCTTGGAAAGTACGAACGAGACGTAAAAAAAACGCATTCGATAAATTAAAAAATTGAAAAAGTATAAAGGAGAAAAATTTTCACGCGAGAACGTGCCGGCTACTTATTTTCACCGGTAGCAACCAGAGGAATGTGAGAAAGAGATTCAAGGACAAAAGGTGCTCAATTGAAAGGTGCTTCAGGTGTGCTAGAAAGTCGGCAGATTGAATAACGTGAAAAGGAAAGTGGCGGATGGTTGTAGCGAGATAGCCTACGTACGGTCGTTCCCTTTTCGAAACGGCTTACATAAGAGTAAAAGAACTTTCACGTTGTACTTCGTACGGCTCGTTGAGGAGAAGAAGAAGAAGAAGAAGAAGAAGAAGTTGGCTCTTTAACGACCGGAAATGGTAGCCTTGCAGGTAAATACGAGATTTCCGTATACGGGCTGTATTCTTTCGCTGCAGCTTCGCTCCGCTTTCTTACGTTGCAAACAGCCGACACACTTAATCTCTCGAACGAGAAACGTTTTTCAAAGAAATATTTGCTCTTCGAATTTTCCTTCACAACTTGGAAATCTTCTTCCGTCGGCGAGTGCGAGATCTTCGAAAGAGAGAGAGAGAGAGATAGAGAAACGTCGGGAAAATCCGTCGCCTCCGTGACATCGAGTCGTGAAATGAAAATTCCAGCGCTTTCAGCTCCAATTCCCAACTCATTAAACTCCAATAAAATGCGAATTAATTTAATCAAAAAATCCAGATTCGCGGTACAAAGGTATACACACGTGGCACACACTGGGAAATTAAATATTTCTCTCTTTGGTTTCGAATACCACCGCTGCCGCCGCTGTCGCGAAACAAAAAAAATTCCTGCCTCCTCGCAGTTCGGTGGCTCATGAAATTCCCACGTCCCTGTTTAAATCAACGTCTGCCTGCCTCGAACGAAATACCCTTTTCTCTGAAAAAGAACAAAAAAGAGAGAGAGAGAAAAGGAAGAAAGAAAGGAGAAGAACGAAGAGATCACGTCAGAACGCGGAACAGATAGATTCGGAACGGAATGGAATCAACCGCCGAGCAATATTTCGGGAATCACAGTCTTACTACGGCCAATTGTTAAGTGCGGGAGAGACTGTGATTATTCTGTAGATGATAATGCCTCAGCGTGTGATTTTTCTGACGCGGAATATTCAGATAGTGACTTTCCTCTTGTAAGAATATCAGAGTAAATCGTTTATTTAATTGCCCGCTCCCTGTGTTTGCGCAGCCCAAACCCCGCCCGCGTAAGATGTTAACATAACTCTGCTTTTAATCAGCGAGAAAAATGGCCATCGAATGGTAGCCGACTCGGTTCGCATTATCCATAATAACGCGCCGCTGTGTTTCCGCTTTTTCCGATCGTAAACGAAAATTCGCGAGGATCCAACACGCCAGGCGTCATCCAATTTTCCACGCGTGCAAAATCACCGACGCGTCGCGACGATCTATAACCTCCGGCGAGAAAATTGCGAAACGCGTCGATCCGCTTGGTAGCAACGGAACCAAGTGCAACACGCACGCTTGCGAATCCGAGCCAACTTCGATCGATATCTCAGTTTCATTCGTTGGTATCGAACACTGGAGTAAAACTCTTTCAATTGCGTTCAATTCGTGTAACGCATTGCGCAATTGTTATTGCATTATTTTTTTCGTGTTCGTATCAGTATTGTGTTATTATTCACTTTTAACGTAATGCATATACATACTTTACACTGATTTTCGACGTTGAAACGAATATATAACGTTTCGAGAACACGCGAGAGGTATCCACAGGTGATGTCGTTTTCTTCAAATTTAATAAACATTGCCTAGTGACAATAATTTAACTATATTCTAGTTAAATATTGACATTCAGTTGTTAAATTATATTACAGATTGAAACTGTATTAAACTCTAAAATAAAATCAAATTTTGTACAGTTTTTTTTTTTTTGTATCAAAAAACGACATTACTTATGAGTGCACATAATATACAATGTTTCGAAAATCTACTCGATGTTTATTAGATTCAAAGTACGCGAATAATACTCGAATCTTGGAAGTCAAAATTCCGAAAAGGGACTAGACATCGTACATAGTTATTCAAAATATTCGAACACTCGTAGAGACTTTTATTGAATATGTTATGTAAAACACTTTGAAATTTAATTAACAGTATATTGAGACCCGAATTCTTTAGTAAATGTTATACACATGTTATCTAACGTGAATCTCGTTTTTATCTGGTTATTTCTTTTATTCATAGCTACACGGTTTCCTTTACACGTTTTGTTACGAATACAATAAAACAATGCAATTGAAATACAATTAAAAATATGTAGAAATACAATTAAAAATGTCGATGAAGACATTTCACTTTGTTCATAAGTTTAATATTATCACTTCATCGTGAATGTCGAACGATCTGCACGATTTCAAAATCATTTGAGAAATTACTTACGAACTTGCTACGAAGAACTATGAAAAAAAGAGAAAAAAAAAAGTGGAAAGAAGAAAAAATGAAAGTCGTCGCAATTGGCACGAAACAACAACAAAAAGAGAAGATTTCGATGGCGATGTTATTCCAGTAGAAGAAATTCGTTACACTAGCAGGAATTAGCATAGTATTCAAGTTTCTTAAAAGAAAAGAAGGCGTGTTAATTTCTTTCATTTTCATCGTCATCGACTTGCTTCGCTCGTTTCACCGGATTTTCGCCGGTATCGGCGAATCTCGAATGATTCGAAACTACTTACGCGAGACACTCGATCCCATCTCTACCGCTTAGCCAGACCGCTATCCAATTTTCGATGACGCGCGAAATTCTCGCGAGCAACACGGGATATCAGGGACCTGACTTGTTCCACCGCATCTGTTTAGCGAGATATCGAACTGACGTTTGTTTGGCCTGTACGCGGTCGGCTTGTTGTTTCGCGAGCCGGGATCAAGCTTCGACCACGGCCGCGTACACGTGTTGTACTGATCGATATTCCGAACGATCGAAGAGAACATCCGGCCCGTACGCTGCACCATCAGTGTAATCTGGAGATTGCAAGGTAATCCGACGAGCTGACGTTTAATTCTCCGACCAGTGACAGAGTCGGAAGCTGTGTATTATTGTTTATGAACGTTGTGCTCGATATATAAAGCACGTATATAAAGCACGATTGAATTAATAAAGATTCTTTCTGTTTTCCTTTTTTTTTTTTTTTTTGGAACATCGCACGAGGTTATATAGGTTACTGTATCGTTGAATCAGCAATCTGTTATTTGATATGATGTAACAAGAAGGCTATGCATATTTGGGCAATTTTGTGCTCCTTTCTCTCGGGTACAATTGAGAAAATGAAACTTGGATGGAAATTGCATGTTTCGTCTGCAGTTACAATAAATATGTATTACAAGTATCTCGTAAATCTTTTCAAAATGCATGAACATTCGCACTTGAACATTGATGTTGATGTCAACGGTTTTATATAATATGTGTGTTTTCTTTTTTTTCTTCTTCGCAATTCAGCGTCGTTATTCAAACGTTATTCAAGTGTTCAATTTATGCATGGAATTGTGCCGTAATAGGAAAGGCCACAGTAGCGATAAATTTTACGGAGGAGCCGCAAGCTTGTAAAATACATTCGAAACGAAGTGAAAAGTAAAAGAAATCACAGTTTGGGAGAGCTGCGAAAAAATACGAAAGCGACATTTTATGTCCTGAAACAGTTATTGCCGAGAGTTTCTCTGAAATATTGTAGGAAATAAAAAAACGTGCAATTCAGAAAATGCCGAACGACGCTTTACGGCGCGTTTCGAAGTTTCATTTTGGTGCAAACGGAATGGCCGAAATTATCTCGATTTAATTTCCTCGCGAGGATCTACTCGGGATGAAAATTCAATACTAGCAATCTGTAATGAAAGCAACGATCATTTTCCAATAATAGAATATTCTAGATAATTCTCCTAAAAAGAAAAAAGGCTGAGAACTATTATCGAGACGCTGACAGCTCGTAAAAAAAAAAGAACGATTAAATTCACTGACGGAACCACGTAAGATGAAAATACAAATTTTACGACGTAACATCGGCCGTTCCTATTATGGCTGCTGACCTTTCAGGAATCTCATGATCCAGCGAATTCGATTGCGTGAGGCGATCAAAAGTGGAAAGTGAAAGTGGCGGACTGGTACCTTGCGTGAATAAATGAAAGTGGGAGAGCCGACGAGGCATTTTGCGAACCGTTTCGTAAAAATTTCACCGCGAAAGTGCTCGATCATGCCATCGTAGGTTTCAAACGTCAACTAACCTCGTCGAACGATTCTGAGTAACCTGCAATTCCCATTTCTTTGTCATGGTCTGTTTCGCCTTCGTCCTGCGGCCGTATCATATTCATCGAGTTTAAACGAGGATCAAAAATACGCCTCTCGGAGACGTTTGATCATTGATAACACAATCGTGCGAGTGACACTCGAGTTGCAAATAGAAGTTGTTCGCTTTCTCGGCGCGCGAATGATTCGAATGGGTAGGTGTTCAAGCCTGGTTAATAATTTATAACGGCAGGAATATTAGAAAATTTCAAACGATGAAATGATTGATCATTTCCTGTTGAAATTTCATCGACATGCGCGCGTGAGACAATGCATCTTTGACAATAGTAAAACATATCGATAATATATGAAAATGTATGGATGATATCTATGGATGATGTCTATTCTTTTTTTTTCTTTTTTTATTTCTTTCACTCGAATTCTATAATATATTTTCTAATTAATTATTAATCCTTTAATTTCTGTGGAATTTTTAACTTCAACTATATTATTATTATTCTCAAAGGTAATTTACTACCGCCGATTTTCGTGATATGATATAATCTTGTGGCCCACTTGTCAGTCAACAATTTGAGAGCCATTGAAAAATTGTTAAATAATTAAATAATTCAGTTGTCACGTTATCTTGCAATACAAAGAAATTCATCGGAAACACGTCGAAATCAGTCCACCCCATGGCCTTGAACATATCAAGTGAAGAAAGGCAAGCAAATGAATACAACTCGTCGCTTACCTGATTAAGTTCAGCAAGGTTCGTTCCATCTCACTCAGCTGGTCCTGATGGACGGACGAGGTCAGTTCGCATATAAGCTTGGGCAAGCAAGCCGTCTTGATTATCGCCATCATCTTTGCGCGTCGTGAGATCGCTGCAAAGTAATCCATATGAAATGTGCATATATTCATGAAGAGTACGTCAAATTCTGTCGAAATATCCTGTCATTAAACGAACTGATGAATATTTAATATACTCCTGAGTTAGCCTCCAGCACTTAAAATGTTCCCGATCGTCGCAAACAATTTTCTGAAATTCCTCGTTACGTTAGAAAACGTAATCTGATCATCGTTCCACGTTGTATCCATATTTTATTATCGAGCCGTTCGTACTTTTGCTTTTCAATTTGCTTTTACTTTGACTTTGGAGTTGGGCATTAAATCACTCGGTTGTTTTTTGCTTAATTAAAGGAACTGCCACCGTAACAAACAAGGACTAGATGCTAATTCCGCTGCAGAGAGATCTCGCGATCGCAGAGATACTCGAAGATAAACGAAACATCTCGAATCGAATGCAAGAAGATAGAACAATGCTCGTTCAGCACAACGAATCTTCTAGTTGCACGAGTGAATTTCTCTGCTTATAATTAAATACGAACTGTTGATCTGTTACGGTGAGAAATATTAGTTATATGGAACAGGTGGAACAGGTGGACCGTGGCTGATCCTTATTCAGAGATGACGTAAAAAGCCTCATACTAAACAATATAATCTGACAATAACGTTGTAAAATTTTGCAAATTTGCAAATAACCGTGCAAAAAAACACGATTAATTTTTACACGAATTTGTACATTATATAGTGACGTCAAAAAAAAGAAAAAAAAAAGTAACAGATAATGTGGCAAATTTTTGAAATCTGAGAAAAAGAGAATTCTCTCATTAATGCGTTGTTTGTTCGACATTTTAGTTATTTAATATTGAAATATTTAATATTTTATACGTTATTCCGCTTGCTTTGTGAGAGAAAATTTTCTAATTTTATGACTATTCTAAATTATTTAATAAAGAATTAGAGAATCATATAAAATTAATATTCATATAATCGATATTCCGCTTCTGCAATATATATGTACACGTTTTTGCCACGTGAATATTAATTTTCATGTAAAAGGAAGCGCTTACGTCTATCTTCCTATTGATTTATTCATTATGATGCTAACAAGAAATTTATAGCATTTACTTCAGAGAACAAATAGGAAAAAGCTTTTCTAAGCTTGTATCTAAATAGTTGTAACAATTATTCAAATCTCGAAGAACGCATGAAAAAAAGAATTGATTATTTTCACCAATTTGATGCTTCCAATATTGAATAACTTCTAATATTTATTTAATATTAAAAATAAAAAAGTATCTCGAGATTTTCGAGATATTTGTGTCTTTTATCTAAAGTTTTATGCAAGCACGCAAAAATCTGCAGTTTGCTCGTGAGATTATTACGTTATAGGGAAACCATTGTGCAAAATTGCATGGAATGCAATGCAATGAAAAAAAAAAAAAAGATAAAATACCCAAAATAATCTTGCTCTGTATAACATATATGTAATATGTGAAACAATTTCCTACCCCCTAACAGTCTGTTTTTTAACAATCTCAAAGATACGAATTTGCATAAAAATCCGCAGTGCAATAATATATTTACGTTATATAGTTACTGGACTACTCACGTTTGAAAATGTCATTTAAAAAATAGAACTTTGGTAGAAAAATATTTCACATACTAAGTGAACTGTAAGATTTACAGATTATGTGTTTTCAATATTACATGCATTCCGTGCAATATTCCCCGTGTAAAATTCCCTAGAAACGCAGAAAAATCCGCGGTCCAAGAACGATTATACATTAAGAACGCGTCGAGAGTCGAGGTTTCTCAGTTCCTGTTGCACAAATAAATTTGCTCCTTACCGTTCTCTTTCTCGTTGTCCTTCTTCACCGTTGCCAAGGTTGCTATGCCGTTCGCGGGAGGTTTGCTTTCCTCCAGATTTTTGACCGGTTCGGTGATATTTTCCCGGGACGATCGGCCGAAAATCGTGGTGGTCAGGTAGCTATAGTCGCCGGTGAACATGAGGAACATCCCGAGAAGAATTACAAGACGCACGGTGCTGATGTACATGACCATGCTGGCCCGCGTCCTTCGCATGTACAGCAACGTGAAACGCCCCCTCCGCACCGATCGGCGATCCTCCATTCACTGCGGCCTCCACCGATTCAGATCCACCGGATTGCAAGAACGCGCCACGCAACTGGATCTGCCCGTTCGAATCTTAGTCCTCAGCTCTGGTACACCTGCGTGCAACAGTCGATTCGATTAAAACGGAAACGACGTGAACGACGACTCGATTAAATGGCAGCGGCCGCGTATTGCTTTCTGAATGTTATTACGAATGTTAGTCAGCTTATGAATGTTAATGCTAACTTCTGGGACACGGATCGGAAAATTACAGGCGACTGCGGCAAGTATTGGCGCGTTTGAGTATTGGCTCGATTTAAGTGTAGGTATTAAATATTTGATAGTACAACAGTTTCGTGCGATTGTAAGAATTTGCTGCTTTGACAGCGGTATGGCGTAATCGTTCGTTTTCTGTAGCTTCGAGGAAGAATTTCATGATTATTATTATTATTATTCGTCGTTTTAATTTTGAAGCGCAACGAGTAGCTTACACTTGGTTACAATTGTGTAAATGTAGACTAATTATAAATTACACGTATTGAATAAAATTATAAAAATTATTGAGTGCAACTGAATTTATAGAGAAATATTCGAACAATTTTGGAACCGCGACAAGTAATTATCCTTAATTAGAATTTCTGTTCATTGTGGTACTTCAAGAAGGAAATTCTTCCAATTGTGCAAGATTCGATGAGTTTTTTATATAGACTGTATAATAATAATTGCATAGCAAAGTGTTATGCAATTTCAAAATTTACTGCACGATATTTACTTGATAAATTTTAATATCTTATATTAATGTCTAATATTATTTAAATTCATATTAATATTTTACGAATATTTTGCTCACATACTGCATATTCGCTGTTCACTTAGAATACTCACTGTGTATCTCGCTGTGCGGCTCATTTGTCCATTCGTTTGTCCAGTCGGGCAAAAACTGACTTTCCTTTTTGAAATCTTAAATACTCGTCATTTTCTCTCTCACTCGCTCATTCTTTCTTTCTCTCATACTTTCCGCAATCACAGCTGTACCCAGGCACTCCAGGTCATCCGCTTTGTTCCAAATACTTTTCGTACACCTGGCCGTTATTTCTCGGCACGCAGGTACAGTGACGTTTACAAATTTTGTCCTTCTGTTCGCGCAATGGATTCTGAATTCACTAACAACGAATGCAGTTTCTCTCGATCGTTGTTCTCGGATTCTCGGAAAATTACCGACTACCTGCAAAGTTTATTTATGACCTACGTGCTAAAAGTACCCTTTGTCACGTTCGGCCAAACGAAATTTTCGAAGAGCTGTTTACAATGATGCGATTACATCTCCCCGCCGTCGAAAGTAAATGGCCCTAAGTGACGAATTTAATAAGCGTCTAAGGGTCCATTAGCCTTTTCGATCGATTGTAAAAATCTCTCAGCTCTCCTTCGTTTACGTTCGACAAGGATGCAATTAACGCAATCACGAACGACCTGACTTAGTCTTCGACACTTCTCGTTCGAACTCCGACACGAGCACACGCAACAGACATACTTTCTTTCGACGTAATTAACGTTGTGACAACTTGAATTACCATTTAACAGAGGAAAATGTGATCGCCGTGAGAATCGTGAAAGAACAGTCGCAAGCTTAACGCAACAGTCGTAGCTTAACCCGATTTTCGACAGCGTGTATATTGAATATTACGTGTTGAAATGATACGTACGCGTGAGCAGCATCGACGAACACACGATTGGCCAGGGATCGTCGACTTTCAACGACACGGAGGAAGTTATAACAGAACTTTCGCTCTCCGTTCACTTCCACTTTCTTCGTACCACCGTGTGTGTCGCAATCCCAACGCAATCACCCAACACTCGAGAATCAAAACTGGACGACGCGGTGAAACTCCTCAGGTACGTATTCCTCTTCAATTTCGGGCAGGGTTTCGTGTTTCTCGAATTCTCTGTAAAAACACGAATTAGCTGGCGAAACGCACACAGGTCGAGCTACACACACACACACACACGTCTGTTGAAAGTGAAATCACTGACACGAGCACAAGCAGTAATACGGGAAGCAATCGCCCGACGAAGATTTCGAAATTTTCATCGAGTATCACTTACGAGACGATTGGCACTGGATTCTCGTAGAATTCGAGAAATTGGCGATGTAAACGAAAAATCGTAAACCGAATGCCCGACGAAGTGAAAACCACGCCTCGACGCGAGGAATTGAACGACGCTGCCGCGATCTACCAACGTCGCGGAATGACTGTGAATGATTCGAAACCACGGCGGCGAACCTAACAAGTTGTCAGTGAAAGTTGGACACTCGGCCGCAGCGATCGGATCGGTCGATCTCGCTCGCGTTGCGGTGGCGTGTTTGTTCGCCAGTTTGTTTGGCACGGGCACGTGTAATGAAAATTATTTTACAGTGATACATCTTCTTTTCTTTATAGTATAGAATTTATTAATCTCAATTCTGCATTTTAATCTCCATTTTATTTTCTCCATTGAATGCTCAGGTGATTGTTACAGTTAGATTGAAAAATGAAATTTCCATTATGTTCGTTGATTTTTATCATACATGATAATGCTAGATAAGTAGTACATGGAACCTTTTTTTTCTGCTTATTGCAGAACGAGTAACAATTCCCGCTTTTTTTTTCTTTTGCTTAATTAGCGACGAATATTTGTTCTATTAAACACAGAACACGTGTTATATTTTCATCGATATCATCAAAGTTCTCTTTTTTTATTATTCAAAATCTCTATAAATATTTTTACGAAGAAATCATTTTTCAACGACAGTTCAGATTATTCTCTTATGGTTCTTCAAAATAATGAATAAAAAAAATTATTCTTGTTACAATAAATAATAACGAGATTTCTTCCTCTATTTTTTCTTTTTTCTGCTAAAATTTCCATCTCGTTCTTCATGAAATTGACAAGAAGTTATTTCCGGTGGATAATTCCAGAAATTTATTTCCCATCTCGTTGAAGTTTCCTTCTCGTTTTTTTCAAAACCTTTCGGACAACAACGAACAAGAACAGAAATTACATCTTCAATAACTTTAATAATTCCGAAGTTTTTCTTTCCTACGACGCGTTGACGCCAAATGAACGAACGCTCGTTTCAATCAAATTTATCCCTGTATTCATGAGACGTTGTTCAGTATTCATTAAACGAGCGTTAGCATAATGAACGAGCACGAATTTATTTACGCTGGGACCGAACGAGCGTTAAAACAACGCAATGCTTCTTTTTACTATTTTCATATAAATGTATCCCCCGAGTTTCGCTGTATAAATACATATTCTGCGTACGTACGTAGGACAAAGAAAGTTTTTCCACGAGCAACCAGTTTCCTCAAGGACAGTGATATGAGCACGTTCGGATCAGACCAGAGTCGCGTAGCCATCTTCCAGATACGATATAAATACGTTTGCCTCGCTTTCGTGAATTCTCGTAGGTCCGGTTAATCGGGTGCAATTACTCGTTTACCTTGAACCATCTCCTACCCGTAAGCGACGTGCATCGAAACGAGATTCTATTTTTAATTTCGCTTTCCCAATCTGTGTGTGTGTGTGTGTGTGTGTGTCACTATGTGTTCGTATCGCGCGCTGACACGCAGTTGCGAAGAAGTCACCGTATATCGCGATAATCGAGCGAAAAAAACATTGGATAATCTATTACTCATGATTACGTAAAACGAACGTCTCTTCGAGCCTTCTTCGATAATCATAATCATACAAATGACGTTCAACGTATGAATATTTAATATACATGTATGCTCGTACGTATATCGATAGTAAATGACTTGACATAAATACGTCATTTCTTTGATCAATGGATAGCGAAAGATTAAAGTCGTTTTATTTTGTACATTGTAGATTACGACATATGAATTAATAGTGTTTCTCGCGAAAGGGAATTGAGGATGATTCACATTTTCGAAACTCGTTTCTAAATATCTCGTATAGTTTTAGAAATATTGTTGTACACATGTTGGAGAAAGCAATCGTAGAAGAAAGATTACGATAATCGATTTATAGTGTTTTTCGCGATTGTATCAGATCTCTTCTCGAAACTTCTTCTATACTATCATGTGTATGTTAGTTAGAAGTACGGATTGAAATATCGTTGTTCTTGTGAAATTTTTAACTGTTCTCGTGAAAACGAAGGAAATCGCGATGATGTCAAAGTGGAAGTTCCCCATCCCGAAAACTTTCCACGCCGATCGGAGAAATACGTCTTATCTATAAATTCCTGTGGGACGCATCCTCCGAGGAAAAAGACGCAAACTTCTCGCGATAAACTATATTCTTGATCAACGTGATCTGCGACCACGTGGCCACTGAATATCGATTACTTTACTGCACTGAGTTCAACGAAATCTATATATGATTTGATAATCTCTCACTGATGGAAACAATAAATTTCAAAAATATCGCAATGATATCTTTTGGTGATTGATAAAATTTCTCAATTTTTGTCGTACAAAATGAAATTTAGTGCTTCTTAGTAGTATTGGCTATAATTCGAGACTGCGTCGATTTTATATTCATACTGTTCTATTTTCGAACGATTGAATTGAATTTTTAAGAAAAGGAAAAGATTAATAATCGAATTGAATTGATTTACACAAATTTATCTACCATTTAATTTATTGCTACGATGATACATTAGCTATGAATTTAAGACTTCTCCTGGGTAAAAATTGTAATAAGGCCCAACAGCGATTTAGTGAATGGCGTCACGTTCTTCAAAGATTCCTCGTGCAACTTTTTCACGTTAACGCGCGTGGAAATTGCACTGTTCGAGAATTTTCCATGCCGCTTTCTTTTCTTATTGTCACGTCGACGATCTCCAGCACTCCATAGAAATTTATCCGATTCTGAGATCACCGAGAAACATAAAAGCCATGTACGATAAGATCCTCGAAACGAGCCATATAAATCGCTACGATTTTCCGTCGTATAAATATGTAATTCAAATTCATTGTAATTTAGAAGATATCTGAGAAAGTAACGATAATGGCGATATTATGTTATCGTTGAATATTTCAGTTATTAGTGTTGCTGACAGGTAAAAGAGAAAGTATATTGAAAGTATATTGGTATACCATCAATACACATTCTCTTCTTTTCTTTTTGTAGAAAATGGTACATAACACTTAGGTAAACTGAGAGAAATTTAAGACAAACGATCCAATTTGACGACAAACTATCCACGATCTACTCACGGTGATAAATAAAATAAAATTAAATGGAAGAATTATAATCCCTAATCTCTAGATCACCAATCTGGGAATCTGAGTTACACGATTACCAACAGATTTCGAAATAAAATATATGTATATATTTTTTTTTTCTAGTCAAAGTTACATTTATCTATGAAATCTCTACAAGATATGTCTCTAAGAAACTTTGAGGGGATCTTTCAAAATGAAATCTCACGTTCAGCCAGTGCAGTCACTACACATTGCTATTTATGACACGTGAAGAAGGGGGTTGCGATCTAGAGAGTTATTTCAAGAGAATGTAAAAGAGATCTCTTGCTCCTTTGAAATGTATTCCTTCTTAAACAGAAGGAACCTTTTTTTTTTATTTTAAGGGAATGTAACTCAAAGAAGAGAAAGATCAGGGAATAGGAAAAATAAAGCTTACGGTGATAAATGGCGGATTCGGAGGAAGCTTCCACGGAGGCATAGTTACTTGAGTCCGATTTTTGGGGATGCAGGTGCAGCTGTAGCCGCGGGAGGTGGACGACGTTGGCCAGGAGGTCGAGAGACAAAGATCCCATATTTCCTGGGTGGAGGTTCCGGCGGTGGAAATGACGGTTCGAGTATCTTGAACGCAACGTTCGTGTGAAAACATATATTTTTATTCATTGGCATTTTCACCTGCGGTAACTTAAGGAGTTAAGTTGGTAAAGAATGATCAATCTAATTTAATTTAAATAGAAATACGAAGAAATTTCCTTTAAATCATTGTGTCAGATTGCTCGAGAAATAATGGTCCCGATTCATTCAGATATTAAATATTATTTTAAATCTGACTGGAGTGGAAGAGAATTATTTATCACAAACATATTAATTAAACATTGTTTTTAATTGGTATTAAATATCGTGGACGACTAGTTTCGATCGCGTGCCTTTGATTACGTCACTTGTTGCTGAAGGAACACCTTTCGACTTATACTCATATCTTAGATTCTAGATAAATCAGAATCAACGAAATGAAACATCTAGAAACTATTAACGAAATTGCTTGTTTTTAGAAACAAGTTAGAAGATACACGCGACACGCAAAGATGTAAAATATTCTTTCGCGCACTGATCGAGGAGAAAATAAAATATAATACTTGTTGTTGCTAAACAGTGTAAAATTAACAACCATGCGCAAAGCAAATACGAAACATACAAAAATACGAAATACTCGTTACAATGTCTAATAGATGAAATTCCACTTCTCCTAATCGTCTACTTTTGAAAAATCTTTAAAAAATCTGACGTTTATGTACGTCGAATCAAGGATCACCACGAGCCACTACCCGAACGATACGTCGATACATTAGGTAATCAGTCTACGAACAATAACCCTAACAATAATATCGGCTATAATCGGATTAACCGACGTCAGCATGAACCCCTTCCGCGGGTAACGAAAAGCTTCGGCTGTTCCGTTGAATACGTCTTAACTAACCGGAGAGTACCATGGTTTTCCCCAATTTCGTTCGCCAGACACCCGAAATAACTTTACACGCCGCGTCCCGGTGGTCGCGAGTTCTCTAACAGAATTCCCGAACAATCTGTTCGTCTCCGTTTTGCCGGCGGTTTCGTTGAACGTTGCCCCTTCTCTCGTCTATCCCAAGCTGTTACAACGACTGACGGCAACCGGTAGTAAGAGGTAAACCGCCCTTCTCCGTCTCGATTTTCGTGACAATTACAGAGGAGCGCACCGGTCACGTAGATGGAAAATCGGTGCCGCGCGCGAGCGAGTTTAATTGAAACGCACCTTGAGATTCTCGGGCGAGGTTGTTCTCGCCTGTCCTTCGCCAAGACACTGGCCCGCGTGTTCGTTTTCTCGGTCAGCGACGTCGCCCGCAGACGAACTCTCGCAAGTCGATTTCCCGCCGGACATGTACTGAAAATCAACTACGAGTTAATGATAATCGGGGGAATCACGTTGTTGTTGAATTCGGCGATCGACGTCGATATCTAATAGCAGGTAGACGAGATATAGTTTTCGATACTTTCTTCACCACTCTCTCCAGTTCCGATAGCTTGCACTCGGCGTTGATCAGCTCCGTGCTTAGGCGTCGCATCTGGAATCGTCGCGATTTCATTTGGGGGGAAATTTGGCGAGATGAGTTTCGTTGAACTCATTAAGGGCTTTGGAATTTTTCGGTATAAATACTCTAACTTTAATTTCAAAATTGTTCTACGTTTTTTTCTTTTTTCTTTTTTTGTCGGTCTATCGGTCTATCTCGGAAGAAATTTTGTATTATCTCTTAAGTCGTCGTTAAATGTTTCTTGATAGTACGAATTTCATGATAATACGAAAGATCGTGTTACGAAGATTCTAGCATTTCGGCGAGATAAAACTATAGAATCGAACGAATATGGAATTATAAATAAAAACAGATGAAAAGTACAAAATATTTAGCCACGTTAATGGTACAATGAATTCCAAGTTACTTCGTCCTCCAGTTCCTGCGACGTTAATTTTTGAGCTTCTTGCTGAAAGAGATTTATATATATATATATATATATATATATATATATATATATATTCATTGTATATATATATTCATTATATATATCATTTTATATATATACATATATATATATTCATTATTTATTCATTATATATTCATTATTATTCATTATATATATATATATATATTTATTATATATTCATTATATATATCATTACATATATATATTTATATATATATAAATATATATATTCATTGTATATATATATAATTTTATATGTATATATATATATATATATATATTCATTGTCTGTCGTCTCTCCTGAACGAGTTTGAAGTTTCTTTCGGAAGCTAACCACTTTAACCACGACCTCGTCGTATTCCGCTTTCTTATCCTTCAACGCCACCACGTCCTCCAGTCTCTGCAAGAATCGTTTAAACGAGAAATCGATACGATTGAATTTCTATTAGTATCCGTCAATCGACGCACCGTACGGTTTTCCTCCATGATCTTCAGCATCTCCTTGTTCGCCCTCTCCATTCTTCTTATCACCTATTGAAAAACAAAATAAAGCTACTGCAACTCAAAATTTGTCGCTCTTGTGAAATTAAACTTGGTGGCTTTTAAAAATTCTAGAAATATAGACAAAATTTTTTTTTTCCAAAACAATTCTTTCAATTGGCTGTCATTCGCTATTTACAGTTATTCTTATGTTATTTTATATGTCGCTATTTATATTCATTTTCATCATTATTTTAAATAATTGTAACTGGTTACTGGTTGAAATTATCAGTTGACTGTTCTCATGCAAAGGGTTAGTTTGTGTTTATCAAATTTAATCGAATTTTTATCTTTCATAGAAGAGAAATTAATATTAATTCTCAAGCAGAATCATTGTACAATATATTAATGACTGTGATGATAAAAGGAATTTTATTTTATCTTGTATTTTCTATTACTGAGAATAAAATTAGATAAAATAGAAAATAAAAATAAAATTAAAAATTTGCAACAAGAGGAGAAATTTCAAATTCACGAAAAATATTTCGAAAAAATATTCACCCATTGGTACTCACCGTAGTAGCGTACCATAGTGCTACGTAAAATAGTACGTGCATCAAAACGCAAACGTAAACGTTGTCCAACACGTACGCCCGTACGAACGACTACGACGAAATGCAAAAATTGGAAATCAGTGGAAATTCGCGCGATTTTATCTCGTGGTTTTTCACGGCCTTTACTTGACGATCGTATACATCAACGAGCTTTAGAATCGGATAGGACTTCGCCAGTTGAGAGAAGTAGCTCTGCTTTTGCAAGAACATCGTTGCCAATGCAATCCATTAGTCGGGGTTGCAGAAGGTTTCGCAGAATCCCACGCGAAAAATGGAAAGTATCGTCGACGGAGAGGTACACGACGCGAGGCGCACGTCACTTCGATAAACGAGGCAGGAAAATCTGTCAGATGTTCACATCACGGACATTTTGAATCGCGCGACGATTGAATAATCGACTGTCGAGGAATCGAAGTATGTATTATCATTGGCTAAAGATAGAATAGATCGGACGCGAAATGGAACTTTGTGCCTGATCAGAGACTGAAATGTCGATCGGGAAAAGAAATTGGAGAACTATACCAAGCAAAATGATACAAGCAGAAAACGAAGAGTGTGCAAGAAATTAACTGTTACAAACAAGCTGTTACGAATAACTGTCGAATAATCGTTAAAAATATAGAAAATAATTTAATCGTCATAAAAGAATTATTGAAACTATTGAAATAACGTATAAAGATATAAAATAATTAAATTGCTGATTCCATTGTTATAAATAAATAGTAAAATTATTAATTAAGTATATAAAAATATCATGGAAATGCAAAAAATATAGAAATCACAGTATTTGTTGCTTTAAATTAATGGGGGTTATAATCACAAGAAAAATCTAATAATTTTAATTGCTTAAACGTTATCTAATATTTAAGAAGTGTTTAAAAAGTGGTAAAAAAAAAGTGAATGCGTTAAAAATGATGGAAGTGATTTTCAATAATAACTTGGAAATATTATAGAAAAGAATTTATTGTTTATACCTTACAAATAAATTATTGGAAATTATTACAGAAAAGAATTTATTGTTTAATCCTTGCAGATAAATTATTAGAAATAATGTTCAAACATGAATATTCAAAAATATTATTTAAAAATTCACTTCTAAAGTTTGGTTGATGTGCACATATATGCGAAGTATGTAACTTAACTATGTGAAGTTTAGAAAGCAAATGTTAAGAAAATAAACAATACTTTACATTTACTTTATATTTGCAAGTATTTCATATTCTTCTACCTCCTATCATTTAATATTATTCGAAGATTTGACTCGTAAAATTTGAACATTCATTCCAGCAACCATTTTTCCAGCAAAAATATTTAAAAAAAGAAAAGGTAAAGAATACTTCACAGTATTTTATATTGTCTGATAACAATTTTATATTCTTATAAGCACAGAAGCACTGCATATTCTCTGTTCTACTAAAATAATCCTTAACCCGATATCAATTATTGAAAGAACAAAATTACGCCCTGCCTAAACTCCGCGCTAGTTCGACGAAAATAGCGCGCAAAGTGTTGTAATATTAATAGCCATTAATTCCCACGTATATAAGCGGCGTATATTATTCCATCATGATGTTCATTTGAAAGCACAAAATAATGCGATCAACCTGTGGCATGACCTACAATATAGCTCCAATAGCACGAATCGATGGTGAACCACGCTATTTTTCCTTTTGATAATTTTTTTCCACCTGCATCAGGAATTCAATTAGTTCGAATTACAAAGAACGTGCAGAGTAATTACAATCGTTGATACAAGAACGTAAAAGTCCGGAAGGAAATTCCCTCGGAACACGTTGTGCACGAGCTCGAGCAAAAGCATCGAATAATTAAACAGCAATTTCGTACGCAATGAACGTCACAACTGACTAAATTTTCAATTAAGATATCGTTATTATCGTGGTTCAAAAAGAAGCTAATAACACGTTATCGGGGGTTGTCATTAATTAACTACGGACATAATTCGCCCGCTGTATTGGATAGAGAAACGAAATGATTCGCGGATAATCGTGTTATCGAGCCCTGTCTCGATGATTGACTTAATTTTGCAAATAACATGGCCATTGTATCAAAAATTTATATACAGCACCATTGAGAACGTACACGAAGAACATGTTTAAGTAATTCAAATAGACGTGACTTCAAATATAGTGACTTCGTCTTTTCGTTACGCGTTACTAACAGTAAATTAAAAACTATGAATAAAAATGAGTATCTCGAGCTGTCTACGACGATTGCGTGATGTGTACACTTAATAAACAATTATTATGGAAAATTAAATACACGTAATTTCTTTTCCTTCGAAGCGGTGACATTAATTTTAAACCACAGCGCGATTCTGTGTAACGTTTTTTTTTTTTTTTAAATATCATGGAAGATCGTAGACTTTAGTTTTCGATGGATATATCGAAACTTACGATTTATAAAGTCACAGATCTATTCTGTGTCTCTTTTTTCATTAAATATCAGGTCCATTCTAAATATATAAGATCTCTTTTTGTGACTATTGATTTTTATCTCCTTTTTGTAACTATTGACTACTTTTTGTAACTTTTTGTAACTATTGATTTTATCGTTTCCAACGAAAAAAATGAATTCTCGCCGATGAATTCGCAAAACATAGATAGAGCTCTCTCTGATACAAACGTAAATACGTAATATGAAATGGAATACTATTATGGATATTAATTTCGGTGAACTTTTAATATTAAAAACATTTCCTCCCGAAATATATCTATTGTTTAATCAAGCTACACTTTGCTTGAATGCTGCGATACCATTCTCCAAAAATTTGTAATCTTTGCTATCTCGTTCGTAGAAAAAAATTTTAGGCGTTGAATATGGAGTTAACGTTGCGAAATTTCATTTTTCCACTCAAAGTTTTTTTTTTCCATATCGCAGGCAAGTCAAATAAGCAGAAAGAATAGGGCAAATGTTAGAAAATTGCTTTTCGAAAACGTTTCGAATTAAATTTATGGTGGTTGATCGTTTTGGATTTTTCATTTCCATTTGGCTGAGAGGAACGGAAATTTCTTCGATTTGTTCTACGAGTTTTCCTCGTTCGAAATATACGTGCTTCATCATCAGGTTGCTGGTGGCATTCGTAGCGTTATTGCAAAGTTTATGTTCATACAGGGATATTGCACGAACATCAGAATTCATTTTCGCACAAAATTCCAAATAAATTAAATATCCGAAACGGATTAAAAATCCGACGTGCATCGCGCGCATCGAACTAATATTTTATTTCATGTTTAATTTGGAGTTGATTTAATTATGAGCTTGATATTTTTGACGAATAAATTCCTTTCCCATTGATTTTTCTTTTGATAAAATTACAATGAACATCCCGTTCGATAGAGCTTCCAATAATTTATTAAATTAATAGAGCAAAGTGTAGAGTTTTCATAATTCATAATTGCTTCCTTACGAATAAATAAATTCTTTTTCTCCTTGATAATTCTTTTCCCTTTGATAAAATCGCCATAGATATTTCCTTTAATTGTTTGCAATTGTTTATTGAACCAATAGAACGAAGTGCATAGCGCTTTTAAATTAGAGTCGCGAATGATTGGCGTCGGTTTGAATTAATTCACGTTTGTTTTAACTTACGTTGCAAACCATGAGATGTCGCGATTGTTGTTAGAATTTCTGAATTTCGCAAGGAATAACATTATTAAAGTTTCTCTGGCCCACAGTTAATTAATTATTTCTAAAGTGTAATTTTCCTGCGTGTATTTCTATTGAATTCATCTTAAAAGCTAGCTCAATTTTCGAGAAAATTTTACCACCCACTAAAGTCGACTTTCGATATAAATGCTTTGTGCTTTAAGACGAAACCAATCGAAATTATCGACAATTTTCAATCGTCATCGGTACAATTATGCACTTTCGCTGTACACGCGATGTGAAGACATCGTTCTTCGACTAGACACAACAAGAACGTGCATGTACACACCCTTAGCGAAGCGTTAAGTTTCGTCGCGTAATTTCTCGTTATCGTTCGTTAAGCGACTCGACTCGGAACGAGACGCGTCCAACGATTTTATCGCTCGCCGCTCGTAAAGTAATTCCCCCGGTGATTTACGCCGATGCTAATTACGGTATGTTTGGCTTTGGCAAAAGTTCCCATTCAGTTACATTTCGTCGGCCTTCGCAGTTTCACGAGGTCCGAAATCGCGACCTCGAAAATTATCGTCGAATTCAACTGCGTCGAATAATACAACTGTATTCCCCACCGTTCGTTCGGAAGAACCGCCGAAACACGGTAATTTTAATGCGTCAGCAACGAGAATTCATTCGAACGGTCTGCTCGATATCAGCAATTTTATATAATGTATCGCGATATGGGCGGGGGAGGGAGAACACAGAGAGAGAGAGAGAGAGAGAGAGGGGGTGGCTCGCGGCGCAAGAAGAACCGAAACGCATTTCGGAGAAACTCCGGTGTGAGTGTAATACCGATAATGAAGAGCAGGAGAAACGGTGAATGAAAATTGCGAGCACAGTTTATTGATTTACTACAACGAGCGCCAGCTTGCGTTTTAATTGGCTTAATGTTTGTTTAATGTGGAGCACGACATCGTATCGCCCCGTCTGGCTGGTAATGGAAAACACCGTCGTGGAAACGGTTAAGCGAAAACAATCGAGAATGTTTGCTACGAGGCTAATTAATATTAACAACGACACGAAGCGAAGAAACGAAGGGGGGATAATTAGCGAAATTAAATTCCTATAGAGACGTTTCGCGTTTCAGTCTTTTCGCCTTCGAAGCGAGGCGGTTGCGGATTCACTATGCGGATCCGTAATCTCGATTCAACGCGGCTGGTATTTTAAAAACAATGGAGCGCCGGTTTTCAACGCTTTCCCGCGGATATTTCGCGAATATTTCCAAACGCGAGAGATCAGAATTATAATTAATTGCATTCAGACAATCGTGCACGAAGGACAATTTTCCAGCAATTTTCTGTCTTGGAATCTAAATTTCCGCGAGCGTTGAAGAAGTACTATTTCTTAATTCTTAATCTCGTTTAAAAAAAAAAAAAGAAAAACATTTCCTGTGTTAAGAATTTTGTTCGTTATAATTTTTGTCCACGAATCTGTTTCTCAATTTCATTTTTCCTAGATACAGTCGTGGAAGGGAGAAATAAAAATGCGCGGATTTTATCAATTTTTTTTCTTTTATTTCCTTCCATCATTTTTTTCTCATTCTTTATTGTTCTCTTTTTTTTTCTTTTGTTTCTTTTTTTCTGGTTCTCTTTTTACTAGTGTTCCGGTATGTCTGTTGGAACGAATGGCGGATCGGTAAACGAAGTATCGATACCTCGTAACCGATGATCGATTCTTGTTTGCGCGACGGTGCGAGACAGCGCGGGCGATGAATTTTTCACGACTCTTCGTCCGATGTCGCGTCCCCCCCCCCTTCCCCACCGATAAATTACGGTTTTGTTTGGCCCGTTTCGTCCGTGCGAAACGGTGATTCTTGATCGAGCCGATCGTGAGACTTAATTGCGCGCGTTAATTCCTTTTTAATCCGATTAGCCGACTGCAAATTACGCGATCGCGTTCGAATTTCAATTTTCGATTAAACGCTCGCTGAAAGACTCGAAAGTGTTTCAACAAGCCTGAAACAACGAGTAAGATCGTCTCGAATAACTGTCCGTTAGAATCTCTTATTTTCCGAATTTTCTTTCAAACACTGAGGATATTTGTTTCTATTAACCCTTTGCTTCATAACCTATTGGGACCATCATGGCACCAGTTTGACAGAGTTTACTTGGAACTTTATCTTACACTGAAAATTAACCAGCATAAATTATGTTGCAATGTATATTCATAATTGGCGGAGAGGATGATAGAAGTTTGGTAAGGATAGAAATTAATTTTAACAGTCGTTACTGTTAGACTGCACAAATTAACAATATTCTTCAAGTGTTCAGAGGAATAATTTTGTAGTGAAACTATCTGACACTGTAATGAATTAACATATAAAGGACAAATAAATATTAATTTACTTGTCGCGAATAAATAAATTAATAGATAATAAAAATTGAATTTCAATAATGTGCAAATTTCCAACATGGTATCATTATATTTATTAGAATTAAAAAAGAACGTCCAATACAATTTTATATATTAGTTCGTTACAGCGTCAGATAGATTTCACTACGAAATTACTCCTCTGAACACTTGAAGAATATTTAATTGTAACAGTTGTAACAACTATTAAAATTAATGTTTGTCTTTACCAAACTTCTATCATCCTCTCCTTCAATTATGAATCCGCTGTCAAGCGACGTGAAACTCGAAAGATTAGCAAAAACTGAATCAATATTTCTCGTATGATCTTCATTCCTGCCCGTTCTTAAAAACAGATGATCGTCGATCTTCGACAAATCTCTCATTCACTCGGCGAGTCTCGAGGAGCCTCTGGACCAGAAACAAACGCGTTTGTCCAAACAATCTAGCCGGGGCCCGGTCAAAGCATATTAGAAATTAATCCCGGGGCGATCGGCCGGCCGTTTCGCAGAGTGGGTGGGTGGTTGGGGGGAAGCGATCGGCGTCAGCGTTCGATTAAATAAACAGGAATTAGCACATGAAAGGCAGCGACAATCGTGGATCGTGCAGAAGGGAGGACGCCACTTGTCGTTTCCCATCGCGCCTCGCGGCCTCAGGGTTGACTAACTAAATACGAAGTTAGCTGCGTAAAATGGGGCCCCGGGCCAGGGTTAAACCAACCTTAAAAAGCCTCGCTCTCTCGCCGTGCAAACACGCCGCGAGTCAACTGCGAAAACACTTGAGATCACTTAGGAGGAATCACTGGGTTCCCCTTTTGCCACCCTTCTCTCTGCTTGCGATTTCCGCCCCCCCCTGTCGCTGACGAGCCGATGTTTATGTAAAACAGTAGCCGATATGGATCGACGAGTGTTCCTATCTGGTCTGTCTGGTCCATCCCTCTCTCTCTCTCTATTTGTCTGTGTTCGTGTGCGTTAAACGAATCTTTAGCCGTGGCTGGATCCACTTGACGCGTCAAAAACGTCAGTTACACTGATCCACCGAGGGGGTACGAGGGGGTGGATCGCTTTTGTCGGCATTAGATCGCGGATGAAGGCTCGGTTTGATGGCAGGAATTCGAGCCTCTCGGAGGGGGAGGGGTGTGGCGGTGTTGTTATTTCGAGGAGGGTGGCTGATTGGGACGAACGATTTGAAATTGAGGGTTGGATGCTCTTATTAACGACGTTTTCGTTTAATGAATTGGCAGGCAATCGGCGAAATTAATCTTTAGGGATACTTACTTGTCATATTTCGAATCTCGAGACTCGCTCGAACTGGAGATTTGAATTTTCGTTTAGTGCAAGAAGCTAAATTCTCCGCGACGTTTTTCATATTTTCTCGATCTTCGTTCGTTGAATTGAAAATCGTTGGATCCTCATTGTTATTCGCAAATCGAAAGATACGCTAAGAAAGAAAAATAATGTCTGGTATTTGAAATTGATTCTGTCCAAAAAAAAGAGAGAGAGAGAGAAAAGAAAAGAAAAGAAAAGAAAAGAATCACCTTCCGCTTTTCTACAAAACGAAAGCTTTAAATATCCATCGCGTCGAGTTCTCTCGAGAGCAGAGCGTGCGCGAGAGCGTGTCACGGAGCGCAAACGCAATTTCCAGGCGAGGGCACCCCCGGTAAAACAAACTCGCGTCGTCTGGTCGTTTCACGAGCGAGTTATCGCGCGATCGGCGCGTAAGAGGCGAAGATAAAGGCAGACAGATATAGAAGGACGGATCGGTGAAACGGGCGACTTGGCAGGAGCAAATTGGTCGGCCCAGGGAAAACAGGATAGCGCCAGAGGATCGTGGATCCTGTGGATGCTGCGCCTAAATAGAGGCGGGCAATAGCATCGGGACATAATCGATTTGCCGTGAACTCATCCGTAATTCGGGGCCACAGTCAGCGTGACAAGAAAGTCTCGACGCCGGCAAAGGCGCCAGCGAACCGAGAAATTACTCATCGTTCTGATTGAGGTTAATTAATTAGATAATTAAGTCTCCCCGCGACGACGACGACGACGACGACGATGGAAAATGGGTAGAGAAACGTCGTGCTGCTGCAGCCTTCTTCCGTTCTCTCCCTTCTTTCCCAGGAGATGATTTCGCGACGGTGATCCTCGTTATAAAAATGCTCCTCATTATTACCGGAACTACCCTCTCTGATGGTCTTATCTCATTAATGTCCTTGCTCGAATTCAGTACGTTGCGACGCTCCGACGTTGGGATTCCGTTTCACGCTGGGATGGGATTCCCGCTTAGCGATAAATTGATATTTAGCTGGAGATTTCTCTGCTGTTAAAAACGATTCTGCGATTCGGTGGAAGCGGTTAGTTATCAACGGTTTATCCCAATAATGTTGTAAAACTGTGCAGCTTGAAAGTATTGAAAGAAATATTAAACGAATCCTTAGGATTCTCTTTCGTAGCGACGTTCAAAGATATTATAGAATTCAACGAATCAAATTCATTGCGAACGATTATTCGCACGTCGCAACTCTAACTTTGGCCTTTAACGGATAAATTAATGCGACATAATCGATTGTCGAATTATATATGTACGTGGTAATTAGTTCATTGTTATACTATATTAGTACGTCGTGAAATTCTCGTCAACGAAGAAGAAGGATCGATACGAGTGTCATGGATTTGTATCGACGCGTAATATATACGCGCTAAATCGAATGATCTATAAACGCTCGTTAGTTTTTTTTTTTTTAATTTCACACGCAACTACCCCCGTCATGAAATCGAATTTTCCGCTCGTCGCGGGCAAATGATTTCCCACCGCGTTTTCTATTTATCAGGCAGCGGAAAGGAAACGATAATGAACAAAAAAAAGCGCAATATCACGTGACACGTGATAAAACGTTATCAAGTGGAGCAACGCTCGGGAAAAATGCTCGAATTAATTTCCCATTCCGGGTCCGAATTCCCGACGCCGAAACGCCGGCCTCAACCGAATTACCGAATAAATATCCCCGGTATCTCCTGCGAAATACAAAATCCATCGCGTGAAAAAATTCCTACCCTTTCACGTATGCACGTACACGTCTCCACCGATAAAAATTTCAACCTGGGGAAAAGAGAGAAAGAGAGAGAGAGAGAGAGAGAGAGAACGATAAATCGATAAATCTCCGCGTGCCGTTTTATAACGACGATTTATATTTTACGAACTACGAACGTTGCCGAGGATAACGACGAGGGTCGAGGCCGCGCATGAAAGAACTCTTTACACGGTGACACTTAACGAGAATCTCATAATCTTGCAGGAACGTCGATCTGTCCCCCACCTGTCCCTTCTATCACTCGACTTTTCCCTGCGCGGCCGGAAAATCTCTTTGATGCTCTGCCCATTGACGCTC
Source organism: Tetragonula carbonaria (assembly GCA_032399595.1). NCBI lineage: Eukaryota > Metazoa > Arthropoda > Insecta > Hymenoptera > Apidae > Tetragonula > Tetragonula carbonaria. The sequence continues at coordinate 8,799,559 of JAUCRC010000003.1, forward strand.
GCGGTTTAATATTCCGTCACGAATATTAATGCCCTCCCAGCAACTGCCGCTCGTAAATCAGCGAACCCCCGTCCACATCGCTGATGCACTTTTCACTGCGGTTTTCCCGCGCGTTTCTTCTCCTCCTCGTCCTCCTCCCTTTTCCTTTTTCTCTACGCTCATCTCTACAGGGTGGTCCGTGCAAGCGTTTCACATCGTAGATCAGTTATCGGTGCGTTTGAAGGAAAATTTTCAAAGGGATGAGATATAAATATTTTTAGAAGGCGGCGCGTATTGCATTTCTTTTTGAACGTACAACGGGATGTGTGCGTTCAATGGTCATTGAATTGTTGATCGAGTATCTTGTTATTACGTGCAATTGCATGCAATTGCATTTGTGTATTGCATCCATTTTACCAAGTATTCGGAAAGTATTCTCGACAGAGAATTATTCGTCGCCTTTATTTGTTTACCGAGACGTTTGAAGCGAAATTTTTTACTAACAATAAGTATTTCGTAACAGACATTAATTTTTCATGTCGCGTGTTCAAGTTTATATTACCAAATTCAAATCACGATACCAATTTTCAACTAATTACAATGAATGTCTGCAATGTGTGAATTGACTACAAATTTCCGCTAACAATTATTATGTTGATGATATCGTTGACTGAAATAATTTCAGGATTAATCATTGAATAAAGTAATTTCACGATTGTCGGAGATAATTTCAAAACTGACTGATTAATAATTGAACTGGAACAATCGTTATTGATAATTTCGATCACTGCCGCGAATAAGAATTATTAGCCATTAATTGTCAATCATTTCGAACGATTGGCATTGAATGAATTTATTCGTAGATCAGTGATTCAAAAAATTCAAAATTCAAAAATCAGCGACTAGTCATGTTAAATGACTTCAAGATTGACTCGATTGACAGATAATCTCAAAATCGACTAATTACATCTCGAAACAATTACTCGAACCACCCTGTATATTTTCACTCTTCCGTTTCCACTGCTCTCGTCTCTTCGGTGTCGTTTCTTTTCTCCCTTTTTTCGCCCCCTCCTCCCCCTCACCGCCACTCTCCATCTCGATTCTCGCGCAGGATTTCCATCCTTTCTCTCCGTCTCCTCCACTTTCACCGCGTCTTTCCACGTTTCCCTTTTTCATCCACCGCCGTTTCTGCCTCCCTTTGTCCGCGGATGTCTCCCTTCGATCCTCTCTGTCTCTCACACAGTGATACAGTGATTCTTTCGACGCGCGGTGGCTCCCTCCTAGCTCTCGCGGTCCTTCCTACGTCGCGGGGGGGACAGCAGCCTCGCTGATTGAGAATAATGCGAGGTACCAATTACTCGCTGGCATAAAGAGGAATTCATTAGCGAGAGAAACGCGCCGCTGGGGTATCTCTGCTGTGTTTGGTTTTCCAGCGGGGGCGAGAAGGACGGGCGACGAACCCGGCCGAGGAGGGTGAAAAGGGAGAGCAACTGCATCGGTTGCACGCGGCTTTTGTGCAACCGGGATGCGCCACGCTACCGAGCACTTCCTGCATTGTGCCTCGGGACGACGACGCGTGGTCGAATATTTTATTCCGCGCGAGACAGACAGAGAGAGAGAGAGAGAGAGAGAGAGGTCAATGCTTGACGCTTGTCGCGCGTTAATTAGAAAAGAAGCTGCAGCAGCAGGAGGAGGTGGAACGTGTTTCTTATCCCGATTGCACGCTCGCTGCGAAGTTTCGCCTCTCTTTTTCGGTGGACGCGAATGGCAACGCGAAATCTGGTGACCCAGTGATACTACGTTTCGTGGTTTCGTGAGAAATAGGATGAAAATGTCGACTTTTTTTTTATGAAATCGCGAGGAATGATCATCTCTTTTCGAAGAGATCGAGAAAGTGGGCAGGAGTATTATGGTTTCGCGAGTACAGAAAGGAATTTCGTAAGAAATTTAAAAACGCAAACATACGCTCTTTCGACGTTCGATCTTTAAAATAACTCTTTATTTGAAATCCATTTTTTTTTTAATTATATTCGTAAAGCCACAAAGTCTTATTATTAATCAAATCAAATTAACATGAGACTTAATCAAATATTATTTAAAAAAAAACCACCGTGGATTTATCTGTTACATTCTTTTCCAGCTATTTCACAGTTAAATGACGTAACTCTAATGTGTTTTTTCAATAGTGAACTAACCAAAGTATCGATGCTTAATCTCACACCTGATTTCGAGGCATAATTTCACGGCTATTTCCCGCGTACATGTGTCGAAAAATATCTTTCCTCTTTAAACGACGTGTGTAACGTCATACTGTTGCGCAAAGTTGTAAATCCTTTCGTCTACACGCGCAAATGGCGAACATTGTATATATATATATATATATCGCGCTGTCTTCTTCGCTTCCTTTTCTTCCCTTGTACGAGAAACGATTACACATTTATGGTTTTACAACTGGGGAGCGGATTCTTTTTATCTGCGGATTCGATTGGACGGGGAAGATCCGCGTTTTCGAGAACGCCTGTCCCCTTCGAAATTCGCTTTATCGTCGCTTCCCTCCGCGTATGTACACTTATTTCATGCTCGGTGGAACATCGGTGGAACATCGAAGGAAAGCAGCTTGCTTACTCGATAAGAGGCAAAGAAATTCTTGTAAAATTTCTCCCTCCTCCCCTTAGCGAAACACGTTGCGTAATTTAGAACTCGTGTTGCAACGCAAACACGGGAAACATTCTAACTCAATGAAGTAAGCATATCATTTCTAAAATTTCTTCCAGCGGTTCGTTATCATTTCTGATGTGACAAACGAGGATTTCGTTTTCGTTCTCGTTTTCGTCCGCTACGGTAGAATTTTCATACGTTACGTTCATCGATTCTTGCGTTACTTATTTTGTAAAATTTTCTCGATATTCGCACGATATCAGCACGTTTCAACACGGGAATGGAAATTAAATTAGCATTTTTCTTTTTGTTCGTGGCAGTTCTGTTTCATAGTTGGAAGTGCGTTTAAATTGGAACTCTCTTTTCTCTCCTTATTCACTAACACGATTGACCTAGATCCTCGTAGATCCTCTAGATTCTTTCTCGTATTTAGATCGTCATTATGGTATTTAATGGACGGAACAAACTCGCAGATATGAAAACGTGAAATTGCACGAATATTTGTAGTACAATCATCTCATTAACTCTCGAGCAGCGGATAATTCTCAAACTCGCAGACAGCGGCTGAATTAGATTCGATTCGGTGGCATATTCCTTTTCTTATTATATTATATTGTTTCTTTCTTTCTTTTTAGTACTTTAATACAATACAATTATTATATTCTATTATTATTCTATTATATATTATTATATTCTGATAAATTTGAAAAAAACACTGCTATCACATTTTCACTGCATTTTCAAATTTTCACATCGAGCCTTCATTTTCTTGAATATTTTAACTGTCGAACTTCAACGTATAACATGTATAACTCGAAGAGAAGAATAAGTATATTAATAATAAGTTTATCACTAACGTATACAATCGTTCTCCTGTTAACGGAAATTTCTCAAACAACATTTCACAACGTAACAAAAATTATCCCCGAAGAAATTTCCATTCCCGTCACGATGTTCAGATGCCGCGTGCCTAAACGCGGCGCCCAATTACCAAATTAATTAAATGCATCGAGCGTGTCCGCGTGAACGATGGCTGAATCATCCCCCCGTGGCCCGAAAATCCGACCGAACAATAACACTTGCTCTGTCGGCTGTCATGCCGGGGGTTGACGAGGCCGCACCTAGAGCCGAGCGTGCCGCCTGGCTGCGATGCTGTCAGTCAAGGATCAGCGAACCGTAAGGAAAGCCCATTGTGAACGAAAAGTATAACAGAGAAATGGAATCGGGGCTGTCGCGGACGGCGATCGAGGGTCAAACGAGAGTCCTGGCCGTGTCCGCGGCTATGGGGATTGCTCGTCCTGATTGGACGTCAGCCAGGAGGACGCGTCGCATCATCCGAATACAGAGAATATGCTTTGACTGGAAATTAATTCGGAGTGGTTTCCGGACTGAGACGGAACGATTGTGAAAGTCGGCAGGATTGTTGGATCGTTCGGTGATCGAGATCGTTGAACGTCACTGTTTGGATTGATTGCTATATTGGACGCGAGGGTGGAAGACTGCTGAAGGATAAGTGAGCGAAGGAACACGGTGATTTAATCGTTCCAGGTGGAACTTTACGTTTAAATTAAAAAACTTAGAACTAGATGGATTGTAGATTCAGACTTTGTGACTTCGTTTAGGCGATGTTTAAATTAAATTTCATGTTTCAAGTTAAGATGAGCTTTATGAGAATATGCTTTGACTGGAAATTAATTCGGATGGTTTACCGGACTGAGACGGAACGATTGTGAAAGTCGGCAGGATTGTTGGATCGTTCGGTGATCGAGATCGTTGAACGTCACTGTTTGGATTGATTGGTATATTGGACGCGAGGGTGGAAGATTGCTGAAGGATAAGTGAGCGAAGGAACCGTGATTTAATTGTTCTAGATGGAACTTTACGTTTGAAACTTACAACTAGATAGATTTTAGATTTAAACTTCGTGATTTCGTTTAAGCGAGGTTTAAATTAAATTTCATGCTAAAGTTGAATTTAACTTTATGTTCAAAGTCAAGTGGAATTTAATGCTACTTTATTAAACTACTTTAAAGTAACAACATCACTGTTAAATTGTTGGGAAAGAGTATTATTAATAAGAAGAAAAATAGTTAATAATTAGATTGAAATTAATTAAATGACAGTATTGAAATGATTGGTACACTAGGGGTGAATGGTTGGAGAACATATAATCTAAGCGGTATAATGGTTTGAGAAATTATTTTTATAGTTTTAGGAAGATTCTTTCTATTTTATTGAAACAATTTTATGTCCGAAATAAATATTGATAATAATTGCAAGGAAGTGCAAGATTGAAAAAATTTGAAGAATATGTAATTTAATTATCGATCTATGAATGCACTTGGAATATTTTTGGGTATATTTCGCTGTTTAAATTTATATAAATCTTATTGTCGATACTAACGTAACACTGCTAGAGTATAAAAAAATTTTTTTTTGACGATAATTTAAAAAAATAAATCGAGAATCACAGCAGATAAGTAGAACGTAAATTGAAGAAGAGTGATAAGATTGGCGAGTTTCTTGGTAACCGTGACCTGCACGGCCACTCTAAATCTCGAATGCGAATTTGATAATTGTGAGATACTAACAAAATTATTAAAAATAAGAGGTTCCATGGTGTAATGGTAAGCACTCTGGACTTTGAATCCAGCGATCCGAGTTCAAGTCTCGGTGGAACCTACGTTTTTGCGTTTGTTCTTGATGTAATTTATTATAAAATCGAGCAAACATTTAAACAACAACAGCAATCGTAAAAAGTTAATTAAACAAGTGGTTCCATGGTGTAATGGTAAGCACTTTGGACTTTGAATCCAACGATCCGAGTTCAAGTCTCGGTGGAACCTATTTTTTTTTGCGATTTTTGGTATCCTGTGTCAAACAACTTACGTCTCGTGTTAAACAACCCCCTGAAAATCGTCAAAAATATAAAAAGATAGTATCAAGTGGTTCCATGGTGTAATGGTTAGCACTCTGGACTCTGAATCCAGCGATCCGAGTTCAAATCTCGGTGGGACCTTTCGTTTCTTTTTACATTTTGGAAAGTTTAAACAATAAATTGACAATTTTAAAGCCGACGAATCGGTCAGGTTCTGCTCGAACACAGTGATTTTTTTTTGGAACTTTCGTTGTTAAGTTAGGAATAATTAGAAATTTATAAAACTAAACTGTATATCGTGTGTAATTTATTAAATTTTCTGAGCAAATTATATAAGAATAAAAATGTAAGTCTTATGAAATAAAATTTAGACATTGGTAACTACTTCATTATCGAGTTGAAAACAACGCTCGAGTCATTATTCGGAGTTTCAGGAATTAGATTTTATATGAAAAAAACAAGGTATAATTATATTATTATAACAAGGATTAAATAAAAATTGCCATACGACGTAATAATAAAAAATCGATCGCATGTAAGGTTCCATGGTGTAATGGTTAGCACTCTGGACTTTGAATCCAGCGATCCGAGTTCAAATCTCGGTGGAACCTGAAGGAATTTTTTTAATTGCGTTAGCACAAATGCATGATATATTTTTACTAATCGAAAATACATGTAAATCGATTGTTAACCAATTGATTCCATGGTATAATGGTTAACACTCTGGACCTTTGAGTCCAGTGATCCAAATTTATATCTCGGTGGAAACTGAGATAGTTCCTTTTTTTATAATCATTCTTATTGCAGTTATAAAAAATTCTACGAGACGTCGATAGGGGTGGGAAAAACTACCCCTTTCAAGTGGTCCCATGGTGTAATGGTTAGCACTCTGGACTCTGAATCCAGCGATCCGAGTTCAAATCTCGGTGGGACCTGTTCCTTTTTTGCAATCATTCTTCTCTTTTATCATTAGAAGAAACGTCATTGTTAATTTTTCGAATTCGACAACGCGAATTCGCGAATATTTTTGATCGTTTTTCGTCGATTTTAGACAAATCGAATTAGGAAAAAGATATCAAAATTTTCATTCAAACACCGTTCAGTAAATTTTTCCAATTGACTTACAATTTAATCTATGAATTTTATCGTTGTTCTCGTTAACTTTTTAGTTGACAGTCGTGACATTTATGAACATAAAAATTCCTGCACAAAATAGCACCTCTGACGAATTATTAACGACTTCAAAATATATATTGATTAAAAAAAAAAAAACGTCGAAGGAGAATATTTATAACCAAATATTTAATTGAAAGTTGGAACCGACGAAATAAAAAAATAAATTCCTTCGAGCCGGATTCGAACCAGCGACCTATGGATACCTGTGTTTCCTTTGCTTTCCAACTACAGTCCACCGCTCTACCAACTGAGCTATCGAAGGGATTTGAGAGACGCTTCTTATTTTCAGCATATACTGTACTATATCTTTTCATAATTATTAATTTTCAATAAATTATTCGCCCGCTCGATAATAGTAATAACATTTGCTCAATTGAAAATTTTCGGTAACGAAGAACCAATATTTTTTTTTCTTTTTTTTTTTTTTTGCAAACTGCTGCATCTTATTAATCACGTGAAGCGAAAGTGAAATTAGATCAAACGAAGCTTCTATATGTGTAGAAACGTCTGACCTATGTCACGAACGAAGAACGTTTCGCCATGCTCAAACCTTCGTGTGCAGTTCAAACTTCACAGTATGTTACACCCTCATATTCCACCCCTAATTCGCAACTACCAGGGGATATCGAGCTGAATAAATTGTACTTGCCCTCTAATAACTTCATTCGATTAAATGTCCATAATCTGCACAGCTTGAACTACACCTAAACTAAAAGAAGTTTTGATCTTGGCATGTTTCTCTCAATGTAAGTCCCAATTATCAGACGGGTGAAATTGAATAAATTGCTCAATCGCCTTCTGACAATTTTGGTCGACTGAAGTTCACTTCTGAATCTTTCTTGTGAAATATAAATTAATATCTTTCTCGCTTCGTCCCGAAATTCTCGACTATCACGAAGCAGTTCTGAGCTGAACTATATTAGACAAGCAATCTTTCTGGATTGACGTGAGAGATTTCGTCACGCTTCATTTCCTCGCTTTATCCTCCGAAATTTTCGATCATCCGTAAATAAACACCAGACCGAATAAATTCATTCGATTAAAACAGGTGTAATTTCAACTCGCAGCTGCTTCTTCGAATGTCTAAATCAATTACTCAACTGCCTTCTAATTCCTTCGTTCAACAAATACGAACGCAGCTCTAGTAATCGCGAGAACCTTCGTTTTTGACCTTTTCTTCGTCCATCGTCGTCGAAAGCTCTACGGAAAATTCCTTCTCCACGCGAAGAAGCAGGACAGCCCGCGAAGAAACCCGAGGCTGTATGATCGCTGACGACGCGTTCCATCGTGCCGCGATCCAGTTATCACTTATTTACGATGTCTCGAGGCGGCGGACGAAAAAGAATTGCGTGTCAAAGCCGGCCGAGACTGAACGTCGTGAAAATTTTATACCGTCGTGGAAATCCTCTCTCTATCTCGTGCTGCACGCCAATCACTATCAAGCCATCGTACAGCGCCGCGTGTTTCATGGCCCGATACAGTTTACATAAAACTATAAAATTATGGCCGTACACCGAAAACCCCATCGCCACCCGTGGAAGTGGAAATACGGAGGATCAAGCGAGGAACGTGAAACGGAAGCGACGAGAGAAGCGGAACACGATGAAAGTGTAGGAAAGAGAGGAGGAGGAGGAGGACGAGGCTATATCGTAAAGTCGATGGGGGTATTTTTACATGAAGTCATTAAACCGGGTTTACTGCGAAACAAAGTGCCTCGACGTCTATTCGTGTCCTTCGCCTCCTGTTCGCCAGCGACGCTGTTCCTCCGCGTCGCTTAATTACTCCTCATCGCCGAATTAAGGAGCTAGATCTCGTTCCGCTTTAACGAGAGACGAATGTTTAATGAGGGATCTCCCGTGGGCGTCGTATTTGCAGAGACAGTTCTCACGGTGTAAAGTAGGTTGTAACGGTGTAACGCTGCGAACGTATTTTTCCTCCTCGACGGAAACCATAGGATTTTCAATTAGCCGGGAATTTGGGAAAGAAAGCGAAGGCTTTTGTGTATTAAGTGGGTTATTCGGGATTATTTTGTTTCCTCTTCGCTCTCTCCGAACGTATTAATTAATTAACTATTTACTTAGTAATTAATATTAATGTTAATTTTGTACTTTGGTATTATTTATTTTTTTTTAAGTTTATGAAAAATAGCAGTCTTGTACCTTGATACTATTTTTTTTTTTTTAATTTTATATGTCTTCCTCTAATCTGAATTTGATCTGATAACAGTGTTAGTTATTTAATTAGATAACAGTGATTAGACCAGACCGATTTCGAGATTAGATTTTTAGACAATATAGAACTCACTGTAAAAATATTTAATGCCGTTTGCGTATAGAATTCTGATTTCTTATTTCATGTGAAAATAAAAAATTCATCTGGAAATGATTCACATATTTTCGCTCGGATCGAATTTGTATATATTTATTATTTAGAATTTGGAGACTGATCTACAGCAGATTGAATAATAATTTTAGTTACTTAATCACTCAAGGATGAACTCAAGACAATTCAGAGATCAGACGTTTAGGTGACAATTTAAGAATTATAAGGAATAAAAACTTGAAAACCACTTTTGTTATAAATAATTGAAAATGAAAGTTCCAAAAACTACTTGTGTCAAAAGACATAAAAAATCAAAATTTCAAAACTAGATATCCAATTCTCTACGTCGCTCAATACCAAGGAAGGCCAAATATGAAAAATACCAGAGTAAAACAAAACTAAGTCCAAAATTAAAGCTAATAAATAAAAAAAAAAAAAGAGAATTCGAACCAAAACAATCTTCCAAGGATACGAAAAATCCAGGTCCCTTGTCGTCGTAAAACTTCCAATTTCGCTGCCACGTGATTTCTCAGCGGAAACGAAGCAAGTAGATTCTTTCAGGTCATGGTCAGACACAAAGAAAATCAAACGCTTCTTCGATTCGTTCGATTCGTTGGCTTTTCGTTCCGGATCTCGGTCAGGCATGTCCATGTTGACCTGGAATCAACGAATTCGGCAATTTAGACAAAAGTGTATCGCCGACGTGGCGAATTTTTATTGCGCGTTTGAATGAAAACGAAGAAGATCGAGGTCGAGCTTATCGAATCTACGACATGCAATCGGGGATGTTCCTTTAATAAAATCGCTTATCTGACTGATAACATTTGCAGATATTTCGTGCTCGATCTTTTCGTTGTTCTTTGTTACTAAGGAGAGAGATTCTTAACCCAGTTTTCGAATCCAGATCTATGTAAAGTCGAAGAGTTTCATTAAATAGAGAGCAACAAATGGCTATGTGAATATAGAAGTATGTAAATGGAAAATAATAAGTTTTCAGAAATTGAATGTAAGACTTTGGAGAAAGTATTAAATTGGAAATTTGTGTCAAATTGATTGCGTGATGTGTATAACATGTAATGTAATGTAATATACAATATATTATTGAATTATTTTTTTAACGATACAATTTTTCAGATGGTTTGTAAAATAAATAGCTCAGAATCAATTAAACGATTCAATTTTGTTAATTTTTATAATAAAGTGCAATTCGTAATTTCAATGGTCGTCAAGAAGAATTTTACAAAAAAGGTTCAATTTCAATTATTAAAGGTTTTATTTCAATTATTAAGTGAATAATTCTTGACTGAACTTTGAAAATTATCACTAGACTACAGATTTTTATACACTTGTGCGAAACAATACAAATTATTATAACTACCTTCCATTGTCTCAGTTACGTTCGTAAAAATATTACGCAGAATTGCATGATAAATATTACGTATTATATACAGTCCAACCATCGCCAACAAAATTACCACTATTTACTTATGATTCCGTAAACACAATTTCTCACCTAGAAACTCCATCTTTTCCAACCCATTAAAAATTACTATTAACAAACCATCGTGCGCATTATACATCCCTCTCACCCCTAAGAAGCTGCTCGCAAAACCATTTCGTTTACAACTCAATTTCCTTCTGCCGTGCCTTCGCCCCTTCTACTTGCAAACATCCACGTTTTAAACGTTCGCTCATCAGAAGCATCCACTGTCGTGCATACATTAAAATCCACCTTAAACACGGTGGGAAACGTGGACGAAACGAGGGAACGACGAAACGAGAGATCGTATAGAGGGATCGCGTTGTTAAAACGCCGCGTAGACAAACAATTTTTAAGGGGGCAGTTAAATCGCGACATTGTGCGTTCCTCGGTGGTAATCATTCGATACGGTGGGGGAAGAGGGGACCATTTCCTGGGCCATCCGGCGGGATACGTTTTACGAACGAGCTCCCGTCGTTACCGTAGGCTTTTTCACTCGTATAAAAAATTTCGCGTCTTACTTAAACGTTCCCCAAAGCCCGGGTTCGTTTGCAGCTCCCCAAACGGCACGTCCTCGAGAGGGGAAAGACGAGGGAGGGGACGTCTAATATCGTTCCTTTTTTTAACGATATAAGTTGAAGGGTGTGCCGCGGAGGAATCCGCGAAGGGTTAGATTTGCCGAGACGAAGAAGCGTTTCGAATGAAACGGATTATAATTGACGCGGCGGCCATAAATCTCGAGCGTTTTGAGGTTTTATGGTGGAAACCGGGGAAATTGGCCAGCGACTATTAAAAATATGCAAAGTTTTCTTAACCCGAGACGTCGATGTCTTCTTTCGTTTTTTTCTCTCGCCGGGTTGATGGTGGTTTTATTCGGTTCAAGTACGATTCTCGGATGTACTCTGTCTGTGTTTTAATTTTTTAACTGCGCAAGTTAAACTGAAGCAGTTTCTGCGCGATATTGTAATTTTCTTTAATGTATAAAATAATAATACATACATACATACATACATATATATACAAACTCGAATAAAAATTACAAAAATTGGAAGCTAAAAGGTGCACATCAAAGTTCCTCAATCTCTTTTGAAATGATACCTTATTCAATCGCAATTATTATACTGCAAATTTCTATGAATTGTTTGAAGAATATAGCTGCAATACGTAGGTGCAAAAAATGTATGAAATTATCCAAGGGATAATGCTCTCTACAACATCTAAATTACATGGATAAATATAATAAAAAACAATTCTTTAATTAAATATTTCCTCGTTGATATCAGACAGCATCAATTGATCATGTAACAAAATACATACATATACATATACATTCGTGTACACACACACACACACACACACACACACACACACACACGAGGTTTTAATATTGCTATGTATTGCTATATATACGAGATTTTAATATTGCTCTCTCTCTCTCTCTCTCTATATATATATATATATATATACACACGTGGTTTTAATATTGCTCTATATATATATATAGCAATATTAAAACCACGTGTGTGTGTGTATAGAGCAATATTAAAACCTCGTACATTTCATCGAATGCGAACTGACTCAACTCCAAATTTAGAGAAGACTTTAACGTCAGTCAGCGTTGGTTTTATCAGTGTCGCGTTAACCGATCGACATCTTCCACCGATCGTCGCACGCTCGGAGAGGGAGGCGCGATCGTCGAAGCGCGTCTTCGACGGTTGTAAAGTCGCGTCTTATCCGCGAGAGATAGCATTAGCGTGAACAAGCGTGACATTGAGTAGACGTCGAAGGCGCGACACGATTGGATAAGAAACATTTTATCGCGTTTAATTCCGCGCCGGTGGCGTTAAACTTTAACAGCTTCTTTGGTAATAAATAATATTATGCACGCGTGTTCTCCGTTTGCCTGTTTGCCTTTTTAGGGCCGTGTAAGAACCGCGGGGGCAATTAAATAAAACGCGTTGCCGTTCGAGTTATGACTGGAATCTTTTTATGGAATGGTTTATGAGGACGCCGCGTATTTCTTAAATCGCGGCGTAAAGTTACTTGGCTATCGCGTTTATACGCGACGCGTGGCAGGGATTTTTTTCAGTCGGGATGCGTAAACGTTTTCAGCTTTGCTTTCGCAATGATGTTGCAATATTGAAAAATAGCACGGTGATTATGAAGTATGGAGGTTTCTCACTAGGTTCGACTCTTGACTCGATGATATATTCCTCTTTCCACGTGAAAGCAAATTTTTATATTAGATCGATTTATGAGTTATTCTAGTATATTATTACACATTCATTGATTTTATGATTGCACAATTATTCCCTTCAGACGGATTACTGCTGTTTAATTTGTTAATTTAGTATCTGCAATGTACGAGGTGTCAATAGGGTTTGGTTATTTTTAATACTGCAATACAACTATCGGCGACTACGATCGTAATTTATTATATACCACTACGTGGTATAATTCCCAGTAATCCTGAACGTTACAGTATCGTCATGTAATTCACAATAATTTTGAATTCCTAGTAACGCTATTGCAAAATTGACAATTGTATCATTGGATTTTCTACGTTTAAATTGATCAACTTTGATTCGTCGAATATACAAAATTCTGTTTCATTTTCTAGAATAGTGATATTTATTTCAAAGACGTAGAAAATAGGCGTAGTTCATTAGCCTATCAGTTCAAATTTGACAAAGTATCAATAAATTCTCCCTAAACTTGTTTCATTCACAGTCTACCATAATTTCCAAGTGTATGACGAATGATTTAACAGATGCAAATGTTTAAAAAAATGGTACCTCCGCCCGCCAAAGAACTTGAAACGATTACGCGTCTCTCTAACGAAACTTCATTCACACATCCAAGAAACGAAACGAAACATATAAGATGAAACATATAAGATCATGCGTCGACCCGAAGGGGCAGCGAAAAACGACATAAACCTAAAAATCGAACCTCTCTCGAGAAATCACACTGTATCGAAGCCCATGAAGTCGATAATCAAATTACATCGCGCGATTCCAAAGACCTTGATGCTGAAACGATCTCTAAGATCGGTTGACGACAAGATTATCCCGATACCGTCTGTCTGCTCTGTCTGGATGGTTTACCCGCGGACGACGAGTCGCAATTCCGCGGGCAAAGTGTCAGAGACGATGGCTCGTGTGGCTCTCTCGATTACACGTCTCGTCATTACGGGCCCGGTATTTTATCGTCGAGCTGAGTTACGTGGGGGAAGGTTCCGCTCGTTAACCGGAAAACTTCCAAGGGTTAGTCTCGTTCGTGAAATTTAAATTGAGAAAGTATTTTACGAGCGCAGGACAGTTTCACGGTGGCGTTGTCACATCTTGATGAACTTCCTGTAACGATCGCTGATTCTCATCGTAGACGATTCGTAGCCTCGGTCTCCTTCTGGATTTTGTTATCCGTCTGTAGTTTCGGGCGAGGGATCTGATTTACGAAATCGGTCATTTTCCACGGATTAACGACCGGTGATCGCTTACGCGCGCCATTTATTCCCGATTGCCCGATTCACAGACTCGGGATCTCGTCAGTGTGATTGTCTTGGAGAACTCGTTCAACACCTGTGGATTTCGTATATACGGTGTGCAATGTAGAATTTACTTGTACGTGAAATTTTACGAGCTAGTGGATGATTAAATAAATTTCCGTTTGACTCTACTTTTGGTTAATTCTTTCAACGTGGATTTGAATGTTATGGGAATTCTATTTATTTGAATGAAGTTTCAGTTCATGGCTGATTGAACGAATTACTGTCGATTGGATCTACTTATGTGAATGTGAATGATTATACGATTAACACGAATTATATGTACAAATTGAATTCACAGATTAAAGTAATTTTATTCAATTCGAATTGCATTCTTCTGTACTTTTATAAATTACAGCAAAAAAGAACGTGTGTAGTTCTGGTTGGATTTTCTAAACGATTTCCTTTTCGTGATTTCTATCAGAGATTGCTCCGAGAAATATTGCATCAGACGAAATATTTGAAAAAAAAAATTACTCGCTACATTTTTCAAACCACTGTCTACAAAGTCAAAAATATACAAACGTAATTCCTCGTTTCTATTGAATATGAAATTGAATATGGAAAATAAAATTCTTGAATAGAAAATGAAATTGGGATAGGGGAAACTGCGGGAGAAAATTTCAAGGGTTTTGTAGATTCTACAGAACAAGTCGAATCGAGCCTCGCAAGTTCAGGAAACAATTTTCAAAACAAAGGAAAGAAAAAGTTCTATCCTGCTCAGAAAAATCTGCTTACCCGACAAGAAGTACTGTCTACTTCGAAACTTGAAACCGCTATCTGCAAAACACACCACCGGGCGAATGAAAACGCAGCAGAACACGTGCTCGCGATAGCGTTTCACGTCGAATCGCGAGACACCGGCGCGTGTCGCGTCCGGAAATTTCGTTTTTTTTTCTCTTTTTCCACGGCTGATTTAAGGGGATGGAAATCAATGCGACAACCTCGGATGGAAATACCGAATGGACAGCCGGTTGATTAATGTTGATACCAGGAAACACTCGGTAATAATGCGTTCGCGTGCACACGAGAGCGGCGAACGTGTAATTTGTGTGATTTTGCTATAACGCGTTGGCGTTTTGTAATTGTGATTGATGAGCATCGGCCACGTTAGACCGCGAACATGTTATGCGTATGTTTGTTGTACGAACGAGCCGGCCGGATTATTGGTCACGTGTGTCACATGAATGGCAAACTATAATTGGGCGTGAATCGTTCGCTCTTTTCATCGTTAAATTTCGGAGAGTAAGATTACATGGTATTTTCAGTTTGCTGCTTTCACCAAGGATTCGGTGGAATTTCGAATTTCCTGGAATATTTCCGACGATGGGACAATTCAACGATACATTTATAAGCGACACAATATTTGCTTCCCCTTTGCGATTTTGTTTCGAAATTTTCCGCGTTCAGTCAAAAGGACGGTGAAATGGTCGATAAAATAAATTTAACTATATACGTATATACGTTCGGTATTTGGTACTTGTAAGTTTTTACTTTTATACGGATAGACAATTACTAATTGCTTCATTTTGTAAATTCTTAGTAAAATATATCTGTACCTCAATGTTAGAAATTAACACGAAATCCAACCGCTGACAGACAAAGTAGAAATTACAACAAACGTCTCTTTTACATATCGACCCAATCTCATCGCGATCACGCGCATACACCAGCCATACATACATTTACCCCTAATTGCAGGAAATAAAAACGAACGCATTAAGAACGCGTATCATTTTCCACTGTCGATTCACCGCTGCATTTTTCACTTCGTTGTGAACCTGGAAGATGAAGTAAGCGCTGAAACTACGTACTAATCACACTCCATGCATCAATGGGGGAGGGGGAATGTCATCGAAGGGTCCGCGTGCCTATAATTTGTACAATTTTAATCAATCTTTAATGTCGCGTCGTTGTGAACGCGGCGTAATCTGTCATCGGCAGGCGAATTACTTACAACGTTTCGGAACGGAGTTAGGGCTTGATATATCCGATAATTGGGGGAAACCAAATGCATTTTTGATCGGCGAGTTACACGCCAGGTAGCTGGAACACGGTGATTCGAGATAAGCCTCGGCATCGCGACGCTAAAAATCGAGTCTACCGCTTTCGTGGAAAACGATAAACGATAACGCAAGGTCTACGCCTCGATTATCGAATTACATGTATAATAAATGAATAATCGCCCGGCTACGCTACGTTATATAATTACTGATTAAGCGTGAGACACGCGTGGATTTCGCGGATATAGAGAGAGCGCGTCACGTGTCGATCGACGTTCGCGACGTACATGCGTATGATGCGCTCTCATTAAAATATGGCTGAGCAACGAAAACGCATTACAATATTGCGCGCCGTATGTAGATTCGTATCTGTTTGTATCGCTTTGCGCTGCTATTGATGCATATCGAAAGATAAAGTGGCTACGCGTAAGCGACGTCGGCGGGATTGTAAAATAAAATAAAATTTTAAAATACAAAGCGGGAGACGAGATTGTTGCGGCTGCAGGGAGAATAGGCGAATGAAATTTGAGAAGAGAGAGAGAGGAAAAAAAAGGAAAGAAAAAAAAGTGTAGGTCCCACCGAGATTTGAACTCGGATCGCTGGATTCAAAGTCCAGAGTGCTAACCATTACACCATGGGACCTTCGTGTTAGATTGTGCTTCATTGGCATTCATTTCGGATCGATCGATAAAGATAAATCAATAATGAAATTGTTTACTGTTGTTTATTAATACACGTTGGCGGATTATTATTAAATATTGAATGATACGCGTAACGTACGAGATTAGGTTAGATATTGATTGTATAACGGAGCTACGTGTGTGAGAGAGAGAGAGAAAGAGAGAGGGAGACAGAACTTTATTTAAAAATAACCTTGTTGCGCAATTTGAATTGCAAATAGAATTAGAACGAAGCACGATAGTACGACATTATAATTCTTGAATTTACCGAGGAAGCAAGAGTTGACAACTGAGATGCAACGAAGGAGAACAATACATGAAAAATGTAAGTTATAAAATTGTTAAATCGTTAAACATAGATGAACTGTCTTGTGTAATTTGTTAATGCAACTTGTTAATTTGCAAAGCATCAACTAACATTGTCAACTTATTTTTAAAACGTTTAAAAAGAGGGAAATTAATTCAAGATACATAGTATAATATTGAGAAATATTAAGAAATAATTGATAAATTATTAATTAAAAATACCGATTTATTATATTGTACACGTTAAGAATGAAAATGCTCCATTTCCAATGAAACACCTCTCCCATCCTAACCTCTCCGCCAAGCAAATCTCCGATCATCTTATTCAATTCGCTCGACGTAAAAAAAAAGAAAGAAAACAAAGAAACGAAGAGGAAAATACCGGTAATTTACAAACCCCCTTGCCACATTCTCGACACTCGAGGTTCCAACCCCGTTTCGACGCCAGGGCGAAAGGGAGAGAAAGAAAGCCTCTCGAGCGATTTCGCGAGTGTCGTCCCGAATCGGAAGAGGGTGAACAATATATAAATTCAGAACACCCCCATCGCGTGGCGGGTGAAAGCGAACATAGATTTCGAAAGCATCGACAAGCGACAGAGAAAGGCGGGTCGGACACGGGGTACACAGGATTCGGTGGTGGCATGGGGATGAAAGGGGCTCAGGGGGAGAGGGAGGGTCAGGGGTTTTCGACGCTGCGAACCCTCTCCCTTTCGTCGCGACGCGCCGTGTCAACCCCTAATTGAACGGAAGCCGGCAATAAATATTATGTTTCTTTCGTGGGGCCGGTTTTATAATGGCGCGGCAGTCTTCTAACGGCGGCGGAAGCGGATGTGCAATCAGTGTGACATGTGCTCGTGGCGGGCCTTCACGAATTTATTTTCCCGAAGCGTCGTCGCCGCCGCTTCGTTCACCGGGAATATAATTCCGGTACGAGCGATTAAACAGAAATTGCTGTTGGACATAAAAAACGGTGATGTTGGTTTGTTAGACGGCAAGTTTTTTTTTTTTTTTTTTAGAGGAGGAGGAGGAAATTAAGTGACGTCATTTGGTCGCAGGTGGAACAACTTCGTTCCACTAGTTGCTTCGGCAACCTAGATTCGTGATTCTTTCTTTTTCTATGTTCTTCATTATTTCTTCTTTTTCTTCTTCCTTTTTTTTTCTTTTTTGTATATTATAATTTGTGTTGGATCAGCATTTTACGTGGTGCTTACTTTTAGTTATATCTCATCTAACATACGACTGATACGGTGAAGTTTCAATGTCACGTCAGATATGATCAATAAAGATAATTTTCATATTTTGATACTATTCTGACGGCTATAAAGAAATATTTTTATACTTTTTCTATAGTACCTATCTTAGCTGATGACTGAAGTGCTTTGATCTTCAAATCTTCGAAAGCAACAAAAATTATAAATATAATTCTCTGCGATTTATTAAAACTACATCCTTTGAAATTCTATTCTCTTTGTTTAATCCACGAAACAAATTTATTTTCCGATCATCGCGTCGAAATCGAATATTAATGAAAAGCAAACAAATTGCGATCGAGAAGATCCTGTGACGTGCAGCAACGCACTTAACACCGATCATGCAACGGCGTCGATATGATTAATGAAAGGGGGCGAGGAATGCGTGTCTACGAGGGTCATTCGTCAAAGGGATGCGAAAAAACAGGTGGTCCATCGACCCCATGCTTTGTCTTTCCTCCTAGCTCCATCAAAAACAAAATCCCTTCGACTCTTTTCTCTTTATTTTCCTTAAGGTGCATCCTCACTGGTGTTCTCGAACAGTTCTACTAACAAGCACCAATAGTTAGGGAGTAATTTTCTCTAGAGGCTGGAAATTCTGTCAAGACATCAACATTTTCACACGTTCAGAAACGTTCTTTACTATATCAGAAACTTTTTTCCTAACACTTTCATTTCTCTGATACAAATTTCAATCAGTTAACAACCTGTTGAATTTACTTTCCGGATATGTATACATAGAAAACTAGCAGATATTTATTAACAAATATCCTTGTAATTCCCAGTAGACTAGTAAATTGACACAGACTGGGCACAAAATAATCGCGATCATCTCGTGATGATCACTGTTCGCAAACGCGCCCTTAGAGTAATGCGAATAACGTTCCTCTGTGAGCGGAGGACGGCGTCGCAGGCTGCGACTTCCGGTTCCTTTCCGATAATTAGAAACAGCCTCGTCTCGTGATAACAATAATGCCGCGCGCTATAGCCCTCAGGGGGCGGGCAGCTCGTTCGACATCAAAGCGATGCCCTCCGCAGTCGTGCTATGCATCAAGGCATCGCTAATGAGATTCACTTTACCGTGTACTCGCTTCCACTGCTCGCGACACTTCCTTCGTCTACGTTCGATTATTTTGATCATTTCACCGATAGCTTGGTTTCACGCCTTTGAGCCGACCATCCGTTGTTTCCACGCTCTTTTCAGACGATGCCACGATCGCCTGCAATTAGAACGATTTTTTTTTTTTTAATCAAAGAAAGGTTGTTACTGAGAAGGATAGATATAGAATGGAAATCGAGGGGAAGTTTGTGAGAAGTAAGAACCTTTAATACTATGTACTTTATATTCCACATCGCGAAATTCATTTTGTGGGATAGGAAATTTCGCTTGTGGGAAATCTGTTCGTTGTCCTAAGGACACAAAGTGTAGGAAATGCATCTAGAAAAATTGGTAGTAATTTAGAAATGTAAAAAAAAAAAGAAGGAGCAGACCCTGTGGAGTAAGCGAAATTGACGATACGAAGTATAAAATAAATATAGAATAACAGATAAGATGTATGAGATATATTCATTAAAAAATTAATACCTACGCATGAATAGCCAGTGTTAAAGATGATTTTATTGAATATTGAGGTTCCTTTAAATTTCTTCGGAAAATTTTTATACAAAGATTTACTCGACTAAGACGGATGCACAGCCACGAGATAATTTGAAACTCGTTAATAGTAATTAACATTCGCGAGCCTTTCGCCTAATTAAGATCTCTCCGAGCGACTTTCAGATCTTCAAGTGTCACGTGTGCGATACTAACTCGCTATCTTCTAATTCAACCAGTTAATACGGGACTATTCTTTTTTTTTTTTTTTTTGCTTTCGTATATATTCGTAGCGAATTCGATTTATTCGGAGGACAAGCGTGGAGAAATTTATCGTCGATATTTTATGAGATGTTATCGCTTTCTTAAATTGATTGCCACTTAACTGAGGATTCATTGCCGCGTAATAGATACTTTGTTGAAGTATCTTTACCTTGTAAAGATTTTATCATTGCACAAGTATTAACCGAGGCTAGACGTTGCAAGACTATTTCATCGTCTTTACATACAATTACACGTTTCCATTACACCGTCTGCTTAATTGAAATGATCGTTTCTACCCAGGGTAATTTCAACTTGGCGGGTAACTACGTTCAAATTGACCATTCAGTGACCGGAAACTCGAGATATTCTCCTTCTCAAACACATTTAGAAAATCGCTTCGAACCGATTTCGATGTTTCTACAAATGGAATTGCGCATTTGATTGCAGAGGTGTATGATTGATAGAACGGATCAATTTGTAGATATTGATTCGACTCGCTGTTTAGTTTGGAAATAATACTATAAACGAGTTTAGATGGGATAGAGATCGGGATATATTAATAGTTCAACTATCAAACGCAGAGACTCGTCGAACCACTTGCGGATCAATTAATTTCTTGTTTTATAATGTCGAGTCGCGCATTTGGCGCGAGATTGCACTCTTACAGTTAATGAATGATTGCTGTTCTAATTGCTGATTCTCTTTTGTTCGCGATGAACGAAGTGTTCATTTTCATCGTCGGGATATCAATTCGTTGAATTGAGTATTAGCAATTACAAATTGCTAGTTTTAACGTTTAAATGATGTATGATGTATTCAAACGTTCTTCTTTTACTAGTATCTTGATTATCCGTAATGTTTCAATATCATTAAAGTAATGTCTAAATACCTTTATAAACAAACCTTCTCCAATTATTTAAATTACACCTCAGCAACTAATTGATAACATCAGTAATAATATTTGTAATAATAACTATTATAAAAAATACCAAGAGAGGAGGCGCAGGAACTGCCAGAAAGAACAAAAAAGGGATGAATTTCACGGAGAGGGATGAGCAACGACAATTTCAAACAGAATGACAAGCCACCTCGTCCACGCTACTGCAGCTCCCGCGTTACTTTTCCACGTCGTTAAGCCGCCTGTTAATTCCCGTTAATGCTTCCCGTTAATTACGTATGCATCTCGATGCATGAAGAGCCGAGCAACAGCACACAGTGACGAGCGCATTATGATGCACCCCTGTGACAGCACGTGACCGGACCGTCGCGAACCAGGCCGGATTTTAAAGCGTTCGCAAACCGAGAACGAGAGCGACAGAGGAGGAGGAGGAGGAAGAGAAGAAAAAAAAAGAAGAAAAATAGAAAAAGGAAAGAAAGAGAGACGCTCGTTCGAGTGAGTGAATTAAAACGCTTGGAAAATAAAGGCAACACGGGTACGCGTACAGGTCACGGCTGGTGGCAAAATGGCCCGTGACTAACGCCCCTCCTATTCTCTCACTCGATTTCGTTTCGAGCCGTACCGCACCGTGGAAAATTGTCCGCCATATTGCACGATCGTTTCGCGTGTCACGCGTGGCTCGGTGTTATTAACGGCAGGATGTTAAGACAATTTGCAGCCAGGGTCGGACCGGTAACCCGGTGAAAATTGAAACGATTCGAGAGGCCCGAGGGACCGAGTCACCGAGTTATATAGGCCCCACCGTGAATAAATTGATAAGTAATCAAGGAGCATTTTAATGGCGTGGTCACCGGAAGCGAAATAGAATATTTTTGTCCCGCGGTGGAGGGGAGGGGGGGGAGGTGGCTTTCGGGTTAATCGTGCGAATCTGTTCGAATTTATCGTTGCATCACTCGCGATTGGCGCGCGCGCGAGCGCGTGTCGATTTATCTGTGCGTTCGTTGGCCGATGACCGTGTCGACAATTACGTATTCATGGATATTTTAATGAACTATCGGGGCGCGATCCTCTCTGCTCGTTGCCCCGGACCGGTTATCGCCTCGAGCCGCGTGCTTCGATTTCCACCGATGATGATGATGGATTAAACCGGGAATGCGAAACGTCGTTCGTTATCGGTCGATGGTCTGTGGATTTTTCTTCGTCAAACACGGTGCACGGTGCACGGGAATAACTAGAAAATAATTTGTAAAAGGCAATAAATTGTAGAAAGTATAATTAGTACAATCAGTACCAGTTGCGAATGTATTACGAGATATTAAAAATCTACAGCGAATAAAAAGCTGCTATAAACATCATAAACGTGCGCGTTATATTAAAAACGAGCAATATAGTTTTGAATGATTAAAGAGATTCGCATATCATGGTCGCCAAAGTATCATCGAAATTACCCCAAAACGTTTTACGAATGTAACGAAAATAAAAATTAAATTCCATTCTATTTCATATATCTCTCCACGTTCTCTGCGCCGTGCGCATTTTCACACATCCGAGCTCCCCGCGGACGAATCTAACGATAATAAATTGACTTTCTTCCACGCCAATAAAATTCAAACACCCCTGACGATCTACGCACACTCTTGGATCCTCGTTGAGAGTCATTCAACCCCTAAAAAATAGGTCAAACCAGCAGGGAACCGACGCGAAAGAAAGGTATAACTGCCGACAGTTATAGTCATAAGGTATCCTCTGTTACATTTTCACGCGTTATCCCCGCGTGAACGCGTTCCCTGGTGGCGGTAGCGCGATCTTATCAGAATCGAAATCGACATCGCAAACGGCGCACAGTTGGTTACTTGGCCGATCTAGCTGCGCCGCTGGAAACGCGCGCAATTAGAAACGATTTCGTACGCTTCCCGACGATTCCCAATTAAAATCATCACGGGCGAAGATCTTAACTTCAGAGACAGCATAAAAATTATTACTGCAAATATCGCGACTGCACGCTTGGAAGCTACCATGGTCGATCGGTAGAAACTTTTCGAAACTTTGAAATTGCACGCGTCGCGATTGTGCAATCGACTACCGAATGTATATACCCCACGTATGAACGTGACGAGGCCACGACTGGCAGATGCCGCGATGCGGGCATTATCGCTCGATGGCATCTGATCGTCACGCCCGTGTTTCAGGGCTCGTTACTTTAGTCGTCAATGATCGTTTCACTTTTACGAGTGCTAAACGACGATGCAGGCGAAATAGACCCGTCCCTGCTTTCGTAACAAGCCAGCCCTTTGCCATTTCTCCGATCAGTTCCTTCAGTTGACCACCCGCGGCGCGATTGTGCGTTCGCCTTAATGGTCCCCTGCCTGCGAGTACACTATATGTTGCAGAAAACACGAAAGGGACAGACAGAAAGAAAGAGAGAGAGAGAGAGAGAAAGAGGGGTGGGGCGAGAAAGGAAGTTCAAAGGGCAGGTTTCGCTTCTTTCTGTTCGGTGGACCATCGCGCTCGAGTTATTAGCCCCGAGTCACGATGGAGATGAATATCTCGGCAGCCGCGGGAGGATCGTAACTTTGCAAACGTCGCGCGAGAGGATGAGTCACCGGGCTTGAAGCTTCCGCCAACACGTCCACGCTTTTTGCCACGTTTGCTTCTTCGACGGTCGAAGTTTACGCGTCGGAGTTGATGAATGGAACGACGGAGTGGCTCGTGACGTTTCGATGGAAAAGGGGTTCCGTCGTCGGTCTCGAAGTTTCAGAAAGGTGTACAACGGGGTGGGGGGTTTGATGTTAATTCTGATTGACGAGTGGATTTATGGGCAGTTTGTTTGTTTGTCGGTAGGTTTTTAGCCGGAGAACGGGTTTTCGATTCGAGGGAGGGAAACGGTAACGATCGACGAATTGGAAAAGAATGGTCGAAGCTTTTAGCCGTACTTTTAACCTCTTCTCCTACTATCCACTCTATCGTACAAGTTTTCCTTTCAACTCTTCAACTTTGGTTGGAATTATTCCGATATGCAACAAGTCAATCAAATTTTTTTTGTGTATTTTTAATAATGCAAGAATCGCAGAATGCTCTTCCAGCTCCTTGCGCAAACTTGTTTCTAATCTCGCGAAGATTTCCAATATTTCAGGAAACATTCACGATGTACGTACACGCGTAAGACTGGCTTCTTCGATCTACAGAAAAACCTTTGACAAAGAAGAAATCCAAATAATGAAATGTAAATAACAAGATCTTCCCCGGGCTGTTCAAAATTAACTTCAAAATGTCCCGTTTTAAAAAACCTGACCACACCTGACCCCCATCGTGAAAGAATACCGCGCTGTAAAACGACACGAACGTTGACAGGATTAACCTCGCGTCACCGAGCGCATCGTTCAACGTTCGCGAAAGTTACACGCGCACGATCGTTCGAAAAGTGTCGATAGCAATTGTCCAACGAGTTGACAAATGGCCCTCCCCTGGTCGGCCAGTGGATTCTTGTAATTTTAGATTACACTTGGTCGAGGGGGCGAGAGGGAGGAGGAAGGGCGTTACGGTTAACGCATGGCCGGGCCAAACCTCCCCCTCCTCCTCGCGTTGGTCCAGCATCACGGAGTATCTTGTCCAGAAGGGTTAGATTAGATACGTCGTTCACTTCGGGCCATATATCTGTTCGACCCCGTCTTTCCATCGTTGTGTGTCGCATCGTGTGCACGCGCACCCACACACACGAACATTCCGCCGCGCGAGTGTGCGCGTTTATTGACCACGGTGTGTGTCCAGCGTGGTGTGTTGCGTGCGCGCTGTCGGCGCGGGCACGCGTGTGCGAGCGCCGCGGTGAGTTACGGGGCTGCGGACAGAGTGATGCATTGCCGTGGAACCGAGAAGGACCGGATCCCACGGGAATCGAACCGGGGAGGGATCCTTACACCTCACACCATTGCGCATCGTGACAGGGAGCCCGGTGAATTATTGGAATATCGACGCCACTGGGCATTAAATGCTTCAATTACGATTATTATCGAAATGCGGCAGAATTATGCGCGACGATACTTGAGAACCGCGCCGGGATAACCTCCGGGTCTCTGATGCACCTCTTATCGAGTGGTTTTTCATTTTTCTTCGTTCTTTCTTTTTTTTTTCCTCTTTTTTTAAAGTAATTTGCACCGAGTCGTCCGGTTACAGGGCGATCTTTCTATTCGGGGGCCAAAGCGATTTGCGACTCGTTGATTCGATACCGATCGATTAGTAGAATTATTGATTCTTAGTTAGACAAATCTGTGTAATTGGAGCGGCTGCCAGAAGGCTTTGAACAGAGTGGAATTATTAGCGCGAAGAAAATTTCTTGTACAAAGATTTTTATGACGTCACATTTTGCAACATGTACTTGGGTTTAAATTTGTATTTTTGCCAGAAACTTTTGACTGCATATTTCTATTGGTTCTTGATAAATTCTTAAATAAACACGCATAAAAAGAATTTCGTTTTTTCACATCGTATATCTACATTCCTAAGAGTTTTGGTATCACGAGTGGTGACTCTTAACAGTTCCTGAACCATAAAAAATTTCATTAAAATTACATACCCGCGGCACGGCGAAATCTCTTCTGTTAAAATTACAGCGGAGAGACACAACAAACAATCTCCAGCTGCAACCAACGCGATAACAGCGCGAGTATTCTCCGCGTTTCTTCTCTGTTCCTCTCTCTCTCTCTCTCTCTCCCTTTATAGAACGTAAACGTCCGAAATAAAGATCCTCCAGAAACTCAGGTTCCTCGTCACCGTGAAACGAGCCCTTGTTGCCCTTCTCGCCGAATCGTAAACGGCTCGTCACGCAAACGAAATAAAATGCAAAAAAATTGTGATCGCGCGTGATAAATATAATCGGAGAACAGCGGCGCGACTGCTAATGCAGATAAAGTGTATAAAACGCGGTTATGGATTCGCACTGGTTGCGCCTGGCGACGGTAAAACTGTCCCCGAGTGAAATACACGGGGGACCGGTATCGAGGGTAAACGTTATTGTTGCACCGTATAAATCGCGCTTGATCGCGGAGGAGTACGGGCCGTATATCAAAACTACTGCCGCCGCGGCACGGTAATTTGTGGTCGGTAATAGAAGAGGGGGAGAACTCCGGACGAAATTATTATCCAGAAAATACATGAGCTTCGGCTGGCAGCGTCCTCTCGAAATTGCCGGTCGTTTCGATGCACTTTTTTTGCCTCCCCCGCTCCCCCCTCTATCCTTCGTGCGCAAGAGAAGACGAGTCTCGTCATTTGAAAATATGAAATTGTGTCGGTGAAATTGGCAAATTTATCATTTGGTCTGGGGAAAGAGACTGTTCTCTGTCCCGAAAGATTCTCGAATCGATTCAAATTGTTTAACAAATACAGACGTGAACATTCAGAAATAAAGGTATCTCGTTGAGTGAATATGGAACCTACTTTCTTTATCTCAGTGTAAATTATATAATTTTTTGGTTCCACGTTAAATGGAATTCTTCTTGTGCTTCCTTCATATACTTACTCTTTTGTAGCACGTAAAACATATTATGAAATAACGTCGTAGTGAATCTCAAAAAATTAACTGTTCTGTTAAATACATGCACATCAATTTATTCACATTTTTAGTACTTTTACTTTCTTAATTCCTTATGATCTACTCGTCAGTTATTACAACCCGTCGTAAGCACTACTATATATAATTTGTATTTATTCATCTTCAGTTTATAGGATTAAAATTGAAAAATCAAATTTATACTCCATAGATACAATTCCCATCCACGAGCGTAACTTGTATGTATTCTAACTATAACTCAAAACGTTGAACCTTTACAAAAATCACATTTTGCAGATTCTTCATAAAATCTGTCCGTCTCCAGTCAAAAATTGAAATATCATAAAACAGCATCTACAATTGCCAAAAATATTTTCACCGAAGCATGATGAAGCACATCGAAGCTCATCACGGAGAAAGCTACACGTGGATCGACTACAAACAATTGTTTCCTTAATTCCTAATTAGCTCCCTTCGAATTCCAGAGCCACCCTGAGCAAAAGGGGAAAGACACACTACGCATGATGTGCAGGTAAAGAGAGAGAGAGAGAGAGAGAGAAAAAAAGAGAAACGAGCGAAAGGGATGGAAAACGACGACGTACGGGAAGAGGAAAGCGGGATAATAGAGAAGTTTCGAGGCGAGCTCGTTAAAACTAACTCGCAGCGTTTCCCCAATCGCTAATGCGTCCATCCGGGCCGCATCCACGATCACTTTATTTTTATTTAAAGCAGCCAAAACCTCCCTCTGGTTGCGGTGTTGCTTCTGGTTCTGGCTCTGAGTCCCTCCTCCGTTTCATCGCAGAAACGCCGGGGGGAAAGGGGCCGCCGATTCGATCGATTACCGCGATTCGAATAAAATGTAAATGGCCCCTGTCGTGCGAGCTGCGACTCGTGTGTTATGCAAATTCCTCGCCGGTAATCAGTGAGTGGAAGCTGATGTCTTCCTCCGTTACTAATGGCCCGGGAAAATGAACGAGAAAGGAGGAGGAACGACAGGGGCAAATAAAAAGAAAGAAAAGGAAAAAAAAAAGAAAGCAAAAGAAATGAGAGAGAGTAAGGAATAGGAAGGTACAGATGAGGTTGTCTACCCTCTAAAGGAAGAGTATAACTCGAGTACGAGTAAAACTGACGAAGGTTGAGTATTGCGTACGTTCGAGCTGGAAGAGCTTATCGTCTCGTTGAGAGACGACTGGCAAGCAGAAACGAGGAGCACGAGGAGCAAGCAGAAACGATGAAACCCGTCCCGATCCCGAAGAAAACCGTAACCGGGGGGAGGGGCTGTACTCCGGGGGGCACTTGACTTCAATAGTTTAACGAAATTGCCGAAGACACATGGATGCTTCTCTCTGTTTCTATCGGAGTCGATCTGATTCCCGGGGCTGCTACGATATTTATTCGGGTCTCGGACCGTCTCGCCGATCGAATTCGATCGGGGAACGTTTCGACAGAGCCTCCTCTCTTTTAGGAGAAATTGGATCCTCTATTTCAAACCGACAGCTTTTCACCGTGCTCCTTACGTTCGTTCGAAGATACTGGCTTTACAGAGTAAATTGACAGACAGGTAGCGAGGACGGGGATCGTTAAGGAAAACGAGAAACGCGAGTTATGATTGAGGAGAGGAATGTAGAGTTGTGATTTCTTTAAAAGAAAAAAAAAGAAAGAAAGTTTTTTGAAAGAGAGATTCATCGTGACCAATGGTGTTTTTCTTTCTCTGTACGTCTATCAATCTTAATTTCGATTTTAACCCCTTGAACCTAATTTATGAGTCGTGTGCAGGGTAAACTGCGTATGGTTTGTAGAACTGTACAGTTTGCACAGTTTGGAGCAATTCTAGAATATTACAACTTACTCTTACTCCACTACGTTTTTGCAAAAAATGGTACTTCTGTATAATAGCTTATCATCTCATTCTTTAAATTAATAATGTATATATACAATTAATATGTATATATAATAAATATGAATGAACTGTTCGATAGAAGCGCACATCCTGCAATATCTACAGAATAATTTTTACCACCGCGTACGATTCTTTAAATTTCTAAAAATTTCACGTAGCAAAGGTTTCTATTTATGAATCTGAAGGAAAGCACGAGGCCCCTGCCGAGACTCGTCCACGAAAATCACAGAATCCTCGAACCATTCTCTCAGAACTCGGAAGCCAGTCGGTGAGAGACGACCATCCATTACACTGCTACCCACTAATTTCCACCACTTACGCGTAGTAATTAATGCGTGGATGCGCGAGATGGCCCTCTGTCGAAACAATCGGCCTTGCTGGCCGATGGAACCGGCGCGGTACCGGACGGTAAGCGTGACGTCGACTCACAATCAGCCTCACGAGGGTGCAGCCGAGGGTGCAGCGAAGGATCGAGGGAGGATGGTTGCTGCAACAGTGCCGATAGGCAAATCCAACAACGGGGATCGGTGTTCGAGGGTTCGAGGATGTTCGACGGCGAACAGAGACAGAGACTCGTCGCACTGGATCGACGAAAGACGAGGAGGAGGCCGGGGACGTACAGAAACGGAACGGAACGTCGTTGGACAGAAAGAGAACGACGAAGAAAAGACAGAGAGAGAGAGAGAGAGACTAGAGGAAGAGAGGACTAGACGCAGACGAAAACGAGAGGAAGACGAGAGGAGAACGGCCGGCGATCCGCGCAATTTGCAAGCGGCAACGTGCGCGCTAGTATGCGTCGATCGGACACACACGTCCGAGTGGAAAGGACGCGAGGTGCATGCCGGTGCATTCATTGCAGCGACTCCTACGTGAGCCGAACGCGATGTCCAGTTCCGCAGGATGATTAATTAGTTGTCGTCCGTTCCATGCCACCGTGTCACTCTTGTCACGGCTTTGTCACTTCGCTGCAAATACCGCTAGACCGCCGATGCACCCTCCCGTTTTCATCGTCTCCTCCTCCATCGCCATCCGCAACATCACACACACCGTGTCTACGTGTGCGTTTGGTCCGCACGCTCTTGCTCCGCGTCGTTCATCCCTCTACGCGAAAATGCAAACACACGCTAGCGGAATATATGTATATATATATATATATATAATATATATATATGTATGTATGTATGTATGTATGTATATATGTACATACATTCGCGCGTCCTGGTGCAAAGCAAATTGCATTGTAACCGGGGCTGCAACAGGCGCGCCATTAATCAATGCCCGATCCACGGTGCCGCGAAACGTTCTGCCAATTTCCAAGTCGACCCGCCGCGAGACAAAACACCGTAGACCAACAACACAGGAGGATAAGTTGGCTTCCACGCTGACGAGATTTTCTTTTGCAGATGAAGCGAGTTGATAAAAGGGACGAGGCGCAGCTAGATTTGGCATTTTCAAGGAAGGGCGTTGAGCTGTTTGGGAATCGAGATTTGCATTATGCAAATTCCGTCACAGTGTTTCAAGTGGAAGTATCAATGTGAAAAGTATCGCTGTGACGTTTCGAAGAGTTAGAAAGCGTTAGAAAATTCGTTAGGGACGAATAAATTTTACAGTGGAGAATTCGATTTCGCTGCTGAAATAAAACAATTGATATCGATCGAATTCTACAACTATTGTTTCTGTACAATACATCTATAATGTACATCATTACTGTAGTATCTAAATTATTGTGTATAGTTATATATTTAGTTATTTTTACTTTTAATAGATGGCCTGTTTGCTGAAGATGCGTGAATGAAAAGTATGAATGTGACGTGAGAGGCACAGCGTTGGCACTGAGCGCTTTTCTTTTTTTTAAAAAAAGAAGAAAGTCGTGCGTGCCAGGAGAGAGCCGAAAAAGAGTGTTGTCAAAAGAGTAATTTGTGTTGTATATTAATTGTGTCGTTTAAGTTTATTCGAATTATTGTTGCTTGAATTGTCTATCTTGTATTTATCATTTGTTGTTTTGTTCCCGTTTTCTTTATCATTTAATATAATAAATCATCTAAATTATATCCCTACGTTACATTACAATAAATATTACAATATATTATTTCTACATTACGTGATGCAAGATTTATATACACCTGTAATTATCCTCAGAATACTAATGCATCGTGGGCTGAAGTTTCGCGACGCGAGTATCCGTAAACGTTGAAACAGAAAGGAAAGCGTGACGTGCCGTCTCGTCTATGGCGGATAAAGGTAGAGTGACGTTGATCCGAATTCATTGAATGCGACGGTGGTCCGTCGATTTGCGAGAGGACCGTTGCGAGAACAGTAAGATGGTATTAGCTGAATTGAATTCGAGACTATCACCGATGCATAACCAGGCGCCGAATGCACTCGCGCATTCAGAGTATCGACCCATTGACTAAGAGGCTACGGGTTTCTGGTTACGGCTTCCTATCTCCCCCCGTCACGGTCGTCACCAACAGTCGGCTCTGACACGGCAATGCTCTAATAAGCGATCCCAAAACCGATTTTATCGAACGAGATATTGAAACAACGCGAAGACATCGAAACGAACGAAGTATTGGAAAATGTTGGAAAAGAAGGATGATACAGTTCGAAAGAGTACTGCTTCGATGTTTTCGAGAGAGGATGAGAATAAGTAGTTGCTCGAACCTTTTATTAATAACATGAAGAACAGATATCAGCCAGTGTTGAAAATTATCGATTTATTATTGTTCGAGCGATGAGTCGTGGCGCTCGATATTAAAATGAGTAAGTAGATTAAAATATTCTCCCAAGCGTATAATATTCTCGTAATATCTCGAATGAAGAATCCTTGTCTTCAAATATCCTTGTAACATCGACAAGAGAAAAGATTCGAAATCCACTTAATTATCGCGTTGCCACATTTCATTTCTTTCGTATCTAATATTCCAGCTAAATAATGAGATCCTGAATTCCACGAAATTTCTCGAAATACTCTAGCAACGCGAGAAAAGAATTCCGAACCTACCACACTCGTACTGGCATAATCTACCAGCTGTACAATATCCTCGCAACTTATTTTAAATAATTTTAAATAAATAAAATAAAAAAACGATATTCCAAATTCCCCAAGATTTCTTGAAATGCTGCTTGCAATATCCGAAACGGAAGCAAAAAAAAAAAAAAAAGAAACTCCAATGAAAGGATCTATTCAATTTACGTACACTCCAACGCGCGAGTCCATCGCGAAGAATCCATCAACAACCCAATCCAATGCTTTCTGCTCGCAATTAATCACGTCGGAGGAGCGACGTTAATTAAATTAACATAAAACCGGGAGAAGGAAGAGAAATGAAAAAAAAAGAGTTGCAGCGTTGACGGACAGGTTCGCGAACCCAGGTTCCGTTTCCCTTTCTCCTCGGACACGGTTAATTAACCGAGGAAAGGAGGAAGGGGGGAGGGGAGTTCCTCGTGGCCTCGAAGAAGGTGCGTCTGCCGTCAACGAAGTGAAATCTGATAAAAGCAGCGCATCCGGCTGTCGACCGTCAGCAATGAGACACTCGCTCCTCTCACGAGCCGCGTTAAATCCGCCCGCGAGAGGAAGCTCTCCCGAAATTTCGCGCGATAAATACGTAATTCCGGCGACGGATGAGTCACGTCGTTTCAAGGGAAACAAACTGCACGCTTTCGATCGCGAAACGGGATCAAAGAAGGATAAGAGTATTTCTTTCCTTTGTTTCCTTGAAGAAAGGAGAATAGCTGAGGGGTTCGACTTCGATCGAAACTTTCGCGAGTAAAATCGATTCGCATTTTTGCTACTAACTTTTTTTTCTTTCGTTCGCTTCCTGTGAACGTGTCCTTCCGCAATTTTTTTACCTGTACATTACGCATCGCTGTCAAAATTATCATGTCGAACGAATGAGAATTTGCCGAAAATTCAAAGGAAGGAAAATTCTTCAAAATGAACTTTAAAGTGAAATATTTATAATTATGCGAACAATTAAATGTTTATAATATATATTATGATAAATTACTAGGCATCTAGTAATTACTAGATAGCATCCGATTTTTATTCCTATTCCCTATTTCCCTTTTTGCATTATTCTCCAATTTCATTTCACATTTCTCAATATATTTGCTGTTGGCCAATAAGTCCTAATTTCTGTATAAATAATTAACAATAATTCTACTGTTTGTGTCTGTGTGTGTGTGTGTATGTGGGGGCATATAGAGTTTAATAAATACTTTAAATCATCCCTCAATCCCAAAATTCTTCTTCCCCGTGTAATTCGAAACACGGAATCCCAAGCTCGTTGAATGATAATCGAATCGCGATTACCTCAGGATCGCGGTGTTTTTCAGAGTCTTTTTTGTTTCGTTTTTGAATGTTTGGGACGAATCGTTATCTCCGTCACGTACGAGCAGGCTGGAAAGCAATGGGAAACGTATTTCGTCACGTCTCGACGCGATAGCCGCGGAAAAAAGAATGAACGGTGGATCGGGACGGAAGCATGGAAATTTGATAACGCGACCCGGCGTGATTAAAGTCTGCGTCTCGTTTCATACAGAACGCTCGAATCACTCTTCTAGATCCCACCGAACAAAGATTCACTGCGCTTGAAATTTAAAAGACTGTATCAAAGGTAATGAGTTTCTGAAAAGAAAGTTCGCTAGAGAATTGTTCATTCCTCGCGAGTAATTAATCAATTAATGGATTAAAATAATTGACAAGAATGCTGATTTGTAGCGTGTATTCCATGATAGGAAGAATACAGTAAATTAGTATATTACTTGAAGAATATAGCATTAGTATATTATTTGAAGAATGAAACAAATCTGAGATTTGTGATTCTATATATTTCACTGGTCCTAATAAAATTATAAATTTAGGTAAACATCTCCACTAATTACAGTTGCAGAACCAACCCTGATCTGAGACTCATTGCAATTTTCCTAGTTCCACAAGGATTCCACAAATTTGCACGAACAATTTATTAATTACATCAATTGCAAAACTCGTCCAAATCTTTGTAATTTTTATTAATTTCGATAAAACTATAAATTTTACAGTATAGTAATTACAACAAAGACTGCAAAACCCATTCACTCTACAATTTGCCTAGTTGCCAAGGGAAAAAGTTTCCATAAAACTTTCTCGAACAATCCACGATCTATCAATTACACCAATTACCAATAACCCATAGTCTTTAGAAATTTCTCAATTTCTATTCTAATATAACTACACACACACACACACACACACACACACACACACACACACACACACACACACACACATACACACACACAGAATGAACAGAAAAAAGGCTAGATGGTACTCGTCGAAACATGAAAAGAAAGTTGTAAACTAATCCGGGAATCTCTGAAAGAGTATGTAATTCTTTAATACAAAGGTGTCCGTAGAAATCGAAGAGAATCGTTCGACCGACGTTTATTAGAACTTATTTTCATATTTCGTCGAGTGCTGTCTACCCTGCAAGCTACAAATCCTTTTTCTCTATTCACCCTCTATAAATTCAGATAGACATCCACAGTCCGTTGGATAACACTTGTATACCACTGCGAGTTCTCTATTTGCAATTTCAGCAATTCGAACCAATGTCGAAAATCGGCCGCGAAATCCTCGAGATTTATCTCGATTTATCCGGTAACAACGCACGAAACGTACATCTTACACCCACGCAACAGCGATCTGCGTGTCATTAAATGATCCGCGCGAGTCGCAGCGAATCCTCCGCTTTAAGATCTCAAGCTGTTGCTAAGGGATTGATGGTGTTACCATGGCAACCTGGTGAGGGCCTATTGTTGCACCCTGTCGGATCCCGCGCTCCCTCCGACTCCCCCCCCCTCGTTCCTCCTCCTCCCCCTTCTCGCGCGCCACATCGCACGGCATATTTATTTGCATGTGATGTAGGTACGCTCCGTTCGACACGCACGGCACGCGTGTGTCCCGCATGCGGCTGAGAGACTGTGTGTGCGTGCGTGCCTGCTGCTCGTTTATGCATCTATGCCAGTGGTACCAAACCCCTTCGCGAGCCAACCACCCGGGGCAACGTCCTCGTCTTTAAAGACGAGGGGTCGACGAAGTTTTCGCGGAAACTACTCCCGCCGGCCTGCTTCTCTCTGCGGGCTTCTTTGCTTAAACGAGCGGCGGAACCTGTTTGTTCGCCGGTGGTTTTACACGCACCGTAGGAGGGGCGGTTCAGTTCAGCGTGTTCAGGGTGGTTGTTGCAAGAGACCAAGAGACCGGATTCGAACTAGGTCGAAAGAAATTCCATTCTAGCTGGTATTCTTCTTTGTTTTTAGGGCGAGAGGGGGAGAGGGCGGTTCGGAGAGTAAAGGGTAGAAGAAGAGGTTCTTCTCTGCGTCGTCGGATAAACCATCTTAACGATGGTTATCGAGGTAATAGGGAAACGGCGTTGTGAAGAGGAGAAGGGCAGTTCCCGAAGAATTCCCGCTCGATGGAAGAAGAAGCGTACACCGGGTTAACAGGTTAATCGCCAGGAATCCTCGCCTGGTTTTTGCGCGAGAGCCTGCCGCGCGGCAGTTACGAAAGGGGCAGTAACGTAGTAAGGGTTTTACGGTCCAAGTTGGTTGATAATGGCGTTCCCCAATGGTTGGAATAAATATCTGACTGGGAAAAATACGAGCGTGTTTCCCGTTCCCGTTTTCGTCGAGCGGGCAGCGTCGAAATGGAATATTCGGAACGAGCGGATCGTTTGAATCGACGACTCTGTTAATTAATATTCCATTAAATCCCGTCTCTGGTTAAACAGTCTTGAATTGCGGGGCAATGTTTTATTCATCGTCGGATTATAACTGCAATGGACTTTATTTACGGGCAATGAGTTTATTGCGAGACGAGCTCGATGATTTCCGTGGACGGAAAGTAGGTGAGCAAATTCGTGTATTTATATCTCGTTCCGTGATATTGAAGAGAATTTATATTGAAATTGAAAAAAAAATACAATCACACAGGGACTGTAACTGAAATGGGAAATTACATTTTTACGGAAGCCAAATTGGACAAACATCGCTTTTTATTCTGTATCCAGATACACGATTGTCTGCGTTCGATTTTTCTCGTACCCTGTAATTTATTCGTGTTGTTCGCGACGTGTAAAAATACATTTTCGAAAATAATATGAAATTAATTTCCACGGTTTTCCAGCGACTCAATTATCATTACGCTACTGTTCGTATCATTTATTTACCGATGAAAAAGAAAAATAAATAAAAGTGAGCAAATTCGTGTATTTATATCTCGTTCCGTGATATTGAAGAGAATTTATATTGGAAATTGGAAAAACACAATCACAGGGATTCCATTTTTTAAATCCACCATTTCCACTTGAAAATGAATGTTTAAGTAATATCGTGGATTTCTATGCAATGTTAATCGCATCTTCGTGAAAAATAATTCAAACAAACAAGACCCTATTAAATATTACAACGAGTGTGCCTCCGTACACGTTCACACGCATCGTGTATGCGTATTCACAACGCGCGTCCTATCGCACGAAACGCATTAAAATCCACGCTCCTCTAATAAAACCCAACTTCCACAAAAAAAAAAGAAAAAGAAAAAAAAGAAAGGTGATTTAATCCCGCTGAAAGACAGCCTCCGATAAACGTCATTTCCAACCGGCTTTTTTCCACGCGGTGAAGAAACATCTTCAAGCACATGTGTGTCACGCGTTGCTCCATTTAAAAGGCGAGTCGAGCGAACGATGATAGAGGAAGGACGCGCGTCAGCGTGTGCACTTTCATCCGCGTAATTAAAACCACGGCGTCGTCCTTCGAATAGGGAGAAAGAGAAACTGAAAGAGAGAGAGAGAGAGAGAGAGAGAGAGAGGACGAAGCGTAATGACACCGCGACGTCACCAAGACAAGAGAGGATTCTCCACTCTTCCGCGCGAGTCTTCGCAGCAGCTCGCGGTCTCTCGCTTCCCCTATTCGCGCTCCAGCGTTAATGCTCGCTCGAGTGTGCATCTCGATGCGTTCGTCGTCGCGAAATCGCGGCGTCCCGGCTCACCGCTATCCGCAAATCCCGTTCCTCCAGAGCTTTACGAGCCTGTGTTTCTGAGCATTCGTCACGGCGGCAGGCAATAATTTCTGCAAAGTGACCCTCTATCTTCGTCCTCAACCCTTCCTCTTATTCTTTCAGTTTCGTTGCAAGGGACGCTGCTGCTGGCAGCACGAGCATATAATGTCCTTGTTTCAGTTGATTTTTTTTTTATCATATAAGCGAATGTAAAGACAGGGATGATGATTTTATTGTAGAAACGAGGGCGAAAGTGACGAATGAAGCTGCTTCTATTTGGGTTATTACGAAGGACGAGTGACTCTTCAGTTTTTTGTCGTCTTGATCGTCTTGGATCAATGATTCGTTGCATGAGTGTAATTTTCGTATTCTTGTCTCTAGCATACCTAGACTGAGAATATCACAGGGGGGCGCAAGGAGTGATTGAATTTCACCGTATTGTAATTTCACGCCACGTTTTCTTCATACTTGTAGATTATTAAAATCTCCGTAATATGATTCATCATCCTTGAATGACTAAAATCTAGTTAACGCAACAAGATCACCGATTTTCATGTATTTGTAAAACACTTCAAAGTACAAAAGTACAAAGTGCAGAAAGTAATATATATACTATGTGATACGTACAACAATTTTCCACCGAGTTTCTACCAGTTTAATTCGTATTCTCAAAAAAATTTTACATAAAAATTCGTAATTTAAACACAATGTTTAGTTCCCAATAATTTCTCCATTTATCTTCCAAAATCTTCCACCTAAGTATCGTAAAGATCGTCAAACCCTTCCCCTCGGAACCAAATCATCCAAATTAACCAAATAGAATAAAAAATAATCAACCTGCCGAAATAGTTGTCCACGAACACATCAGAAAGCGTTCTCTGCCCCCTCTCTCTCTCTCTCTCCGAAGAACAGCGGCATTCATCTGCTCGATCTCCCCCCTTGGCAGCAAGGAAACGAATTATTTCAGACGAACAGGAGTGATTACCAGGCCACGCATCCTCGTGGGCAGGAACAACAGGCACGCATCTTTCCAGATCTTGTCTGTTCGAGGTCCTGCGTTCGATGATTACCCCCTCCCCCTCCTCTCCTCCCCAAATTATTACCTAGATGCTGGGCTTTTGTGGCTGTGCTCTTACGAAGGACGAGAGAGCAACAACGCCGTCATCGGTTTCCTGCCGATTCGTATTACCGGCGCCATTGTGTCGTCCTCCCGAGGACATCGGCGCGGCGTAGAAGCCAAGAAGGACGATGGAAGGAAGCTGCTGGAGGATCGTCATTTCCGGAGCGCGGAGCTGCCGAGCCAGAACAGTCGCTTTGTCCCCGTGATTATGAACTTGCATCGGTTCGTGGAACGAGCATCCTTCCCGTCCTCGGTTGCATAATGGGGGATGATGCACTCATTACTGTGACGTCGAGGCAAGGATCTGCTTTCGAAGCAGCTTTCGTGGCGCTCCGCGGCGTCACGCGGGAGGAAACTCGTCGAGAGAGAGAGAGAGGGAGAGAGAGCAAGGGAAAAAGGGGGAGGGAAGGCGCGAGGCATCCTGAAATTTTCCCGTCGGAATAATTTGCTCCTCTTTTTCACAGATCTTATCGCGATGCGCCGTGTGTTCTTTTTTGTTTCCTGTGTCGAAGGGAGGGTGGCTTTTCACTCGTTGCTAGGCGGTCACGCCATTCCCTTTAAGGAAAGGGGACGAGCGAGCGAAACGGAGGTCAGGTGGAGAGAAATCAATTTTAGAAGATCGTTTCCTTTCCGATCGTGAGATTAACATTTTTTTCTTTCGTATATCCTCCTGACCATTTACTGCAGATTGCACGTGAAGAATTTTTGAAGTTGACAAGGAACGTTGTATAATTGGTAGAGTAGACGTTGGACATCCGAGCGATTGAAAAGTATCGCAAATACCAATCTCACTTTTCTGATCACGCGATACGATTAACAGTCCATTAACACGAACGGTGGTAATCGTGTATTACACAGTGTGCCGTATCAACGCATTGCATATAATTAACGATTCATTAGCTGGATACTCTGAATGCCTGAAATACGCAGAACCTAATGGTAATAAATAAATTCCAACAATTATCGCTGCAAAGCGATTTCATCGAAAATGCACGTGTACCGAAAGTCGAGCAAAGCACACCCTCTCCTGTGCGGCTGCACCCGCTCTGTCCCCGCGGAAGAAATCCATTGGAGTACAAGAAGATTTTCTCCTTTCATGCGACGACGCGGGAGACTTAAACTCTCGTTGAACGTTCCACAGCACGGTCCACGGAATTTTCATAATCCCTTTTGATACCGCGTTAATTATTCGCCGCGGAGGCTAAGCGCGCGCGAGACGAGCAGCACGGTCAAAAAGCGAGCAGCATCGGCAACAAGGCTCTTTGTGCCCCCTGAAGGAGAAAAAAAGCCGCTTACAGCCACCATCTCCCCCCCCCCCCGCCGCGCTTCTTGTAAACCGGGCGGGTTTGGGATCGTTTCGCGCGCGCGTTGCACGCGCTGTAAACGACCGGCCCCCATGAAATTCTAACGAGTCTCTGAATAAATAATAAAAACGAAAGAATAGCTCGCGAGAGAATTTCCTCTTTGGCCTCTTTGGCTCGCGGAATAAACCGAGAAGGGCTAAAGAGAGAGACTCGCGGCTCCTCCGCGCGAGAGACACCTCCTCCTTCGCCCTCTTCGTGGAAAGCATCCCTCCCTCCCACCTTCCACCTCCCCGAGGTTTCCGTCAAAGGCAACTTTCTTAAGCATCGACCGTTAACGCGTAATTCCGTTAAACTTGACGGCGAAAAGCGCGAAAAGCAAGCCGCTTACTTGTGAATATTGCAGCCCCGCAGAGATCAACCCTTTCGACTTTACGCCACGTTCCGCCGAAAACGAGGGGGCAGGAGAGAGGAGAAGGAGAGTCGCAACCGTGACCGACTGTCTGACACGAGAATCGACTAAATACAGCGGTCGTTCAGACGCGGTAATTCGTATTTACAGGGATGAAATCTATTTAGGGAAAGAAGCTCGGTTGACTCGGTCGGGGTGGCAAGGGAACGCGCTGTTTGAGAGGAAAGTGTTTTAATGGCCGGGAGGTCTTTGACTTGTTTGAAGCCTCACGATCATCCTTTTGATTCCTTCGGTTGAGATTGAATTTTCGTTTGTCTTTTTTTTTTACAGTTTTTGCCTCGGGTAACTGCGGCGCTCATGAATTTCTATCCTGTACTCCAAGCTGAGGTCCACAGACGTGAAAAGTTCTTAATATTCCGGAGAAATCTTCGACACGGCATCGAGAACGAGGATCGAGATTTTTGTGTATTTCCTGCGAACAGTGGACAAATGTAATTGCGTCGAAGATCATTTGATACTTGCTCGTTTGATGTAATCTGCTGGATTATCTCTACGAAATGAAAGGACCAACTAAGAATATTAAGATTTCACGTTTTTTGAATGAACTTTATGTAGTCGTGTCTCGCGATATGGTATTTGTAAAAGAAAAAAAAAAATGATTAATTTGTACAGAAACACATGACTGAGTATAATTGTGTACAATTTAATGTAACAAATATTGGAGGAAATGCACGATATCAGTACGATTTTCTTTCATCATTTCATTAAACTTTGAACGTTAGAGTTTAACAACGAAAATTCAAAAAAATCCCAACATTTCGTAACCCTGATCTTCAAAGATCGCTAAAATTGCAAAAAAGAAAAAGAAAAAAGAAATCGTACGGCAAATTTTAAGGGATCGTTGCAAAGAGAAGATTTTAAAATTTTCAAAAAACGAAGTTACGGAAAAAAAAATTTTTCAATCTTTCCACAGGTGCTTGAATTCTTACAATTTTCGAGAATAAAGAATACTCTCACTTTCCTACTATATACGATATGTAAAAATAAAAATCTTTGGAGAGAAACGAACTTGATACAGTCAAAGTAGAAGCTTCGCGCTTTGAAACGAAACCAAGCCACATTCTTACACGAAGTATTCACAATTTCTCATCATTTCAGTTACGATCCTGGCTGTCATCTCTTTACTGAAAGAACAATTACCACTCGAAGCTCGGAATGAAAAGAACGTGACAAACCCCCCATCGACGAAAGCCCATAGATCACTCGGATCGAGTGAAAGAAAGAAAAAAAAAAAAAAACGCGCGCGGCTCTAAAATCGTTTGCCGCGGAAACCCAATCACGGAACGAATATATATTCATCGACGACGAGCAGAGAATGGACGAAAGAAAGTGTTCGCCGTATACAAGAGCGTTCGCGGTGGCGGGAGATTCGGCGATAGAACGTGACAAAGCGGGAACCGCCGAGTGGAACGATGGAAAAGCCAGTTGAGAGAGGAGGGGGAGGGGAGGTTGAGCGAGGGTATAAAAGCGCGGCGAAAAGGAGGGAGGGATGGACACGACGAGGAAAAGAGATCCGTACTCTCCGAGGGTCGTAACTTTTTTTTTCGCCGGGATTATAAAATTAACGTCGACCGACGTGGCCCACCAACCCTTCGCCGTGGCCGTGGTATTCGCACTGGCCTTCCTCCCCGGAGGGCCGCAATAATCGTGAACGTCAAATTTAACGTTTGCGCTCGGCCGATGCAATCCATTAGATATTGCTCGTAAAGAGGCCTCGTATCTCGGCCTCGGTGCATGCACGCGCGCGTGTACACACGAGCCGCAGCGTGAACGACACTCACTCTCTCTTTCTCTCTCTCTCTCTCTCTATCTCTATCTCTTTTTCTCTTTTTTTCTTTTTTTTTTTTGTTCCGTGAGAGGCCACTTTCGTACGCCACCATTCCTCTCACACCATCCTCTGCATCCACGTGAACCAACGATCTCGAGCTACGTAAAAATTCTCCCATTCTCGACGACTGGCCGGACACACAATTTATACTGGTGGCCACTTCTACGTTCTGCCATTCCGCGTGAAATAATATTCTCTATCTCTCTTCGGCTCGTGGCCCGGCGATTCGTTTCGAGACGGAGTATCGAAACAATCGCCGGGCCATCGATTCAGTCTGGAGAAAACGTTACGGAAGCTTCGCCGGAGATATTTTTCTTCTTACGATTAAGAGCGTTGAGATGGTTTTGGTACCCTGAAGTGAGTATTGCGATGGATTATTGTGTTTTTTATGTTCATTTCATTTCATTTTTTCTCTCTCTTTTTTTTTTTTTAGGAGAATAGTTTTCGAAAGGATGGTTGTTAAGGAGTTCGGTAGTAACTGCAAACTTCTTCGAAGTAATTGGATCTTTATTTGGATGCGCTGATTTTTAGTTGATATTTATGAATTTTTGTTGATATTTATGAATTTAAGCTCCGACATCTATCGAAATACCTTACATCGTTAATTATATTTTCTATCAAAAAATATAACAAGTTCCTCTAACGCGGAAAAATTCACGAGTTAAGAAGTTAAACTTTGTCAAAAAGAAAAAAGAAAAAAAAAAGAACCAGCTATACTGAAGTATTTTCAAAGAAGAACCTCAATCCGATTCCCGTGAATGCAATCATATAACAAAACAACCAACCACTAACAATAGTAATAAAAATAGAAATCCCAATGAGGGACACGACGAGTTGAAATCGTTGGACACTCGCATCGAAAAGTCGTTTCGGTTAGCCATTGTTTCCCGCGTGGAAATCGGTTGCACGACGTAAGAGTGTGGCTTTAAACGCGCGGGAGGGATCGATGATCGGTGGTTCCCTGTGCGAAATGTTTCGGCGAGGAACGCGTTGCCAAGTACGTACACGCGCGTATGGACATACTCTCGACGTTTGATATCACGTTCGATATCTTAACGATACATCTGGCCCGATATCGTGATCCGACTGCTAGCAATCTAGCGCGGATGTGTATCGCGCAAACAGCCACGGCTGCGAATCGTGGTCAAACACGGATCACGATAATACGACTACTAAACACCGGCTATATCGGCAGCATTATTGCTCGTACGTACACGATCAAAGAGGGGGTGTGGGGGGAGGAGGTTGAAACCCACACCCCCTGCGCGTTGACTTTGTCTGACGAAGAAGTGCAGAAGGAATGTTGATCGACTAATTTGAAACAACGTTGAAACGTCGTAAGCGACGAAAGAATTATTTGTTTCTAATTTTTAGCCGACTTTTAATTTTTGAATTTATGATCACGGTAGTGGATTTTGCTGGATAAAATTAGATTGACTTGGTATGGAAATTCGATTCAAGCGGAGGAAATATTTTCGAACCTTCTGGATTGACTTTGAATCTTTAACTGACTCTAAACCGATTGAAAATACTATGGAAGTTTTATAGATGATGATTATTATGTTTCAATATTATTAGCAATGAGTTCGTTCAATAAAAATTGAATAAAAAATATGGATATATCTTCGAAGATGGTCTTTGAAACTGATTCAATCTTCTCGGATCTTTAATATGGCTATAGTTAATTTAAAGAATCGCCTTGGTATAACTGATATACAGGCTGTGCGTCAAAGAATTTTTGAAACAACCAATCTCAATTTTTGCATGAAAGCATATTTTCATATATTCCATCGAAA
This sequence comes from Tetragonula carbonaria, assembly GCA_032399595.1. Lineage (NCBI taxonomy): Eukaryota > Metazoa > Arthropoda > Insecta > Hymenoptera > Apidae > Tetragonula > Tetragonula carbonaria. Next base: position 8,842,594 of record JAUCRC010000003.1, read on the forward strand.
TATTTTCAACATTTTTATCAATTTATACACAAACGATATTGAAATACGTAAATATTGCAAGTATCATACAATTGCCAAATTACACGATGAAATTAGAAAAAGAATTAAACACAAGGGAACAAACTAGTTTGCACAAAATTTCCTTCTCTCTGTGACTTTGTACTCGGGCTACAATCATACGAGAAACGAGCGAGAGAGTTCGAAAGCTTTCAAAAACGCTGCTACATGTTCCGCGTCGAACGCAAATACTAATCAGAAGCACCTGAGTTGGAAATCTCTAAAAGCCTGCCATAAAACAGAACTACTCCGAGGGAACCACTTGGAAATCGTTTAGCTCTACAAACCCCAGCCCATTCATATTATACGTTTCTTCCGATATAATCAAAAGGAATCTGCCCGTATCTCGACTTTAAACCGCTGCCGGACGACCAACAGACAGTCGTGGAAAAATTACGCCCGTGCACACGACGACGACGACGAATAGACCGCGACCATAAATTATTCGCGGTTTACGAGCGCACGGTTTTCCACCGGAATTGCGCTTAATTCGTAATAAAGCCGCGTGAAACGTTCGTTCTTACCTGTTCCTCCGAGGCTGTTCCGACTTACGCGAATTACGCGAGCTTTTGTAACACACGGATATCTATTGCTTCTACTTGTAAATTGTTGTGACTTGTAGTTGGCCGATCGTGTGCAAAATACGACGAACGACTTGGATTGTAAGAAAATCCGATCGATCGGACGATATATTAGAATTCGGGAAATTCAACATATAACTCGCATTACTTCTGACTTTGAGCCTCATCGTGAATGATAAATGGAAAATTCAAGCCACGGTGAGAAAATTTCAGGTGAAAAATCTGAATCTGAATCTCGTGGGATCGTTTATTGTACTTTGATCGTATTAAATTTTTGTCATTTCGGTTCTCTGTTAAACCCGTTGTTAACTCTTTGCCCTCGGAAATATTTTTTTTGTATCATCTGTCAGCAATTTATATTTACGAGCGAAGTGTCAATTCAAATAAAATAATTTAAAACAGCATTGGAAACAATCATCCTGTTTGAATGGTATTTAGCATGAAATTTTCATTGATTATATTTCTCTAGTATGTGACCTCGTTTTAACCAATCACCAAGCATAGTTACAATATATGAAGGTTAATGAGACGTAATTTCAATTTTCTGACAAAAAATTCTCTTCGTCACTTTATAAACATTCGCAAGAAGCAGCAAGAAGTTTAGTTTATGCGAATTATTCCGAATTGTTTAAATAATAACTTGACGAGTCAATCAATTCGATGATAATGAGTGTCAATTGATTTTACGACTGCCTCTCTATCCTCGAGAACTTTTCCTTTTAAAATTTTGTTATTCCTTCTATGTCGTTATTATATTATATCATATCACACAACATCATACCTACGTTTATTATAATTATCAACAATTATGAAAAAATTTCACAATTTTAGCTGTCAGCTAAATTGAAGTATAATGTCTCCTTTGACAGAGGACAGCCAAGTGCAAAGGGTTAATTCACGAGATTTTTATTATAAAGAATAAACAAAACATGTGCAATGTTTCAAGTACAACGATAATTCCATAGATCCTAAGGAATTACTCCATTTTTTTTTTTTTTTTTCGTTTAGAGCCACCTTGTACTTCGTAAGTGAGTTAATACCCCTCTAGTATACGCGGAACAGATATATCCGTGTACAGTTGGCAGGAATCACGAGAACGTGGATCTCACGTTTCCTATCATCGTGGAAACTCAAAACCAGAAAGCCATCGTGTGCTTGTATTCGACGTCGTGTATTCATAGGCGTGTCTGTTGCCCGTGGCAGGTGAAACGGAAAACGCCAAGGAATCGCGGGGTATTCCGTTTCAAACACTAATGGATTTCTTTGAATTCCGCTGATTCGCTAATCTGTTTCTCCATTTGTTCCGATAGAGAACAAAGGATAAACGGCCGTTTGCCTCCGGATGAGATTCAATTACTCGAACTCAGACGTTTGGTTCGAGTAGATAGAGCAATGAGGTTGGAAGACGAAGTCTTCAATGTTAATATTTGTACGATTTTTCCTTCAGTTCTTGGAACATCAGTTGTTTGATCCTCAGTTGTTTTAATTTCTGCTCGTGGAATAATATTTCGAACCTTTTTAAATTAAAAGATTTCTTATGTCTCGCGTCTATGAAATCTTCTATGGGTCTTCTTCTGAGGATAAAGCAATATCTTGGTTCTTCAATTCTTTTCAAATGGATATATAGTGAAATTTGTATATCTTCCTTTTTTGAGAATTGTATCTAGACACGAAATAATGCTTTTGAAGTCCTCTTTAAATTACATCTTGCATCTATGAAATCTGTGAATTTTCTTCCGAGGATGAAATTCTGGACCTTCAATGTTTTTTAAATTGACAGATACAGAGTTACAATTTGTGTAAGTATATCATCTTTCTGAGGAATTCAAACTAATATTTAAACATGAAATAATATTTTGGAATAAATAATATTGTGGAATGATATCTTGAACATTTTTAAATTAAATCTTTTTAAAGCCTTTAATTTAAATCCTTAAATTAAAAGCTTTTTAAATTACATCTCACATCTATGAATTTTATGAATTTTCTTCTGAGAATAAAATAATATTTTGGATCTTTAATGTTGTTTAAATTGACAGACATGCAGTAAAATTTGTGTTTCTTCTTTCTGAGGACAGAGAATTCAAACTGTATTTAAACATGAAATAATATTTTGGAATAAATAATATTGAGGAATGATATCTTGAACATTTTTAAATTAAATCATTTGAAAGCCTTTAATTTAAAATCTTTTTAAATTACATCTCACATCTATGAAATTTATGAATAAAATAATATTTTGGATCTTTAATGCTGTTTAAATTGACAGCTTGCAGTAAAATTTGTGCGTTTCTTCTTTCTAAAAACAGAGAACTCAGACTGTATTTAGACGCGAAATTAATTTTTGCGAAATTAATTTTCGCGAAATGCTACTCTACCACTCTGCCACTCTACCACTTTTACGATTCTTTCTTTTTACTACCTACAAACTTCTCCGTACTTTACTATACACTCCTAAAACAAGACACCGGAGAATATCGCCGGCGACGATTAAAGCCTAAAATTTTCATCGGAGACGTTAAAGTAAAAGCCGAATCTTTGTAACAAAACAGAGCGCACACAGCTTCTACCTTATTAATGAAAAATCGTTTCAATCTTTCAAAATACAACCAAAAACTTCGAGCAAAAATCATGAATCGATTATTTCAATCAACGTTAATGAACAACGTGTCTCTGATTAATTCCCCCTGCCCAGAAAAAAAAAAGAGAGAGAAACCAAACAACCGAAGGCCGTCGCCGGCTTGGCAATTTCACGGGACGCGCCTAAAGCACTGGGCCGCGAATTTCACGAGACACGTTACAGGCCCAGATTTATATCGCCGCCCCCCCGGTAAACAAGCCCGTAGATCAAACCGACTGCGCGCGTCCCGTGGAGGGAAACGACCTACGCGATCGAGCTCGAAAGAAACACAGGCGCACTGGACTGCCGCAGTGGACAGGTGAAACGAACAGAAAGAAAAAAAAAAAAAAAAATAAACGGGACTTGGAAAAAAGCGAAACGAAGAAGGATCCATTTGAAAAAGTGGAACCAGCGGCACGCGAAACGTCGCGCGTAAGTGAATTTCGACAACGAGCCTCCGGACCGGTTGTATCGTTCGGTTTTCCATCGACCGCGTTACTACACCGGGCGACCTCCTGTCACGTGGAACACCATGGTCACACCGTGACCGTGGCCGCTGTAATATCACCGTGGATGTTATAACGCTGTTAACACCCGTGATCGCTTTCAATCCACGTAGTTCATCATCCCATATTGGCTGCAGCCCGTTCGAAAGCCGAGAGTGAGCGAGGGCGAGGGGGGGAGGAAAGAGGGAAATAGAGAGAAAGGAAATGTACAACCACAGCGCCCGAAGCGCGTGGAAATCATCGTTGGTGCTGACCGAGATCATCGAATCGGCTGCTCTCCGTAGGCCCAAGCCACGGAGGGGTGGGCATAAATCTGGGGATTTTCGCGCGGACGCTTTAATTTCGATGGGCCGGCTGATGGTTATATTTTCACGTATTCCGACCGAGTAATCCTTCTTCGATCGTTTCGACGTTTTCGAACGGTCAATTTGAGGCTTTGCATTGGGAAATATTTCGCGTGTGTTCCTTTTTTCTTTTTTTTCCTTTCCTTTTTTCTTTTTATCGCAGATTGGTTCACGGCAATATGTTCTTTTTTTCTTTTTTTCTTCAGCTTCTTCAATCTGCGATACTCGAAACCCGCGAGAGATTATTAATCTTATATTATAACGGCTCGTGACATGAAGAAATGGAATGAGAGGGAATTCTGAAAAGAACAACGGGATTCAATCCCAAGTTTTGATCGAACTCGAACATTAAATGTACAAATATCTTTCCCGCGAGAGATTTCCTTTCCGCGTAATTTCCGACAGACCCCCCCCCCCTCGACCAATCGTAAATGAAACATCGAAACGATCACGTGTTCACCCAACACTCGCTAACTAAAACGCGCTAACCAACTCCGCGCCGCAAGAGGTAGACTGTCATCTGAATCAAACACCCTCCCCTGGAGAGATCATCGAGCCTACGATGATTCATCCTATCGGAAAGGGTTTCACAGCGCGGTTGATCAAGCCACGCGTACCTTTCCTCTCGTTAGTTCCTCCACGAGTCCCATTCTGCCTCGGCGATTACGCGAGTATCGAAATCGTCAGTCGTCTAATACGCGACGCGTCCTGTAATAATGGGCACGCACCCGATAAAATTGAATGAACGCGTAATGAAAACCTGTCGGTTTTGCACAGGTGATTGCTTTTACTCCGTCGCTTGCGTTACACTTGCGACAACGAAAAAGGCAGAAAGTGTACGCTGTACACACGTGTAGCTGTACACACAGAGCGAGAAAGATAGAGAAATGGGGGAGGATGTATCGGAATACACAGCCCCGAAAATCGAGGTGTATCATCGGTGGTTGCAGCGAGATATCAAGCTCGGGGCCACAATGGTGATAATCATCGTCGTCGTCATCATCATCGTCATCTCCATGGACACAACGAGACACCCCTCGACGAGGGGCCGGCCTGAAAGCCACGGTGATTGCGACTCCTCGATTTATTGAACGAGCCTGCGTAAATGCCAGGTCCCCGCATTATGGATTTCTCGAATTTACATGAAAATCGAGCCGGTCTTATTTTAATTGGCAAACGTCGGGACGGGCAAGCGTTGATCGATGGTCAAACGGGATATTGAATTAACCAACGTGCCATCGGGCTTTGAACTTACGTCGCGTTGCACCGGAATTTTACGCCGGACTCGCTATGCTTTAGATCGGATAATTTTTAGTGGTGACTTTGATAGTGAACTTTTCGTGTGTCGAGAAATATAATTAAAGTCGTGTATAAAAAATCTCGTGTGTCTTCTTACACACAGGTAAATTTTAACGTGGGAAAAAAAGAATTAAAATTGCAAAGTAGTAACCCGTAACAGTAGGTTAAGTGTAACGAGAATCTTATATATACTATGGATTTACAAAAATACATTTACGAGAATATATCGAGTAATTTTCAATAACTTTTGTGAACTCCAATTCCCCCCTCCTCCCCCTCGGCGTATCTACTTTGGGTACAAATTTCACGCTTTAGCTTCCAGTTCGTAAGTTCCCTCTTCCCGGGAAGTGTACCGAAATTGCAAACAAACGCCCGAAATTTAAAAAGAAAAAAAAAAAAGAAAAAAAACATCAAAAAACCACAGAGGCGGAAAAACAAGAGACAAACTGTCCGCCTAACCAGCTGCTCGGCTATCCGAGCAGGAAAAACAAGTGCAGCGTTCGAGCAGCGCGAAACATCCGTCAGTGGTTAATGGTTTTAACTGGAGAATTTTCGAAAAAACACGTCGGAAAGCCGGGCGGTAATACGGCGTGAAAGGTGTGTAAAGCGAAATGGTGGGCTCGCGATCGTTTTGAAGAGCGCGTTTTCGGACATATGGACGCGCGCCGGAAAAGCCGGGGAATTCCGGCCGCGGAAAATCCAACACGGAATCGTGGAGGGAATCGGTGGTTTTCACGGCGAGGCCTCGCGATGGTGCTCAACGCCGGACCGGTTTATGGGCATTGCGCTTTCGCCCATGGCGCAATCAAAGCGAGAATCGAATGGCGAGCGGACCGAGCGCAATTTCACAGGGCATGAAACACTGACTTCATTATCCGGTTGTTAATCCTACGCCATGGGCGATCCAACGCCTGCTCTCCTCTCGCTGCCACCCTCTAACGCGAGAGCCGTCGCCGATAAAACCCGGCCTCGAATTTCGATCCGCGGGTCCGCGCGGAACCTGAATCCGGCCGATCGATGAAATCGCGTGAGCCCTCGCGTTCGAGCTCGCTCACTCACGGCGGAATTGCAGCGGATTTACAAGCGGCCACGGCTTGATGATTGAATTCGCGCGAACGCAAGCTTGGAGGAACGTTTAAAACGTCCGGGTTTAAAGTAATTTTTTCGGCCTTCTCTCTTTCTCTCTCTCTCTCTCTCTCTCTCTCTTTTTGGTTTTCGCGTTGGGCAGTGGTTACCTGATTTGAAGGGAGAACGACGCGGGTAGAGCAAAGAGTAGAGGGAATTTCTTTTTTTCTTTTTTCTTTTTTTGGAGTGAAAATAGGGGTGGCTTTATGGGACTGTGAGCAGAGTTGGTTGACCCGAGACCGAGCTGAAATGTTTCGTTATTTATTAACCGCGATCAACGTCTCGTCGATAGGAGTTTCTTGAAATATTCATCGTCCTGTCGGGACGATTAGACTAGCGAAGAAATAACGGTAGCAGCGATTTCGCACGCGAACCGTAGCTGGCGGATGTCCCGAATATTTTATACGTTTCAATCCTTTTTCTGTTCGATATTCTCACCGACTTCGCGGAAGGTTTCTACATTTTTTTTCTTCCTTTTTTGTTTGTTTCCAAGAATCGGGGGGGAATGTTCATCGAGTCATCGAATTTTTCATGCATCCGTGATGTATCCTTACCGTCTAACAAGCAAGAGACGTTTTCCACGTTTCGAGAAATTTGCTCGTAAAAAATTGCAACGACAATCAACAACGATGCTCTGATATCTTTCAAGCGGAAAGGAAACTTTTAAATTTGTCCATTTGATTCTGGTTGAGAGTCTCGTCGCTCAATAACGTCGAACGGAAAACGATCGAGAATAGCACAGCACAATCGAGAGAGAGAGAGAGAGAGAGAGAGAGAGAGAAAGGAAACGCAGCGACGCGAATAAAGATCAACCCACCTGTGACCAATTTACTGGGCGGAAAAAAAAATCGAGGAAACGCGCTCCGAGGTTGTTTCGGCATAGTTCAGCGCGAATTCCCGAATGTCTAAAATCTCGCAAGCCGTGCTGCTAAACACCTGGTGCCCCCGACACTAAACAACAACAGTAACGTCGGAACGAAGCAAAGCCAAAGAGATGTATGTACGTATGTATTATTACAATAACGAAAGCGAAGGACGAAGGTAAGTAAAGAGTAGCCGGTTAGGCTACTCAAGGGGCTAACAACCTCTGCGTCTTCCAGCCAACGATTTCGAATAACGAAAACACTCGAGAAGGGTAGCCATTGATCAAGAGCGAAATAGTGCACGCACTGGGATCAGGAAGTAGAAACGTGTTTACAGGCGCGCGACCGCAACGGTTCAAAGAGGGTTGCACGTGTGTTATTTCCATACATAGAATGTTTATCAATACAGGCACGGTGACGATGTATTTCCATCCTTCTTCTTCTTTCTTCTTTCTTCTTTTTTATGGCGCGGGCGCACGTGAGCCTGTGGCTGTGCGCTCACACGCACGTACGCGAATCGAAAGAGAAGAGTCGTGGTCTACAGGGTGATTCTTGCGGCTGGGACACATGAATTTCTTCGGTGTCGCGAGCCATGTCCCGGAGTTTCAAGAATTTCCTTCGACGACGGTAAATATTCCTCGTTGACGAAACCTCGTTTTGAAAAAAATTGGAAAACTCGCATCGTTCGTTTAATTGACGTTTAATCGACAGGAGATCAAAAATTTGAAAGATAGAACTGAAGAGATCGTTGAGATTTTTCCAGTTCGACTGATTCGAAAAATAAAATCAGGGTAAAATCATTCGGAAGATTTGGAACTTCAAAGACAAGAGACTGAGAAAAATCTTGAGATATGCTAACTAGATTCCTCTGATCTTGCAGTTGATTTATCTGTAGATTTCCAGCTCGACTGGTTCTACAAATAAAATCGAAATAAAGTCATTTGGAAGATTTAGGATTTAGGAAGGGTAAAACTAAAGAGAGTTTCGAGGTATACTTCGTTCGTCTGATCTTGACTTAGCCGATCATCAATCTCTATTTCCAGAATCGAATCAAAAAGAGACGAGGAGCTTGTAAAATAAGTTTAAAAGAAAATCTATACTACTTTATCTATAAGCCAATACATATAAGCAAATTATTTTATTAGTTTATTTATTTTATTATTTTATTAGTTTATCTATAAGCCAATACATATAAGCAAATACGACTAGCCAATCTACATTTGATAAAATAATTAGAACTAAAACTATAATCGCAAATTCTTCAACCCCCTGAACTGAATTATAAACACACGCAAAGATACCCGAAGAAATGTATTCTCGACTTCTCCAACAGGCAAACAGTCACAACAATCGTTCAATCGAATGATTTTGAACAACTCGAATTTCTCTGTTAGCTGTATCCCGAACTGGTGACGAGGATCAACCTGTATAGGAAGTAATAAGCAGGGTGAATGGTGTTGTATTCATAAAGTATGGTGTTCTTCTCCCTTTCTCTCTCTCTCTCTTTCTCTCAGATTTTTCTTTTTCTTGCTCTCGGTATATATTTCTCCCTCTTTCGAAGATTCCTTCCGTTCAGGTTCTCCCTTCGGTTCACCAGGGTCCGCGCAACCCCTTTCTCTAGCCGCTCGACGCACTATTCCGGCCACACGGCGCACCCTTCCCCGCTTCTCTCATATAAGACTGCACTTAACGCATTCACCGAGCCACCCTGCATTGACCGGATCAATGCACCCGAATGCGCGCGGCACGCAGCATCGTTGACGCGTTGCGAGATCTCGATTCCGTCCGATATACGATTTCATCCGATAACGGGTAGCGACGCGGAATTTTAGCCCCTTGCGAGTTACCCCCCTTTTTTTCATAGCAGTCACGACCGATCACGGGACGCGCGGTGTGAGAGTCGACGATCAAAAACTGCTGGTTGACGAGCGAAAGGGATGATTGATACCGGCGGTGTATCAGAGATTGGCGAAAATAAAAACGCGGACAATGGACAGAGCTCGGTGTAAATTTCGAGCGTGTAAATACTCGGCGAGAGTGTGCAGTTTTGTAGTTAGAGGCTTGGAGTAAAATTCAGAACCTAGGACTCAGAATCTAGGACACGGAATCGTAGAACGCGAAACGTAGAACCTCGAGAATTTCGAGCTAGAGTCTATATCCTAGTGTCTGGAATCTAGAATCAGCAAATGAAAGCTGCAATCTGGAAGATTGATCTAAAAAACAAAATCTAAGACTTGGAACGCGGAATCTTAGAACCTAGGATTCAGAACCTAAAACCTAAAATCGTGGAACGCAGAACGTTGAATTTCGAGAGTTTCAAGCTAGAATTTACATCCTAGTGTTTAGAATCTAGAATCAGCAAATGAAAGTTGCAATCTGGGAGATTGACCTAAAAACCAAAATCTAAGACTCGGAACCTGGAATCTTAGAACTTAGGATTCAGAATCTAAGGCTTAAAATCGTAAAACGCAGAACGTAGAACCTCGAGAATTTCGAGCTAGAGTCTATATCCTAGTGTCTGGAATCTAGAATCAGCAAATGAAAGCTGCAATCTGGAAGATTGATCTAAAAACCAAAATCTAAGACTCGGAACCCGGAATCTTAGAACCTAGGATTCAGAACCTAAAACCTAAAATCGTGGAACGCAGAACGTTGAATTTCGACAGTTTCAAGCTAGAATTTACATCCTAGTGTTTAGAATCTAGAATCAGCGAATGAAAGCTGCAATCTGGGAGATTGATCTGAAAACGAAAATCCTAGGAATGTCAGGACATAGATCCCAGAATCCCAATCCTCGACTCCAAGATGAAAAATCGAAGGCTCGAGATCCCGAGTCCGAGATCCGAATTCAAACTCTGTGATACACGTTACCAACGCAGAGCACAGATTCGAAGCAAAGTCTCGACTGAACGTCAGAGACGTCCACGGGGGTTCTCCAACCCCCCGAAGACGAATCATTCCATCGGGCACGACCCCTGAATAATTCAGAATCTCGACTAGGTCCAGTCGCTTCGATAAGGCTCAAAGACCGCGGGCATGGGGGAAAGAGAGAGAGAGAGAGAGAGAGAGAGCCTCGTACAATTTGCATAGCCCCGTCCTGCAGCCGACGCGGTGCAAATAAACCGACGTGTTTGAAAGGCGTAAAAGCCGCGATCGCGCGAGCAAGAGGCCACGAGATTAGGGGAGGAAGGAGACAGAGAGCAAAAAGCGGAAGAAACAGGGAGGAACGGGAGGAGAAAAGAAACGAGAGAGGCTCCCATAACGGGAATCTTGACTCCTCGCGTCCGCTAATCCTCTCTCTCTCACTCTTTCTCTCCAGTTTTCCAACAGCGTGACGTTTCAGTCAGCTTCGACGACATCGTAACGCAACACCGCCACCACCATCGCCACTACTACCACCGTGCGTCGTTCTCTCTTCCCCTGCCGGGGAACTTGATATAAAAATCCCTCTCCTCGGGATTGCATCGTGCATTCTCTCGAGCATGCACCGCGTTCCACGCGGTTCAGAGTCCGTGTAAGGACCTCCGTATGTGTTTCACCAGGTCAGGTCAACGTCCTGACTGACAGAAAGAAAGGAAGAGAGAGAGAGAGAGAGAGAAAGGAAGGGATGGTGGGAGGAGGGAGAAACCGACGGGTTGAAACCGGCCTTCGAAAGGGAGCGAACTGAAAGAGCAAGGAGGCTCGATCCTTCTGATATGCACCACCGTACCCTCTCTCTCCCTTTCCTCTCCCTCACTCCTCTCACCCCGTTCTTCGGATGAATGCAGTTCTTCCTTGGTGACGCTGCGGCAAAGGGTGCACTCCTGAACTCTGAAGCCTTATTGCAGCGCGGCGCGCGTTACTCAAGGGGTGCGACTGCGTTTTGCGAATCCACGTGCGAGACCGCTGTTTCACCGAGCAACACGGATACTGGTGTTGCCAGGGACGTATTTCACGGCGAGGGTGAACGATAGACGTCGGAAAGTGTCGCGTGGTAACAGGGTGGATTACGGAATCCGAGTTAACACTAGGATGTTCAGGGCACAGGTAAAATTGAAGTACAGTGGTTTTAGGGATCCTGCAAGTTTATACATGACACGTGGATGACGGTAATAACACGTGGATCGAGTCTTAAGATTTTTCTATCTAGTTCATTTTAACGAGAGACTTTGACACTTTCAATACGGTGCTTTTTGAAGAGAAGATAGACGATCTTAATTCCTTAAAAAAGTGTTTCTGAGATCATTTCTAGAAAGAAAGGTGAGTGCATAGGTTAAAAATTATGTGGGGGTACGTGGGGAATACGTGGGGGATATAGGGGGTACGTGAGGGGGGGTGGCGGGAGCTGACGGAGGAATGGGGGGTAAATAGTAAAAATTCGGATCGGTGAGAGCAGAATTCACAAAACTTTGATCGTTTGTAATGAAAATTCTCAAAACTTCTATATCTATTGTAAATGTAAATAAACTTTCTATTAGAAATATTAAATGTCTATTACCTACAACTGAGATAGACAAATATCAATTGCCTAACGTAGAATTCACAAAACTTATATACCAATATTACAAATGTGCAGAAAATTGCTATTATAAATATTAAGTGTCTATTATGCATGGTAGGTATGGGGCTATTGGAGGATAGGGGGATACGTAGGTGGGTATGGGCGTTATGTGGGGGGTATAAATGACGATCAGATAACTGACTAATAGATAACGGTCTTAAGGGTATGTAACTCTTTCGCTTCGAGCGCCAGATATATCCGGCATCCATATGATGTGTATACAAGTACCATCTGTAGTCAGTGATCAATTCTTCGTTATCGGCAGGACTTTTTTTGTTGATTTCACTGACATATTGGATTAATCACATATTAAGACTACTCTTTGTTGTTACGACATCAAAACGATCGTTTACTGTTTCATTCTAAAAAATCTATCGAATCCATTCGACAGTGAAACGACAGTTCATATACGTTTTTCTACAACAATTAGGAATATATCGGCTTCATGTTAATTAACTAATTTGCGTCACATTATTAATTATATTAAACGTTTAATCGCAAAGTGTTGTAAATATGTAAATACCTAATAATACGTCCACTGTAATTGATATAGTGTTTTTAGAATAATTAATATAATTTTGTACAAGTCTTTTCATATTAAAATTGTGAACTATACGTGTTATATTACAGCAACGATGGTTTTATTAAGCACAGCTGATATTGAAGACTGCCGAAGCGAAAGGGTTAATGAACGGATGAGAGATCTGTTGGAAATCGTGTTGAAACCTTAGCTTTCCACAAAGTGATACAAGATAAATGAATAATCTAACTGACAGGAGATCAATTACAAATCGAATCTAAATGTTCAAATAGATTTCCTACTCTACTCAACGCACGATTGAGCCGAAATTCTCTCTCGGTAAATTCTCGTCACACGCAAATTTCCAGCTCAAGTTGAATCAATGCTGAAAAATGAAACAATATGAACGTCAAAGTTTAGATTTCCCCCGATCGATTTCTTTCTGGGCCCAAATTAACCAAAATTCTCCCAGGCAAATCTTCGCGCACACGCGAATTAAAGCTCTATCAATCGAGTCGAAACGCCGCGAGCTTAATCGATCCAGCATTCTTCTCGTGGCTCAAAGGAGAGAGAATTCCCGGATCGAGGAATACAATCTTGGCAGCGAGCGTTCCAGCAGAAAGAAGCAGGACGATGGAAATGAAAGCGAGTGTCGAACTGCGAATTGATTCCATCGCGGATCCCTCTGTTTCGCTCGCGACGCCATCAAAGAGCCTTTCACGGGAATTTTTACTTTTGGATTCGCGCGAAACGCGACAACAAGTTTCCACGCTCGCGTCCATTTATCCCGTACAAAACATCCAGCTATGTTCTCTCTCTCTCTCTTCTCTTCTCTTCTTACTTTTTCATTTTTCCTTTTTAATGACGTTGAAGCCACCACGCTAATGGGCGTGCTCTTCCTGTTGGATCATTGGCTGAACGCCGCAAAGGGGAACGTTTTATAAGCAGGGAATATTAAATCACGTCCCCGGCCAAAGGGGTGGAAAGTTTGCTCGCTACGTTTCGTGTCATCGACGTTTCTATCCGATCTCTCAACTTTTCTGCCTGATGAATAAAAGGGTGAGGGGGGAGGAGAAAGAGAGAGAGAGAGAGAGAGAGGGAGAGGGAAACAGATGGAATAATTTAACAGAGTAACAGGTTATTAGTTGATTGCTAATCCACTATTCTGACGGGGCGGTGAAATTATTCACTGATGACGGTTTGAACTAATCCGTTGCCTTTTGGTATTCCAAGTATTCGAAGACTGAAATTATCCTCGCTTTTAATTTAATTGGCAATTAACAACGACATATAACGTTAGGAAAAATTCTAACGACGATGCGAAGCATAATGTGTACCTGCTTATTTTTCATTAAGCCGAAATGTTAATTGCCAGGCTGGAATTCATATTTTCACGAGGACATTTAAAAAGAAAATTTCTTCGTGTGTTATACAATAAATATTTCTTTATATATATATATATATATATATATACATGCAGTCTTTGCGCTTTTGTATCCTCATATAATTAATAGAATACAGATGCATACAGATCGTCATGTGTAAAAAGTATAAAAAAAATATAAAAATATAAAATATAAAATAAAACGAATATCCCAACTGACCTGCACCTTCAATATAGATCGAATTAAACAAATCTCGATTTATCTTCAATCTCCTTAGGCCTCGGCAAGAATACAAATTTCGCGCGAAGAGATTTATAGCCGACCAATTACAAAGACAGGAAAGACAAATCCATTCCAATTCCCCGTATAATTTATCTGCATCGTGTGAAAAATATTTTCTAAATCTCGCTCCCCGATCGACGTTCGCTCGAACCTAACGCGTACAATGAATCTTCCCGCGGATTCGTCGCCGAAATATTCAAGCAACGCGATAGCGCCCCGTTTCTCTTGCTCGTTCGCGTGCCGTATACCCATCAATCGCTTTAATCATTGTACGTACTCCAATCGGCGATCCACGCTCAAAAAGCGGATACAATATCAATCATCTCTCGCAACGGCCGGTCGCTGCAATAAATCACATTGTTGTCAAACCAATTTGCCCCGATCGTTCTGCCGCTCGATTCCCTTTGTCGCGTTCATTTGTTGCGCCCAATCGTCCTTCGTCGTCTCGACGTTAATACGACGAACGAGACCGTTTCGTTCATCGGGAAATCAGGCACCCGTTCCATTCGCTAATTTCCCGATTGTTCTAACCAAGCATCTTAACGCGTTAACTGTCTAGCAAAGCTATTTGCCCTCTGTGTAACTCACTGTCAGTTCATCGAATTCGCACATCCATCAACTTTTATTTCGTTCACTTTCTGTTGTTTTTGTATCGGAGAGCTTCTGCTACGTATAAATGAGATTAATTAGAATCAAAACAATCCGAATCCATCGTTGAAAGTGAAATTTCATTATTATTTCTCCAAACGTAGAAACAACCTATGTTAATCTAACCCAGGGGATCACCAAACTTTTTTCACAGTGGGCCACATAGCTGACAAAATGACGAGCGCGGGCCGCATAATCACTAAACTAAGTTCAGCATTCCGTGTTAATCATGGGTGAGCGGCATGCAATGCACAAAGAACAAGGACAACCGACATATTTATTTACTAAAAAAAGTTATCAAAGAAAGCGACGTTAGGAAAAAGATAGTTACATCAGACATCTTACAGTGTGCACATATCCGAATTTCACGCAAATTCAAGTATCTAATCCCTGGATCTAACCTAATCTTAAAAGCTTAAATCACAATGATCAGTCCTAAAAATTTGACGGATTTACAACGGTGAATTTTTGGAGAACCGAACGAATGAAACTTACTACTAAGCTTCTCCTTATTGTTTGCACTATGTATTCTTCGATTCCTTTTATACGTGTTTCGATCCTCGGCAATTCTAAACGTCAATCAATCTCGACAATGCTGGTACACCGATGATCTTCATTTCGGTCAGTGTAGTAGCTCACCGAGAGTGACAGCCAACGATGTTAAAAAAACGCTTCGCCAAACTTCGAACCCGTTTACCACCAACGATCAAAGGTAATAAAAAAATTGCTCGCATACCGATATCATCTTTATTACCTGACGTTCGCGAGTCTTGATACTTCCACCTTCCAGCCGGCGTATATTGCATTCCTGTCGGTCCGTTTTTCCATTCAGCAACCAGGCGAATGTGTTCGCCGCGGATACGGGCGACGTACGAATTTTCCGCCTGACGAGAGCTGAAAAATCGGCGCGCGGCAACCTGGTGCAGAGTCAATCCGGGAATTGATTCGCGAACGACGCTTCTGGAAGGCGAGCCTATTCACGAGATTGCCGTGGCGCTCCTCGGCTCCTCCGAGTTTCTATCTTCTTTCTTCGGCGCTTTTCACGACGGGAGAAACTCGTCGTCGTCGTCCCGTCGCGATAAATTTCCTCGCGAGGATGCGCCTTTGTGCGGGACGGCTCGCACGGACCCGCCTCCTCCACGTTCGACGGCCAGACGCCTCCCTCGCGGATTCGGAATCGCGTGAAAAATTGCCGATGAATCGACTGAACGCTTTCGCTGACAGGATAGCAGCGAGCTGGAGTCTGAATTTTACCGATGTGTGTGTGTGTGTGTGTGTGAAGTCGTCGCGATGGTTATCCCGTTTCTGCAACAGAAGAGGAATATCTTTATGATTTGACTGAAATTTGATGTTTAACTGTTGAACCATTGCAGCAACCATAAGAATCTGATCGACGAAGACTCGAAATTTATTAGCAAAAAACACTTTTTACAAACACTTTTACTCAAATTACTAATTGTTTCTAATTGTCTGACATTTTACGAATTTCCGTAATCTTTGCATTTCTGCATTTTCAGATGTATAAATATCAGCTGTCTTCGATTCGTTCGATTGATTTCGTGTTGAAATGTTGACTGTTTCAGCGTTTGATCAAAGGCAATGAAGAACTGAAAAAGCTCAGACAAAAACTCAGCTTTCCAAAATTTATTTTATTAATAGTGCCATGTGTACGTAACGTGAAAAAGTTGCTTTTTAAGATTAATTTTATTAATTGTACGCAGCGTAATACAAAGGTTCAACGAGAACTAATTTTTCGAGATTCACTTTTATTGATTTGTTATATTGATACGATTCATCTATACGTAGTATATATGTGGTGTAATATGTTGTATAAATATTCAAAAAAAAAACTTGTTTCTCAAGATCCATTTTAAAACACTAACTCTATTCCGAGAACCAGGTAAAAATTAGTCAAAAAGCAAAACTGTCATCGCGACATCTCCTTTTAACTTTCGTAATTCGCGTAACCGAGATGCTGATAATAAACAAGTTTCTATTCCCCACTTCCCTATTTTTCATTTTCATCTCTCAAGTACCCTTCTACCTCCCTTGGAGCGACATATTCTCAGCACGCAGACACAATTGACTTCCACTTTTCCACCCTTGTTCTCTCCAATGACACCTACGACCAACCGCGTTTAACCGAATAAAACTCCCTCCCCTTTCTCCCTCCTTCTCACTCTCTCTCTCTCTCTCTCTCTCTCTCTCGATAGCCGAGTACATGAAAAATCTCATACAAATGGCCAGAAACGCTGACCACCTGCGTCAACACGGCACGCAGATTAAAATAGATTTCCAGAGCTGAAAATCCGGCCCGGCTGGCTGAATGGGGATTCGTTTCCACTGCGTTTCGCTGCAGTCTCTCTCTCTTTCCTCCTTATCCGCGCCTTTCATCCGTCGAAAGCGTCGTTACACACTGTAAGCTCCGCGTTCGAGAGCCTCGCCGCTTTGGTTCAGCCGATTTGCCAGGTGAAAAGAGACGACAACGGCGGCTGGTTCGTTTTCGAGGAGCCGATAATGACGCTCCACGGTCGTTCGTTCGTTCGTTCGTTCGTCGCGCGAGTAACTCCGGATTCTCTCCCGCCGAAGAAACTCACCCGTCGAAGTCTTCGCGCGTCTTCGCAGTCGCGCTGAATGGAAACTCCGCTGCGGCAAATTCATTTAAAACACGAGGCTCGACGACGAGAATTACACGGCGCTAAGTAAGACTCCGCGCGGTTGCGAGTTCTGGCGAATGATTTCACGCGCCGCTGACGGCTCGTCTCTTTCCACGATTTTCCATTCGCTCGCGACAGGGGAAGCAAGTTGAGAAGTCCAAATGTATACAGTTATGGCACGACGAGGTACGTACGAAGGATGAAAATTTACGGTGGATCGTGCGGCACTGGGGGAATTTCGCGGAACGAATCCGCGTGAATGGACAGAGTTTAAAACGAACGGAGAGTTGAGTAAATCCTTGTTAATCGAGCACTTTCTCCTTTTTTTTTTTTTTTGTTGAAAAATATTTGAATGAAGTTAGACGAGGAGAGGAAGAAACTTTCCATTCATTTCCACGTCGTACGTTTTAATTGAACGTTCCTCGAGAAGTCTAAAATCAGATTCATCAGAGAAAATGTTCCGACGAAATTAATTGAGGGAACATTCCGCGTATATTTTCTACCGTAATATTTTACTGCGGTAGTGTTTTAATTGAATATTTCCCGACAAGTCTAAACAGAGTTTGAACAGAATCCAATGAAATTCGTCGAAATCAACTTTTCACCGACTGTACTTTAATTGGATGTATTTGAAAAAAAATCCAATTGTCCTAAACGATTCGTTTTATATTCTTGCATAACAGTACGTTGATGAAATATAGCGGCGAAGCAACGAGTCCGCAAAATATCAGAATCTGTAATGTATCTCTATTTAACTTCCGAGTATTAGGATTAGTAAAAGATCTAGAATCAAATTCGAGAGATATTTCCAAGGATATAACCAAACGAAATAAACTTATCGAAGAATAATATCGCAAAACTTTCTCCGTATTTTAACCAAAATATACTATATTAAACTATTGTATTAATTATATTGTGATAAATCGTATCGTACAATTATATTATTACATTATACTAAATAGTTGTATTAAAATTGAAAACATTATATATTATATTATATTACATTATGATATTATAATATATTATAACATTACATATTATATATTAACATTATAAAACATTATATAATATATTATATTATATCAAAAGATCTAACATCAAATTCGAAGGATATTTCAAATAAACTTATCGAAGAATAATATCGCAAAATATTCCCCGTATTTTAACCAAAATATACTATATTAAACTATTGTATTAATTATATTGTGATATTAAATCGTATCGTACAATTATATTATTACATTATACTAAATAGTTATATTAAAATTGAAAACATTATATATTATATTATATTATATCAAAAGATGTAACATCAAATTCGAAGGATATTTCAAATAAACTTATCGAAGAATAATATCGCAAAACATTCCCCCGTATTTTAACCAAACTATATTAAATTATTGTATTAAAATTACATTACATATATCAAGTCATACCATACGACGTTAAAATTGAAAACATTATATCACGCTACATGTTATATATTAAAATATTACTTGAACGCGGAAAAAAAACACGAAACTCGACGAAAACGGCAAGTTAATTTCGAAACCATTAGCCCGAATCACACAGCGAATCCTCCATCGTGTTACGCGAGTCGTTACGAGAATGATGGCAGACGAAGAAGCTGGCTCCCCGGCTGCTAATGAAACTCTAATACCAACGGAGCGAAACATCGCGGAGCGGCATCATTTTCCAAAAGGAAATGGCCCGCCTATCCACCACAGTTTTAAGAAGCGAGGTCGTCGCCGAGGTTGTCGACGGTGTACCGTTTCATCCGTCGAAATTGTTTCCACCGTTTACGCGCACGATCCAGGCTCGCGCGGGTCTCGTTATCACTAGTAGCAGGTTACTATCTTAATTAGACTGTTAACAGGGGGTCTCGTCTGCCCGCCGAGAGCAGAGAGATCGCGTTTCCGCGAAGCCAATCTCGGGTGCACGGTTTCCAGCGGTGCCAGCCGAGGCCTCCTCTCTGCCTCTGCGGCTTCAATTTCCAAGCGATCGCCTCTGCTCTGATCTTTGCTCTCGCTGAATGGACGAACCAGCGGCGTTCCTGGCGACACGGATCGGTCGCCGATGATGACCCCCCGACATCGCCGATCGAACTGTCTCGATTAGCCGATTAATGTTAACGATCGGGCTGATTAACGTTAACGATCCGACGAGCGACCGAGTGAGAAGTATGCGCGTTCGAGCATTCCGCGTATCTGCGGGTAAACAGGAACTAACGAGCAATCAGAGCACGCGATTGGAAAGTTCTAATTTTCTGGGTGTTAACCCAGTTATTTGTTTCTATCAGAGACTCGCGGATACGCTGCGAAAAAAAGGGATATATATAGATCGTTCCTTTCAAGGGAACAATTCTGAGACGATTTTTTTTTTTTTTTTTTGTATTTCGCGTGTTTGAAGATTTTTGGCAAGATTCAAGGTATTCCTCTCTGTATAGACGATCATGCGAGATAATAAGTGAGGAGTAAATTTCGGTTTTCAATTGAGAGGAATTCGAAATCTCTTGGCTTAGACACGCGCAATATTCTCATCTGTTTAGTTTGGAATATTAATTAATAAACTGATAGATTTAGATAATTATACGTATTATTATACTTAAATTTGTCTATTAAGCTCGTAACAGGTCCCTCGTCATCGTTAATTTCTACTGTGATTCGTTGAATCTAATTTCGGTTAAATCTTCGACCAAGCACGAGAGAGAGAGAGAGAGAGAGAGAGAGAATCAAATTTTAACAAATTTACAATTCAAACGTGTGACAAATAAGAACCTAAGACCACAGATGCATTAAATAATTAAAGATGTATAATAAAATGGTTCGCGAGTTACATTATTGAAGAATTGAATTATTTTCAGACAGGCCAGAAGCGAGCTTGAAAATCTGAGCTTCTGCTACGAAGCTGATTCGAATTTAATCTTCTTTCGTACGAAATTTGATCTTCTTTCGAGAAACGAAGAACGCGGCGACTTGGGCGAAAGCGAAAATTTCCCGACCAGAAAACGCCTAATTTCGAATTGGAGAGACGTACTGATGACATTTGCATTTCTATCTAGGAGTTCGAGATCCGGAGTTTCGTTGCATCGGCCCTCGCGGATCGTCGACCGTCACTGATTAAATTGGAGAGCCGGGGAAAATCAGTGCATCACGTCCTGCCTTCGTCGAAATTAAGGGGAACTGAACGCTGCCCGTATCGGAAACGCGTTTCGCCACGATTAAGTGCACGGGTGTCTCCAAATGGAGGAAGAACCTCCGTGGAAAATGGTAATTGAATCGGATACGAGATATATCGCATGAATAAATGCATACACTGAATGTCGAAAATAAATTAACACTGGAATCACCGACGAGACTAAAAAATTTCTGTCTCGTAACGGCGATGTTAAAGTAAAAGTAACAGAAGAACATTTATAATACAATAAGAGCGCATAAGTTTTTTTTTTTATATGTTTATATATTTATCAACGTAAAGTCATTTAAATCTCCAAGAAACTGATTCCAACGGAAATTAGAAACTTAGATCATTTTCATCACTTTAGTTGTTTCAATGTTAAGTTTATAGCTTCGAGATCATGAATATTTCTCTCGCGAATAAATTTGTCGAAATTCTATGAAGACATATATTCAGTAGTATTCTGAGAAGAAAAATATTCTTTTCATTGCAAGTTTAAACATTGAAAGTGAACTTCTTTAAGGAGCGTTTCTATCGAGAAAGTTTCCTTCAAGATATCTCTCATTTGAAATTTAGAAATATACTTGACAATTTAATTCCCAATTTAATTCTTCACAATTTAATTCCCAAATAGTATAGCAATATAGATAATATTATATATAGTGATCTACATTCAATCGCTAAAATTTAGGTTTCTCGATTCTATTTTGTATTTTACATTCCCCCTGATACTAATAACGAAATTCTTAAATTAAATTTAACAACTTCGAATTGTAATATTTCCCAATAATCCAACGATACCACTGAATAAAGTTACGAGTTAAGGTCAAGTTCAAAAATTTCTATAACCTCAGAGTCTCGGAGTATTTACTATTACGATCAAGATTCTTCTAAGGAGAAGATTTATCAAGATTATACTAAAATCGTTCGTCGAAAATTGGACCGGAGACAACAAGAAACAAAGATCATTCCTAAACAGCATCTTTGCGCTATACGATACAAATAAACGATATTTGTACGATACGGTATAAATAAACAATCTCAGCGGGTTAATACGGTGCGGCTGGACTGATAAAAAATTTCTATAATCTAAAGAAGGAGTGACCAAACTTTTCTACCCTACGTGCCAATTTTTTTCTCCAGTGAGCTTCGATACGCCACTAAATTATTCCAACAACAGAAACGTGTTTATAATAAACATATAAGAAGGACATTAGAAAAAGACAAGATAACTTACTCTAAATATAAATAACAATAATATCTTACTCTTATTCTGAATAATTTGCTCTATACGCCACCAGAAATCATAAAATGCGCCACTAAAGTAAAAGTAGCGCATTGTGCCACAGTTGGCTACCCCCCTGATCTAAAAGTAGTCTCTCAGAGTATTCGGAAGAATCATTAAAAATATAATTTGCTATCACTACGATCAAGATTTCAAAGGAGAAGGTTTATCAAGATATACTAAAAGCCTTCGTCGAAAACTATCGAAGACCGGAGACAACAAGAAACAAAGATCATTCCCAGGCAGTGATAAGCAGCATGATCGCGCCATACGACAAATAAATAGTCCCTCGTAAAAACAGTCTCAGTGGGTTAATACGGTGCGGCTGGACTGATAAAAAATTTCTATAATCTAAAGAAGGAGTGACCAAACTTTTCTACCCTACGTGCCAATTTTTTTTCTCCAGTGAGCTTCGATACGCCACTAAATTATTTTAACAGAAACGTGTTTATAATAAATATATAAGAAGGACATTAGAAAAAGACAAGATAACTTACTCTAAATATAAATAACAATAATATCCTACTCTTATTCTGAATAATTTGCTCTATACGCCACCAGAAATCAAAAAAATATTCGCTATCACTACGATCAAGATTATACTAAAATCGTTCGTCGAAAACTATCGAAGACCGGGGACAACAAACAAAGAAACAAAGATCATTCCCAGGCAGTGACATGACAGCATGATCGCGCCATACGACAAATAAATAGTCCCTCGTAAAAACAGTCTCAGTGGGTTAATACGGTGAGGCTGGACCGGTTGGCGAAGGGCGAGTGTGATGCAAATGAGCCAGGACCCCCCACGAAACCTGTTAATGAGACGATTTAGCCACGAAATCGTGGAGCCAGCTTCGCGACCGGTGCAGATCCTGCATTAACGCGATATGACAGCGAGATAGATGTAACCCCCTGTCGGAGTCGTGAAGGCGTGATGTTGCCACTGCCTCGACAAAAGGCGCAGCCTGTTAAACGCGACATAAATCTTCCGTCCAATGACCTCTCATCTCTCTGACGTGAGTCGAACTAGTTTCCCAGTATATACGCGAGAGTCGGCGAGATAAGTCCGAGCGCGATTTTAACGACTTCGAAGGGACGTTGGAACCTTACAAGCTTTTGTATTATGAAAGAAGGCGTGAAAGAAAGAGGAACGCACGAAAGGGAGACGAATGAGAAACTAGTGTCGTTCGATTATAAAGCATTCCATTGATTTCACGTTATTTCTGAAATGGCATATGGAAACGAAATGTTTGAGTCAATCTTCCAATTGTATTTTTCGATGGTATCAGTGTTCCAATATGTTTATGTCATATTATTTGTTCTTCAGTTTTATCTTATATCGTACGTTCTTCGATTTTTCAAATGTTTGAAGATCTTTCTATTTTTTTTTTTTATCATTTAGAGCAAAATAAAAGATTGTATTGCCTTTTGCAACGAAAATTATTTTTTTTTAGAACAAAATAAAAAATCGTAGACTACTCGCGAAGCAATGATTGAATTATTGAAATCGATAGCACGAATAATAAAACTACAATTACTTCTTCAAAACCGCGAGTTTCTGGATTTCGTATTAATTTGGAATTTCTAATTCTGTATCAATAAAAATTTATTTAAAACATTTTAAAAACATACTATGAGTCTATGTGCCTTGGGTCAATACATTTTAATCATCTACTTCTCGTTTTCTGAAACTAAGTACTAAATACTACATAAAAACTCTTCTTCTATTTGAAACAAGTATAACAATTCAATAAAATCAAAAAAGTTCGATCGAATTTCCTTTTTTTTTTTCTCTCCTTAAGCATCACGCTTAGAGAAACAACCGAAAATGTCCGATAAATCGATTACCTTCGATGGTTCGCCTCAGAGTTGAAAATTTCAGAAAACAAATTTTTAACAAACGCTCGAGTAATTTCTTTGACTCCTCGACAACGCTCGATCCTCTTCAGCTAACACGTAGACGTCGCGACGTTTCCATCGAAATTCGGCGTCGACGACAACGCCGAACGGAGAAAGGAGAAAGGGTTGCGCGTCGTAAAGGGATGAAAGTGGAGTGCGTTCCGATCGGGCGAGACCGGGATCTCGCGGACGAACTTTCGCAGCGGAAGCCGAGAAAGACGAGTGCGCGGACCGGAACGAGAGAGAGAGAGAGAGAGAGAACACGATGAAAGAGGGAAAGAGAATCGTTGCTGCGAGCCTCAACCGTCGTCGACGAAATTATATGCGGAATCCGTTCCCTATGGAAACGGGTTTCTATGGGCTCGTGCGAAATACCGGGTGTCTTGTCAAGAGCAATTTATCATGCTCGATCTGTATTTGCATACGTCGTCAAAGGGCCACGTCGCTTACGTCGGGGACATCGCGCGCGCAGTCGAGTGCCTTTTGAAATTCGCGTGTTTGCGAATACTCCTCTCCTCTCCCCTCTCACCGTATCTACGCATCTCTTTATTTCACCGCGCTTCCGCGTCACTCCTCTGCGTCGACACTCTTTCGCCGCGAAACAACCCCCTCCTTACGCGAAACGTATTACTCGAGTTTTCGCGATCATTTCGCTTAATAACTTTAACGTTATTAATTCGGTGAGAGCCGAATTCCGCGATTTCAATTATTTGCGTTATTTGTCAATGCAATCACGTGTTAACGATTGAAGATTATTTTAAGCAGGTGGGAAAACTTCGAATTTAGTACGTTTTTTTTTTCATTGATTCCACATCGTGGAATGATATACTTTTGCTCGACTTTACGATTGAACACGTAATTTCGTTACTATCTTGATCGTTCAAAACACATTGATGAACTAACAACAACAGTTAATATCATTCGTCTGTTTTTCGAGCGACCTCAGTTCTCTCTTCGATTATTTTCAAACAACGTATGAGAGACTACCAAATTGTAAAACTAACTCGCAACTAATTATAAAATACGAAGTCCAAATTACAAAATTATAAAATGCCATATTAACAACAATCCCATACGTGAGAAACTACCAAATTATAAAACTAACTCGCAGCTAATTATAAAATACAAAGTCCAAATTACAAAATTATAAAATGCCAAAATTAATATCAAGTTAGTCAGTTATGTCAAGTAATATCAGTTCTTCCTTTAATTAATTAACACTAGAACTACCACACCAGTCAAAATGACTGGTTTTACAATTTTATTATTTTAAAATTTCTATTTCACGTAACAATTTTTTTCCCCGCAATGATGCAATGACTTTTACAGTGTATAACTAAAGAAATAATATAATGAATTTTATTTTATTTTTATTTATTAGAAATCAAGATAATTTTGGTAGAAATAACTTCGTCTTAACTGTCGGTAGTTCTGTTAATATCAATGATCAAAATCTCGAGAAATTGAAAGATGTGATCTTACACGTGAATCTCTCAATACGATACGCGCCGTGCTTTCGAAATTTCTCCAAAAATCCCATTAGTACACCGTTCTCGGCCCTCAGAGCTCGACATCTCTATCACGATCAAACACTCTTTTGTGGCTCGTCCGCAATAACCCTCGCCCCGAAACGGTCATCTCGTTCTATCTGAATCTTCAAAGGCTAGAGATCCCTCCTGGCCCATGTGGATCGTCAGGTGTGCAGTTTTCAATGAATCGCGAAACACACGGCGATGCGATGCGTCCGTTCCCCGTTTTGGGAACGAGCAGGGCTCTCGCCTTCTGTTCGAGGGAAACGATGCGCGATATATGAACTCGGTTACCAGATAACCGATCTCGAACTGCGCTCTCGAGGAACCTGATCTCGCAGAACGATGAGGGATCATCGCTGGCCACTCTTCTTTTCACTCTTGTGAACCGGAGCGCGAGCTTCGCGTCCGAACACCGAGTGAAGGGGTGGTCCGTGACTCCACTGCGGCGCTAATGCGTTTTCAGGCTTGATGCGTTTCTAAGAACGGCCTTTTGAATTGAAAGCAAACGTTAACTCGAGGAGATTAGGTCACGTTGGTTCACGACGGTTATTGCGCGTGTAATTTTCGCGTGTGTAATGTAAACGCCAAGTTGAAAGGCGATTGAGATATAATTGCTCGAAATTACAGAGAGGATGGTGCGTAACGAATCGCAGTACTATCAAATCCAGAAACAAAAAAAATGACGAACTTTGAATTTCTGCTCTGCAGCAGGTTATTTAACGCGCAGGCAATTTTCATGTTTAATATAATTTGCACGTATATATATCGTGGGTATTGAGACGTTTGTCGACATCAGTCGACCAAGTGGATGTTTGTTTCTTAATACATTATTATTTTGCCTAACTGTCTGTCTAATCTAATTGCTACTCTACTAAATACACGGGCACACGTTCGTTTCGTTTCTGATGAAAATTTGCAAAATTAATGTCGATCGAAAAATCAATGTCGTCGACGTCAATGCATTGGCATTATCGATCGTTATGGTATCCAATAACATACACTTTCTCATGGAAGAAAAACTGTATTGAGCAGCGAAGCTGCACTTAATAGCGAAATATTGGACGTAACAAATCGTGGTGGACGGTCGGGAACGATCATTAATCTTCGATCACCGTTGACTAGATCTTCAATGGCCGCCAACGATGCACGAAGGATCTTTATCCGCCCTGTGCAACCTTTCGCTGACCAGTGTCCAGTTTCGTTTCCCATTCAAGTGCCTCGAACGAATCGGGATTACGATTGTCACGCCTCCCGTCGCCTCGAGAAACGTGCTGCCGAGTCCTCGATACAGATAAGTCATGGCAACGCCGTGTCTCTTTTCTCCTTTCTTTGTCTCGTTTCTTTTAGAGAGAGAGAGAGAGAGAGAGACGACGAGACCGAACTCTCAACGGACTCTCAGCGTCGCTAATCTCGCGGGAACAATTACTCATTTACATGCTGTCCTCGTCGTGCGAGGACTTCTTCCGACGTTTGTCCACTGAAACGACGGTTCAAACGACTAGTCTGAAATGTCATTTCTGCGTTTGATGAGAGAGATGCAAGATTGGTCTTTCGAACTTTGGCACGTACTGATTCTTTCCTTCTAACATAAAAAAAAAAAAAAACAAAGAAAGAATTGTCGCACTCCTGTTTGTGAGAAATGCCGCGCTTTGTTCTCCCCAAAATGTTCTCTCGTGAGATGTTCCCATGGTTGTCACACTGCGATTTAAAGCGAAATCTAAAGTCGAGGAGTCACTCTGAAGTGTGTTGTAATTTATTCGTACAATTTTTTCACGTTCACTCATTGCCAGTTATAATCACGGCAGGCACTGTGAAAATGAGCGTGCACAAATTGAATTCGTCGTTTAATTACAGAATCGTGTGTAACGAGATTGGTCTTTCAAACTTTGGCACGTACTGATTTTTTCCTTCTTCTTTTTTTTTTTTTTTTATTAGGTTAGAATTGTTCTGCTACCATTTGTGAGAAACGCCACTTTGGTCCTCGCCAAAACATGAGACAATCATGTTCCCATGATTGTCACGCTCCGATTTAAAGTGCAATCTAAAATCGGGAGTCACTCTGAAGTGTCTCGTAATTTATTCGTACAATTTCTTTTGCACTCACTCTTGAAAATGAGCGTGGATAAATTGAATCCGTGGTTTAATTACGATTCAATTATTGTTTGTGTCTAACGCGTACAGATACATAAGTAATGTCGTTTCTTGATACTGCACGAAGATTTTATTTCACTCAAGAGTTGATACAGTTTTAATCTGTGATTTAATTTAACAATAAGCTGTGACACTGAATGTCAATGTATTTAATTAGAATATTATGTTACAATAAGTTAAATTATTGTCATTAGATGGCAATGTTCATTAAATTTCAAAAGAACGACTTATGGATATCCCTAATAATTGGCCACGTATAATGACAATTTTCATAATGTTAATGTAACACAACAGATACTAAATCAACGAGCAAACCAACTGTTCCAGATACTTACAAATCCGGAATATTCTGTGACGAATATAATGACCAAGTAAAAAGAGTTATTTAACACTAGAACTACCGACAATTAAGACGAAGTTATTTCTACCAAAATTATTTTGATTATTTTAATAAATAAAAATAAAATAAAATTCATTATATTATTTCTTTAGTTATCACTGTAAAAGTCATTGCATCATCGCGGGGGAAAAAATTGTAACATGAAATAGAAATTTTAAAATAAAATTGTAAAATCAGTCATTTTGACTGGTGTTGTAGTTCTAGTGTTAATTTCTTCTAGTTGCTGTCAAACTTTACTTTCATTAAAAATCGACTTTTTTATAGTCGAATATATATATATATATATATATAAACCCCGCCATTTCCAATAAACGGGGGCTATCCCGTTCAACATTCATCAGAAAACAATCCAACCCGAAGGCGCATTAATCCTTCGGGCGTCAAGCTCGCCCGAACAACCCCCTGACGAAGCTCTCAAGCACCGTTTAAACGTCGCGAAATTCGAGCAATCATTACTCAAGAGGCGAACCCGCCGGTATCTCTTGGCGGCGGTGTCGGTCAGCTTCCCGACGACGAGAAACGAACCCCTGGACTCGTTCGCCGGGTCACGCCTCCCTCGGGGTGGAAGGGCGGTGGTTCGTTCGTCTCGCGGCTCCTCGATACAGATAAGTCATGCTCGTCATTTTTCATTGTCCGCTTTCAACGGTCGGACGAAGCCAGAGAACGACAGAGAGAGAAAGAGAGAGAGAGAGACACGAGATACGCGAGAGACGGAGTGTTTAGTAGCGTCGCGTACTCTAAAACTGGACTTTTTCCACGGTCGCGAGTTTTATCTCGCGCTTCCACCCCTTAATTTGATTAATCGTGGAGGATCTTGACCCTCCTGTTCGGCATTAATCACCTTCCGGTCGTATGCATACATGGCCGCGGCATTAAAGCGGACGTGAATGAGAGCTGACTGCCATTTGTTACGCGACCGCTTGTTTAGAGAAGCTTTACACACTCGACCGGCTCTTGCCTCTTTCGTGCTCAAGCGGATATTAATGGCGGATTAATTCGGCGAAGACGATCGAGTTCGCTCGCCTTTTCTAAGCCACTCCTCGCTGTCTTCGAGCTTCTTCTTTTTCTTTCCATCTTTCCTTTTTTTCTTTTTCTTGTTGTCGTTTGGCTCGAGTTCGAAGGGTCGAAGGGTGAGGACGATTCTTCTCGCGGATGACGAGCTCGTTTCTGGTTTCGTTCCGTGATCCCCGAGGGATGAATAAATCTCGTTCATTCCGAGTTAATTTCGTGATTTATTGGAGAGGATGCATTGAAGAGGTACAAGTAAGTGTATTGCGAGATTGTTAACTAAGAAACGTGTTACAGCAGCGTGACGATTAATAATCTTTAAATGTAGAATCAGAGTTCGCTTTTTATAAATTTCAAGGAAATTGTAGGTTTTTTCTTTTTTCTTGTCATCCAGGTGGAAGGTGAAAATGAGGTCTCTCATTTTCAAAGGACGAATAAATTTCCTTTCTTGATTCATTGAAAATGTGTACATACATGTGTACACATGATAAAAAACGGTGCAATTCCTAATTGAGAATTCTTTTCAGAAATATTCGAATAACGAACAAAAAATAATCGCGATAGAATTTAATGGACATATAAAAGTTGGAAATAATTTCTTTCATTTTATTCATTTTCACGAACTCGTCGAATGGAAAATTGGAAAACCTTTCTGACAAGTTGACTCGTCATCCCCCGGTTGGAGGATTCAGAAACAAGTTAGTATACATATTAAGAGATTTCACTGGAAAAAGTTTCCGTGTCAATAGACGTGCTAAACGTTCGTTCTGGTTTCAAGTTCTATCGGGGGCCCCTTCGGCACGAGGGCTGAAGTCTCTTGATTTACTGGCTGTTTATACCCTTTCCAACCCCAACGTCTGCATTATAACCGTATTTATACTAATAACACCGCCTGATCTTTAGCAACGTTCACTGGCCCGACCGTGATTTACTACGTGGAAAAAATAAACCAGGGTCGAAGAAGGTTGCAATGGTAAAATGTCGATCGTAAAATTTCGACTCCAGCGACGCTAAACAAAACCCCGTCTCTCGAGAGATCGAACCCTCTTTCGGACTACCCCTCGTGACTGCTCGTACCTTCCTAGTGATAATTGAACGTTAACCAACGTAAAATCGTGAAATATGAAATATAAATGTGACAAACAGTCACGTTACGTGTGAGAAAATAAATCGGTATTGTCAGGGTTAAATGTATCTCGTTAAGAATAGCTTTCACCAAAGTGAAACAGGCAAGGCTCTGTTAAAAAATTATGTACGAAGCTATAGTTTATTACAGTCGTAGTTAACACATTGGGAATCACAGTCTTACTACGGCCAATTGTTGAGTGCGGCAGACTGTGATTACGTTTTTGAAAATACTGGACGTTGTATGCGGGAAACTGAGATCGCAGTCTTAGAGTTCTTTATTAAAACGTTTGAATTTTTGTCCTGACATCTATTGATATTTCGCTTCGAGTTACGTTTAAAATTTTTTCATAAGAAACATTATGATAATATAGAAGCGTAAATACATATTTAAATATGATAGTATACAATAATATAAATATAATGATGTAGAAATGTTACGTTTTTTAATAAGAAATATTAAAAAATCAACACATCTGGAATGCATATATTCTTACGTAAAAAAGACATTTTTTTTTTCTTGGATTTTTAGTTTACCAATTTGAAATCCATCAGTTTTGCCTTGAAATTTCTTCGGTATGCATGTATCCATATTTTGTCTATTTTTTTATAATAATTATTCAAATCTTTATCGGTACGAAAATGGACCCTGACGAAAGTAATTTAGAACGATACCATTCTTTAGCAAAATATTGATTTTTTTATACGTATGTCGTGTATATTTTTATGTGTATATGGTAACTAAAACTAAATGAAATGATCTCGAAAAACGTATCGGAAGTGCAAATATTTCTTTCAAAAAATTAGGAGTTTATGAAGGTATATGCAATTTTTATTCAATTTTTTGCTATTCTTTTCTGCGCGGATATGCCTGCTCCACGTGTTTGCGCAGCCCAAACCCCACCCGCATAAGATGTGTTAAACGCGTTTCAGTTTCGTGCATAATAACAAAGTGTTTAAATTCGTGTAACTTTGCGAGAAAGAAAGAATCGTGCAGAATTTCACCTACCGCTTATTTTGAAATATAATTTCAAATTTCATTCAAATTCCTTTTCTCGTTACGAAACAAAGTAAGAGAGGAAATCAAAGTTTACAAATTCAAAGTTTCAAAATGACCGTGTAAGAAGAACTCTTCTTTTAGAAGTTGGCGTGTTTTTACTTGAAGAGATAATTCGCGTGCGATATTTATTAATCATTTGCCCTCGACGAAATTTTTTTTTGTATCATCTACCAAGCAGTTTATAATTTAAGAAGCATCGCTTAAACAAAATGATACAGCATTGGAACTAATCACTCAAATGGTATTTAACACAAGGTTCCGAATTTTGACTATATCTTTCCAACGTGTGATATCGCTTTAAATTTGAAGCAATCGTCAACGTGTATTGAGGGTTTGCTAGAACAAATATAACATACAATATATATATATATATATAAAACGTACAAGAAAAATAATATCCTCCTTTGATAAATAATATTTTTTAAACTTGCGTAAGAAGCGATAAAAAGTCTAGTTTATGTGAATTATTGAGTGTCAATTGTCTCGAGACAAATTCTTTTCCTCTTCTTACGTCGTTATTATTATAGCTTTCACAGGTGTCTGTTCAGATATCGTGCTACAAAACACCAAATGTATGCGTTCATTATAATTATCAGCAAATTATAAAAAGAGAAAGTCCGAGCTGTTGGCTAGGTTTGAATCGAGTCCAAATGGTTAATAATATGTCCGAACTTCTCATCTCTTCTCTTTTCCCAAAAATGAAACAAATATCCACGAACGATGCCAACAAACAAGATTGTCGTTGACACGGCAAATCCTTCACGTGACGCACCAACGTAAACGTCACCTCGGCCGAAATCACGGAGAAACGGCAACCTTCGTCCACATCGTGAATCATTCACGGAGGAACCCCGGGAGGCACAGCAAACGACCATCAAAGACGTGACCTAAGCTCCGCTGCCAGGTTAGGCACTATTAAGGATCGAAATTCTGGTCAATTCTGTCGGAGATATTCGTGGCAGGTGAGTCAGGGTTGAAATTGCAACAGGAGAACGTGCAGGAGAAGCTTCCTCTCGGAGCTGGCGTGGATCGTCGCCCGCCTGGAGGCAGAGGGTTCTCGCTTGTGCGAGAGGAACTCGGTACAACCGGCACAGTCCAGCTTCACCAACGTTATAGGCCGTCCCTAGAGTGCAACTATGCCTTTGGCTTTGATGTTAGCCCGCCGGTGGAGTCGCGTGATGGCGAGCTGCCGTTCTACGGCGACTAATAGGTGAAACCTACCTGCATGCGTACATTGGCACACGTACACACGTGCAGATAGAGGGATGGGATGCTAGCATTATCGGGAAGTTCGAGAGAGAGAGAGAGAGAGAGAGAGAGAGAGAAGCGGATGGAAGCGCGAATCGAAGGCTGACCGCCAGAAGGTAGTAGCTTCGACTACCGGTAACCGGGGGTTAACGGAGAGAGCGGATCGACAGGATCCGGATGCTCCGTGGATGCCTTACGGCTAGCCGGACACGTATCCACTGATTCGGCATATCGCGAAATGCAATTATCGTGGCGGATTGAACGGACTCGAATTACCGGACGGTTGTGACGATCGGCGCCGCCATTCGAGATTGCCACCGATATACCCGTTTTCATCGTTTCGCGTGGCTTTTTACGCGGGTGTTTTTTTTTCTCTCAGGGGGAGAACACGCGAGAGGGTTGAAGAACGTTAGGGATATTGGCAGTTTCGGCTGACGTTGATGGTTATCGGTTGCTTTCAATTTTTTCGCCGTAGGTGGAAATTTCCAGGCGAACGGTGCTCCTCCCGCTAGCGTGTTCTGTTGATGACACTGAAATTGGAATTTTCGAGCCGTTTATATAGTATTTAGTTTGTGATACGTGCTTACATTGCAATTCCTAGAAAGTAGTAATTGTAATGAAATACACCAAATATTGATCCGTGATCTTTCCCTCTTGAAGGACCGATCGAATGATTCAAAGACATTTATATACTTAATTATCGATCTTCTTCTTTCACAAGTATGTCTCCAACTCGATTTATGTTTCTAACGATTCAACAGAGCGGAACAGGCGATTGAGTCATTAGACGATGGTCGAGAGGAAATCGGTAAATCAGCAGGGCCTCGAAGGACGTCTGCGAGGGTGGAGGAGACAGTGTGTGCGCAGAGGTGGACGCAGGGAAGGAGCCAGCATCTCCAGTAACAGGATGTAATTATGATCGGTGAGATACGTCACGCGTAACCCCCGTATTGACGTCCACAAATCACGATGCACGGCCGGTATCTCGCCGGCTCCGGGCTCGATCCTCAAACTCGAACGGTCTTAACGCTGACACTAAATCCAAAATTATGTACGCGTCCGCCACGTACGTCGACACGGATCCCACAGTCTCAGCAACTAACGTATCGACGTCGAAAAACCTTCCAGTCGATCGCCATCAATTTTTGATACTCTTTAAAGTTTCATCGCGCGTGAATAGTGTCGCGAATAATACGAAGAATACGAAGAATAAAAGTTGGGAAAATTGTTTTGCATGTAGGATAAAAAGAATTTTTTTATGTAGTTATTTGTTATATGTTACGTAAATTAATATATCATACAATATATAACAAATTTGTTATGTAAATTATAAATTGATATATGAGTAAGTTCTTAATATATTAATCATAATAATATTATTAATAATTAATTATATTATTAACGGCAGATTTTTATACAAGTTCAGTTTTTTGAAAATATTAGAACTTTAATAGAACATTGAATTTTGGAGAGAAACAATTTGAATATTTTACGTGTTTCTTCATATTACGTGCGTTTAATGTTGTGTAATTTTGCACTTTGAAATTTTCCACAAACGCACAAAAATCCGCATTCTATTGATGAACAATAATTACAAACTCTTAATTACTAATTAGCAAATTATTGTATCAGAGGGTTCTGTGACATCCTCTCCACTCTGTCATTTTCATATTTCATTTCTCAAGATGCAGCTACTTGAATTTCCCTCATCTCAGCTTTATTCGCTTCGAAAACCATGAAAAAGAGATTCCAACTAACAAGGACGAAATTGATAAAATTTGACATAAGTTGGTCAGTTTTCAAAAAAATATATGATCCGTATTGTTTTTTTATCGTCGAAGGGGAAACTACCCTCAAAGTGCGAACGCGAAATTAGCATATTTTGTCAAATATCTCGGAAATTATTGAAGATATAGTTTTTATGTAAATTGATCGACAAAATTTAACGATGTATACCATTTTGCGAGAAAACCATTTGTTTAAACAATATATTGAAAAAAAACCCGTATTTTTCGTAACTTCTTCCAAACATTCGAATGTTAACACTTTAATGGCCGCTCACGCAACATGTGTGCGATGCTACCTCCGAAGGTTATTGGCCGGTACCACACTCTCTGTGTGATGAACGTAAATTTGTTGTATTAAATATGTTGTTATGGTTGTCGTTGTTTTTTTTTGTGTGTATGTTCGCACATGTTGAATTATTTCGTGAATTTACATAAAGTTTTTTTTAACCCCTTTCCGTGCCATTTAGCTCGACGAAACTCGGGCCCAAGCGGTAGGCGTCAAAACTAATCAGACTGATGCTCGAGAACAGTCACAATGCGAGCCGAAATGTAAATACCTGTGATATAGTCAGTTTTACGCGTCAGTTTACTGCTGTTGTGGAAGTAAACTCTAATCCTTTTTTCCTTTTATAGATATTATAAATATATTATATTTTGTAATAGATGACATTGTTGATTGTTTCGAAATTATGTTTCATGAATAAATAATGCTTCAATAGAAATTCAAGCGTTTTCAAATGTGATTTTGTCCTAGGGAATGTAATAATACTTATTAATTATAAATTATAAGAATCGCGACTAACTCTCGTGGCGTACCGATAGGAACTAACGATTATTATATTCGAATAACGATCAATTACGATCATTATATTACGATATTTATGTTTGGCCCTCGAATTTCTGTTCACGAGCCTGGCTCGTGATATTCATGTTTGGGCCAAAATCTTCATCACGAGTCAGACTCGTTAAAGCACGGGAAGGGGGAGTAAATTAATTCTTTAAAAATATTGCCGGCCCCTTGGCGACGTTTGACTGCGTATACGTGCGGCCATTAACACTAGAACTACCAACAGTTAAAACGAAGTTATTTCTACCAAAATTATTTTGATGTTTAATAAATAAAAATAAAATAAAATTCATTATATTATTTCTTTAGTTATCACTGTAAAAGTCATTGCATCGTTGCGGGGAAAAAATTGTAACATGAAATAGAAATTTTAAAATAAAATTGTATAATTGTCATTTTGACTGGTGTGGTAGTTCTAGTGTTAAAGTGTTAATAAATTTTCTTGAACATTTGTTCAAAACTACATATGTTCAACGGATATTGTGATTTTCGTGTTACTAAAAAAATTCACTCGAAGCAGATTGAGAAGGTCAGCGACGAAGCAACAAAATCCCGATCGCTTTGCTAATTTATCGGAAATCTCGCGATATTCAAATGTTTACTACGAACGCGTTACGAACTGGACACGGTGTCGCGTAACGCGGGGAAACGTTATCACTCAACTGCCCCCCGATGCATTGTTTGTAACCGAGCTCGCGTTCTGCGTAACGTCACAGAGGACGCGCGGCATATAATCTAATCGAAATGCACGTTGGCAGCGGCAATGCCATCACCGCTTAATTTAAACCCCCCCGCGTTCCGTTTAACGACTGCGCTTTTCGTTTAAAATTAGACGCGCTAACGGCGCGCCGTCAGTACCGAACGATTCATCGCTCGGCCGAAATTGTTTCCAGGAGAAATATTTAGCTAGAGGAGATCGGCCGCCGATGTGTATACGCACCGGCGTCGATGAGAATTTTATTGGCCATATTGAAAGCTCGAGAGCACCGAACGTGAAATATGGCGATCGCAGCGGAAGTGGAACGGCGACAGTCGCAACCGGTGCGATCGGTCGGCTCTATCCGTTTCCGGAAGTCGGAAACCGGAATTTATTTTTCTCTTTTTTCTTTTTTTCTTTTCCTTTTCACCGCGGCGAACACGAAACAGCACGGTTCGCCATTTAAACCTGCAATTAGAAATTAACAAGGGAAAAGGAAGCAAGGGAGGAGAAACTGAGCGAAACGGGGAAACAAGTTGTCCCCTTTCACTTTCTGCGGTTTCGATTTTTCATCCTGTGTAATTTTTTTTTTTTTTTTTTTACGTTCTCCGCATCTCGCACCTCGATTCCTTCCCTCGAGTCGGGCGAATTTCTCTCGTGTAGCGTTGAAATTCACAATGTTTCGCTTCAAAGGTGGAGTTTCATTGCGAAGACTTCCGATAGTTTTCATCCCGATTCCGGAAAATGTTTCAAAATGTTTCGTACAACTCGTATTCTACGTAATTTCTCCAAATATTCTTCGGGAAATGCGGAGCGTTACGAAAAGATTCGATCGAAAATGCAAATGATCGTTTAAGTCGTGCAACGAAGCGAAAGGAAAGTCAGTCGAAATTTTCATCAGAGAGAATTTTAACCGCGATCGTCAATAATAATGTTAAACGCGTTAAACTGAAAGTCGAGGTCAATATAGTAAACGGACTTGGATGCTAGTGGATTCAATAAAAAACCCCGAGGCTAAAGACACGATTCTGAAACGGAGCGAACGTTCCTTCCAAGAACGGGCAAACACTCGTGAATAACAATGTAGGTCCGAACGGCAACCATATGTCGCCTCGCGCATAATACAAAACCGTCCTGCGAAGAGCTGCTGCTACGTCTTGACCCAATTCGTTCCGTCTGGGTAACTGACCTAGCCTAACCGCCGCTCACTTCCCTTTTCTCCCGGCTTCACACAAACCCTTCGCCCCATCAAAGGAGACATCATCGATCGAGCAAGTATTTCCTCGAGTCTCTCAGCCTCGAAGATTCATTTCAATATGGTCGCGTTACGTTGAAAATAATTTCGTTTATGATTTCCTTTTTTCTTTTATGTTTCTCTTTTTTATGATTTTAATTTCAATTTCAATTTCTCTGGTAAAAATTAAATCGATATTTCCACCGAACGAAAAAACGTTACGTTAGCTATTTCGCTAGTTGAAAAAGAAAAAGAGTTTCAATGTCGTGTCGCAAATAGAAAGCAAATGTTCCAAATTCAACGTATACATCGAACCAGGATTGTCATTATCAGATAATGAAAAGAATTTTATCAAACGACGTGAATAACATTCGTCAAACGTTTCAGGATGTTCTACGATGAGAATTAAATTACTTGTAAAAATGGAAATTTCCAATTTTGAAATTATCGTTGAAAAGAAATCGAACGTCCGCGACTTTTTGCGTTTAAGTCAGAGGTAATCGTCAGAAAAAATCCATCTTCCAGCCGCAAAACGGTTGGCAATCATTTTCCTGCACATCGCCGAAAACCAATTTCAACCAATCGGGCACCGTTTGTCAGGCGAATAATAACCGTGAAGAGCCGGGCATAACCGGCGAGGCCGTACCCCCACGAGGACAGACCATAATTTCAGCAGCCGTGATACCCTGTCAGAAAAACGAGGAAAAGGAAACGCGTGGAGGGTTGTGTGGTGTGCGGGGCACACCGCAACGAGACACGAATAACAACGTGTCTCGATCCGACACCGTATAATTCGATTCGGCGATGTAGGACGAATCGTCGAGCGTGTCAACTCGCTCATAGAGAAAGCTTCGACCGCTCGCGGCTAACCGGCGGCGACGCAACGATTTTCACACGATCTATGAACGGCGCTGTATGCGCGTACACGCGCACGCGCGAGCGTTTACTCGCCTCGGCAACGCGTTCCCTGTT
Source organism: Tetragonula carbonaria (assembly GCA_032399595.1). Classification (NCBI taxonomy): domain Eukaryota; kingdom Metazoa; phylum Arthropoda; class Insecta; order Hymenoptera; family Apidae; genus Tetragonula; species Tetragonula carbonaria. Next base: position 8,880,443 of record JAUCRC010000003.1, read on the forward strand.
CGAATTATGCGCTTACACGCTTCCGGTTTCAATTGAGCGTCGTGTGGAATCGTCGAGGGCTAGAATTGGCGCGAAAGAGGGTGGGGGGAGTTTGAAGTTGCCACCGAGGGATGGCGAAGAGGGACAGAATAAGAATTACGAGAGGAGAGAATGAAACGCAAGTTGAAGAAAACGGAGGAAAGAGAATACAACTGAGAGTAGAGTCATTAGGGTGAAAAAGAAGTATTATTGTATTTAGAGTTGAATTGAATCGTCAGTTCGTGACTCTGGAAAAATTCGAACTGTTAAATTTCCGATGAATTCCTCCTCTTTGCCTTTAAATTATTTTTTTTTCTTTTTACTGTTTTTTTTTTTTTTTCTAAATCAGAGAACAACGATCTGATTCGAAGTGATTCCGAAGATCATGCGCGAAGTAATTACAAGGAATTATTATTCGAAGCTAAATACGTATAATCGCACGAAGGATAAACGGACAGGGGGGAGAGTAGATAACGTTATATATTATTCAGAGAAACAATAATTTATAGGAGGGAGGAGATCGCCAATGCCAAGTGCCTAATCGCACGTAAAAGACGATTTATTAAATGACGATTCGAATAACTGCGGGAAAGTCATCAAAAGGGATTGACAAAGGATTGATAAAGGATCGTATGTGATAAATCACGCATGTGATAGGAGGGAATGAAAATTACACGAGACGAATTAAAACTAGAAACGCTAATAATGCGGTAAGGTAAGTGACGCACGCGAGCGAAGAAAAGCGATGCAGGAAAAACACAAAGGAGACAGGGAGAAGAAGAAACGAACGGTCGTAGAAACGTACCAGGTGGAAGCGAAAGAGAGAAAGAAGGAGAGAGAGAGAGAGAGAGAGAGACGAACGTTTTCGCGACAATAGGCAGGATGTGCGAAGGGTTACCATTGCAAATCACAATGGTGACCGCAAAACGCGAATGACAGGTTGAATAGACTCGGCTAGAGCAGCGTGCCTCGCCGCTAGCACTATTATTACCGGCATCTTTTTCTCCTTTATTCAGTCGGTTCTGTGGGAAAACGGGCGAGGGGTGAGTTCTTTAATTCGTCGAGAGAAAAATAAAATACGCCATGAGAGAAGAAAAGAGGAGAAAAGAGGAGCAGAATCGGGAAACGAATACACGCGCAATAAACGTCCCTACAGACGAGTATGTATAGGGAATTTTCTTAAACGCACCGGGAGGAGGAAAAGGAGGAGAAGGAGGAGGCGGAGAACTCGAGTGTTCGATGGCCTGTTTCCAGAGAAAATGAAATTACCGTGCTCGTACAAAGGACACAATCACGCGGAAATGTAGAAGCATTTGTTCGACATAAATGTTTGTAAATTCCTTTAGCCAGCTTCGCATTCTTTTCTGTTGCTCTTTTCTCCTCCGTTTTAAATTGTTCTTTGGGAGCATATAGTGGATTCTACGCACAATGAAATACATGTGTTACGCGGTGCGTGCCACCGTGTACCGTATCAGGCTATCATTGCGAAGATTGGTATCTGCCAGAAATTAAATATCAGTTTAGAAATTAAAATAGCGAGCACTCTCAAAATTCTTCTATTTGTTTCAAGTATGTAAAAAAAGCTATTTAAAATGGAACGTAATCGCAACATGTTTCAAAAAATTTCTCAAGATTGAGAGAGATATGATAAAATATGATGTGAGAAAAAAGAAAAGAAAAAGAATAAGAAACTTTCAAATTCGAAGCACTCTGCTGGTCATTTGCAACGCCATTCGAAATTTATCTAATGAAATTGAGATAGAGTTGCTCACAGGTGCATGCACGATTTCTCACACTGAGAATCGTTCTCGAAGAATCAATAATACAAGGTTAACAAACAAAGTGCGCGCCTACTTTACACGGATCGATAATTATACGTCACGTTGTTGGTATCGGTAGCATATGTAAATGAGACAGAGATTTACATAAGACGATCGACTTTCAGCATAAATTACCGCGGCGTTTAGCCAGCTATACTTGTGACGCGAGCGATACATAATATCCTCTAATGTTCCAGCGAGCGGGTAACATCGCACCCCCGAGGCGACAGTGAAATATGACCGCGCCTCTTTCGTTCGTGCTCACACACGACAGTGCTCTCGAAATACAGAAGAGAGTGGAAAGCTCAGGTGCGGCGACGCTTAATTTGAAACGCTTTCCACGGGAAATTCGATGCTAATCACCGGCTGAAAGTCCGAACACGCCAGACTGGAAAATCCTCCGTGCCGTTTATTAGCGCCGTACTGGCTAATTGCCGACGATGACTTTGCGCGGCAAGGAACCAGGATTCCGCGGAATGCTCCGGATTAAATACCGGGGAATTCTTGCTCGAGATGACTCGAGGGGGAGACTATCACGCGATCGCGCATGCAGAGTCAACGAAAGTAAATTTGATCGCGAGGAGAGATCCTCGAGTGAGAAATGTCATTTCTCGTTAAGGTAAAAGGTAACCTTTACCGTTACCGACGCTTACTATTGTCGTCTTTCACTGTTATTCGGATCTTGCGTTGCGATTCATTCGTTTGGTTAAGGACTAAAGTCGGATCTTCGTGGAGATCACGAAAGTCGTGCAACGCATGTTATGTTTGTCTCGATCAATTCTACAACTACCAGAAAATGAGTAATAAATGAAAGGAAACTGAACTTGTCGTTGTGCTCTTCGAATATCGAATTCAATTAATTCTAGAATTTTTCATGTATTATTTTTCACGTATTATTATTGAAACATTGCATTACTGAATTAAGGTCATGTTCGTACAACAAAAGTTTTATTAAAACTACCTCAAATCGCATATTCTGCAAAGTCTTGTGCCATGGCAATATTGGTGTTGCACTTTCGATTGAAATAAACTTTACATATAATATTTTACTTGTTTTATTTGAGTTTAAATGTACCAGAATGGTAAAAATTATTGAACTTGTTATCGTGCTGTTCAAATCACACATTTCGCAAAGTCCCGTGCTACTTATAGATCGCAGAATATTGATTGTAGCTTAAATTGAAACAAATATTTTTATAATATTTTACGTACAACTTGTTTTATTTGAATTTAAAAATTTATTCTAGACCTAATCCAATGGAAGATCCTAATATTGAAACATCCTACAAAATAGATATACACAATTTTAGGGATATTTTACCAATTTTTCTTTTTTTTTTTTTATGTAAGATATTCATACCCAACGAAACTTCAAAACGCACTTATTTTAATCTTCCTTTCCGTCTTATTTTCGCTTATAGATAAATTCCTTGAATCGTCTATCATTCGTTGAAACAACCGTCTGTTTCTCACTTTCTACATTATCTCCCATTTATACTTTACCATTTTCATTGACTCCTGAGTCTGAGAAGAAGAAAAAAGGAGAAAATACAGTTCGTTCTTCAAAACTTCTCTTGCCATCCGATTAAAATCGCGAAGGAATTCGAATCATCCGGCAAGAAAGAACGAGGAGGCACAGTGAGCCCGACGAGCAAATGAAGTTGCCGTCCGCAACGACAATAATCAGCCGCCGGTAATAAAATGTTCCGTCGCGATAGCTGGTTCCGAGTAACTCAACCGATTCGACGAAAGGGAATTTCACCGTGCGGAAGGCCGAATCGTCTCGTGCACGGCGCTGCGTGCACGGCGAAGGTAAACGACGACGAAAACGGATACGATAATACCTGGTCGCACGCCATCCGCCCGCTTCAACGGGCCACCTCGTGTACATACTACAAGCGCTATATATAAGACACAGCTCGCGCTGTAGGCGCCGCGCGAGGAAAATAGTAAAATCTGACCTTAAAATATTCTGCGGCCATGTATGTACCAGGCAGGTACTCCGCTTGATTACCCAGCAACACGTGCCACGAGATAGAGACCGCGTCTCTATTTGTCAGCCAGACGGCGATATAATGCCTGGAAATCGCCTCGTCGTTAATTCACTGTCCGCCATCACGATAATACGTTGCTTATATACCGCGTCGACGCGATGCTATCCACCAGGTATCACTCGCCACTCCCCCTCACCCCCCTGTCGCACCCGCTCGAAATTGTTCTCTTCCATTTCGCCGTGCAAACGCTGCTGACTACATGATCCTTGATTAAACATCCTTGATATCCGCGTCCCGTGATTTTCGGCAGCCCGGTCGCCGAGAAACAGCTTGCGCACGTTCACCCGTGTTTTCCAACGGAATTTCGTCTAATAGTTTGTAGTTTCACGGGGAGGTTCTATACGCGGAGGTGGATTGTTTGGAAAGTTCTCCCTCTCTCTCTCTGTCTCTCTCTCTCTCTCTCTTTCTCTCTGTAGTGAAATTTAACTCGCTGCGATCCGAGTCGAGCGTTATGCATCTAATTCTATTTGAATTTTGCTGGAGTTTGTTCCAGAAGAAGCGCAGACTCGACCAGTAAGTTTTTCAAAGTTGCGCAAACGACTTTGAATTCGGATCTGGTTCACGATTTCGAATGATACGAAACGTTCGTATATTTTAATTAATTCTTTATGTATTAATTAAAATGTACACAATTTTAATTAATTCTTTATTTATTAATTCTTTATGTATTATTGTGTACATATATATATATATGCATAATTAAATATATATATATATAAAATTATGCATATATTATATATTTTATGCATATGAGTATGTATATTTTTTATGTATATATGTATATATATAATAATCTTTTTAAGATGATTTTATATATATAATAATATATATAATAATCTTTTTATACATAATAATATATATATAAGTATATATATAATATTTAAATATATATAATATTTAGTATATTTAGTATATATATAATATTATTATATATAATAGTATATATATAATAATCTTTTTAAGATGATTTTCAAGCTTCTAAAAAAAAAAAGAAATACACATAGATTTTCCAAAAAGCGAAAAGAAACAAGAAGAAAGAAGAAAGAAGAATTATCAAATCAAATTTATAAAATACGACATACATACTATCTGTCATAAATTTTTAATTATTTCTTTTTTGTATAAATAATTACGGTAATTTGTTTAAACACTTATCGTGTTTCATTAGTACGAAGCTATCTGTTTTTGGAATAATCAGGTACTCGAATAGCTCCAACCGAGATTTCATTTACTTATAAGAGAAAAAGAATCAATTATTTACAGCTATTTACAGTAATTCTAAAACTGAGGAACAATCGAGTAAAATTTTTGCACGAACAGCTAACTATAATGATATTGCATCGTATATATCATTAGCTTTCTGTTAGCAAAAATATGTTCTGCAAAAATCGAGACAGATAATAATTATCACCGAGTGTCATTCTCTGATCAAAATACATGAAAGATTATTATTACCCATTTACTCATTGTCGGTCTCCGATTTTATCGAGTACACAAGAGACCATTTACCACAACAGCGATACTAATTTTCCAAGCATCCAAATCGGAAAAGATAAAGACGACTAATAATTCTACCGGACGTGTGAAACGTCCTGTCTAGTAGATTGTCTAGTCGATCTGTAAAGTTAAAGTTCCCCGATGATTTAACAAGAAAACGAGCGATCCATGGAGAAGAATACGGGAAACGAAGGATACGAAGTTTTCAACATGTGCATAGAAACATCGAGCCTGGAATGGAGAGTTGATGGCGAGGATCCGATCGTTAAACGGGCCGATTTTACCCACACTTTGTGGCCCGAATGTGTATAATTTCGCGTTCATTTCCCAGCGCGATATTACTCGGCGTGATAATAGCGATATATCTAGCGTGAGTAATAACTCAGGATTAAAAGCGATTACAGCTATGATGGTGACTAATCGATGGGTGGCTGAAAACTGATCATTAACCTCTCCCTATACCGAACCGACGATTCCACGGACTCGACAGTGCCCGATGATTTACATGTAGGTTTTATTGCTAGCGAGGCCTAAACGCCTCTCCTCCATTCGTTCGTCTTCAACTATATATGTACGTTGCAAAACAAATTCTCCCCGTTTTTTCCCTTTCGTTTCCCGCAAGCAAGTCGACATCACCAAGCCTGTTATTACGAAGAAGAACTAAAATTGGTATAATGGCATGTGACGACGCGGTGGTTGACGAAAAATGTTGGGACACTTGTTACGCAAGAACGTTTTGCGAACATGTTGCGTATGTCGCGGTTATGCGTGATATATCGTTTTATACGTACGGTACAATGCCGTTGAAAAATATGTGAAAACGTTTCGTCGTTTCTGAGAAATTAACCAAAACCATTTGGTATTGATCCATTTGCATGGCAAAGTGAAGTATTTATTTCTGACGAGTAAACGAGAGTCTGCTCTCGATCGTCAAGTTTGAAATAACTCGTGAACAGTGATTGGCCTAAAGAATTTTATGTTTGTCAATCATTAGACTGCGAATTTTTATGAATTAATGGAAAATACACGCAGTGAGAAAAATTGGCTTGAGATAAATTGCAAATTGTAATATTTAACGGATAGACTCATTTTCTGGCCAACTCCCATTTTTTTTTTTTTTACATTACCTTTGTAGAAACATAAAACGTCGGTAATACTGTGATAATCATTAATAGTTAAAGAAAGGAAAATTAAAAAATAATTATATATTAACAGTTCGTATTACTATGTGCACTGAATTTTATTATTAATTAATGTTAATAGTAAACATTTAAATCGAGATTATGAATGTGATGCAAATGGTTCAAGCAACATAAATCAATGAGACGTTAATGGAATATTTTTGCAAACTTATTTCTGCCTTTCTCTAATTAATTATCGACAACCAGCGAGCCGCGACTATAATTCTCCTTTCTGCAATCACTTTTACGACCACACCATTCTCCATGAATTCTCCAGCGAAACAGAAATTCTTTTCTTCGAGCCAAAAAGACTAAACGCCTTCGCAGAACGCTCCAAGATTTATTTGAACTACGCTCGCAACCAGGAAACCTCGTACCAACAATAATATCCTCTAGCTCTCTATTGAGCAGGGGTTTGTCCAATTTCTTTTTATCAACCACGAGAAATATTCCCGGCCAAGATAGCCATCTTGGTTAGCAGCACTATCTGCACGCGATATTTACAAAGAAAATATGTATCTTTCTACATTTAGTATCTAGATAGTTGAGCTAAATTATAGTTTAGTAAAAACCAACCCACATTTCTGCGGTAATAATCGTCGGTGTATCTACGTTTATTTTAATTTTATTAGACTAGATTCAGCTGTGCGTCGGTATCCACGATAGGTTTATCTTATGCAGTCGTTAGTTCGACATAATTGTAAGAACATTGTTACCTGTCTCAAAGGGAGTATAGTACGGTGCAAAAGTTTCAAACTAGATAGTCGGTGGGAATTCTTGGGAGAACGAATATTCGACTCGAATCTAGAAATCTAGAACTCTAGAAATTCGATAATTGAAAACTCTGAAAATTCCAAAGTTTCTACGTTCCCAAAATTCCGAAATCCCAGACATCCAAATTTTCAAAATTCTAGAGTTCCGAAGTTTCGAAGTTCCAAAGTTTCAAAGTCTCGCAGTTTCAAATTTTCAACGTTTCGAAGCTTGAGTATTCCAAAATTAGAACGTTTCAAAATTCCAATGTTCCAAAATTTCAAAGTTTCAAAGAATATTCAAAAGTTACAAGGTTTCAAAGTTTGAATGTTCCAAAGTTTACACGTTCCAAAATTCCGGAGCTTTCTTCAAAATTCCAAGATTCCAAAGTCCCAAAGTTTCAAATTTCCACGTTCCAAAATTCTAAAATTCCAAAATTTCTACGAAAGTCCCAAAATTCCAAAAGTCCGAAGTTTCAAAGTCTCGCAGTTCGAAATTTTCAACGTTTCGAAGCTCGAGTATCCCAAAATTAGAACGTTTCAAAATTTGAATGTTTCAGAATTCCAAAATTCTAGAGCTCCGAAGTTACGAAATTCCAATGTTCCAAAATTTCAAAGTTTCAAAGTTTGAATATTCCAAAGTTACAAGGTTTCAAAGTTTGAATGTTCCAAAGTTTCCACGTTCCAAAGTTCCGGAGTTTTCTTCAAAATTCCAAGATTCCAAAGTCCCAAAGTTTCGAATTTCCACGTTCCAAAATTCTAAAATTCCAAAATTTCCACGAAAATCCCGAAACTCCGAAGTTCCAAACGCCGAGAACTCTGAAATTCGAAAAACTTCTACGTTCCGAAACAATGGTTCTAAAGCGTCAAAATTCGAAATTTCTACGAATCCGTAGATACTTCTGCACAGCCCTGTACCTCTTATATGTACAGCTACGTACAAATGCCGCAAGAAGGTGAATGCCTCCACGGAATACCCGATGATATCGCGAAATAGAAATCGCACAGGGTGTGAATCCGCGCCTCGACGACAGCATTATTGTTCTGTTCGGCGCGCGACTTTGAGTGGTCGTTCGGCATTTAGATAATCAGGATCGCGGGTACTTGGCGATGTGACGGCAATCGCAAATACTTGGAAACGGTTCTGCGAACGATCGCTATGGAGTTGAGCCGCGTTGAAATCGAACGGTCTATGCTAATTCCCGTACTTGCGCGAAATGTGAATTACGGCAAGAGGAAAGCAAGCGGAGCTCGCGCGAATGGAGTGGCAGAGAGAGCAGGTAGACACCGCGTCGACGACATTGAACGATACGAGCGCTCGATTCGAGGGTTGTTAACTTTTTCCAGATCCTCTGACGGTGTATTAGGAGTTTGATAGCTCGAAAACGACTTCGGAAGTCTAGCACCGGCAATTTTCGACTTAAGCGACCTTCGCGTCGATCACTCGTTCGAATCGGTGGATTTAGAATTGGCGACGCGATCCCTAATTTCAACGTCCCGAACACCTAATGTCGGCCATTTCTAATCCGCCGGGGTCCGGCGATGCTAATTTTCGATTTGCTACACGCACTATTATCAATTCTCGATTCGGTAGGCCTGGAATTAGCGATCTCCAATTTGGAGGGTTTGCTAATGCTGATTTCTAATTCAGTGCCTTCGCTGCCGGTAATGTAGGGAACTGAGAATCGGAAAATCACTAGGTCGAATTATTAAGGATACCAGTAGTAAGGACAAATGTTAGAAATATTATCGAGAAAAAAAAAATGAAGAACGAAATCGTAATAATTATCCAAAATTAAAATTCATTTCTAGGTACTTGAATTTTATCTTTTTGTATGTAGAATGTATCTAAATAATTAATGGATCATTACGTTGTGCGTTGACATTTTTGTAATTGTGTAATCTCTTTTATTATCTCATTACGTTTCTAATATCGCAGAGAGATGTACAAATGTATAAATTAAACGTAACTATTAAAATTAAGTATATAAGTTAATAATAACTATTAAAGTTAAAGGGTTAAAGCATCGTGAAAATAATCATCATACGATACTGAAAAGAAGCTTCACAACTTTAATAATTGTAAAAACATTTTAATCGATTTGTCAGTTCTAAACTCAACATATAGTTAATTATTTAACATTATTAACAAATTTAACATTATGTTAACTACTTTTTACTTTTTTTTATAAGAAAAAAAGGAATCTCTTTATTCCATATAATACTCCAATAGTTTTCGAAACATTTTGATTTGTCAGTTCTAATATCTAATGAATAGAAAATGTCACATTGGCTTTCGTACTTTCATAGTTTTTCCTTTAATAAATTATTACGGAAGAAGCTGCCTCTCCGCCCCGAAGAAAACCAAAAGAAAGGACAACATCGGGAAACGAGCAAAAAACGACACGCGGCAGGCCAATATTTTCCGTTTCCTCCGCCGACTTATGGCCAGCCCGCAGTGTCCGGCCATCACGCTTTACAATACGGGAACGAACAGCAGTTGGCGCAATATGAGACACACTGTGAGTCGAGGAGATAACAGTGATTTCATTAGCGCAAATGAACTCGCGTCACGGCGCCCGGCCGCTCGTTCGTCTGATTAAAACTCATAAAACTTTTTGGGCTTGAACCGTTTCGCTTCTCCGCTTTATGTAATATGTGTACACACACACACACACACACACACACACACACACACACACACATAGCTTCTGCTGTACAATCGTATATATGTACGTACGACGGTCTGAATTTTACACAAATTTTGTGAATTTTTTAAATATTTTTAATAGATATTTTATATTTATTATAGAAATATTGTTTACATTTATAATAGATATTTAAGTTTTGTGAAATTCTACTCTAACCGATCCGAATTTCTACTTCTAAGACTACCATACCATACGATGTCATACCAAACCACACCACACCATAGCATACGAATACCATCCCTCCCCACGTCATCCCGGATTTGAAAAAAAGAAAAAGAGACAAAAGTTGCGGCACGAAGATTGCGAATCCTCATCGGACGTGATTTGAATCTTCGTGAATTTTCAATTAGGTGAATTTGAACTGCACGAGGTTCTGTACTTTCAAAACTTTCGCTATAAACGGTCTGAACTTTATGGATTTCCATTGTACGCGAGTCATACCTTGTAAATCCTCGTCGCAAGTAGTCTGAACTTTGTGAACTTTCCACTGCGTTTCGTGAATTCTATTATACACAAATTTTGTGAATTTTTTTTTTATATTTCTAATAGATATTTCACGTTTATTATAGAAATTTTGTTCATATTTATCATAGATATTTAAGTTTTGTGAATTTTACTCTAACCACACGCGCCACCCCATCCCTCCCCCTCCACCTCCTCTTCCTCGAATTTTATACAAATATCCTATCTCGAATTTTGTACAAATTCCTATCTCTGAGAATATATCACTGATCGATGAAGAATCTCGGTAGAAAACTATTTCACGTGGCAAATATACAAAATTGTGTACACGTTGAATAATTTATACATCGTGGAAATGATGAATTACCAAAGTCAAAACGACCAGTTTATAATTTTTGCTGGACATTTTACAGGCGTGTTTTTAAAGGTTTTTCGTAAGGTGTATAAATAAAAGCATATACTCCCCATCGTGTTATAAAATTTTTCTATTTTTTTTTGAACTTCGATATCACCGATGAAATTCTTATGCTTTAATCGTCGATAGTCCTAGCGTTAATAGACACAACGTCAATCGTCTTGAACACTGTTTCTCCTTGAATTTTCACTCACGATTTTCGAACCTCCTCCTCCTCCTCCTTCTCCTCTGGGAAATTAAGTTGATATATACCAGGAGATTGAGTATCGTTCACGAGAAAGAGACGAGTCCGTCCTCGTAAAGGATAGACGAACAGGTTTCTTCCTCGGAATATTCTCGTTTTGCGCCGCGCGATGTTTGCACGTTTCGCGCCTCCAGTCGTTCGTATTCGATTCACGACCGGCGAATTCGATTCTGCATTCTGATTAGAACGTTTCGTTTTACGCCGGAGTTAGCGGTTCTGCCCACTCCCATTCGAACCGTTTCCATCGAGTAAACGCTGTACACCGCGGAAATGTATTTCATTGTATTTTATTATCTCTCGGAGGGGATTTTTGCTCGGAGGGAAAATTATACGAGAAACGTAAAAAAACACGTTGTTACACACACACACACACACAGAGAGAGTTATAGAAGTTTCAAAGAACTCGTGGAAAAGTCTTCGGCTGGTAAATACAAATATTACGCGTCATTTCCCGGCTTCTTGGAAAAGAAAAAAAAAACCTCACGGTTGTATAATTTCGATTGAGTACTTCGCAAAGTCGGGAATAATGGACGATAAAAGAAATTTCGATGTCGAGCCGCAGACGCGAATATCGATTTAGTCATCGATTTAGTTGACAGCGCCTGCTGGTAGACTGCAAAGTTATTTTCCTTTCTAGCGGAATCCCAGCTTCGATGATCGTTCGTGTTTTAACAGCACGAGAGATCGAGCGCTCGTAAAACTCTCCTCGTCGTGGCCTTATTCGTCAAGCTTCGCCTCTTGCTCTTGCGCAACACCTTTCAACCGTGGATCAGGCTTTATCATTATCACCGATGACTATAAAAAATCCAATGTTAGCTGGGTGGACGTAATAAAAAAAGAAACAGGAAACGAAAGTTATCTTCGAACAGACTCGAATGATTAAACGTCCTCGTAAATAGAACATTGCAGATTTCTGCTGATCTTCTAACTTCGACGCTATAGCTCGTGATTAAACAGACGGATTGTGAAACTAGAATTCGTCGAATTTATTTCCACATTTTTCGCAAAAGTTCGCTTTCTTTATTATATTATTATTCAATCTTTTCTTACTGTTTGTAATTTCAATTTTCTGATTATAATTTAGTCGTTGGTAATTCCAGTGTTGACGCGATATAAAATAATTATCAATTTAGCGAGTGAGCGACCAAATCAGATCCGAAGAAAGAAAAAAAAAAATGACGTTAACAAAATTTCGCGAAAGCCAAAGACGATGCTCTCTGAATTGACGAAACACGAAAATACAATTTCCACATTAAAAAAAAAAAGTCACGTAGTCTTTAAATTACAGATTGAGCAACGTTCGATCGATCGATCGATCGTGACCTCTGATTACGAAATAGTCAGTGTTCACAAGAAGTTCGTTGCACGTTCGCTGGAGAAGAGAAGTCGCGAAGGAACAGCGACCGTATAAATTAAGGAAAACGCGACGTTTTCTCCTTTATCTCGGGGCGGCGTGATAAAATTTTATGGAAAGTTCATTTGCAAATGGCTTGAAACAGAAACTGCCCGGCCGTGACGTTGGAAATAAGAAAGAGACGAGGGTCGGTCGCTGAAGTGAACAGGGAGAAGGAAAGGAATAGAATAGACCGAGCGCTGCCCGAAACCGCGTGAAACACTTTGAATAATTTCGCTATTCAAAGTCGTCGCTGGTAAGGATTTTATATTTCTCGCGGTTGCTGCACCGAAACTGCATCCACGGTGCCAGCCAGACCGTCTGCATTTTTCCGGGCTCTTATGTAGGCGTTTCTAGATGAGATTCGGCCACGCTGGAAACCAAGCTTCGAAAATATCGCATCGTCGCGGTATGATCACGGCCACAATAAAACAGAGATCGCTGCCGGATTCTCCTCCGTCGCCGATTCGATTAACGTCACTCCTCCGGTTCGTGATTTTATCGTGATTTCTCGATCAAGAAAAAGAAAAGAAGAGAAGAAAAAAACAAAAAAGAAGTGGCATCGAGCTGCGAAGCAAACACGAGAAACTTTCAAATTGTCGAGCATCAAATTAAATCTTGGAAACACGTGGCAATTTCGAACCTTTCGAACTTTGAGAAATTCGAAAGCTTTCTAAGCTTTCGGATTTTCGAAACATTTCGAGCTCCCGAATTTTCGGATGATTCGATGATTTTCAAGTTTCCAGGTTTCTCGAAATATCTGGATTATCCTCCGATCTCTCGAATCGTTAAATATCAAATTGAATTTTCAAACTCAAATCCGTGAGAATTTCGAAATCTAAAATATTCAATTTCTGAATGTTCGACCCATTGAAGTTTTCAAATTTTCGAACGTATGATTTTCTGAACTTTAAACATTTAATTATCCCAATTTCCAGATATTTGAATATTCAAATTTTCAAATATTTGACGCCCTGAATTTCTAAACTTTCGAATATCCAAATTTCCAACTACTCAGCGCTCTAAGATTTCAAATTTTTAAATATTCAATTCTTGAGTATTCAGCTTTCAAAAGTTTTCGAAATTTCTGAGCTCTCGAATTTCCAAATATTTGTCTCTCTAAACTTTCACAAATTTCTGAACAACCAAATTCTCGACAATCTAAATTGGCAAACTTTCGAATACATCCAAATTTCCAATAATCCAACTCTCTGAGCTTTCGAGTTTCTAAATATTCAATTCCTCCAATCCTCCGAACGTCCAGATTTCGAAATTTTCAATTTCCCAATTCTTTCAAATATTCCCTAAAAAAAATCCATTGTCCTCATAATCAGAACGAATTTGCTTATCGATCGCGAGAAAAAGCGGATCCCTCGAATGTTTTTTTCGTAGGTATGATATCTCGAGGTAATTAACCGTGCCAGAAATGGTGGCCTTCTCCCCTTTGGAAGCTCACAGCGTCCGCCAGTGGGATAGGTCAGCACGCCCTTTTACGCGTGTTAATGCCATATTACCTTCTTCTACGGTTAATGGATCATTCCGTTATCCAGGCGGTATTTTGTCGTACACGCCTAGGACACGTAAGTACATGGTATAATACCTGAACACGACGTGGCTCTATGTAAAATACGCTTAATTGGCATATATTTCGAGGGGAGTAGCTTCGGTAGCCGGTGTTCGATAAGGAAGATTGTGGTCGAGCCCTCGCAAAGTCCTTGGCAAACACCGAAGGGAAAGATATTAATGAATAATGCAAGGTGTTCCGTTTCGTTTCGTATTTTTGCATGCATTCGAGAAAGCTCGGACCAAAAATTGCTGGACGAAATTAATTGTCCAGTGAAATCTAACGATTGAAATTATATGTCGTCGAATGATATAGAGATTGTTCCAACAGATTTATTCATCATCGATCGTCGTCTATATCACGAGTTGATTGTTAAACAACGTGATTAATAATCAACTTGGTAAAACATTTATGTGAACTTTGTTCCTTTCACTTTATCGCGGCAGCTTCGTCGTTCACCCTTGACTGAGATATTGAAACTGGAATATGAATATCTTAATAATTACATATTAACACTTTACCGACCGATAGCGGTAAGTAATAGACGATTAATAGGTTACCGGTCGGTAAAGTGTTAATATCGTATAATAATATATTTATATATATTAATATACGATATTACCAGTCGGTAAAGTGTTAAAATATATAAATATATTATTATACGATATCAACACTATACCGACCGATAGCGGTAAGTAATAGACGATTAATAGGCTACCGGTTAAGTTAATACAAAAATTAACTCTGAATACATGATTAACAAATTATAATCTATCACTGACAATGAAATCACTCACGATCCAATTCCATAGAATAGAAATTACAAGAATGTTCTCCTACGCTGAAAACGTGAACAATCATTCTGTGAACAGAAACAACGAACGCGTGTATCCTTAATATTTCAAATCACCCTCTGCAACTCTCTCTCTCTCTCTCTCTCTCTCTCTCTCTCTCTCTCTCTGCGAAACAGAAATGTCGCTCCAAAAATTTTCCCAACACCAGAAACTAAATCCGGAAACTACCACGAAAAATACTGATAGAAACCATCAGAGAGATGCTCGACTCGAAGCGACTCGGGGCGGGTCATCGACGTACGGAGAGAATCGGCGAGCGATATTCCGCGTCAGCTCGATGAAAATGAAATCGCGTCGGTCGAGTTCTTCGTGCAATTTCGTTGGAGCGAACGAGCCTGGCAATCGCTCGCTCCCCTCACGCGCCATCACCACTCGCACACCACCCCTCTTTCGTTTCTCTGTTATCGCGATAACTCGTCCGCGATCCTAATTGAAACCGCGAAACCTAATTCCCGAGAGTGTCCAATATAGGTCCCCTCCAGGCAGCGTAACCGTTCAACGGGTCAATATATACATCAACGTTTCACCAGCTCTCTCTCTCTCTCTCTCTCAACTCTCTCTATCGCCTTCTGGTACATAGTTCTCTGTGCTCTCGCCACGTTTCGCGTGGACCCTTCGCGAATATATTCCACGGTTTACTTTATTTGCTTTCATTAAGCGGCGCACGCTGGCTGACGGCCGCGATTAACCGAACCCTTCCGCGCAATTAAAAATGGATACGCGGCTCTCGCATAAAAATAGAACGACTCGATGGGAGAAACGCCGTGAACGAGAGCCACGGGATAAATTGTACAGTTACAAACGTTCTCGGGCTGGAGTTTTAACTTAACCGAGTTGGTTCGGCGCCGATTTTTCAACAAAGCGTTATGTTTGCGTTATTTTCTTGCTGGAATTGTTGGCTGCAGTTTAAAGACGTTTGTCTTGAGGTAGTTTCAAGGCACGCGAGTTCGCAAATATTCAGTGTTAGAATGTTGCACGTTTTGATTGCTGTACGTGTTGATTGATAATTCAATATATTGCTGCGTATTATTAATATAATATATCAATGTGATTATAATTTGCATTATTATATGTAATAATTAACGTAGGTATATTATTGTAACTGAAATAGATTAGTATATTGTTTCTCATGATCTTCCCATGATCTTAAGTATCTTTTTTGATATAAGATACAATTCAGTTTTAAGATATATTCTTCCCCTATGTAAAGTGAGAATACCAGGAGTTCATGTATGGAGTTATATGTAAGTATGATTTAAAACATAACATCTTTTCCCCCTGTATTATAAATAAATCCTTTTTCCCTTGTGTTCTAAATAATTCTACAACAAATTCGAAAAAATTTACAGAAAAAAATTTGCGTAGAGAGTATTCGTACACTCGATGAAAAATTGTCGATACTTTTATAAACCCTTATAACTTTAGCACATAAAGAAAAAATAGCACAACAAATTTTAAAGGATATTTTTGTAAATAGGGGTACTGATTTGAAATAAATTAAAAATTAACTTCATTGAAAATCAGGCATAAAATATAATCAAATATTTAGGAAATTAATAATAATATTATTAATTTCAATTAAAAATAAATTTTCTTAATGACAATTTTTTAATTTTGGATTACAAATAAATTATAACTCGAACAAAATAAGACCGTGGCGGACTTGATAACGGATTTGGATGAATTCATCCTCGACTATTATCATTGTTACCTATGCACACTCTTCTGCATTAACGCTAATCAAAGTAAGTCAAAGAGCAAGAAAATATTATTTACAAATAGAAACAGAGATAAAAAACGCAAGCTTCGATTCGTACATTTTACCAAAAAAAAGAAACATCACTCGTCTGAAAATACACTGTTACAAAATTATCGGTCAATCTCGATCACTTTGGTAATTCTGGTGTTGAAGAGACGCGGCGACGCGTCTCCTTCGGAACAACCTTCATTTGCATCCGAGGCATAATCACCGATGCTACCGGTATAATAATTATCGAGACGTCGACCGCGAAAGGGCATATAGATACTTGGAACGTTGCGTAAAAGTTGCGTATCCCCGATAAAGATCCGTTGGAGTGCGTGTGCCCCACGGGAACCCTCTGCCCCCTAACTGTTGTCGCATGCGTGCGTGACGCACGCGGAACCGACTCCTTCTCACCACGAGTGCCACGCTGCATCAACGTTATACTGCTCGCACGCATACTGACCTTCGCCAATGACGAGCCACCGCTACTCATGGAAATTACGTCGTATTCAATTAAATTCGAGGGCGAATCATCGTGATAACGGGCCGTCACTTCGTGCACGTCGGCTGAGACCGCTGTTTCGTTAATAACATTTTGCCGCGAGATCGTTCACGAGGATAGTTCACGAGGGTTAACGCCAGGATTTTTTTCTTTCTTTCTTTTTTTTTTCGTTTCTTTTCTTTTGGGTTACAGTCGCTTCGTTTCGGGAGGTTTGATTAATAGCGTTGGGGTTCAGCAAGTCGCGAAGGGTTCTTTCAAAAGTGTGAAATGATTTCCAAGGGAGGATGACGATGTTTCGAGTGGAAGATCAAATGAAATTAAAGAGAGCGACGCGTGGAAGGGATGGAGTATATGACGAAGTATCGAATCTTCAATGGGAAGCTTAATTTTGTGTTCAATTCCAATTCAGCCTCCATGTGCGACAAACATGAAATGAAGTGAAATTTTCTAAATATTAGAGATTTAACGCGACGTTAGTACAGAGATCCATAACCAAACTGTGCTTAACCCAAATTAAATGCCCAAATGATGTACTACGGGCGACTATAATCGCTTTGCATAAGATGCCGCGTATTGTACATACGACGAGTAATTGGAGTTATTGCACATCGAGTATCATATTAAAGTGAGTATGTTTTGAACTTATAAATACCCCGTTTTGGGGAAAGTTTTTTTTTCAATAAACACCGTCATAGCAACTCGGATTGCAATGAGGCGTAAATGCAGCCGCTGCCGATCTTTCTGGAGCACCGTGCACATTTTTGGCGCGGCGAAGAAATCGCCCGTAGCGAAAGGGTTAATGATCAAATACATCTGTTGTTTTGAATGAATTATAAAATTCCTCTAAGATAAAAGTATTACTTTTTATATTAGAGGATATTTAGCAAGTAATCGATCTTTGAATATACAATTATAATCATATATATTATTATATATTAATAATCAAATAAATATTAATAAATAATTAATTCGGAGGTCCGTTTCGACATCGTCAGAAAATCAACACTTTTCTACAAATAAAACTTTACTTACATCTAGACTACACCTTTCGAACGTCTACACAGTTCGGTGGTCAGAGAACTTTTTATTTGAACATTACCGATCAATACATCGATATTCGTAATCGAGGGAGCATCTTCAATCGATGTACAAACTTCATGTCAGCGTAACACTATACTAATTATAGTCGATGTTGTTAAGCAAGTAAATGCCCTCCAAATCGAACATCTGATATCTACATAAATAAAAAGAACAAACGCACAATTAAGATAACTAGAAAATTTCGAATCACGCTGAACAAGGACTCCTTATGAGATGACTGCAACATGACTTTTCTACAAATAAAACTTTATTTACATCTGGACTACACCTTCCGAACGTCTACACAGTTCGGTGGTCAGGGAACGTTTTATTTGAACATTGCCGATCGTCAACGAAACGATCAATACATCGATATTCGTAATCAAGGGAGCATCTTCAATCGATGTAACTTCATGTAACAATATACTAATTTATATTATAGTCGATGTTGTTAAGCAAGTAAATGCCCTCCAAATCGAACGAATCTGATATCTACATAAATAAAAAGAACAAACGGACAATTAAGATAACTAGAAAATTTCGAATCACGCTGAACAAGGACTCCTTATGAGATGACTGCGAGCAAGTGTAATCGTAAAGAAGATTAACCGGCCTTTCAGCCGATATCAATGAGAGAACAGAGGCCTGTTTCAAATAGAGTACCGCGGCAGATTTATCGATCTTCACTCTCTCCACCCTGCACAGCTAGAACAAATACCAAAAACCACATGACACGGCGGTGGTATAGATGTCACGTATAATTTACAACAGGTGTGAAAGGTAACACGTTACGGCAGCTGTTTAGAGCCACCTGAAACATCCGATTCTAACAGTCGCAGGAAATATCGTTACGGACAATCCAGAGCACGTATACAGGTAACAGAAAATCCAGCCCATTATACTAACCGACATAAGAAACTTTCCTCGTTGACGTTAATAAACCTGGTTATAACCATTCGCCATGGGAAACTGGCAAACCTATCAACCACGAATGAACGGTATTAACCAATGTGTACGAGAGAACGGAGCGAGGAACACGTTTGTTTATAACAGCGGTTCCCAACCTGTGGTACTCCGTGGTGGTACGCGAAAATAATATTGGCAGTGGCGGAAAAAAGCTCCCCCCCAAAAAATATGAGTTGAAATAAAAACACAGAAACAAAGTTACAGAGCTTTGATTCGAAATGTCATTTGGTTAATTTGAATCGTTTGATTATTAAATTAACCTAAGAAAGTTAAAAAAGAAAACTTTTTTTAGGGTTTATGAGAAGATGATGGTTTATGAGAAGAGAGGGTACTCATAAATGAAAAGCCTAATCAAAGGATACGAGAGGGAAAAAAAATTGAAAGCCACGTTCTAAATTATTCATTAATCGAGAAAAAACAAATTTTCCTTTCCTAAGAAGTAATTTAGTAAAATCGATTTTTTGAAATAGGTTCATTTCAGAGATTTCAAAGTATTTCTAATAAAACCCTATATTTCTTTTATATACTAATCAATGCATTTTCTGTAAAATAATATTATGTCAAATAGTTTCGATTCATAAAGAGAGACTTACGTGAAAGTTTTTGAGGGATGAGCGAGGGGATACTCATAAATGAAAAGCCTAATCAAGGGATACGAGAGGAAAAAGAAATCGGGAACCACGTTCTAAATTATTCATTACTCGAGAAAAAACAAATTTTCCTATGTTTCGAAGAAAAAGTAATTTAGTGAAATCGATTTTTTGAAATAGAGACATTTCAGAGATTTCAAAGTTTTTCTAATGAAACCCTATATTTCTTTTATATACTAATCAATGCATCTTTTCATTTTCTGTAAAATAGTATTATGTCAAATAGTTTTGATTCATAAAGAGGGACTCATGTGAAAGTTTTTGAGGGATGAGCGAGGGGATACTCATAAATGAAAAGTCTAATCAAGGGATACGGGTGAGAAAAAAGATTGGGAATCGCTGGTTTATAAAATCGAGCACGTTACCATATCGTAAATCGAAGCACGTTACCATCGTAAATCGAAGCTATTCCTATCTCCATTCGTGTCGAACCAAATTAATCCTCGAACGGTGTATATATTTTTTTAATAATATTCTTCCTTATTGTTAGTAGTAAATCTTATGTCTGATTTTTCTTTGAACATTCTCTCGATTTTCCTGGATATTTTGAGTTTTGTAATAATCGCTCACGACAGTGTTCGCAAACATTGCAGAATATTTTATAATCGTACAATTACCCTTTTCCCCAAATTTAACTCAATTTAACTTAGCTTATCGTATATATTTTCAGGCGTTGTTAGATCGTTGGCTTCACTCAATATTTTGTTCAACAAAAATTGGAGACACTGTAATATTATTTATTTATACGTATATTTACGCTCCTTGAATGGCTACTGTCCGAGGATTGGTAAAGAAGTGAATTTTCCCGTTCGATTTTTATTTCGCTGAATATTTTCTAACTTCACACAATATTAACATAATATTACACAATATTACATAATATTATAAATTTACAATAATCGAAGACACTACAAATATTATTATTATTATTATTATATATCTCCTCCAACGTGTATTTATAACTGCATAATTATTCTGCTTCTTAAGTGGACTGCTACTGTCCGAATGTTAATCGAATGAAACAGAGCGAGAAACCCGTTCGTTTATAAAATCGAGCGCAAATCCGTTTGCATCGTAAATCGTCGCAGCGCCAAGGCTGTTCCTATCCCCATTCATCCAATAACGATTAATCCTCGAGCGGAGTCGCCTACGGGTGTTCGACGATCCTTCCTCGTCATCAATTTTCTTCGACGCAGCCTTCCTCCTCGCGGTTACGCAAACCTGACCTGGCCCGCGGATTAATTACATTATTACCAACGTTCAGAATCGATGACTTCCATTCGTATCTCGTCGACGATCGTTTCTTCGACGGTTACGAATCGTTACGAGACAACGACGAAACAGCGTTGCAACGTAACAACAATCGAGTGGTCGGTCGGTGGCGCGATGAATCGAAACGGGAGCGCGAAACACGCGCCGGGTAATTTGCATAGAGAAGAACATTAGTTAATTACCAGAGGCATGGCCAGTGATTGGTGATCGAGCGCGGGCCACAACTCACGCCGTGGTTTAAGCCCGAAGTTATTGGCCGGATCATCGTTAAAATTCGAAACGTATCAGTCAGAGTAACGATACGTTTCGCGCACGCGCAATTTTAATCCTCTAACACGCGGATCGCGATACGACCTTTCACCTCTCTGTGCCGCGAAGAGAGGGGAATTTTTGACGAGGGTGAAATTTTTGTGCGAAGAACGAACTTTTTCAGCTGCTGACGAGACTGCTGTGTGAGACAAAATATAAGAGAAAAACTAATTTTATTAGTTCTTAAATTAATTTAAGTTCAAGTTTATGTTCGGACTTTGATCGGTAAAAAGAAAGATTTCAAAAAATATATAATAAGGAAATTACAGATTTATTCTAGTAGGAAATAATTTTCATCCTATACAAAGAAGTGTTTTTAACGCTATAATGACTGATGACGTTAACGATCTTAAAAAAATGTATCTTCTTCGTAGTTACTAGCAAATTTTTAACATTGCTTGCCGATCTCTGGTAAGAGTAACCATCGAACAAATCTAATTAGCAATCGAATACACAAATTTTGTCGGCTCAAGGATTTAGAATTGATAGTTTATTGAAAGGTTACGATACCTGCCTACTAATATAATTAGATATTTGCATCCTTTATACGATGAGACATTACACATTATATCACTCAAGAAAATAGCAACGTCAGCCCATTCAGATTCATTTGTCACAAAACCATACAAAAATCCTTTCGTCCTAAAGTAACAAACACGCAGAAACCAGAGAAAAAAAAATGGTAGAGAAAACGCAAGAACGTCACAGAAAGGTAACAACCCGCAGCGGAAACCCTCGATGATCGAAGCACCCTCAACCCCCGTCGAGGAGTTGCGCCACTCGGATGCTCGCATCGCGTAGGAACAACTTTCCTTCGAATACATAATCGGGCCCTCGCGCAAACAGGGTTGCCGTTCAGTTTCTCCGGCAACGGAGAAAGAAGCGAGAAGAGGATGAAGCGGAAAGTTTCCTGGACTTGGTAGCAAGAGGGGAAATGTCGCGACGGTGAGAGAGGGAGGGAGCATCGATGCGGCCGCTAATTATCCAGGACGGTGGATTAAGAGCGACGACATGAAAATGAAAAAGCTGCTATATTCCACGGAACGATGCGAATCTCCGCAGTAAATCCTTCTGCTCTTGGCCGCGCGTATAACGAGTTTCGCTTTTAGTTCGCTCGGGCCTGCAACGCGATGGCGCGAGTTGCGCACCAACCAACACAAAGAGAGCACGATGAGGAGGGAGAGGGAGTGGAAAAGTCGACGAACGACGAACAACGTGGCTGGGCTACCCACCCGGTGTATCTTGCGACTTTTCGAGTTATCAACGGAGGTTTTATTAATGACAGCTAGGCAAGAGGGAGAGAGGGGGGGAGAAGGGGGATCGGGAGCGGCAGAGCAGGGTTTATGGACGGACATAAACTCTAAACTGATTAACAGTAGCCCGGCTAGTAGCCTCGGCGCTCGCTCGGGATATGCAATATATATGCAATCGCGGGGGGTGCCGTGGCACGGGGGGAAAACCGAACTACCCCGAGAGCTGCCGCTGTCTCGTTAGCAATCCACCCACGGTTTATAGTCCATCGTCGGCGGAAGAGTAACAGTGACCAATTAAATTGATGGATGTCGCCAGCAGCGGCGATACCTAACGCGGAATATCGTGGCGTAAATCTAGAAAGGAGAGTGGCCGTTCGCCGGATTTCACTGCCTCTTTTTGGTTCCTTTTCCACCCACCGTTTTCCGCGATTTCAATCGCAGCTATCCAATTTACCCGCCGGACTCGCCGTTTTCCAACTAAACGCGTCCTATGCTTGGTCTCTTTAGCACTCGTGCGTTTCGGACGACCTCGTCGTTTTCAATTCGACGACCTGCGTTCGTCGCGAGAAAATATCACGTTTTCAAGATTTTTCTTTTTTTTTTTCTCAATATTTATATCGAACGCGTTGCCGCGTGCGTTGTCTCGGTATAAGATTGAATTCGTCTTTCTTTTGGTAATCAGGTTCGATTGATCTACGAAATACAAAGAACAGTTTAAAATTTCTACTATTCTCGATATTGCTGGCTGTCCATCTTTTTAAAGAAGGTTCTGTCGGAACCATCATCGAACAAGTAAATTTTCATCGTGTAAGACAATTGACTATTGAGTTAATGATGGATTTCTTGTCCGACAATTTCTGTATACTATGTATTATATTTTTTTAAGAAAGTTCACACGTGTCAACAAGAATATACATGTAGCTATATGTATGTGTGTAACTCGACGATCGTATAAAGCGTAGAGCACAAGAAGAATCACCCTTTCAAAATGAAAGGGCAGCCCGATCGCGATAAACGCGGCTCGGTCAGCGGCGTTGATAAGGCGCAATTAAATACATCTCGCGCGTACCACGGACCCTCGCCTTTCGATGCGACCACCGTTCCCGTCATTACCGCCCCTGCCGACGTTTCATCGAGAAAAGGGGGAAAATCTCTTTCAGTCACCGGTGAAACGCAAATCGGATTAAGAGACGCGCCGCAAGCTCTCGCGACCTTTCATACTCCGTCTCGTAGGAATGATCGCTGCTGTCGCACTCTTTCCGTGCCTGAATACACGGACTAACCCTTCCAATATCCCCAATTCTTCGTGTCCACTCTCTTCTCTTCTCTCTAGTCTGATCTTTCATCTTCTGCCATGCGAATAAATAATATTTGTTAATTGAATTTGGTCGTGCGGAATCATTTCATCTCGTGCTTCTGTTGCGTTTCTGTATCTGAATGCAGACCTAACCCCCTCAATGCTACTAGTGTTACATATCATTATCTACTAATAAATGAATAATATCTATTAATTGTGTTCGCGTCGTGTACCGCAAGCTCTCGCGATTTTTCATACTGCATCCCGTGTTTCTGACGAACTTTTTACTTCTAAATACGTAGAATTATCCAGTCTCCTCTCTCTCTCTCTCTCTCTCTCTCTCTCTCTCTCTAGTCTGTTTCATCTTCTGCCAAGCGAACGAGTAACATCTATTAATTACGTTTGGCCGCGCGAAATCGTCGCGCAACGTCGATGCAACGAGCCGTCGTCGGGTCCCGAGGTTGAGCCCAAGGGGTGGTAACCGGTCGAGCAATAAACGGCGGCCGCAGTTTATCACGAAACGGAATTAAACGGTTTACGACTGGACCACAGATTAGTACGGACGCGATGGACGAATGCAAGGGTGGATCACGTTGCTGTACAAACCCCGTCCATCCTCTGTATCTGTCCTCTGCACCACCATCCCCCCCCCCCCCGATATCGTCGTATCGACGTCAACCCTCTTTCATCATTCGTGGCGCTCGTGCGTTTCCACGCTGCCTTTTCATCCGCGATTCAGAACGCGTACAAACCACAGAAATTATCTTGAGCAGACGTGGTTCAATGGATACGTGGTTTCAGGAACCACGGTTCTCTGAAGAGGGTTGCTCGCCGGGGATTCTGTTTCGTTTCGTGTGACTCGGATTTGCTAGCGTTTCCGATGCTTGATTTAGGGTCTTGAGAATTATCTGACAATTCAAACGAGTGATCTTCCATTGGCAAATTGGAGTTAATTTTGCTGATACGCTGATATTGTAAGAATGTGTGTAATTTGCTGGCAATTTGCTGGCTGTTAAATTAAATACGAGCACGCTCTTGCAAATATTAAATAAATTAACATCCCTTCCTCCTTTCATCAAAGGCTTCTCTCATCCAAATTATAATCACGCAGCAAGTTTAAAGCAACGGAGTTCACTATTCCCAGAATCGTTCATCGCCGTTTATTTCTCCGAGTAACCCGAATAAATAAACCGCAACGCGAAGAATCGCGCGACCTGAGACTTCCCCCATAAAATAAAAGATAGAAGCCGTGATATACAGCCGCAAAATAAGATACCCGGTTCGTTCTGATTGCAGGATGACAATCAACAAACCAATGCCAGCCAGACCCACCCAGAGGCAGTCGGTCTGTGGGAAAGCAACGATTCCGCGGAACCTCATTGAAGATTCCAAGTACCAAAAACATCGGTGCACGGAGGAATCTTCCGGGAAGCTCGCCCGGGGAACGTAACGAGTTTCGTGACGCGTCGCCAACGAAAGAGAGGCAGGAGGTTCGGAAGAGTCGTCGAGGAACATCGAGAATTACGGCAGTAAAACTAGATACGCATTACAATCCCATAAAGTCGAGTCCGACGAGTTCGTCACAGACAATCAGACCGAAGTTTATGCCAATTCACCGTACCCTCCACCCTCACCTCTTCGCCCGACTCACCGCGCCGCGCCATCAGGGGAGGAATCTGTACACGCGATCACGAAGTCGTCGGGATATCGAGAAGTTTGTCGTCTCCCCTCCTCCCCCCCCCCGTCACCAGGCCTGATTTATTCAAAGACCATTTTCCGAGTTTCTACGTTCGAGAACCGAGCCAGATAAGAGAATTACGATAATTGGACGTGGCACTACGGCGATCGATCTAACGAGATTCTCAACGCCTCGATTCTCGTCTCGGGACGGGGCGAGACGAGGCCGAAGAGAAGATACCGAGACGAGGAATTTAAAGTCGTATTACCAATTCCTTTTGACTCCGGCCGTAGCTAAGTCCCAGTTTCTTTCTCTCCCCGCGTCTTCTCTCGACGAGAATCTCGCTGAACACTCGCGCTGAGGCTGCTCGTGAATCGCAAACACTCGATGCGACGAAAATTCCGCGACGCGTCGTCGATCAGCGCGTTTGACGTTCCAGCGACGATCGATATCGAGGAGCAGAAAGTGGCGGGACACGATAGTTTAAATAAATGAAATTTTAAAAAAAAAAAGCCGACTGTAAGATGAAATTGTAACACATTCCGTTTCAACTCTCGCTGATTCTAACTTTTTCATCAATTCTAAATTTCCCTAGATAGGTTGATTATAAAGTTAAAGGTAGAAAAATCATTTACTCGTCGCCCGAAAAGAATTTTGTATCGGGAAACGAAAACGTAGAGATTCGTCGTCAGGACAAGGCTCTTCATTCTCGTTTCCCGGTAAAAAAATTCCTTTTCGAGACGAGCAAATGATTTCTCTAACTTTTAAGATTTATTATAATTATATTATATTATAATTGTAATACATTAAATGATTTCTTATAAGATTTACTAATTCGAGAAATTTACTAAAAAATGATTGGGATTTGACTTGCTTCACCAAACTCGTAAATATCGTTTGTAATATGTAACAAACGTTTTTAAATTATTGTCAATTTGACAAAACGTTTGAATTGAAAACTGTATGTATGCACACGTGTTCCGATATACTTCAAGAAAATAACAGAAGGAACTCGCAGCCGTAACTCAGCTCTCTAATAATTTTAGCGAATCGAGAAAGTACAAGTTTCATGTCGCAGGTCTCTCCTGCTGACTTGTAATTCCACTAGAAGTTCTCGTATTATTACAAAACTTGTTCCTATTACGCAGAGGAGAGTTTCGATGATCGCCTTTTACTACCAGTGGCTTGTAATTCTAGACTTCAAATTTCATCCGCAACAACACTGTTCGAAAACTGTTGATCACAAAGCAAGCACTGCACAGCTAAAATTTTTCTTATATATATATATATATATATATATAAGAAAATATATATATTTTATATATATATATATATAAAAAGAGAAATTTTAACAGTGCAGTGCTTGCTTATATATATATCTTACATACTCTAAATCCACGCCTTACATCTTGACCATCATCAACCGTGTTCTTCCCACAAGTAAGCTCAAGAAACCGGAAAGGAGAAGAATAGCAAAGAAAATGTAAACAGCGTGCTGTTCGAGCCACTAGAGAACATCGACCCTCCAGCAATCCTCTCTGTTCTGAAAGAAAGATGCTTCCTCTTTCTCTCAATCGACGCAAGAGACGAGCACACACCACCCCCCGCGTAAGTATCCGGACATTTTGATCGATTCGTAGTAACAAAACCTGAATAATACCCGCGATTCTAAATATCACTGTTTAAATTAATTTCCGTATTTTCTTTGTAGACTTTGTAGAATTTTTACGCAACGTCGGTTATTTCTTAAAAATTCGCATCTTCCACGTTATTCAATTTCGTTTCCATTTTGATGATATTTCTCTTTCATCTTCAATTCCGTTGAATTAAAATTCCCCTGTTTATTCGTACAGTGCCATTGAAGTAAACCGAAAGTCAATAAAAATCTCATCGTACCTTCTCCCTGCGATTTAGTTTCAAGTATTAACTACTCGCCTTTCTCAGATTCTCGTGTCTTCCGTCATTTTCGTCACTGATGAACCGCGGATCATTGCGCGAATTTCTATAAACACGATTGAAGAAACGAAGAGAAATTTATCTCCGCTACTAAACAAGTATTCTGCTTTCGATTCTTTCGATTCCTTCGATTTCTCACATACAGGATGTTTCGTGAAAACCAGGCCAGCTAAACGTCTTCTCTATTAGCGATAAGATACGAAAATCCAGATGCAACTTAAACTTAGGTTGAAGAAACTCATGGAACGGAGGAACTGTTTTTTTTTTCAAAAATATCACATTTTTTACCTTCTTTTTCAAAGCTATTCGCATTTTTTTATTCTTTTCCATTCCGTCGCGTAGCTCGTGAAAAAGTACATTCTAGATATATCTGTGATACGATCTTAGACTTAAGAATTTTTTAATTAATGTGAAACTTCCGCAATCCAGTCATTACATTACGCTCGCTGTGAAAGACAGTGAAAAAAAAAAAGTTTCTAGAGATACTTTTCGAGGGGTAGTGTAAATACGTGGGTTGCCAAGATGTATCTCGGTTAAACGTGACGTATTATTTCAACGATCCTCCCGTTCCCATTACCGTGACGCTCACTGATGCGGTATAACTTTCTCTCTCTCTCTAATTCCATTTCTCTCTCGTTCTCTGTTAGTTTCTGCGGCGTACAATGCTTCCCGACGAGAAAACTAAGGGTGGCGCGACGGTATATTACGCGGAGGGTGGCGCGACGATACGGTCGACCGAGGGCGGAGACGGAGAAAGTTAGGGTGGATACCTGCGGGCAATCTACCTGTATTAAATTAACCCCCGCGAAGCGCACGGGACGGCGACGTGCTCGCGTGTCCGGGAATGCTCGAAAGCGAGACACAGACACTAAGAATTCATTAGTCGGCCACCCTCGTTGCTAACCTGATGCCACGCCGCGTGCGTCGCCACCCCCGCCCCGCTAAAGATCGATGAATTTTCCATGGGGGGACAAGGCGGGGAGGGGGAGAGAGGCAGAGTCTAATTATTGTCGACCCCGATCCTTGCCTCCTTCTTCGCCTCGCGATTCCGCCTACTGTAATTTCTCGATCGATTCCTCTTCGATGTCGTTTCGTCAAGTCACATACATGCACTGAATGAATTATGTCTTTCAGATTATCGAGAACTTTCAGTCTGAAAACTGAAGTTCTCAGAGTGGTTACAGAGTGCAGTACTTTGCCGTTTATTGCAGCTTATTTGTGTACCAAGCTGTGATATGAAATTTCGTATCGTTCAACACAGTGAAAATAAAATTCGACATAACTATATATAGTTAGCGGTTTAAACAAATTCATAAAGCCCTTCCGACTGTAATTGGCAAGTCGTCGTCAACAAGTGAAATTTTTCAACATTATTTTTCTACATATTTTCAAATTCAAATACGTATATACGTATCTCTATTGAGGATTAAATTAGAGTATGAGTATTAGATTGTACTTCCTCTTATTACGTGTTCAAATAGTCTCGAGCCACGAAACTCATTCACTAAGAATTCATTAAAGTTAATCGTCCTTCTTTTTATATCCGCGATTACGTTACACATCACGCACCCTCGTAAGACATTAACAGACCATTCGACAACACGATAAGTTATAACTACTTTCATTAATTAGAAGATTAATTGGAACATTAAATAAGCAATTCAATTATTCATGCCTTTCCTTCCCCCCCCCTTTTCTCTTTAATTATTTTCATTCATTTCAAACGGAAGGGTAGTTTGATTACCTCGTTAAATATCATGCATCCTCGTTGGATATTAAAAGTCCGTTCGATTGTACAATAAATTATAACTACTCCTATTAATTAGAGCATTAATTGGAAAATTAACTAGACGTTTCAAATATTCATGTTTTCTTTCTCTTTTTTTCTTTCTTTTTTTTTTTGCTCGCTTTTACGTGTTCCAAACGAGAGAAATTTGATTTCTTGATCAGACGTCACGCACCTCCATTGGACAATAATAACAAATAATCAATTCAACCGTTTTATTCACCTTGCATTCTCGTTTTCGCTCATTTGAAACGAAAGGATCCTCGCTGCGCATTAATCCTGTATTAACAGTGCGTTCGACCATACGATAAAGTACATCCTGATACACATCCATCAGTTATAGCGTTAATTAAAAGATTAAATAATTAATACCACTACGATCCACTCGTCCATTCTTGCATTCTCGCTTGATTCCAAACAAAAGGATAAATTTGATTCGATCTCGTTGATTCGAACATCGTACCACACCTATCGAATATATCGGCGATCTATTCGATCTATCGGCGCGATAAATTACAACTACTTCTGTTAATTAGAGGATTAATTAGAAGATCAAACACAAGCAATTCAAACATCGGTCGTCCGTCGTGCTTTCTCGTACTCTCGTTTTTACTCGTTTACTCATTTATTCCAAACAGAACGGGGGTTAGTTTGATTACCACGCCGGGAGAGAATCGAGAGAGCGATAGCTGGCGATAGATGTATATGAGCGGCGGCAGTGGCAATGGCGGCGCGGTGAAATATCGGCTCGCGGCGCGAGCAAATACCATCGAGAATTAAACGACTTCGACGCGAGTCGCGTTTCCGTTTCATTTGCTAAAACAAATCGTACGCCGATTATCCGCGAGGCCGCGATGAAAGTGCACTTAGCTGATGAGAGGCTACGTGACCGGTGCACGCGATATACTCGCGTGTCTCGCGCATAATCTACGCGCTCCTTTGACGCGGGCCAAATCGAATTCGAATAAACACGCGTCCATCGTTACTTCCCTCTCCTTGCTCGTTTCTTCATCGTCCATCCACCTTCCTTCGACTCGCGAAATCTGTTCAACAAGGGTTTCATAAATCCTCTTGGATGGATTTAAATACGTTTTTTTTTTTTTTTTTTTTTTTTAATAGAAACGTGGAACACCTAGATTCGTCAAAAGTGAAATATTTTCGGGGGCAACTGCGAGAATTTCTGTAGCAACTTCTGAGAAATTGTAATATGTATTCACGGAGGATTTAGGATTCTGAAACGACAACATTTAAACAATTTTTTAATTCAATGTACTCTTCGATGTACACTGTGGAAAGCGCTCGGATCTTAAAAATATTGATCTTGGACAACTATCTTGGTTACAATTGCAACGAATTAATAATATTAAAGGAAATTCGTAAAACTTTCAACACAGAATTCCGAAGCAATTCACGAATACTCAACGAATTACAAATTTTACAGAACGGACGGTCAAATCATTCCGAATGCAGTTATTCGAAATTCGACAATAAAATTTCGAAACGATTCCTCGATTTACCAAATCTATTATAAAACACTATTGTCGAAAGAATTTCTACACGTAAAAAATGTGTGTTTCGTCACTGGCAACTGGGTCACCTACTGCACGACTATACCACTTTCACTAAAATTCAATGGGCATTCTTCGCAAATATTCGTTAATTCTTAATTTCGGTTTCAATCGACCCTCATTCCACGATCGATGAGTGATTTTCCACGAGTCCCCGCTTATTATACCCCTATTAAACGAGGAAAGAAGGGAAATGGTTCCGATGAAATTGGCGTGCACGCACATCCGGGGCGGTCGCCGGGTCACGGTGGTCGGAAAGGAGGCGAGGAAGGGGTGAAAAACGTGCTCACCGGGTTCAAACCTATCGTTAACTTTTGTCTGGTCACGTGCCTCGCGATGTTAACCCGTCCATTACCTTCGTAATACTGCGATTCCAAGCGTAAGAGAAATAAAGAGGAAGGTGAAAAACACAATGGGGGATGTGCGTGATCGTAATTTAATTTTTTCTTTTTTTTTCAACGGGTAGAAGTGTCCCACGGTAATGAAAAAAAAAAGAAAAAAAAAAATACAGAAAGAAGTAAATAAATACGGCGGAACGATAACGTGACCCACATCGAGATACTCACAGCCAGACAATGTCTGATGGAAGTTTCACGAATCGTTGGACTTTAATTTGCATAATGTGTGCCATTAAACTCGGCGTGACCGAGCCTCTTTCGTTTCGATATAAATTCGTAAACGCATGACGAGTGGGAAATTCACTGTCACGCCGCAAGAGACGGATAATTGCCGGGCATTAACACGAATTGACGCGATATTTCCTGGACAGAGTGGGCTTTTAGCGCTCTGGTTAAAGTTAATGTTTTTATGAAATTCGGATTATATTTAAAGAGGCTGTAAGAGAAATACATATATATATATATATATATATCTATATATATATATATTTAACAATAATCTGTTTGTATAACACTGTTGTCGAATGAAATATTCTGTCAGAATTGAAAAAAGAAAAGAAAAGAAAAGAGAAACGAGATATTTTTATTCTCTTGGAATGAAAAAAAAGAAAAAATGTTCGTCGTTGTAAAAATCGTTAAATGAAATACTATTGTTTTTCTCATTTTTCAAACCGAATAAGAGCTGTGTGTATCCATCTATTTTATAACAACGAGATACTCTCGATACAATACGATTCACATCCCCGAAATTTCTTTCACTTCCTACGTGTTAAATGTTTTATTTATACATTAAAAATCCGTCTGAATATTAGAAAATATTTGAAAATAGAACTGAAAATTTTATTCTTTATTTTCGTCTTGTTTCTCCGTATTGAATCATCCCCCCTTTCTCTTTTCGTAGCACTGAGACGTCCTGTACGCATTACACGTGTAAGAATTAGAGAAATTCCAGTATGCTCGATCGAAATTTTTAAAATCAAACTTGCAAAAGAATTTTATTCTTTGTTTTCACTTGTTTCTTCGTATCGCGCCCTATACTGCGACACCCTGTATATATTACATATTACATATATATATATATATGTGTGTGTGTGTGTGTGTGTGTGTGTGTGTGTGTGTAGTATCGAAATTATTATAATGTGTAGTTATATTTTTAGTTACTTTTACTTGTAATAGATAGCCTGTTTGCTGGAGATGCGTGAAAGTATGAATATGATATGAGAAGCACAGCTTTTCTTTTTGAAAAGAAGAAAGTCGTGCGAGTGAAAGGAACAGTCAGGAGAGAGTCGTAAAAGAGCGTTGAATGAGACTGGTCAAAAAAGTGATTGTGCAAAAGAATTAATTGTGTCGTTCGAGTTTATTCGAATTATTGTTGTCTGTGTTGTCTATCTTGTGTTTATTATTTGTTGTTTTGTTTCCGTTTTCTTTGTTATTTAATATAGTAAACATCATTTAAATTATATCACTACATATATATATATATATATATATATATATATATATACTATTATATTTCAAGTTATCGCGAAATCATCAAACGACACGGATACCTAATTAGAGCATCTCCGGCATCTTCCTCTCCGAACACATAAATTATCAGTATGGTAGCGAACATCTCGCATCGAACACGATAGCAGCTAGCATCGAGCGAGATATCTCGTTGGATGCGAAGGCAGGCACGCGTGATTAAACGCGCGGCGTTATCCGCCTAACCGTGTAAACGTCGCTGACGGCGAACGGGGTTAGAAAAATCGCCGCTACGCCGCACAATGGTGCACTTTATCCGCGTAATTGACTCAATGACCGTTTGCCAACGTGGAAGTTCATCGTCGTCCACCCTTTCCTCCTCCTCCTCCTCCTCCTCCTCCTTGTCATCGTTGTCGTAGTTGTCGACGACAAACCATCGAGGTTTCTTTATCCGGCTGACCCACTCAGATTGCTAACAGCGCAAAAGACGCGACGAGAGATACGAACAGAAAGGGTAGGACGAAACGAAGACGAGCCGATTGGAGAAAGCAACGTGGAGAGACAAAACGAGAGACGAACAAGAGGAGGGAAGAAACAAGATGCGTAAGTATGTAGTAAGTTGAGCGTGTAGAGCATGGAGAAGAGCGTTATTATTAGAGGACGGGGATCGAGTGAAGGTTCGAATCTTCAAGTCGTTGCAAGTCTGAACGCTTAGTAACTATCTTTGATGATACCTGCTAAGAGAGAGAAAACAACAAACAAACGTGTCATTACGAATACGTGGCGTTTACAATATCGTTTCTTTATGCTCGATCCTCGGGCATCTCCTTCGAAATCTTCTTCGAGTCAAACGAGTATCGAACTATTTATTATACAGAGTGTGGTCCCGATATTAGTGGCACATACGAGCAGGAAGTGATTATACGTGAAAAAATTGAGTCGCGAAGATAGGATAAAATTGAAACCTTCGTTTTCGAGGAAATCAAGTTTGAACATTTGTGAAGTATACTTGAATTTAAATAATCCCTTGTTAAATAGAGTTTTCCTGTTAAATAACACTTGCCTCAGTTTCTGAGTGACAAAGTAAATATCGCAAAGACATTTGAAAGAACGTAAACTTAAAATAAAAACCAGTTTAAACGCACAAAAACAAAATGGCGAAATCATTGCGTAGTAATGGGAGGGAAAATGTAGAGCAATCAAAGGAGTTATGGAGCAAAAGAATTAGAAAGACCAAAAAAGACATTAGGTACCTATTGAGAATGAAGCACAAGACATTGAAGTGAGTGAAGTATCAAAAATTGCTACAGTTGTTGAGATGCTAATAAAATGAACAAGTGAACGACGACATTGAAACAAATGGCGAAACAATGTATATAGACACTGATTAAAGTATATAATAAAAGAAACATTGAGAGATCAGTATGGTAATTATCCTGCATGGATAAACGATATAACGAAAAATCGCTCATAGTTCGAAAACTAGCTTTTATGAAACGAGTGCATTATACGTCGAAATGAATGAATTTTTACTTTCGACTGAACGTCAAACTTGATTTAAACTTGCAAGTACAATATTGGACTCGATCCAATTACTATTATTGCTCGAATGAGTCACTGGTGCGAACCAATGGCGACCGAGGAAATAGGCGATCCTATCCGCGAAAGAAAAAAAAAAGAAAGAAAAAAAAAAGAAAGAAAAAAAAAACACGCGCTGATAACGCGCGTTATCTGTAGTTACGCGTGCTCGAGACCACGCTCCGCGCTACTGTACGCGAGATTTATACTCGTAGTTGTTGACTAACGACCGATTAATGAAACACGATGCCCTCGTTCGATCGGATCGATCCGTCTGCCCGTATCTTACGTGTACGTACGTACATACATACATACGTACGCGCTCCTTACAGCTGCATTAACACACGCTGTGATTTATCTTCAGGAAGCACGAGGAAACGCGATCCGACGATTTCCAATGAACGCTTCGCCGCGATAACGACGAAATTCGCGAGCTTTCGGCGACACGAAAGAAACGAGATTACTTGGAATACGCGTTACGATACGAGTCGAGCAGTGTCGTAAGATTTGAATAGTGGGACTAGACCAAGGATGTTTCTATATTTCGCGGACAAGTGGAGCTTCGGTCTAGATAATATAGGTCGTCATTTTCGAAAGAAAAAAAAACTTCAAAAATATATTTACGAAATACAATTAGCGTTGTTCTAACTTTCGCGAAACCAAAATCTAACAAACTTGATTTTATAAAAATCGATCTTCAAATTCGAATGTTATAAATGCTTCTCTATAAATGAACGATTCTGACTTGCAATCCACCCGCTGGAGACTCATGAATTTACGAAAAGACAATGATATGAAAATCTTACTCTCACGAGCCAAAATCTCCGACAAACTTGATCTCACATCGGTCTTTAAATTTAAATATTACAAATGCTTCTCTGTAAACGAACGATCCTGACTTGTAGTACTCTTTCATTGAATTTACGGAAACATAAAGATGTAGAGATAAAATATATCTAAAGTACTTGTCACATTTGAAGAATGAACTAGATCTTTATTTATTAATCAGAAATTTGTAGTCTGTTTTTAACCTTCGTACATGTCATACATATCATATATATCGTATACATCATATACTTCATATATATCATAAATCCTTCATACATGATATATCACATAGTAAGAAAATTTGCAAGCAAACTTACTCTCAAACAACAATTTTAAAAAAATGGAG
Organism: Tetragonula carbonaria; assembly: GCA_032399595.1. Classification (NCBI taxonomy): domain Eukaryota; kingdom Metazoa; phylum Arthropoda; class Insecta; order Hymenoptera; family Apidae; genus Tetragonula; species Tetragonula carbonaria. The sequence goes on from JAUCRC010000003.1 coordinate 8,916,083, forward strand.
AGCTCAAACGACATCGCAAACGATGAACGCTAAAAACGAGGCAACTATTCTAATTTAATATCCTAAAAACGGACGCCGAAAAGAGAGAGAAATAGAGAGAAAAAAAAAGAGAAGAACCCACCGTCCTTGTTACCGGTACAAACAAAGGGACGGCCGGCAGATGAAAGGAAGGACCAATTCGAATAATTTCAATTCGCTTATGGTCACTTTGACGGAGCTGCGAACGAGCCATTGTCCTGCACGATTAATTCGAATCACGAGCATTCCACGCGTTTTAATTCCCATCGTGGCCGATCAATCCCATCCCCCATTTCGTTCCGCGTGCCCTTTATTTCACTTTTTCTCCCACGCTGCGGGGGAGTACATTCGCAAGCTGACCTCGCGAGCTGAACCGAAGCCGGACCGGAGGAACAGAGAGCGAGGGGGAGAGAGAGAGAGAAGGGGGAAAGGAGGATGGTGAAACTACCCTGCTCGGAAGTTGCAGAACTTTAAACCGGGGGTTTATCGACTAATTTAGACGAAGCTAAGGACAGCCAGAGTCTCTGGAGACAGACTTTGCGCGATGGCCGAACCGATTGGACGGTCGAGCAGTTTCGAACTCGATAAACCGACGGAAGCGACCGGAGGACCGGGTGTCGAAGTTTCGACTACGAAAACGTTAGTCGGAGTCTCGTGCACAAACCGCGTCGTGAGATTTCGTTAAAATCAACATGGAACTCTCTCTCTCTCTCTCTCTCTCTCTCTCTCCTCCCATTTAATTCTATTAAAGTCAGTGCCGATCGATCGTTGCCGGGCATCCTAGTAATTAACCAGGTTAAACGCACAGTTTCGACAAATTCCGAGCACGTTTCCGTGTAATTTATCTACGCTTGATCGATTTACCTATGTTACGAAATTTTTAAATTTGCATCCCACCTTTTCGTTTGGAAGATGAGTTTGTTGTTGAATGATTGTCAAATAAATGAAATTTGTTTATTATAATAACAATTATTCCACTGATTATGAAAATTATACGTATTATTAACATTTAAGAATTGGCGATCGTCTTCGATCGTTTTGTTTAATGACTAAGTATTTTTCTTCAACACTTTAATGGCCGCTCACACAACATGTTTGTGATGCTACCGCCGAAGGTTACTGTTCGGTACCAAAGGAAAAATATTAAATTTGTTGTTAAATTATTGTTAAATTTGTTGTATTAAATGTGTTTTTATTGTTTTTTGTTTTATGTGTTATGTTCGCACATGTTGAATTATTATCGTGAATTTACATAAAGTTTTTTTAAATTAATTCTTCAAAAATATTGCCAGCCCCTGACGACGTTTGACTGCGTAGACGTGCCTGCGGCCATTAAAGTTGTTAATGAAAAACAAGAAAGATGAGATTCTTTGAATTTACTTTCGTTAAGGAATTTTGCG